>OX940920.1:27195343-27928439 GCA_954870645.1 Agrotis clavis | reverse complement strand
CAGTACTTATTTGCCTTATATTTTAATGTAGGTATATTTTAGCGTTAAACTCCGACCAGCGTGGCTCGTTATTTCAAGCGCTGATAGCTGCCATACTGAAGACCGCGAGAGGGATCATCAAAAAAAAATGTTGTTTATTTTTAGGGGATTCCTATTTTTTTTTTTGTATTTTTTTATAAGCATTTTTGTATTGCATTGTTTTTTTTCGTCAGTGTGTGTTGCCTACGTTGTGCTGTAATCCACGGCACGCTGCTGATGTATGTCCAGTTTTGAATTTATCGAAGCAAGCAGTAAAATCCTTCCCTTAAAACTTAATCACCCCTTTTCACCAATTTAGGGGATGATTTTCGATAAACCCAAAAATGGAGGGTATTTATAAAAAATTAATACTGACTATCTTTTTTATTTACATAAACTCATATTCGTACTAAGTTTCAAGTTTATAAACCCTTTTTTTTTTTTTTTTTTAGCGTGGTAAAATCATCAAATGAGTCCTCCAACCCCGGGCAGGGCGGGAGGGACTGTCAGACTTCTACTGACTAAAATCCACGGTGTCCTTCAATAGCCCTTTCTGTTCCAGGGTCACGGTAAGGAAATAATCCCGCGACCCCGGCAGGCTTTGGCCCTCTGAGAGGGGGGCCCCGTCAAGTTTATAAACCCTAGGAATAAGATTTTACATACTAAGGTTTTCATCCCTTTTCACCCCTTAGAGGTAGATTTTCGCAAAATTCTTTCTTAATGCTCACCTACATTATAAACTGCAACAACCATCCAAAATTTAGGTTTCAAAGTTTAATGGTTTAATATCCTCCCCTTAAAACTTGAATACCCCTTTTCACCAACTTGAGGGGTGATTTTCGAAAAATCCAAAAACACGTGTTTGATTAACTCTTATCTAGTATATAAATACTGATTTTCAAATTCATCAGCTCACGCGTTATGATTTTCCCATACAAGCTTTAACATCGTCTAGATTACCAATGGAGGGTAGTTTTAAAAAATTAATGGTGCTTATCTTATTTATTTACTTGTGTTCTTATTCGTGGTAAGTTTCAAGTTTATAAACCCAAGTAAAAAGATTTTTCATACAAACGGTTTCACCCCTTTTCACCCCCTTAGAGGACGATTTTCGCAAAATCCCATCTTATTGCTACCCTACATGGTAGACTGCAACTGCTTTCCAAAATTCAATTTTCTGCGTTTAGTGATCTCGGCTGTAGTCGAGCCTTAATAAAATCCCTGTTCTTTTATATACATATGTGTATAGATAATATTTGTTACATTTTAAATATTTCTTACAAAATAAGGATAAAAATCATTCAAAAATAAATAGTAGCCCAACAGCAGCGGGAACAGGGCCCAAGCTGCCGGTGGTTAGGGCTCCAGGGAGAGGAAACTCCTCAATATGCGCGCCGTGTCCAAGAGAACTGATTTCTGCAGTAATCCCTTGAGCCAGCCGCACAATAAGAGCCTGTTAAGATGTTGGTCCAGGCTCTTCGCAGTCCATTCACCGTGACAATTGGTACAATGATTGGCAGGCACTGCATACCTCACGGTTGTGCAAGGTCTTAGGCCTGAAACTGCGTTAAGCGGGCGCCCGCGACGGGCAACCGTCGCGGGTCCACGCGCGTGGACACGCGGCTGGGCTCCGTGGGTATCCGACGGTCCCCGTCGCGGAGACCGATTAACGCAGTGTCGCTAGTTCAATTTGAACAGTGTGCTTGTATAGTCGTGTCGATGGAGGACTTAATATATTATTACTTAGCAAAACGACGACGATTATTTCCTATTATTTCATTTAAAAACAAATACCTAAAAAAGGAATTTGAGACTGAAGAATTTTTCGCAGAGAGTTATAAGCAATTTTAATGTTTTGGTAAAAAAAAACAGAACTTCTCGATTAAAAAAAATTTGGATTATTGTGTATCTAATAATCTGTATCACCTACTCTCATCATATTCCAAATTTCAGCACCGGAGGAATTTTTCGAAAGTCTTCATACAAAAAAATCCTCGTTGATCGGACTATAGCGTTAGGGTGCTTGTACACGGTGCATGTAACCCGCGCAAGTGCCTCAACATGCTCAAGCTACATGCACCGTGTACAGGCACCCATTAAAAAAGTGCGGGTCCAGCGACCTGCAGGGCTAGCATGCGCAAGTCGACAAAATTTTGTCGACACATTATCTCGTGCTGAGACGACTTATGTCTGTTTGTCGATGGGAGGGGCTAACATGCGCAACATTATCTCGTCCTGAGACGACATAATGTCTGTTTGTCGATGGGAGCTAACATGGTGACACTTATATGTCGTGTCGTTCTGACATAGAACTCATGTCGTTCTGTCAAACCTGTTTTTGTCGTCATGCGCGCTATATTTAGTCGAATTTTGACATTTTCCTATGACAAGTTTCTCGTCGATGGTTTTCGAAGACGAGAAATCGCGACAACAGTGACTAAAAACTGAAAACAGTGTTCTGTAAACTTTTAAGTATAATGGCGGTGCCGTACTACAATTATCATTTATCTGTGTATGAGGAGAGGGAAGCATGAAAAATACAGAGGAAGGTGATTCGCGACGTCTGCAACCCATTTGACCTAAGGGATAACGAGTTCCAGTCCCTTTGGCGAATTACAAAGCCTATGGCTATTTATGTTATAGATAAGCTCCAAGCCGATTACATTTACAGTTCAATTTGTAACTATCAATCTATCTCTTTCAATTAATAAGGGCACTATTATTGTACAGTACCTACGTACACACACGACAAGTAAACTTTCGTTCGTATTACGAATAATGTTTCGCAGCAATTTCAGAACTTTGTACTTTATGAATAGTCAACATTCAATCTTGAATTTTATGGTTGGCATAGTGTTTATTTTGTACATTACATTTAGGACATTTCATCGAGATAATTTAATGTTACATAGTATTATGATTACATAACTTAGAACTTTGAAAAATCCATTATTTACACGGTTTGTTTTGTAAATCAATTACAACATTCATCATCATCATCATCAGCCTATATTGTTCCCACTGCTGGGACACGAGCCTTCACTCTGTGAGAGGGAGTGGGCCATAGATATATTATAGAAGGAGATATGGCGTGGAGTTCAAAATGTATAGAAAACCGGTGAAGCCACAACTGCCCCACCATAAAGATAATATTACGCATGTAGTATATCAAAACAATACTACGAACAAGTGCACACACGCGCCGTCGAAAACTCTGTCATTTAAATATAAACCTTATTCTTTAAACCACAGCGTACTTTTTCCGTGTAATTTACTCAAACTAAAACAATTATCATTGTGTGTCGTCGGGACACGGGGGCGGACTCGACAGTGTTTGACTAAATCGAAGAGTTCACGATAAATATATCGATAAATTATAAAGGTTTGGAAATAAAATTAATAAAAAACGATATGAAACCGTTTTTATTATCTTTATTGTATAGATTACTATTAATTTAGTCCATAGATTACTAAACTAAACATTAATTAATTTACTTAACCATCTTCGGTTTCGCATTTATTTAATACTCTGTAAAATAATAAAAAAATGTAAAAATCCATGAACCACATCGGCCTTCCAGCCTTATTACAAGATAAAAAATTCAAAAAAAAAAAAATAGCAATTAGCAGTCGACTTTCTTGTCGATAGACTTTGTCGGATTTCTAAGAGCACGTCACTAGCCAGCGGCCGTACCATGCGACATTACGGCTGATTGAGGTATCGTTATGTCAGTTTTACATTGCTTGTTCAGTCACTATGTGATGCAATGATGTGGTTGTAAAAGAGCAATGTATTTATTGCAAAAATAATACCGTCGGAGTAATGTAGGAAAACAAAAGTACAGTAGTACAAGTCAGATATATTTTACTGCTTGTTGTTTTTCGTGATTTTTAACGGTTATCTCGCGTCGTGAAGGCGAAGTCACGACGAGATATCTTCTCGTGGTGCGCATGTTATGAAAAGTGACAAACGAATCGAGAACGACAAAATAAGAGATAATGTCGCCTTGCGCATGCTAGCCCTGCTGAGCATGTATCTAAGCGAGTCATCCGCGCCTCGCACATGTTCAGACATACGGCAGAACAAAATAACTTGTATATACAGCTTGCGTAAGTAGCCCGCGTCTTTACTTGTTCCAGTCATTTGAAACATGTACAAGCGAGTAACTTGATCAAGTAGCTTGCGCATGTAACTCGCGCGGGAAACCCGCATCTTTACTTGCTCCAGTTACATGCACCGTGTACAAGCACCCTTATTGACTGAAAAAGCCCGTGCGTGTTACCGCTGTAGTGATGGGCAATGATAATAATCCGGTTAATATAATTTGGCTAATAATCGATTAATAGCAGTTAATAGCAGTTAGTAGCCAGTTAATAGCCATTATGGATGATAACCCTGCTGTTAATGTTATTTAATATTTTTAGTGATTGAATCCATGGTTTCCAGGCTTAGGCCTGTCAGATTAGACTTCATTTTCATCATCTTTCTTTGTAGTAAATAAATGTGCAATTTAAAAATAATATGGCCCTTTTAAAAAAATTAATCAGCTATTTACGGGTACACTACGATAACATGAATTTCAAAATACCGATTTTCATAATTTCGAATGGTTCAAAAATCTTAATATACCAATTCTAAATGATCAGTATTCGTGTTTTGATAAAAAAAACAATATTGCTAACATAAACTTCTCAAAATACCATGTTTGAATAGATCGAATAACAAAAAGACCGACTTAAATTTTTCAAAACATCAAAAACATGAAAACCGATTATTAAAATACCGATTAATTAGAATTCCGAAAATTTAATTACGTTCGTTCTTGCATTAGTATAGTTGCTGATTACCTCCTATCAAGGAATCTCGACGGAGCCCAGCTTCGTGGGGCTCTTATTTCTGTTTGAAAAGTTTAATGTAACCTAACACTTCGAACCTAACCTGTCCGAGTCCGGGTGCCCCAAGTCCCGAACTCCTTGCATCCTTAGTCAAGTTGCTGATTACCACCTACCAAGGTGGCCCGCTTCGCGTGCCTCGTATTTCTGTTTGCATGGTTCCGAGTCCAGGGGCCCCAAATCCTAAGCTCACTTCGCTCGCTCTTGCATCCTTAGTCAAGTTGCTGATTACCACCTACCAAGGTGGCTCGACGGAGCCCCGCTTCGCGTGGCTCGTATTTCTGTTTGCAAGGTTCCGAGTCCGGGTGCCCCAAGTCCTGAGCTCACTTCGTTCGCTCTTGCATCCTTATAGTCAGTTGCTGATTACCACCTACCAAGGTGACTCGACGGAGCCCCGCTTCGCGTGGCTCGTATTTCTGTTTTCCAGGTTCCGAGTCCAGGTGCTCCAAGTCCTGAGCTCACTTCGCTCGCTCTTGCATCCTCAGTCAAGTTGCTGATTACCACCTACCAAGGTGGCCCGCTTCGCGTGCCTCGTATTTCTGTTTGCATGGTTCTGAGTCCAGGGGCCCCAAATCCTAAGCTCACTTCGCTCGCTCTTGCATCCTTAGTCAAGTTGCTGATTACCACCTACCAAGGTGGCTCGACGGAGCCCCGCTTCGCGTGGCTCGTATTTCTGTTTGCAAGGTTCCGAGTCCGGGTGCCCCAAGTCCTGAGCTCACTTCGTTCGCTCTTGCATCCTTATAGTCAGTTGCTGATTACCACCTACCAAGGTGACTCGACGGAGCCCCGCTTCGCGTGGCTCGTATTTCTGTTTTCCAGGTTCCGAGTCCAGATGCTCCAAGTCCTGAGCTCACTTCGCTCGCTCTTGCATCCTTAGTCAAGTTGCTGATTACCACCTACCAAGGTGGCCCGCTTCGCGTGGCTCGTATTTCTTTTTGCAAGGTTCCGAGTCCAGGTGCTCCAAGTCCTGAGCTCACTTCGCTCGCTCTTGCATTCTTAGTCAAGTTGCTGATTACCACCTACCAAGGTGGCTCGACGGAGCCCCGCTTCGCGTGGCTCCTATTTCTGTTTGCAAGGTTCCGAGTCCGGGTGCCCCAAGTCCTGAGCTCACTTCGCTCGCTCTTGCATCCTTAGTCAAGTTGCTGATTACCACCTACCAAGGTGGCTCGACGGAGCCCCGCTTCGCGTGGCTCCTGCAAGGTTCCGAGTCCGGGTGCCCCAAGTCCTGAGCTCACTTCGCTCGCTCTTACATCCTCAGTCAAGTTGTTGATTACGTTTGCAGCGATTCGTTTCTGTTATAGCGCTATCCCTCACCGCGAGCATTCACCTGTAATCCCTACTTAATATTATAAAGAATCCTTAGTGAGCGAGGGATTCAAGTTAGCCCAAGACAAGGCAGCTTTACTCCCGAGGAGCGTACTCTGCTTTTCACACCTACTGCGAGGAAATGAATTCGATTTTTGAAATTTGATGTGGTACGCCGTACGACAACTTTCGAACGTGAAGTGGGCACCACAGCAAGCGATCAGCTGTTGCAGCCAGCGGCCGCCATTACTGCTACAACTCCTTGGTGAAAGTTTTTATACTGTTTTACTTGAGGTTCCAAATTCAAATCACATTATTCCCACGGGCATAATGAAATTCAGTACAATATTATTGCCCGGCTCGAATTTGGGACAGCAATGCCTGCTTTATTCCTTGTTTGCATGACATATAATTTTGACATTTACGAGCAAGTGGTGTGAAAAGAACGTTATGCGCGTACGAAGTTGCGGGCAAAAGCTAGTGTGACATGAAAATGCGCAATTTGATGCTCTATTGTCTTCGAATATTCGAATCTGTAACGTTACATTACAGGTGAATGCTCGCGGTGAGGGAGTGTCCTTTACTGACTTTTAGAATGGGATGTTTATTTTAAATATTGGCCCAGTTCACAAATATATTGCATTGCTTTATATTTTCTTAGATTTCCCGAAAAATGTGTACTTATTCATTTTATTATTAACACTTTTTCACTTACAAAAAGGTGAAAATAAATAAAAAGAATAACAATACATTGAATCACACTGCGTACACGGACCCAATTTATATTCACACCCACAGATTTACAATAAAACAAAAAAAAAATTGTTTCTTTGACAATACATTAATAGCAGGGTTATTAGCCATTGGATGGCTATTAATGGCTGTTAATGGATTATAATTGATAATAACTCAAAGCATCCGGCTAGTTACCCATCTCTGCGCTGGCGGGCACCGCGCGTGATACCGCGCGGGAACCCGCGCGGTCCGTCGCACGGATGCGGGACCCGTTGCGTGGGTGCGGGGCGCACCTCCCCGCGACGGACGCCCGCGCGGGTCCCCGCGACGAAGCACTTTTGTATAGAACCGCGCGGGCATCCGCTTAAGGGGAATGCTCCAACCAGCCTGCGAAATTCAAATTTTCTTACGTTTTTTTTCAATTTGCAGGCCAGTGACATGTTGTAACTTTATCAAAATATGAATTGCGGTAATAACAAGTATAATTTTAAATATAAAAATTATCAAAACATTCGCTCCACCAGCTCTCGCATAGAAAAGCTGCATCTTGTTAAAATCTCCGAAATCTAACTACGATGCACCTTTTCTATGTGAGAGCTGATGGAGCGAATTTTTTGATAATTTTTATATTTAAAATTATACTTGTTATTACCGCAATTCATATTTTGATAAAGTTACAACATGTCACTGGCCTGCAAATTGCAAAAAACGTAAAATAATTTGAATTTCGCGGGCTACATCGACGCAATCACCTTAACGCAGTTTCGGCCCTTAGCATTTAGGAAGCCACGACTTCCGCACTGCCGCTGTATTTGCAGTCTCATCTCCGATGACCGTGGGTGATGCAATGCATCCTATTTGCAGTAAGCAGTGTGCGGACCTTCCTATCCAGGGTGTCAAGTACCATTTGAGTATGCCGAAAGAATACATCAAAACAGGCATGACCCAACGAATGAAGGCACGCACCTTATTTCCGCCTGATAAAATACTTTTTATTAACACTTTGTTCAGGCGGCCAAAGAAGCGCTCCTTCAACGATTGCCAGCAATATTGATGCCCAATGCTTCCTACCTACCCTAAGGGCCAAAACACATAACCGCGTTGCGGCGCCGCGCCGCGAGAATCAGCAGTAGCGTCACTGCCGATTGTAGTGGCGCGGCACTTTGTCGTTTATTTAAAACAGAGTAAAGTCTTTTTAATAACAAATAGCAATAAGTTTCTCACGATGGTCCATGGCAGAGACACGTCTATCCACAATCAAAAATCACGAGGAACTGGATACCCTACCATACGACATTAAAATGCTCTTTTTCGCGACGCCGCGACGCCACAACGCAAACCGTCGATTTTAGCGTTGCGGCGCCGCAACGCGGTTATGTGTTTTGGCCCAAATACTTCTAGGTTTCGGTTGTTCAAAGGGGTCTTAGAGAGTTAAGGGCTTACAGATTCCATAATCTCCCCTCGTTTTACATGCATGATCGCGCATTTGTCCACGCCAAATTCCATTGTAATGGTTAAACATAAGTACTAATATTCAGTAATCCTCAGTAGCCCCATCAGCTGCAAATTATTGGGGGCAAAGAGTTTCAGGTCATCCATGTATAGGAGGTGAAAAATAAATTGACCACCTCTCCTGAACCAAACAAAACCAAAGCGGACTCAAACTGTCGCCCTGATATATTCCTCGCTCAATCTGCATCGGTTCATAGTTTCCAAGAATTTGCCGATGTCCTGGATAGAGAAGAACCGTCCACGTCCTCAACTGTCCCATACATGGCAAAACGAAGGCGCGTGCGCGAAAAGTTAAATTATAAAAAATGAATCCGACTTCTAAAAAAACACAAAAGTTGATAATAGCAAAATTAAACACCAGTTAGCAGTTTACAGCTGGATTACATCTGTAAAAAAGCTGACGTGATAGCTTTATCTTGAATAATACAGTATTTCAACTTTAATTACACTGAAAGCTTGATAAGATCTGCATAATATGTTTTTTTTTTTAACGTTATTATATTATTATTATTATAATTTCATCCAGAGAGCGATGCCACCATCACTCAAATTGGAAATTTTAGCAGAAACAAAATGCTGATATTGCATTTAATTACATAACTTCTTTATATAAAACAACGAAAAAGATCTGAATTATGAATATTGTCTGAATATCAGAGTTTGATATTTTCATCTGCTTAATAGAGTTTTAAATTCTGAACAAATGTTCGATCAGCTTTTATGCAGAAGTTAACCAAACGTTATTCAGATTGAAGCGATTAATTATGTACCCAAATTGCTTGAATGTTGCCTGTATAAGCGCTTACACGAACCTTATCCCTACATCTTTTACAGTGTTTAGTCATCAGAATTGCTATTATACAAAAGTTAATCAGCTAGTTCGTGTTGCTTGGATATGTGTCACCGAGTCATAGGCCTTCTTATAATCTATCCAACACGTCGACAGATCCCTCCGGGATTGACGAACCTATTGGCTTACGGCCATGTCTATAAGGAGCTCTTTAGTACCGGGACTAATTCCTACATCCATTCTGAGAGGGAGACATAACATACTTAACTCAATTAGGTACTATCAATACGAACAGCATTTTTTCTCTCAGAATGCATGTGAGAACTTTATAGACCGTCGGTAAATACGTAATTGGTCTAAGGTTTTTAGGTTCTGCAGTACTATAACCTGATTCGGAGCAGGTGGGTTACTCCTGTGCTTTTTATTAAGGATCTACCTTAATAAAAAGCACAAGAGTAACCCACCTGCTCCGAATCAGGTAGTATACTTGCAGGGTCTGTCTTTTAAATTGGCCAAAAGGGAGAAATCTGCATCCATAAGAGATACGGGAAAACTTTTAAAACAGAAATGAAGAAGGCCAAATTTTTAAACAGAAGTGGGTCAAATCTAATAAAATACTAAGTACTACAATACGACTTACTTTATGCTGTTAGAATAAACATTACTGTACTTTTGACTAACTTCCACTTTCCAGACATTTTCCTTCCCATACACAATGAAATGATCCTTATAAGACACTAAATCAAAAAACATTAAAAATTTTCAATTTGTATGAACAAAAATTTTGCTAAAGACCAAGTTCCGCCGTCCCGATTTTTTTCTTCTGATACAATGAAATAATAATCCTTACATGAAACAAAGTCGAAAGGCATAAAAAAAAAATTAGCCAATTTCACTCATTTTTGTGGACTACTCACACTTGATCAAAAAAATTAAAACGCCAAAATTGTCAACATCAAAAAAGAGCTCAAAATTCCATAGAAAGTTTTCCCGTATCTCTTATGGATGCGGATTTTTCCCTTTTGGGTAATTTACAAGAAAGACTCTGTATAGGTTACTTAATCGATAACGGAAAAGGTAGAGTGGTCGACTGCTGCACAGCGTCGGGTACGATCCGACAGAAACAACATTTTTTTTTTTGGCAGGAGTTGTAAGTCCCATCAGACACTCGACTGTCTCAGGGAGAGTGGGAGACAGTCGAGGTAGTGCGGGACTTGAACCTACAAAAAGTAGTTTTGGGTCTGGCTGTTTGTATATATATATATGTGAGTTTCTATGTTTGTAAACGCACCCACGACACAGGAAACATTCCTGATGTGGGGCAATAGTTTAAAAAAATGTTGTTCTTTCCTAAATGTGCTTAAAGAACGGTATAATTTTAAGTAAACTATGAAGTAGCTAAGAGTAGGTGAGTTTAGTATTTAGTAGGTAGAGTTTAGTAGCTTTTAAAATACAAAACATTGAAGATGCAGAACCACGCCTGCATCGATAATGATGAAATAGTTGAGCGGGTAGCGAATAGTGAGTGTGTGTGGTGTTGTCTCAGAGTGGCGTCGCAGGAGCTGGACGCGCGGCGCAGCACGCTGGCGGAGAAGCTGGCGCGCAAGGAGCGCCGCCGCGACAAGAAGCGCAAGAAGCTGCAGCAGGAGCGAGGCGACCCCGACACTGACGGTGAGCGGACTAACTTTCTCACTTCATTTACCTCGTAATTTTGATTGCTGTCTCAGGACCTATTTAGAACAAATAAGGAAGTGCGTTTACGGTAAAGTTATTTTTCATTACTCATACTCTGAAAGTAGGTCATTACATGCCTGATGAGCGGTTTGAAAGTAATGCATTGCAGCCCTAGGGAGAATCGCTTTCAACAGACAGCTGCTCTATTTTAACATTTCTATTAAACAATGTTCCAACTTTTTATACAGCTACAAAATTACAGCACGACGAAAAGTTCTCGGCCCGACTAAGAAAATTTGTTTTTTTTTTTGCTATTTCTAAACGTTTCTTCATTGTCTCAATACACTTATTAAACCTATGATGTTCCACTAATCATAAAGATCGATTCCTCATACTCTTCCAAAATGTAGTCCGTCTGTGCCATCACCTCTTGGTTCTGGAATATTTTCTTCAAGATAGGTTTTATCTTTAAATTAGGGAACAGCTGATAGTCCAGTGGCACTAATTCAGGCGAATTTTAATGAAGTTCAAGACTTAAAATCGGAGTGCATAGAGCATAGATGTCTGGTTAGCCGTTCAGTGCTTAAAAATCGCGGCTGTCAAAGATATGTTTCATTCACTCAGTTTACATCCCTATAGTGCCAGTTAATTCACACGCTTTCTATATTCGGTCTTTTAAAATTATTTTCTAATTTTTTCGATGATTTATTTTTATTGTGAGTGGAGGCTGTTGAACGATTCACAAGTACACGATTCCAACCACTACAGCCAACGAGCATAACACACGCCGCGTTCATGAATCTGACATAATTCAGAAGTTCCACGTAACGAACCATTTACTTATTTGAAACTTCATGCAAAACAAAAAGAACATAGGTGGACTTAATGAACATAGCTGCATGCCTGAGGCATATTCTACCAGTCAACTCAGGGTGGTGGAGAGAAAACATGGCAGTCAAAACTAAAACCTAACACATACAGTACATGGACTATGTATCCATCGTGTTATCGAATGGTAATCCAATATGTGCCGCTCAAGTAACCTGAGCAGAATGTGGAGCGATGTACAAGAGCACGTAAAGCGTCGAGAGCGCTGAAGCTATACAAGCCGCTGGGAACAGCAGGTCGCGGGGCGGCACGCACAGAGGAGTAGAGCGGTGTCCGACCGCGCTCCCGGCGTAATTATAAATATAAGTGTTGCGGAGGCGAGCGGAGCTGGCGCGGCGCCAGGCGGCGCGCGGCATTCCTCACGCGGACAGCAGCGCCGCCGCACCGCCGCACCGTCGCACCCTACACGCCACAGGTACGCCGCCGCACGCCGCGTCGCGGAGCGGTGCCGTGCCGCAGTCTCCTGATGCCGCCCCACGTCGTAGCGCGCGTATCGCCGCCCTTCTTCAGTTTATTTATATTGCGGCTATTTCCACGCCGGTTCGAGCGCGTGCGCCACGTTGTGCAGAACCAACATTTTTGTATTCCGATCGCAATTTAAAGTGTTTCCCATCTCAGATATATTCAGCTTCCTTGAACACTTGGTGTCGGACACGTCACCTACTCTCTAAACACTCTGCAGGTCAGTGGCGCGAGTTAACAATCTTTGAGGTTAGTAACTAACCTTCTGCAGTATGCGAGTATTCTCCTATTTTTTTAACATCTTCCGTAAACACGAATATCCTTTATTTTTGTGTTCTCCTAATCCAAATTCCACCAAGTGCACAAGTGCCAATTAGCGTTTCGATCGCTTCCGGGTTTTAATTTAGTTCCTCGGTCGTGTCGGTGGCTGCGCTCGGCCATGAGGGTCAGCGCTCGGTGTGGACGCTCGGCTGACGCTCGTCTGTTGTGCAGACATGGCAGAAGCAGTGGAGACAGCCAGCGCGCCCGAGGAGCTGACGCGCGCGGGGACCAGCTCGGACACGCTGGCGGACGAGGCGGACGAGCGCCGCCAGGAGGAGCTGCGCAAGCGAGCGCGTGACCCGCCCATCGTCTTCACCGACATCGACGTGAGTACCGCACCCTCACCACACCCTACCTATGCTACCGCACCACTAGCGTGCGACACTCGCTCACCAACTACCATCGTGTTTGTTTTTACAAAAAAACATGTTTGTCTGGAGGATTCAACTGTTTATCAATATCGTTATTAAAATAATTGTGCGTCAATCAACTCGTTCATCAATTACGACCTGCTTACAAACTCAGCTTGTATCTGATCAGTTTCAAACATTCGGTGACGCCTACACTCCGTAGTTCTGAGAGAACATACTCGTAATACTTATAAACGACAGTTTCACTGAACGGAAAGCTTCTGTAAATAAACTTGATTTTTCATGCGATGACTCGCGCAACACATGCTGTTGTGAGCTGTAAATATAATAATTATGCATGTGATGTTTATGTGCGATGCTTGTTGCGCCATCGCCAGCTTTATAACAATCATGGAAAATCGGTAAACATAACATGTTTCTAGAAGTATCAAGTGTGTGAATAAGATGATCAGAGACACACAGCAGCTGACGCGCGCACGAGCGCACGACCGCACGTGTCACGTGGCAAGTGGGGGCAAGATGTGCTGGAGAGACGCATGTTTACGTTCTGAACTGACTCACGACTGTCGCACAGCAAGCCAAATAATTGCCACACCAACGCCATGTGCCCTATATAACAATAATGTATTGTTTCGTCTGTGTTAATAAAGTAATGCTGCATTACAAACTAATTAATTAATCATGAACATACAATCTCACTCCTGGGCAAAGACCTCACCTATTCCCTCGATAGTTGCCCCACTCTAGGAATTTCTTCCTGTATCGTGGGTGCGTTCACGAACACAGAAACTCACAAACACAAACACCCCGACCCGAAACAACTACTAGTAGATCATACACATATTTGTTCCGTGCGGGATCGAACCCGCGACCACTGCGTCAACCGCACATAAATATTCTCTATAGTTTAATATGTGTGCTGCGAGATCGGAGTCAATGAATCTTACCTTAATATTACCAACATAGTTATGTAGTTACAAAGCGAGCCACACTTAGTCGCCATCCATTTTAAAAGTACTTGTCACCACTGTTATTCCCTTACAGCGTTCTTTTGCCATGCACTGTAGAATTATTTGATGTGTGTACCTAATACACACATCACAACAGAGTCATTGTCGTGCATAGTGCTTTACTGACCGCCTGCCAGTTAATCGGAAACTGCCAATTGTTGATGTGTTCAAATTGAATATAGACATCTTGAAAATAAAATTCGATTATAAACCATTGTAATATTTAATTTTAATAAATGAAAAATCTTTTTATCTTGTGGTAAGTCATGAATGATCCCGCCTTGGGTGCAGCGGAAAGAACTCTTAATGACTCTCTCTCCACCCTGGCCCTCCAGATTCCCTTTCCGTTCCAGGGTCACGATTAACTTTACGGTCGGTCCCGCGACCCGGGCAGGCGTTTGGCTTTAAATATGAGACTGACTACAATAATTACGATTGTGTATGTCATTATGTGTGCTACACTTATTTATGTTTGCACACATTCAATTCGGCAATAAAGTATTTCCAGTCGAGTTAGTTTGCAATTTATGAGACACTTGAAGTTGTAGGCTAAGGCTGCGGCACTGGTCGGACCACGACATATCAAGAGTTTAGACGCAAAACGCCTAATTCGCGAAATGGCAACCTCGTCGCAAAAAGGACAAGTACTCAAAATGGAAAATTTTCTAAACGCATAATTCTCAAAATGGCAAATAATTAAAAGAGTGTTTATTCTTAAAAATCTAAGAATTCTTCGCAAACATGAAACAACTTAGTTAAAAAGAGATAAAAAATCTTAGATTTATAATTATGAACTACTTACGTAGAAAAAAAAAACAATTTTAACATTTGCCATTTTGCGGATTTGGCTCTTAGAGAATTTTACATTTTGAGAACTTGCTCTTCTGCGACTAGGTTGCCATTTTGCGAATTAGGTATTTGCGCCTAAACCCTATCAAGCAATACTTATTATGGTGCAAAAGATTCGGCAATTCCCAACTTAATTACTAGAGAAAAAATGCCTGGATTTTCACGGATAAGCTTATGAATTTTATTGACATTAACAATGCTGATGAATGATGATTTTGTTATAATTGTAAATGTCTGTTGAGACAGGCCGTGCAGGAGTTTGAGAAGCTGTCAAAGGAGCTGGAGGGCGTGGAGCTGTCGGCGGAGGAGCGGCAGAGCCTGGACGAGCTGCAGCAGTACCTGGTGCAGGGCGAGGGCAGCTGGGTGCTCGGCGACGACTTCCTCGCCTTCATAGGTAAGCGCCCTACACGCGTCAAGCGAGACATCACAGTGGCGCGTCCGCGTCGCTCTGTCCTCACACAACCTCAACATTGCTGTAAGGAGGCCAATTACAAGTTTATACTGACAGCATTCGAGTTCAGCTACACGATAACTGACAAACGCTTGCCTTAACTGGACAAGTCCACTCGGATTTGACTCAGACACTAACCTGCATGATCCTCCCCATGGTATAACCTGATCTACATAATAATATCGGGACTTTAAAAGAGACTGTGACCTCTGAGTTTGTTTCGGCTATTTCTTCTCAGAGTATTCAGGTACGAAACACCGGCCTCTCCTAGTTTTATGAAAAGACGTGTAAAAGCAGGGACCGAAAACCTTTATAAATTACGGTACCGGTATTGAAGAATTTTGGTTATTTTTCAGACTTAGGTAACCGCTATCTGGGTAACCAGACCGAAGAAAAATGTAACCTCTATTCAGGTTACCGTTTTAATACCGGTTAACTAAAGATAACGACTCTTTGTCACACACACATGCGATGCGCGCCCTGTGACTATTGCCGACGGCACGTGTGAAGTGTGCAAGATAGGGGTAATTTTTATTTCGGTAACCGGTATTAATACTGGTTATGTATTTACTTTTAATAATAAAGGTAATCTTTAAAATTACCTGTAAAAGAAAAAAAGGTTGTTACCGAAAAAATACCCGTATTGATCATACCGGTTTCGGTCCCTGTGTAAAAGTGTTGATATACTCGTATCCAACTTGTATAAATATAAATATCTGGTTGACCGAGCTTCGCTCGGTTTTTTGTTTTTGGCCCTCATCGGTCATGGCGTTATAGATGGCGCTACTTAAAATGTCTATATCTTGGGAACCGAGGTTTTCTCGAACCTGGGACCTTGATAAATCGATTCCTTGAGCCGAAAAACCCCTAATCTGTAACTTTCATGAAAATCCTTGGAGCCGTTTCCGAGATCCTGATTATATATGAATATACAAGAATTGCTCGTTTAAAGATATTAGATAGATAACATCATTTCATTTCATTAGGATAAAACAAGAGACAGGGAATCTAAAATTGCCACTTTAGCAGAGTTGCTTAGCTCGATATGAGTACGTATGAATGAACATAGTCTTGATAGTTCCGAACTCTGGTCAGGTTCTAAAGTAGAAAGATGAGAGACACTATAGTATGTACCATTTAACATGGCAATAGAGGTCATTCACTCCCTCCTACCAAGTTTTTCATCACTAAACGATAATGACACTTAATGTTACCTAAAACTACTAATAAGCGATAGTTGCTTCTATCGCTACAGTATCGTGGTACCAGCCTGCTTGACATACAGGGGTGCTAAATCTTGTGTTGCTCTAATTCAAAATTATTATTTTTTATTTCTAGAAATCAAATTGTGTGCTTATAAATTTACGCGTGACGTAAAAAATGTTCCACTGTGTGTGACGGATTTAATGGATATAGTGATAGGTAACGGCCCTTTTCCCGTCATGTATTTTCGTCCGCGCGCGGATCATAGTAGATTTTCAAAGTCGATTGTATGTTTGTTCACGATTATCTCGCGTTTGTCTGAACCGATTTTCATGCGGTTTACGGATTAAATGTTTATTACAGTCTAGGGAAGGTTTTAATATACAATAATAATGGATGTCTTGTGACGTTGCCCGCATAGATCCGTTTTTGTTGCTCGCTTGGATATAAATTTCTAAATTTGCTTGATTATACGAAGATTTTTGTTGAATGTCTGAACTAAAAAGGGTAAAATAAAAACTTTTAAAAAAAAAGTACCGACCTCAAAAACAAATACAAAAAAGTGTAAAATAACTTTTCTTTCGGAAGTCGGTGGCAATAGTCAATGACATAAAAATCAAAAGCCACCGACTTCCGAAAGAAAAGTTATTTTACACTTTTTTGTATTTGTTTTTGAAGTCGGTACTTTAAAAAAAAAAGTTTTTATTAATACTAAGGGTACAACGGCGGTCTTATCGCTAATAGCGATATCTTCCAGACAATTATGATGGACTTGAAGAACCTTAAAAAAATGGATAGACAGTGATGCACATCAAATAATAGATAACCGATAATATAAATACAATACACACAAACATTAATAATAAAATAAAATACACATACATACATAAATATAAATATGTATTATTAGAGAGAAAGGAAATGATTTAAGACTAAGCTTTTAAAAGAAACCAGTGACTTGGCTTGTCTTACTGATACAAGCAATGCATTCCACAAACGACAGCCTGGACTGTGAAAGAATCATCATAAAAAACATGTGGAATGCGCAGGCATCAAAAGAATCAAATGTATATAATTATGTTTATACAACGTGTAACGTTAATAGAGCAAAACCTCTCGTGGAGTAACTATGCTACTATGCCACTGAACAATGTTTGTTCAAAAACATTCAGAAAAAATAAATAAAAAAAAAAACTGATTTTTCATACTGATGGGCTCGATCATTTTCTCATTTTGTATGAAAAATCATATTTCCTTTTTTTTCCAAAAGTTTTAGTAATTGCCGATTTATCAAAATCATCAACTTTTTGGAGAACGTTTGGTCTACTCCTTTTACCTTCAGGTTGCGTTATTTTATGAGTATTTCTGTATTCACGTAATACCCGATATATCGATCTCTCACTCACCCCACATATTTCTGACGTACGTTTGACAAGATCATGGTTAGTTAAATATTTATCCTCGGGCTTTGTGTTTTGGACATATTTAAAAATATTAATAATCATTAGACGTTCTCCGCTGGTGAGAATCGTCTTCTGTCTTTTTGCTGGCGGCGATGTGAACGGTATCAATTCCGAACCTTCTTGAGGTTGGAATATGTTTGGACGACGACGGCGTTTACTGGTTTCACCAGTAGATGTTCCAGCTTCTGGTTCCATGCTTTTTTACAAGCAACAAATGAAGTAACAATAACAACACAGAACACAAAAACAAAACTGTAACAAACTCAACAACGATAACAATAAAAGCAAAGAAATTATAGCACAGACCCAAAGAGATTTAAAAGAACCTATAGAGCGGGCATTGGGAAAATTGTCATACAAAATTATTGATGCCGTGTGTCAGTAGCACAATCTAGCGTTGCATAGCAACGCGACTACTAGACTGAGCGACTTTTTACCTAGTGGTAAAAAGTTTTGGATCACAACTTTGCTGCACCCCTGACGCGATGACCTCGTAGAACAAAAACGACAATAAGATCAAAATTAGCATTTTCTGTGATGAAATAGTTTTTGTAATTTATTTTAGGAAAAATAAGGTGTTTTTACCATCCTGATATCAAAAGAATATTAATACACTTATATCCAAACAATATGCACTAACTTTATATTTACTCAGTATTGTATTATAGGTTAATGCAAACTTATATGATGCATAATAATATATTTACTTTTGTTAAATTGTCTCAGTGTGATAAACTTGTGTAAAAAACGAAACTACAATATTTAAAAAAAAATGTTTCGTAGGGTACGTTTGCTAGATTTTCTATTATTTTGGGTTGTGCATTGTGTTGTTTTTGTGGTAATTTTTTATGTATTATGAGACTCAAGCGATGTCAGTTTTGCGACTGTTTGCGACAGATTTGACCTCAACATTGCTGTAAGGAGGCCAATTACAAGTTTATACTGACAGCATTCGAGTTCAGCTACACGATAACTGACAAATGCTTGCCTTAACTGGACAAGTCCACTCGGATTTGACTCAGACACTAACCTGCATGATCCTCCCCATGGTATAACCTGATCTACATAATAATATCGGGACTTTAAAAGAGACTGTGACCTCTGAGTTTGTTTCGGCTATTTCTTCTCAGAGTATTCAGGTACGAAACACCGGCCTCTCCTAGTTTTATGAAAAGACGTGTAAAAGCAGGGACCGAAAACCTTTATAAATTACGGTACCGGTATTGAAGAATTTTGGTTATTTTTCAGACTTAGGTAACCGCTATCTGGGTAACCAGACCGAAGAAAAATGTAACCTCTATTCAGGTTACCGTTTTAATACCGGTTAACTAAAGATAACGACTCTTTGTCACACACACATGCGATGCGCGCCCTGTGACTATTGCCGACGGCACGTGTGAAGTGTGCAAGATAGGGGTAATTTTTATTTCGGTAACCGGTATTAATACTGGTTATGTATTTACTTTTAATAATAAAGGTAATCTTTAAAATTACCTGTAAAAGAAAAAAAGGTTGTTACCGAAAAAATACCCGTATTGATCATACCGGTTTCGGTCCCTGTGTAAAAGTGTTGATATACTCGTATCCAACTTGTATAAATATAAATATCTGGTTGACCGAGCTTCGCTCGGTTTTTTGTTTTTGGCCCTCATCGGTCATGGCGTTATAGATGGCGCTACTTAAAATGTCTATATCTTGGGAACCGAGGTTTTCTCGAACCTGGGACCTTGATAAATCGATTCCTTGAGCCGAAAAACCCCTAATCTGTAACTTTCATGAAAATCCTTGGAGCCGTTTCCGAGATCCTGATTATATATGAATATACAAGAATTGCTCGTTTAAAGATATTAGATAGATAACATCATTTCATTTCATTAGGATAAAACAAGAGACAGGGAATCTAAAATTGCCACTTTAGCAGAGTTGCTTAGCTCGATATGAGTACGTATGAATGAACATAGTCTTGATAGTTCCGAACTCTGGTCAGGTTCTAAAGTAGAAAGATGAGAGACACTATAGTATGTACCATTTAACATGGCAATAGAGGTCATTCACTCCCTCCTACCAAGTTTTTCATCACTAAACGATAATGACACTTAATGTTACCTAAAACTACTAATAAGCGATAGTTGCTTCTATCGCTACAGTATCGTGGTACCAGCCTGCTTGACATACAGGGGTGCTAAATCTTGTGTTGCTCTAATTCAAAATTATTATTTTTTATTTCTAGAAATCAAATTGTGTGCTTATAAATTTACGCGTGACGTAAAAAATGTTCCACTGTGTGTGACGGATTTAATGGATATAGTGATAGGTAACGGCCCTTTTCCCGTCATGTATTTTCGTCCGCGCGCGGATCATAGTAGATTTTCAAAGTCGATTGTATGTTTGTTCACGATTATCTCGCGTTTGTCTGAACCGATTTTCATGCGGTTTACGGATTAAATGTTTATTACAGTCTAGGGAAGGTTTTAATATACAATAATAATGGATGTCTTGTGACGTTGCCCGCATAGATCCGTTTTTGTTGCTCGCTTGGATATAAATTTCTAAATTTGCTTGATTATACGAAGATTTTTGTTGAATGTCTGAACTAAAAAGGGTAAAATAAAAACTTTTAAAAAAAAAGTACCGACCTCAAAAACAAATACAAAAAAGTGTAAAATAACTTTTCTTTCGGAAGTCGGTGGCAATAGTCAATGACATAAAAATCAAAAGCCACCGACTTCCGAAAGAAAAGTTATTTTACACTTTTTTGTATTTGTTTTTGAAGTCGGTACTTTAAAAAAAAAAGTTTTTATTAATACTAAGGGTACAACGGCGGTCTTATCGCTAATAGCGATATCTTCCAGACAATTATGATGGACTTGAAGAACCTTAAAAAAATGGATAGACAGTGATGCACATCAAATAATAGATAACCGATAATATAAATACAATACACACAAACATTAATAATAAAATAAAATACACATACATACATAAATATAAATATGTATTATTAGAGAGAAAGGAAATGATTTAAGACTAAGCTTTTAAAAGAAACCAGTGACTTGGCTTGTCTTACTGATACAAGCAATGCATTCCACAAACGACAGCCTGGACTGTGAAAGAATCATCATAAAAAACATGTGGAATGCGCAGGCATCAAAAGAATCAAATGTATATAATTATGTTTATACAACGTGTAACGTTAATAGAGCAAAACCTCTCGTGGAGTAACTATGCTACTATGCCACTGAACAATGTTTGTTCAAAAACATTCAGAAAAAATAAATAAAAAAAAAAAACTGATTTTTCATACTGATGGGCTCGATCATTTTCTCATTTTGTATGAAAAATCATATTTCCTTTTTTTTCCAAAAGTTTTAGTAATTGCCGATTTATCAAAATCATCAACTTTTTGGAGAACGTTTGGTCTACTCCTTTTACCTTCAGGTTGCGTTATTTTATGAGTATTTCTGTATTCACGTAATACCCGATATATCGATCTCTCACTCACCCCACATATTTCTGACGTACGTTTGACAAGATCATGGTTAGTTAAATATTTATCCTCGGGCTTTGTGTTTTGGACATATTTAAAAATATTAATAATCATTAGACGTTCTCCGCTGGTGAGAATCGTCTTCTGTCTTTTTGCTGGCGGCGATGTGAACGGTATCGATTCCGAACCTTCTTGAGGTTGGAATATGTTTGGACGACGACGGCGTTTACTGGTTTCACCAGTAGATGTTCCAGCTTCTGGTTCCATGCTTTTTTACAAGCAACAAATGAAGTAACAATAACAACACAGAACACAAAAACAAAACTGTAACAAACTCAACAACGATAACAATAAAAGCAAAGAAATTATAGCACAGACCCAAAGAGATTTAAAAGAACCTATAGAGCGGGCATTGGGAAAATTGTCATACAAAATTATTGATGCCGTGTGTCAGTAGCACAATCTAGCGTTGCATAGCAACGCGACTACTAGACTGAGCGACTTTTTACCTAGTGGTAAAAAGTTTTGGATCACAACTTTCTTCGTGATGTTCCGTCTATTGCTCGTATTTAGTTTAATGTCTTTGCACAGACCGAACGCAAGCGAACTTCCACACGGAATGTTAAATCTAAATGGCGGCTGCTGCCGGGGGTGCTGCACCCCTGACGCGATGACCTCGTAGAACAAAAACGACAATAAGATCAAAATTAGCATTTTCTGTGATGAAATAGTTTTTGTAATTTATTTTAGGAAAAATAAGGTGTTTTTACCATCCTGATATCAAAAGAATATTAATACACTTATATCCAAACAATATGCACTAACTTTATATTTACTCAGTATTGTATTATAGGTTAATGCAAACTTATATGATGCATAATAATATATTTACTTTTGTTAAATTGTCTCAGTGTGATAAACTTGTGTAAAAAACGAAACTACAATATTTAAAAAAAAATGTTTCGTAGGGTACGTTTGCTAGATTTTCTATTATTTTGGGTTGTGCATTGTGTTGTTTTTGTGGTAATTTTTTATGTATTATGAGACTCAAGCGATGTCAGTTTTGCGACTGTTTGCGACAGATTTGTACGGGTGAAGAGGAAGTATCGCTAATATTGAGATATCGGGATGAAAGTCGGAGCAATGACCGCTATTGCCGTGTTAAATGGCACACACTATAGAGCTTATTTAAATGAGTGTCAAACATAAGCTTCGAGTTATAAAGTGACCCCGAGGTCCTTGATTACATTGAACCCTTTCTATTGGGATGTACAAAAGTTGGAAAAATATAAACGGTGTGGTTTGTGGCTGAAAGTTCACACAGAGCCTTTGGAGACGTTTAAGTCCAACTTATTTAATCTGTAGTAAGTAGGTCTCAAAAGCGTTTAGATCCTCTTGTAGTAAGCAAGCATCTGCCTGCGAGATAACCCGCTGCATGATGTTCATGACGTCTGCGTTCGTCTGTTGTATAACAATATTTTATAGTGTTAAAAACTGGCTAAAAACAATTACGTTGTTGTTGATAATGTTGAACAAGAGGGAATGCGCATAGTTTTAGATGAGTAACCATTCAGTACTGCGTTCTGGCAACATAACGACATGAACGACCTGTACAGTTTTTTTTTTTTGTTTAAAGTTTGTGCTTGCACATTTTGGATTACATGATCCATTCTATGTAATAATGTATAAGATAAACACGGATCTTTGAAATTAATGTCGCTCAAACAAGGACGTTTCCTATGCAAACTATGTAGGTACCTACGTATAACATTATTGATCTAAACTAATATTATAAATGCAAGTATGTTTGTTTTTAGGGTTCCGTAGCCAAATGGCAAAAAACGGAACCCTTATAGATTCGTCATGTCTGTCTGTCTGTCCGTCCTGTTGAAACTTGGTAAGTAGATGTATTATGTGAACCGCATTAGGATTTTCACACAAAAATAAAAATAAAACTAATTTTAAAGGTTGCCCCCATACTTACAATTGAAACTCTTTTTTTTTTCACTGAACCCATACGTGTGGGTTATCTATAGATAGGTCTTTAAAAATGATGTTGAGGTTACTAACATAATTTTTTTCTAAACTGAACAGTTTCCGCGAGAGACACGTCTTCCAAAGTGGTAAAACGTTGGTCCCCCCCCCCCCTGTAACTTCTAAAGTAAGTGAATGATGAAACTAAAAAAATATATGATGTACATTACCATGCAAACTTCAATTGAAAACTGGTTTGAACGAGACCAAGTAATTAGTTTTTTTAATTTTAAATACGTCATTAATCGTAAACCGCAATTTACCTTTCAAAGTTGTAACTAACTACAAGAACTTTTATATTATGTTACTTGCTGCTACGGAACCCTTTATGGGCGAGTCCGACTCGCACTTGGCCGGTTTTTTTACATTTTCACACAAACTACCTGCTGAATCGATCGTCCTAAAATTTTGCATATACGTTGTCAGGAGTATAGACACGGATGTAGGGTATCTATCATCCCGAAAAATAGAAGAGAGCTGTTGCCGAGAAAAAAAAACAATTACGTTCATATTCCAGATGGCGCCACTTACACGATCCGTATTGTTTCTCAAATTCTAAATTAACGCAAGCGAAGCCGCAGGCAAACACTAGTTTCGAATAAAATGGCTCAGTAGCAACTCAGTAGAAGTAAAGTAACATAGAAATATAACAATTTTTTAAAAATCTACTATTTCCTTAAGTTTTCCGTATATGATTGCTTCTCAGAATTTGATCCTTACTATCAACACTATCGAATAGTGTAATAATACAGGGGTTTTTTTTTACAAAATCAGCGGTCTCCTGGCCAAGATTATTGATTTTTCTAGAATCCAATGAGGCAGTTTTAGTTTTCGTCAAAATCGGCCTCGAGATTCCTTTCAACGTTTTTCGATATTCCTCATGGTTTCGGATAAAGCCATCCTCGCCCAGTTGACATAGATTCCGATATGAGTTCACTGTAGGCAATCAAATTGGGAGGAAATTGGGGAGATCTAAAGGGGAGGCCTATGTTCAGCAGTGGACGTCCTATGGCTGAGATGATGATGATGATGAATCAAATTGGACGTCGCAGACCTTTTAGAAAAACGTGCTGTATGTTCATTAAGGGTCAGAAATAGGAAATAGTGTTATGGCATTTTCATAAGTTTATGTATAAAACTTAAAACAGTAACCACGAAAAATAGAACCCATCAAAAACATAAATGTGAAATGAGAGCCAAAGCAAAGCCAAGCACAATAGTTTGATATTATGCCTTGGTTGTTGACTTCCACGAAAAAAGAAGTGAAATCTAAATGGGTGCCAAGTTCAATGGTCAGTTCTGAAATTTATTTAAAACGACATAAACTATATTTCTTTTTATAACTAAGGATCATACATTGTAGCCTAATTTCTGGCTTGGCTATTTCTCATATACGAATTATATATCCTTCTTAAGTTCTAAACCTTTTACTTTATTTTATATTATATCGAAAATTTGGTTTGCTGGTAGTACTAACCATCGAACATAATAATTCGTATATGAGAACTAGCCAAGCAAGAAATTAGGCTACAATGTATGATCCTTAGTTATAAAAAGAAATATAGTTTATGTCGTTTTAAATAAATTTCAGAACTGACCATTGAACTTGGCACCCATTTAGATTTCACTTCTTTTTTCGTGGAAGTCAACAACCAAGGCATAATATCAAACTATTGTGCTTGGCTTTGCTTTGGCTCTCATTTCACATTTATGTTTTTGATGGGATATCATTACTTTTTGTACATAAACAATGATCTTACACTGTTGATCGCTAAATATTGAAACAATAAATAATAATAAACCTCAGTTAATAACTGTAGGGGATGTTAGACACGGGACGGGACACCGTTCGTTGCCGGCAAGAAAGGAAGTGCGGTTTTTTCGGCCGAGGAGTTAATACCAACAACCCGCATAAATAGTATCATTTGTAGTTTTCCATGTTCACTAAACCTTATACTAATCGCCTGCCCATCTTAACACCGCGATTCAGGATCGTGACGTAATTGCACAACGCCATCTAGTGGGTGCTAGGTGTCATATAATATGGTTACTTACGTGTAATAAATACGAAAATCAACTATTCTTAATAATAAGTACAAAGACGAGAATACATGGATTTAAAAAAATTAGGGTGGTGTTTAACTCGTTATATATTCACGTAAAGATCATAAAATCCACATTCCACAAATAGAGTTTAGGCACTAATTAAGCAATGCCATCTAATGTTTTTTGAATAAATCAATCCTTCATTGATTTAGTGCAAGGTGCAGTGAGTTTCTGAAAATGATAAAAGGTGGCGCTAGTGTTTTTATAATACGGTAAGTTACGCGTAATAAATACGAAAGTCAACTATATTCGTAATTATAAGTACAAAATTGAGAACATTTGAATTAAAAATAATAGGGTGGTATTTAACTCGTTTATATTCACGTAAAAGATCATAAAAATCTACATTTCACAAATAGAGTTTCAGCATTTATTGAGCAACGCCATCTAGTGTCACTTTGTCAAATCAATCCTTCATTGATGTGCATCGAGCAGTGAGTTTCTGAAAATGATAATAGGTGGCGCTACTGGTTGTAGAATACGGTTAGTTACGCGTAATAAATACGAAAATCTACTATATTCTTAATTATAAGAACAAGAACGGGAATATTTCGATTAAAAAAATAAGGGTAGTGTTTTACTCGTTGTAATATTCACGTAAAGATCATAAAATCCACAAATAGAGATTTATAGGTACTAATTATAAGTTAAGTGAAAATTATAATAAAATATAAGAAAATTACCAGTTTCTGATTTTTCCCTTTGTATTCACCTAATTACCTATCTGCATGCCAAATTTGAACTTTCTAGGTCATCTGGAACTGGGATATAGTTTTGATCTATAGGTCAGTCATAAAAGTGACGATTTTTGGACGTTAATATCTAAATAACCGTTTGAGATATGTTTATAAAATTTGGAACACACTTGTATCTCGCCAGTCTCAATATGTATGCCAAATTTCAACAGTCTAGGTTAAATAGTTTTTGAGTTATGAGGGGCTGTAAAGTGCCTCCAAATGGTTCGTGTAATATTACACACTGTGAGCGCGCCTTGCTTTGGCTGGCCACGCTCCCGCGTGTCTAGAAAGAAAAAAAAGGTCTGGGTAGCTTAAGAGTTTCCCCAGGGTCTACAAATATCGGATTGAGGATAAACCGGGCTGGAATTGTTAAAAAAAAATATTGAAAATCACTAAAAATAAGCAGAAACCTAATTAATATTATACATAAAAATAAAGAGAACAAAGAACAGTGAACTGTTTGCATGTTTCTGTTTTTCTAAACATTGTTTAATTTTCGCGTAAAATAAAACGGAAAATAACTGAATTTTTTGGCCCAAAATCTCCATACATTTTACTATGGCCACAGCTATGGCGCAGTATTTTATCCGGCCTAGGTTCGAGATCGAATTGCAGAGCTCAGTCGTCCGCAGGATTTCGATGTGAGAGCACGTCGCTTTTTAGCAAAAAAATACGCGGCTAAGTGGCGTGTACTCACAAGGCACCCTGCACAGTGGTTGGAAATCAAGAATTGAAAATAAAACAAAATTGTACGATTCTTACAATTGTACGAGAGGTGATCAAAAAGTAATGATAATCGGTTACTCCAGGTCCACATAAAAATCCAAAAAAAAAATGTTTTTTTGCTTGCTTATATACTCACTACGTCAGCCTAAAAAAATCATATGAATAGATCACGATTTCCAGGAGATACATTTATTTAAGTATGAACTGTCGAAGAGATAACATCAACATGGAGAAAAACGAAATTAGAGCTGTCATCAAGTACCTCTGTTTGATAAAAATGTCTACAAAAGACATACACAGTGACTTGGTGGAAACATTGGGGGACTCGATGCTCCTCCATATTCTACAGTTGTACGCTGTGCCAAGGAGTTTAAACTGGGCAGAACATCCACAAAAGATGAACATCGCGAAGGACGCTCATTCACGTCCCTCACTGAAAACAACGTGAAAAAAGTCGAAGAATTTGTGTTGGCAGATCGAAGAGTGACCATCAGGCTTGTAGCTGAGGTCACAGGTATCTCATATAGCAGTGTTTAAAAAATCCTTGCGAATAAGTTCCATATTGTAAAACTCAGGAATAATGGCGTGGTAAATAATTGTAGACGGTATAAATGCAATCGGTTATATTTCCTTGCTTTAACAAATTGTCAGAATCTCATGGTAGGCACAACTTGTATTTTCCATGGCTGACGGCTGACTGACAGGCAACCATAAGGTTACATGCTCTGTGGCAGCAACGGTCACATCATTTCCTGTAAATAAGACTCCTTGGTCACATCCTCTCACAAGATCAGGCCTGATCTCGTGGAAGGATGTGACGGCATGGCTAGCGGCTTAGCAGGCTTGCTAAAAGGCTTTTGGCATTGGCTGGCTGGCTAGCTGGCTGGCTGCCTGGCTGGCTGGCTGGCTGACTGGCAGGCTGGCTGGCTGGCTGGCTGGCTGCCTTCGGTTAACTGGCTATGGCGGTCCGGCCAAGGCTTGGCTGCAGAGGCGATATCTGGCTAGGCGTTACATTCTAGCTGGCTCCTGTTAACTGGCTATGGCTGACTGGTCAAGACTGATCTGCAGATGCGCTATCTTGCAAAGCGTGCGTTACATTCGGCCATCCTGTAAGCATTGCTCCCGCAATGAAGAAAACAAAACATGATTAGTGGTACAATCAACACACCATGTGACGACGGAAACTCGGTCGACGGCCCTTGA
Source organism: Agrotis clavis (assembly GCA_954870645.1). Classification (NCBI taxonomy): domain Eukaryota; kingdom Metazoa; phylum Arthropoda; class Insecta; order Lepidoptera; family Noctuidae; genus Agrotis; species Agrotis clavis. The sequence continues at coordinate 27,900,201 of OX940920.1, read as the reverse complement.
TCAACTATAGATATTAGAGTTTCAATTTCTAGCTGCTGGTTGGTAAGAATGTACTACTTGCAGTAACGGACATAGGTATGTGCTATTTACACTCTCATATACCCCCTGTGCGCGATGTCAGCTACTCCTGGTGCACATCACTATCACATCGCGCGCTGCGTTCTGTTTGATAGACCCCACCACCGCACATAGCGTTTAGGTGGATAGCCAATAAGTTAAGCGGATAGTCGAGCTCCTTGAGTTATGAGTCGGGTTACACGTTAACTGACAAATGCTTGCACTGACTGGACAGGTCCACTCAAAACTGTGCAGCTATTTGCTGCAATGTTTTAAGTACCTATTTCTCGTAAACAGAACAAATAGCATGCTGTTATTATTGTTGTCGTCGGTGACGTACACGTTCTGCCAGTCGTGTCTTTGTGCGACGTAAGTATTGATAATAACAAATATTTGCATCTGCAGTACTGTTCAATTAATCTCTTCTTCTCTGTTGACCGCGCGGATGTAGCGCTCACGCCACGCTAGAACTAAAGTTGGCTATGCTCTTAGCAACTGACAGCAACACTGACCAATCATGCGGCGCAAACGGTGAGCGATTGATGTGATTTCTTATTCAGAATAGCATAGCTGTTATATGTGTATAAACTCTTATACACAAGTAACAGCTATAACAGATACCGTGTTAAACCTGTTGTTAACCATCCCTATCAAAATATTGATTAGCTAGACCTATCGCTGTCATAACGCGAATCCGCAAGTGTACCCGCAGGCTAACAATTTCAACAATAACACGTTATTTTGCTTAAACGATTTACAACTAATAATCAAAATACTAATACCACAACCGTATTTCTTACAAAAAAATACTTCGTACGTCCAGCTGTGTACTGCAATTGGCTGATATGACTGGCAAGCTGTAAGCCTAAATCTAGGTTCTTAGTACTGTTACGGTTTTCCAATGAAAAATTCCTTGCACAACCAGAGGATCGCACTCAGGCTTACACTCTGGTTCATCAATCACTCAACAACGCCATAAATGCTCTACGTTTAACCGATAAACGTTACAGCTAGAGCACACTACACCAATTCAGAATAGTGCAACATAAGTACGACTCACACGATGAAATTAGTCCTGAGTTAATCGCAGCCGTTTACAGCACCTGCATCGACTGCAGAAGATCGTGACTATCAGCGAAGTCCCGATGCACCAGTGTAGAACACGAATACTATGTTAGCGACATGGTCCTCGCCCAGTTTCGCCGCTTTGCTGTAGAAACGACACCAACATGATCTTCCGACCTAAAATCATAACAAACAATATTAATGTCTCTGCTAGTCAAATAGACGTTGCCAATGCTGTAGCCCGCTCTCGTCTAGAATTTATTGTTCAAGTATTCCTCGTATTCTGGCCTTGCTCTCGGCAGCATTATAATTATATCATCGCTTCAGTGGTTTGATACTTCCATCTGAGAACAGCATTACGAAGAACATCACGTTGCATTGCATGATAAATATTAGTTTTCTCCAAGTCAACTGTTATTTTCAACGTTCAAATGCTCGTCTTGAGCAACAGAAAACAAAAATATTCCAGATACTTGAAAGTCCACAGTCAATATCTGTCTTCCTTTCCAAATTTCCCTCATTAAAACGCTGGCGATACTTCGCTTCTACTTCGCTCGAATCGGTTCCCAGTAGATTGGCAGATGAGCATGTTTAACGGCTATCATTCTCGTGAATCTACGTATACTTAGGGTCCGTTCAGACAATTTAAGATAACTCAGTGGTTTCATCACAATCAACTGTTCGGCGGCTTTGTGTCTGTGCCCCATTTCACTAATATGGAAATCCTCATCATCAGTTCAGGCTTCGGAAAAAAAAATCGATCTTCAGTTCATCTCCAGCCTTCAATTGTTTTGTCAGATTTTTCTAGAAAACTGTTCGAATGCCACTTCTGAATGTAAAACTCAGGAATAATGGCGTGGTAAATAATTGTAGACGGTATAAATACAATCGGTTATATTTCCTTGCTTTAACAAATTGTCAGAATCTCATGGTAGGCACAACTTGTATTTTCCATGGCTGACGGCTGACTGACAGGCAACCATAAGGTTACATGCTCTGTGGCAGCAACGGTCACATCATTTCCTGTAAATAAGACTCCTTGGTCACATCCTCTCACAAGATCAGGCCTGATCTCGTGGAAGGATGTGACGGCATGGCTAGCGGCTTAGCAGGCTTGCTAAAAGGCTTTTGGCATTGGCTGGCTGGCTAGCTGGCTGGCTGCCTGGCTGGCTGGCTGGCTGACTGGCAGGCTGGCTGGCTGGCTGGCTGGCTGCCTTCGGTTAACTGGCTATGGCGGTCCGGCCAAGGCTTGGCTGCAGAGGCGATATCTGGCTAGGCGTTACATTCTAGCTGGCTCCTGTTAACTGGCTATGGCTGACTGGTCAAGACTGATCTGCAGATGCGCTATCTTGCAAAGCGTGCGTTACAATATGAAAAAGGTCTCTGCGCGTTGGGTACCGAGAATATTAACCGACGAGCAAAAGAAAAACACGAGTTGACATATCGAGGGTCAATCTCAAAAAGTTCCAAGCAGATCAAGAATTTTTTTGTTACGTTTTATACTATGGACGAGATCTGGATCTACCATTTTGATCCTGAAACGAAACAACAATCAATGACTTGGAATCGAGCCTCCTCATCGACACCAAAGATATTCAGTGTCAAGTTCGGCGGGAAAGGTTCTGGCATCTGTTTTTTAGGACGCTGAAGGCATAATTATGGTGGAATATTTGGAAAAGGGAGCCATCACTATTACGGGCTCTTACTACGCAAACTAAATAAGAAGATTACGGGAGGTCATTATGGAATAAAGACGCGGCAAACTGCGAGTTGAAGTGCGTTTCATCAAGACAACGCACCGGTTCACAAAGCCGCAGTTGCGAGAGCTGCCATTCGAGAAACGGAATTCAAACTGCTCGAAAACCCTCCCCATTCGTTAGATCTAGCTCTTAGTAACTTCTACCTCTTTCCTCGGCTCAAGGAACACCTCCGAGGCCAGAAATTTAAAGACGATAGTGAAGTGATGGCCGCTGTTAAGGAGTTTTGGGAGGGTTTTGGAAATATATTTTTTTCAAAGGGAATCCTGGGTTTAGAAAAAAGATAAATGGATTGATTTGTTAGGAGACTATGTAGAAAAAGAAGTTATTATTTTAACTTTAAATAGCGTGTGTTATATTCATTATTATTACTTTTGGATCACCCCTAGTAAAAGTTTATAGTTGTATGTTTGTAGTTGGAATTGAAAAATTCTTTTTGAGATGGATGATAGTTTTTGCTATCGGCAAGTTAAAAAAAACAGGTTCTGAAAGCGATTTTCGACCTTATTGACATTTAAAATTTAGTTTGTTTTTCTCTCTCACATTCTTGTTAGGTAACATTGCTCCTTCATTAAAATCCGGTGTTTGCTTATATGTCAATAAAGTCGAAAATCGCTTGCATCTGTTTTTTTAACTTGCTATCGTTAAGCAAATGTTTTCCGACCTTCAAGCGATTTTAGGGAGCAATATTAGCTAGCGAGAATGTGAGAAAAACAAACTAAATTTTAATGTCAATAAGGTCGGAAATCGCTTAAACCTGTTTTTTTTTTAACTTGCACGATAGCAAACTATCATCCATCACAAAAAGATTTTTTCTATTCCAACTAGTAGCTCCTGAGATTATATATAGCGGGATACTTCAAAAAAACAACGTTCCCCTATTTAAAAAACGTATAATTTTGAAATATTTTCAAAAGGTAAAAAATATAAAAAATAACGGTTATGATGCGATTGTGCCAGGTTATCAAAAGTATCTAGTATTGAATTATAAAACAAATTGGTTGCACACAATTAAAACTCAGTTAGTATGCGATTATATCAGATTAACCAACGAAAGTACGAATTAATTGTTACTTAAGGCCGTGTGGCACAGCGAAAGCGTCGTTTGATGAGTCGGAAAAGTTGCCACGCACCGCCACCAGCAGGCGCCAGTATCGCGAAATTAACGCAATCCAAAGTTTTATGTATTTCATTTCGTCAACTTCGACATTTCATAAAGTGTTCCCTTTACGCAAAATACATGTATTACTATAATAGAAATATTTTAACATAAGGATATCGAAACATTTACTAAAACAAAATGATAGAAATACTTATTGATGTGGATAAATATATTGTAAATATTTTTATCATTCAGATTCACAGTCTTAAATTTATTTTATAACACTTTGACACAGATTTTGACGTCCCGAGATAACGGAAAAAACTACTATTTGGTAGAAAATTAATAAAATTGGCATACCTTGAGAAAGTGACAATACCCAAATATCTATTAAGCCCCAAACACACGCGCGCACGGGCATAGGCATGTGAGTTGTGGTGTTTTCAGTATTCTTTAGAATACCGTGACCCCAGAACGTAAAGGGCTATTGAACGACATCGTAGATTTTAGTAAGTATTACGAGTCTGACAGTCCCTCCCGCCCTACCCTGGGTAGGAGGACTCATTTGATTATTTTACCACGCTAGAAAAAGCCCCAAACACACGCTCCTTTTATTAACGTCCGTTCACAAAGCTGGTTGCGTGATACCTTTATATCTTTATTATGAGAGTGGAAAGCTAAGGGTGCTTGACACCCTGTCCTCCACCACCTGGTGTTGGTACTAATTTTTGATGTATTTTAATGTAAAAACAGACACTAGCGCCGCGTAAAATGGATATTAGTCGAGCCGCGGCGTGGATTTAGTGGTTTTTTACTCATAATTATGAGATACAGGTACAGTACAACAATTGTCAGTAACCTTTTTATAATTAAAATTGTCTTCATTCTATAATATCTTATCCACAGTATTTTTTTTTGGGACAAGGTTGTAATATTATCACTTTTCTGATAAATGAAACCCTTAGAGACAATTATCTATCGACTCCAAAAGCATGAGCCCAGTACTGATCTTTTTTGACTCCAAAGAAATAAATAGAGCGAGAAGCAACTTGTACCGAACACGCGGTGAGACATCAATGACCACTGATTTTTCATCGTAGTCGCCATCATTATACTATAGGCGATATTTAACAGGGTGGTGGGTGCTATGCCTTATTTGTTGTTGACAAGTAATTTTGAAGTATTCAAAATGACAACAGCAGTTTTCATTTAATTTACTTTAATCCTGTTTCTTCGAAATTGTTATAAATCTGTGACGAAATTTAATAAATAATAATAAAAGTGAAGTGCTTCTTATCCTATATCGCAGTTTGATACGATTAGAAGTTGTTTTCAGTAACATATTGTCTCAAATTGTTGACTGCAAATCAGTGCATTTATCATTAGTTCATGTGAAATGGTATTTAGATGCATAAAGATTACATGGGAGGAGGATGGACACAGAGGAATCATCCGACAACAATAGTACGATATCACGATAGCATTGATATAATATCACTGTGAGTAATTTATTATATTGATAGGAACAATTCGTAATGTATAGAATCATACGTATTCTAACATTTGCCTTGTTTGCTCTGTAGGGGTCGTCAGGAATTTCCTGCGATGATTTTCAGTAAGTTTGGTTTATTTTATTCTTGATTTATTAATGAAAATAATGTGTTATTTAAAATAGAGAGTTTACGTGACTTATTTACAGTCATGTCCGTTTAATCACGTCCCATTGAACACAGCGAAACATAGTTTTGAATAATCTATAAGCCTACGTATCATTCGTTTTTATTTTCTCGATCTTTTTATCCATTTCCAATTTTATTATTACGAAAATCTGACAGCCGCGATCTGAAAAAAAGTGTCGCAGGTCTAGCCTGTAAGAGCCACGCTGGCTGACTGATTCGTCAAGGAACGAAAGTGATGACACTACTTTTAAAAGGCAAAAGATGAGAGGACGATAGTGAATGTGTGCTCAGAATAAAACGGCGTATGTGCCCAAACATATTGACGTCTTTTTATGAATTAAAATTGTTATTAATTGAAAAAATGTCTTTACAGAATGTAGATACTAGTATTTTCTACAATTTAAAACAACATCCTTTTAATAAGTCATAGTAGTTATTCCATAAAGTCCAAAAAATAAAAAACATAGACCGAACTTTGCATTTTTTTTGTATCGAGAAAATTTCATTGAATCGTGTTTTCAACTTTGTGAGAATTTAGATCATATAGTCAATAACTATATTCCAAGTTGTAAGATCTGTAGTCCAGATATGTACGAAGAAAAGTAAAAAATAAAAACCGTATTTTTACTGACCAATCCCCTTAATTTACTAAGGGAAAACCAAAATCTTGAAATTTAGAGGTAAAATAATCAAGCGAACCTTGCGGTAATTAACTAATTGGCCAATGCTAATTAACGCGCCTCGGTAAGAATAGAAAGATTGTGTAAGATAGTGGTTTTTAAATGCCTAAATCCTCACACATACCCTGAGTAGGGGTTGTATTGCTAAGCCTTACATAAAAATATCAATTTTAACATTAAAAGAAATAAATAAAACAGTAAAATGGAAATGCTCCATTTTACTGTTCAAGTTCCCTGAAGAGTGATGAAGCCTCACGGCTAACATCATGGCGGTTATTGTTGGAGCTCTTCGAGTTAAGATTTGAATGTATCGGTCTTGTCTCCGTGTGGTGCAGCGATACCGTCCTCCATGGCGCTCAGCCACGGTACCAGTGCTTCGGTAACGTGTCCAAAGTCGACTGATAACACTCTGACTTGTATTCAGAGCTAAAGCCACAGTACGTTGCCGGGAACCAGCTTCTATCATTCCCACGGCTCTGAGCATTTCTTCCCTGCTTAAATGACGTCGCCGCTCCATAATAACGTTGGTTTTAATCAGTAGTAGGGAAACAGTAGCACTAATAATGTCTTCAATGCGTTGTATGTTTTTATAGGGAAAATATTGACAGCTGATTTTCATCTTTTACTCGAATTTGATTTACAGTTCCTGATTCAAATTATGAAATGCACCAAAAAGGATCTATATAAATTTATAAAATCATCAATTTATTACAAAGCCACATCTCAATCTCAAGAAATCCGCATAAAAATGCTTGATCCCTAGACACTTTTGATGTGTGTATTTCAAAATATTATTGTGTTAGGTACGCACATGAACACTATGCGATCATAGATGTGTGTGTGAGTGGGGCTACCGCGTCTGTCGCTGTGTGAGTAGCGCTTCAATACCTAATTTTCTCTCGCGCCCGCTGCATAGAGGGGCCTTAAAAACATAAATGGAAGAGTCGAGCTGAATAAACTTCTTTATGGATTAGTTTCTGCAGTATTTTTGCAAACAAGCACAATATAGAAAGCGGTCTATATAGGGTGAAAGGTAATTAGTGGAGGATACTTATACACGTGATTGTTCTCATGATTACAAACAACTTTCCCAAAGAAACTTTTTTTTTAAACTCATTAGTTTTATTTTTATTACTATAATAAAATTATGGGCGCGCGCACTAAGTTCAAACTACGCGGCATACATAATCGGCATACATAATACGCCGATTTCCACCTCTTGAGCCACCCAATGTGTGACCTTTGGAACGGGTTTGAGTACGGGACAGATAGACTTTTGGCGCAGTGAAGGTCTGGTCTGGTTCTGCGGACTTGTTAACTTTTCTCAATAGCCTATGAACTCCTTGCATTTTTTATTAAGTTAATTTCAATAGTTAGCATTGTGAGAAGCGGCACAAACCCTCGAGTGCTCGTCCACCGAGTAATGGTTCTCGTTCGGTGTGTGTCCTCAGGGCGGCTGCTGACGGACGCGGCGCTGCCGGGCGGCGTGCGGGTGGGCACGCTGCGCTGCCTGGCGGCCGGCGCGCTGCGGGACGACGTGTCGCTGCTGCTGCACCAGGACCGGCGCCAGCACGCGCTGCTCAACTACGCCGCCGCCGTCGACACGCACCCGCCCGACGAGCAGCTGGCGCTCGCGCTCTTCGTGAGTATTGCTAGCGTCGCCTGCCCCTAGTGTCGCTGCTGCTGCACCAGGACCGGCGCCAGCACGCGCTGCTCAACTACGCCGCCGCCGTCGACACGCACCCGCCCGACGAGCAGCTGGCGCTCGCGCTCTTCGTGAGTATTGCTAGCGTCGCCTGCCCCTAGTGTCGCTGTGCTGCACCAGGACCGGCGCCAGCACGCGCTGCTCAACTAATTCGCGGGTTAAATGTTATGATTTTCCGCCCTAGCACAGAGTACTACAGAGGGGACACTACGCGGTGTAGGTATGAAATGGTACACACACACGCGCACACCGTTCACGGGTCGCTACAGATGTTTCCGCGCGCCGCCCGTATCGCACGCGCTCCGTATCGTAATTATTTTTCTTACGCGTGATCACGTACAAGTAAAATTGAAAAAATATGAAGACAAGCAAATAAACTATAAAAGTAAAAATAAGAAAAAAATGTTCTCACGTTTTTGTTAAGTAAAATTAATACGATCATTATGTATGCTTTTATTTCATATTTTTTACGCCATTAATGAACTATAAAAAAGTAAGAGCGTCTGTTTACACAGCGCATGAAATTGAAAAAATAACTTTTGTTCTGAGACTATCAGCACATCAAAACAGTGTTTCTAAAATAATCGGTCAAAGTCGAAGATTTTTGTAATTTTTTGGAAGTTGCAAAGCAAAAGCTGAACAGCTTTTGCTTGGAAGGGTTGAGTTGCCAAATTAACTGAACATAACAATAGAATTGACGATCCTTATGTAACTTTACCTACATCCATCTACGTCCTACATTTACTTACCAAATCGGATCATTGCTCCTATACTATAAAACTGACAAGAGCACACGGAGCCACAGCGACTCGGCTGGCGAATGTGGCGTTATGATATTGATGAGGTTTTAAAGCCTAACATTTCAAACATTTTTAAATAATTATTATTCTTTTTTGTTTTTCTGAGATGAAATGTTTAAAATATAACAATAATAGGTAGAAAAGATAATATTATCATAATAAATTATTTCTAACGTAAGGTGCCGTAGGTACTATAAGCAATCTGTGGCTGTGCTACAGCTTGGCCAGAACGGATTGAAACGGAACTAAAATTTTTATTTCTGACAACGTTTTAAAATCTTTGATATTTGATGTAAACAAAGACCGCAGCACGCGTAGCATGACCACAGTAGAAACGAGTTATATCGACGGGAGAATCGACAAACTGACAGATTGAAGAAAGATCTTTATCGTCCTAAGCATGGTGTTTAATGTGTATGCGTTATTTTGAGTGAATAATAAAAATATTGATTAAAAAGCACATTTGTAAAATATTCTTATAATCGTGGACTGTATCAAAAAAAACAATAGAAATTATGTGATAGGTGTCAAGTTGTCATAGAGAATAGCGCAGTTATTTTCGTTTTCTCGAACATTCCGCCCACCAAAGAACATATTTCTTTAATAAACTAATAAACAAACTTGGCTTGACACGCTACCGAACCTAATAATACAACTCTAAACTCTTACATGAAACTAACTAGGTTACATTTCCTTAACCTTAGGTATTAATATCTCAACACAATGTGCAAAAAAGAAACTCAAGTACCTACAATGATATAAATATCTGACAATTAGACATTAAAACACAAAGAAACCAGTAGTTAAACTCAGACAAAATATTTAAAATCTAATCTAACACAAAAGTATCTACATTTTATTTTGTAATAACACAAATTTTACTAAGTGGACGCTTAAATTCTCCGGTTTTGCATTTAACTGACACAACACGTGTTATATTGTCCGGTCCTGTATGTTTTTGTACTATTTTACCAAGCATCCATTTAGCAGGAGGAATGTTATCCTCTTTAAGTATAACAATATCACCAATATCTGGTTCAGCACCTTTTGAATTCCATTTATACCTTTGATTAAGACTAACAAGGTATTCACTTGACCACCGAGACCAGAAATCATTTACAATTTTTTGAGTAAGACGCCATCTGTCTAAACCTGTTACTTTACATTTAGAATAATCTTGGTCAGCTACATTGACTATAGGCTCACCTACTAAAAAATGGCCTGGTGTCAAAGGGAGTGGGTCATTCGGGTTGTCACTAAGTAAAGTTATAGGTCGCGAATTTAAACACGCTTCCACTTGAGTCAAAACTGTCGCCATTTCCTCATACGTCAGTGTAGTACTCCCTACTACCTTTCGTAAGTGTGTTTTGGTACTACGAACGCCAGCCTCCCACAACCCTCCGAAATTTGGCGAATGTGGTGGTATGAAATGCCACGTCGTTCTCTCTAACGTCAGCAACTCCGCTATTTCCTTGGGAAGCGCTGATTTGGCACTATTGAACATGTCTCGCAATTGTTTGTCAGCGCCAACAAAATTTGTGCCATTATCGCTGTACAAGTCTTGACAGTGTCCTCTCCTAGCTATAAAACGTTTGAAAGCTGCTATAAAACCTTTAGCAGTCAAATCAGTAACAGCTTCCAAGTGTACTGCTCGGGTCACCATACAAACAAAAAGGCATATGTATCCTTTGTATGACTTCGCTCCTCTGCCTGGTGAGAATCTGATACTCACAGGCCCACAGTAATCCACTCCAGCGGATTTAAATGGTTTACTTGGTTTTAATCTCACCTCTGGTAGTAGACCCATTAAAGGTACAGACTTCTTTGATGAGTATCTTAGGCAAGTTACACATTCTCTAAAACACTTTTTAACTCGTTCTTTAGCACGTAAAATCCAATACTTAGTTCTCAAGACATATAACATAAGCTGTGGACCGCCGTGTAATGTTTTGCGATGAGCATCTTTAATTATAAGCATGGTTAAATGATTTTTAGCAGGCATAATAATCGGATGTCTCGTATCATAACACGCGTCTGCTTGATTTATACGACCGCTGACTCTTAATATCCCTTTTTCATCTAAAAACGGACAAAGATTTCTTAAAGGGCTCTTTTTAAGTACACATCCTCGAGTTCTAAGCTGTTTTATATCATCTGAAAATTCACGATCTTGAATTAGTTTAATAAATGCCAATAAAGTTTCATCTTGTTCGGTTGTGGTAATAAATTTAGGTAAACTCGGACGCTCATTTTTAGGTAACTTAAAATTCAATATTCTTCGACAGTATGACATTACCTTTAATAATCGCGACAATGATGAAAACCTTAAGCAAATACATTCGTGAATATTAGTTGAAACCACTAAAGAATTGACTTTTTCCTCTTCATGTGTATCTGTGACATTTGTAGCTGTTTTTTGTATTGTTGTATTTGCCAGCCATTGAGGTCCTCTCCACCACAATACATGATTTGTTATATCTCGTGTTTGCAAACCTCGCGACGCACAGTCTGCAGGGTTTGTATCCGTAGTCACATGACCCCACTGCTCATAATCTAAAATATTTAAAATTGTAGACACTCGGTTACTCACAAACGTAGTCCATCTGCTTGAACCTCCTTTGAGCCATGCTAAAACAATAGTCGAATCTGTCCAACCGTATAAATTCTCCTTGGGTATCTCCATTACTTGTGACACTTCAAAAATTAGTTTAGCAGCTAAAGTCGATCCACACAGCTCTAATCTTGGTATCGAAATTTCCTTATCAATAGGCGCAACTTTGGTTTTCGCAGTTACCAAATGTACATGTACATTATTAGATTCATCAGTAACTCTGATATAAACTGCTGCTGCAAATGCTGATTTTGAGGCATCTGAAAAAACATGCAGTTCGGTTTTAGAACCGCGCGTGACATTATACCATCTCGGAATGGTAAGTTCCTTTAAGTCCATGAGATCACTCTTGTACATTAACCACTGTTGAAGTAGCTCTTTTGTTAAGCAGTCGTACCACTTAAGTTTTGATTTCCAAAGTTTCTGTATTAAGATTTTAGCAACAACTACCACAGGAGCAATCCAGCCTAATGGGTCGTACAGTTTTGCTATAACAGACAGTACTTGTCTTTTAGTAACCGGCTCTTCGGTATCAGGTAATTTAAGCACATATTCAAAGTTATCAGATTGCCGGCACCAACTTACTCCAAGTACTTTTATACAATTATTAACTTTGAAACTTGTTTTTTCATCTTTTTCATTTTTACCAATTTTATTCAGAAATACGTCACTGTTACTGTTCCACTTTTGAAGTTCGAACCCACCTGATTTCATCAATTTGTTCATCTCATCATGTATTTGTAACGCTTCTTTTATTGTTTCTGCTCCTGACATTAGATCATCCATGTAGAAATCCTGTTTGGCTATTTTTGCAGCTAACGGGTAATTATGTTCCTCAAGCTCGGCTAATCTCTGTAAAGATTTTACTGCTAAGTATGGCGCGCATGCTGTACCAAACGTTAATCTCGTTAGCTTGAAATGCTGTATGGATTCAGACGGATCAAATCTGTACACGATTCTCTGAAAATCTGCGTCTTCATCTGCAACTCGCACCATTCTATAAAATTTTACAATGTCTGCTACCAAACATATTTTATGATTTCTCCATCTCATTAGAATGTGTCTCAGATCTTGTTGTAACTTTGGCCCAACAAGTAAATCATCGTTTAATGAAACGTTATTTTTTCCTTTGCTTGACGCATTGAAAACCACTCTCACCTTTGTTGTTTCCCTGTCTTCCCGCACGACAGCGTGATGAGGAAGATAGACAGCTCGAGTATTCTCTATCTCTTTCTCACTCAGTTTTGACATGTGATTCATACTTAAATATTCTTCAAGTACTTTGTTATACTCTGTTCTCAACTTTGGATCTCGTGTTAACCTTCTCTCTAAATACTCCAACATCTTGATAGCTTTCTCCTTTGATTGACCATACTGACACTTCGGATCTTCCATGGCAAAAGGTAATCTTACTATAAATCTACCGGTTTCATCTCTAAAAGTAGTTAAATCAAATAAACTCTCACACTTCTTCTCGCTGTTAGTCATTTCTCTTCGTATTGTGTTAGGTTCATTTTCCATTTCCCAGCAAATCGTTCTCTTCCAAATGAACATGCATGCTAGTAAGATTAGTTTCCGCCGACGAGTTAGATCCTTTTGATACTTTTCCTGAAACAATCCATCCTAAAGCTGTGTTTTGTGCTATCAAAGTACCTTGAGTTTGTCTAACCATTTCATCAAGCAATATTTCACCATACACTTCTGCACCTAGTAGTATATCTATCTTACCTGGCGTTGTATATGAAGGATCAGCTAAAGGTAAATTATTAATTTCAGCCCATTCATGAGAACTCAGATTGACTGTGGGAAGTAAAGATGTTAAAGAATGCATTACATAAGCGTTAATTTGTATTATGTATAGCGTGATTCCACTTGAAGTGAAACTCTGTGTTTTATTCTCGTATGACCATCTCCCAGACCTGACACAAAACCATTGACAGGTATGCGCGTTAACCCTAGTAATTGAACAGTAGCTTCGGTAATTAAAGAAGCTTGAGACCCTTGATCTATTAAAGCTCGAATAATTTGTTTACAACCATTTGAATTGAATACCTTAAGTCTGGCCGTGGCGAGCAGCACTCTGGTGGGCTGTAGCTCCTTCCTAGTAAAAGTAGTAGTAATGTGAGTGTCACCTCGTGATGTGCTCGGCTTCTCATGTTGTTCACTCGATGACACTGTTACCTCACTCGCTGGTTTGGTTGCCTCTTGGTATTCTCTCTCAAAATGTAGCAAAGTGTGGTGTCTTCTACCACATTTTCGGCAGCTCAATGGTTGACGACACTTGTTTACACTATGTGTTGGTGACAAGCAATTGAAGCATAACTTGCTGTTCTGCACAAAATCTTGTCTCTCTTTGGTTGTCATAAGACCAAAACGTTTGCAATGGTATACGTAGTGGTTTTCTTTGCACATGGCACACTCAACCTCTTTAGTTTTAGGTTTGTTCTCAACAGCTGATGTGTGAAATGTTTTTGGTTTTGGTATAGGTTTCACTGTATGCGTCGATCGTTGAGTATTCGAATCAATCATCTCTAAAGACCTAAACCTGTACTCTAAATAGTCTCTCAACTGTGACCAGTAGGGCTAACATGCGCAAGTCGACATATCTCTTAAACGAGAAGGCAAAATTTGTCGTTCTCGATTCGTTTGTCACTTTTCGTAACATGCGCACCACACTCGAGAAGATATCTCGTCGTGACTTCGCCTTCTGGACGCGAGATAACCGATGTTACCATTTCATGAAAACATACCATAATATAATTTAGTATCGCCGGTTTCATTCATTCATTCGGTCTATTATTGGTGAGAATGGGGAAGGCAAGTGTCAAAGTTACAAGCTCAGTGACAAGTGACAGTTTGCTCCCAAAAGAACAGTCAAATCAAAGGAATTTTCTGAAAAAAAAAACGATTTTTTGATATAAAATGACTAGATGTTGTGTAATATGCTGTAAAAATAATGGAACATATGAATTTCCGACAATTCACACTATCAAGAAATAATGGGTAGCTGCTGTGACTGCCTTGAGAACAAAAATTGTATTATAACTAAGAAAAAGCTGTATAATAAACAAATATCCACCCTTGTGAAGCCGAGATAGGCCGTTAGTTGAGTTTATTAATGAAATTCTATGATTAAACCATAACTAAACAATCGAATACACTTTTCAAAATAATATCTACTTTTCTATTGGAGGTTAAGTACCAGTATTACATCGGCTCTATAAATCATGAAATGGTTCGTCTGGCGGAAGAATTATCACCTGGAACGAGTTTTGTGATAGTTGTGGTGTTAAGAAATTAAATATATTGTGATATTTTCTCTAATCTAAATAGTTAAAAGGGGTAAAATTACTGATTTAAAACATTATGATATTTTATCAAAATAGAAAGTCAGAAGCAGCATTATATTCTTGGTAGAGGAGAGGACAGGTAAAACATACCTTAATTCAAAAATTTAAACCTCAAATACAAGTAATCGTGGATTTAATACGGTAAAATCAAATTTATAACCATTCAATTAAATCACTTTTTTTTCCTGTTGTAGATGCACCGCGGCGTCTTAATTCTTCTTTTAGTATATGCACTTGCATTGACGAATAATTTTCCATATTTGTTTTGTATTTATACTCAATTTTTAAAACAATAAATCTTGTTTGATTTTGTACAAGGTAGACAGTAATCTGACGTAGGGACCAACTATCGCAGCGCCATCTACGATTAGCTTTGAGTTGCCATCCCCATTGCGTGAACGCTGCCATATTTGTGAACGCGACCGTACAATTGTCTCTTTGTGTCTTTGACATTTTGTCAATTCAAAATTTGCGTAGCTGTGGTTCACTCGTGCTAAATATTTTCGAATTTGAAATAATTTTGAATTGTTTTATAGAAGATGGCTTTGGCATCAAAGAAATTTTAAGTACGAGTATTAGATCAAAATCCCGTTACAGATGGCGGAGATGCATATTAGTTTATTATCACCTATTCAATGTTGTAATTGATTTACAAAACAAACCGTGTAAAGAATGGATTTTTCAAAGTTCTAAGATTAAGTAATCATAATAATAAGTAACATTAATTATCTCGATGAAATTAATGTTCTAACTGTAATGTACAAAATAAACACTATGCCATACATAAATCAACATTGAATGTTGACTATTCAGTAAGTACAAAGTTCTGAAATTGCTGTGAAACATTATTCGTAATACGAACAAAAGTTTACTTGTCATGTGTGTACTGTACAATAATAGTGCCCTTATTAATTTAAAGAGATAGATTGATAGTTACAAATTGAACTGTAAATGTTTCAGAATACGCAGTACAAAATGTCTTTGTGATTCGCCAAAGGGACTGGAACTCGTTATCCCTTAGGTCAAATGGGTTGCAGACGTCGCGAATCACCTTCCTCTGTATTTTTCTTGCTTCCCTCTCCTCATACACAGTTAAAAGATAATTGTAGTACGGCACCGCCATTATACTTAAAAGTTCACAGAACACTGTTACGCCTTTTCAGTTTTTAGTCACTGTTGTCGCGATTTCTCGTCTTCGAAAACCATCGACGAGAAACTTGTCATAGGAAAATGTCAAAATTCGACTAAATATAGCGCGCATGTTAGAGCCTGACGACAAAAACAGGTTTGACAGAACGACATGAGTTCTCTGTCAGAACGACACGACATATAAGTGTCACCATGTTAGCTCCCATCGACAAACAGACATATGTCGTCTCAGCACGAGATAATGTGTCGACAAAATTTTGTCAACTTGCGCATGTTAGCCCTGCAGGTAGGTAGTTCGTCGCTTAATACATTAAGCTTTTGCTCCCACTGTTTTATTGATTCGTTGTCCAACTTTGCGACGGTTAAATAAACAATAATGACATCCCAGCCGTCCGTGTTTATTCCAATACTCTTAAATGACTTCAGGCACGTGGATGTGGTATCTAGTAATAGTTTTATTGCAGACGCCGACTCAGTAGTTATTTTCTTGAGAGAAAACAAGTTTTTCAAAATAGCGTTGCAATTATATCTCTTGTTATCATACCGTTTTATCAATTGATTCCATGCTTCCTCATAGTTTGCTTCAGTAGTAGAATAGTTCCGTAGAAGATCTAAAGCTTCACCCGCTAAATTACTTTTTAAATAATGAAGTTTTTGTACTGACGTTATGGTTTTGTTGTTGTGAATCAATGACGAAAACATATCATAAAAAGTTTGCCATTCTTCGTATCTTCCGTTGAAAGTAGGTAGTGTAATCCGCGGTAGTCTAATATCACCATAACTATTCTCATTACTAATATCCGCTCTCGTAGTGACTGGTGTTTGAGTACATGGTGGTGTCAAAAACGGCTGTAAAGCATCTCGCAAAGGCGTTTTGTATTGAACATAAAGTTCCTCAAATTGTTCGTAATGACATTCGGTAAAATATGGCTCTTTCTTCTCTTTCGAGGCCTTGGAAAGGATGATTTTGTGTTCTTCTTTAAATTCTTTGTATTGTAGCTCAAGTACCTCTAACCGTGTTTCCAAATATGATCTCTTTATCCTCTCCTTAGGTGTTTTCTTAAAGTTCCGTTCGGCTTTAAGCAAATTGTTCATTAACTCTTGCTGTAATGTGACATGCACCTCCATTGTATTATTCAAGAACCGTAGTTACCTGAATCACTCTAGATTATTAGCCTTTTTCTCAAATCTTTTATTCACTCAATCTCTCCAAGAAATGTGTTCATTTGTTCTCACAGTTGTCGTTTTTCTCAATAGTTTGAACACAATCCGGCTCGTTTGCGGACCAAATGTTTATTGTGTATGCGTTATTTTGAGTGAATAATAAAAATATTGATTAAAAAGCACATTTGTAAAATATTCTTATAATCGTGGACTGTATCAAAAAAAACAATAGAAATTATGTGATAGGTGTCAAGTTGTCATAGAGAATAGCGCAGTTATTTTCGTTTTCTCGAACACATGGCGATGTTTGACACGTAGAAAAGAAATGTTTCTTCTCTACGATAGAAAGAAGTCTACAACGTCGAGCATGCCGACAATATTTTCTCTACTTTTGACACTTGGGGAAGACACATTTCTTCTCTACAAGAGAAACTTGTCTACATCAAATCAGACCTAGACAAGATTCTTTTTATAATATTCTTGGTGTTTATCAACTTAAATTTGTTTTAAAAACAAGTAAGGGTCCTCCCAACTCAATCGCTTTAGTGTATAAGCCTTATAGAATAAAAAAGGCTGAATGAAACTTATTAGGAAAGTGCATCAAACTTTTTTTATACGAGTTCCATGAAAATTTATAAAATGAGAAACTTTCAGTGAAATAATGCAGACAGCTAATCTTTCCAATGTTTTATTACACAAAAATAATATAACAAGAATCTACGTGACAACAGTCATAGACATGCAGCATGGACCCAACATTATCTGCCTAAAATCAAAATCAAAGCATTTATTTCAAGTAGGCCAGTTACAGGCACTTTTGAATTGTCAAAGACAATTAAAGGAATATTAAGTATTAAACACTAAAAAGTTATGGTGCTACAGTCCCAATCACAAGACATAAAAACTGTGAAAGTACTGTAGATGCTAAAATCCTAAAATTGCCATAATCATAATTTATCATAATTATAATAAATACACTCGGCGTCACAAAAATCGCACCACTTTAAGAATTCCCTTCAAAGTCATTTTAAACCTATTAATCAATGGTAGACATATGACTATAAGGTATCATTGGAAAGGCAATTTATTTAAATTTCAGTATAAATCAATGGATTTGGTTTTTTGTTTACCAGGGAATAAAAAAAAGCAAGCTAATGCAAATGATTAAAAAGTTAAATTTTATTTTATCAGCAAAAATTACAACAAAGTCCTTAAAAACAACTTAAAACCTAGTGTTACCCCCCCTAGCCCTGATGACTGCTTCCATGCGTTCTCTCATGGACCTAATTAATGTGACAACAGTCTCTTGAGGAATGTTGTCCCATTCTGCAACGACGGCATCTTGGAGGTCTTGGAGAGTGGTAGGGGCAGGATCACGTGCCCGTACTCGCCGTTTCAGTTCATCCCAAAGGTGCTCAATAGGGTTTAGGTCTGGACTTCGCGCCGGCCAGCGCATAACAGGGATTCCAACTTCTTGCAGGTAGTCTCTTACAATTAAAGCGGTGTGACAGCGGGCGTTATCGTGCATTAACGTGAACCCACTGCCAACAAAACCCGCATAAGGGACAACCTGCTCCTCTAAGATCTCTGTTATGTACCGAGCAGCAGTCAGCGACCCTTGCCCGCGAGCACTTCCAGTCCGAGAAACACACACAAGGTTCGTTTTACCGTCGATTGACATGCCGCCCCAGAACATGCACGAGCCACCCCCGTATTCCACTGTCTCTTGAATACAGGCTTGTGCGAATCGTTCACCTTGCCTCCTATACACTCTTCGACGCCTGTCGTTGCAGAAAAGACACACCCTCGTCTCATCCGAGAAGAGCACAGCCCTCCATTGGTCTATTGTCCAATCCACATGGTCACGGGCAAATTGCAACCGGTCTCTCCTATGCTGTGCAGTCAATTTTGGCCCTGTAGCAGCCCTATGAGCTGCAATTTTCTTCTCCCGCATTCTTCTTCTAATCGTGGAGACGCTTACAGAAGTTCTGCGAGCTGATAGCAGTTGTTGTTGCAGCTCAACAGCATTGGAGAACCGATTACGTAAAGACGTCGAAACAATGAAGCGATCGTCTCTTTCCGATGTGCACCGTTGTCTTCCAGATCCACGTCTTCGGATATAGCCACCAGTCTCTTGGAAGCGTTGGAACACTCGTCGAACGGCAAAACGACTCAAGTTCAGTTGCCGAGCAACATCACATTGCCGCATCCCTGATTGCAGTAGTGCAATGACTTGAGCGGCTTCATCTGCAGTGGTATCCATCTTCTGGGGTATTTTTCTTGCTGTAGCTGTTCACGTGTGTTCACTTCAAAGGTTGAATAGCGAATGACCCACATTTAACCCGGGTCGCCCGTTTAATACCCTTGTAGGGAGGTGCAATTAGTGGCCCTTGCAATGCGTATTTTGACAACATTTTTTTTAACGTTACGTGCTAATGAAACCTGTTGTGTTTAGGGATTCTAACTGTTGTTAATTTAAAGGTCGTTAAGCATACTTTCAATTGATACCAATATTAATTGGGTTTAATGTATTCGTTACTGGCGGGACATGTTTTAAACTTATTTTCGAAGAGGTGCGATTTTTGTGACGCCGAGTGTATCTGTCTCCTATAACACATAGACAATGTTCTACACTTGTTTTTCTCTCCTTTTAGAAAGT
Source organism: Agrotis clavis (assembly GCA_954870645.1). Taxonomy (NCBI): domain Eukaryota; kingdom Metazoa; phylum Arthropoda; class Insecta; order Lepidoptera; family Noctuidae; genus Agrotis; species Agrotis clavis. The sequence goes on along the minus strand of OX940920.1, from coordinate 27,880,423 downwards.
ATGTTAATTTTATTTGATATTTGGCTAGAAAAGACTCGTGTCCATACTGTGTGTCTATGGTGTGGACCCTTTTTGCGTTTTGTTGTCGCTTTGATTTATGTGCAAAAAGTTTTTTTAATTGCAAATGAATGCACATTTTACTAGAATTATGGATAATTCTGTCTGATTCCAATAAATCATTTTAATTGTATTGAAAACTTGAGAATTTTACACGTTTTTTTGGTTAACTAAACGTTTTAGTTCATTCACAGTTCAGTCATTCGCCGTTGCTATGGAAAGAAAACTTATGTCTTGTCTTCATAGAAACACGAGTCTACAGGTCGCGCCATGCTCGGGCAGAAGACATAACAAGTGGGATAGAAAGAGCTTTGTCTTTTCTTGGTAGAATAGAGATAGAATCGCCATGCTACGCGTGCTGGTTTGTTTGATTTATTATTGTGCCATAAAACTAACGTAATAAGTGAAAAAAAAAAAAAAAAATCATTCAAAGTGCTGGTAGCGCGAAGACAGTGGCGACTTCCGGTTTTCTACATTTTTATGTCAAGCTATACTTATCGATAATGTAGTATGTAGTAATCGATGGCGAAACCAAAAAGATATAGGCTGATGATAAAAACAAAATTCCTTGAGGAAAATTTATTTAATAATTATTTAATTTAACAAATGCATAAAATACACCGACCTACCAAACTGTGCCTCCTGAACTCGCAAGTCGCAACCCTATTGAGCGCGGCGAACGTTGACCTTGATGTGACGTTAGCATCAGATAAACCAAAATAAACTCTCGCGCGTAGCCATTCAGTACAATTTTGCTTGTGCACGGGAAGTTTAGGCTAATATAAAAGTAGGTGGGCGGTACGGCTGCAAGTTAAAATGTGCTTTATTCTTTCGTGCATAGATTTTACATTTGTTTGATTGTTTTTGGGAAGAGACCCCTCTGTAGTACTCTGTGGCCCTAGAGAGAATCGCTTTCAACTGACAGCTGCCAAATTTGAGAGATTTTTTGTATTACATTTCTATTGAACCATCATCTAACTTTTTATACAGCCGCTAAATTACGGCACGATTTAAAATTAAACTAACATACAGTTAAGCACTAAGAACAATTATACGTATTTACGAGTATATGACTTCAATCATTTAGTTTCAACTACACACATCAAAAGTGTCTAGGGATCAAGCATTTTTATGCGGATTTCTTGAGATTGAGATGTGGCTTTGTAATAAATTTATGATTTTATAAATTTATATGGATCCTTTTTGGTGCATTTCATAATTTGAATCAGGAACTGTAAATCAAATTCGAGTAAAAGATGAAAATCAGCTGTCAATATTTTCCCTATAAAAACATACAACGCATTGAAGACATTATTAGTGCTACTGTTTCCCTACTATTGATTAAAACCAACGTTATTATGGAGCGGCGACGTCATTTAAGCAGGGAAGAAATGCTCAGAGCCGTGGGAATGATAGAAGCTGGTTCCCGGCAACGTACTGTGGCTTTAGCTCTGAATACAAGTCAGAGTGTTATCAGTCGACTTTGGACACGTTACCGAAGCACTGGTACCGTGGCTGAGCGCCATGGAGGACGGTATCGCTGCACCACACGGAGACAAGACCGATACATTCAAATCTTAACTCGAAGAGCTCCAACAATAACCGCCATGATGTTAGCCGTGAGGCTTCATCACTCTTCAGGGAACTTAATTAGCGACCAAACAGTCAGAAACCGCTTGCATGAAGTGAACCTTCATTCCCGAAGACCGCTACGGGTACCACCTATAGCAATGCACAATCGTAGGATTCGATATCAATGGGCTCTTGAACACAGAAATTGGGCAGAAGAACAATGGCGTTTCGTGTGCTTTTCTGATGAGTCTTGTTTTGGTATGAGACCGGATACAAGACGTATACGACACTGGAGAACCCCTGGACGCCAACAGCGATTAAAATCCTGCCAGGAAGTCCATCCTTATAGTGGTGGAACCATCATGGTATGGGCGGGTATTTGGATCGGCGGAAGAACTGAGTTGATTTGGATCAGAGGCAACCTCAACGCTCAAATTTATGCTGAGACGATTGTATCAGACGTCATCGTTCCTCTACAAGTGCAAATCGGTCCCTTATTTCAGTTAATGCATGATAATGCACGACCGCACACCGCAAGAGTTGTAAGACAGACTCTCGCCGCAGCTAACATCAATGTCCTGCCCTGGCCTGCTCAGTCGCCAGACTTGAACCCGATTGAGCATGCATGGGATATGCTACAGAGAAGAGCTCTGCCGAATATGGAGGGTATCCAGTCGCAAGAAGACCTTTTTTTGTTGTTGCAACGAACATGGGCGGCCATTCCACAGCGTGATTTGGATGAACTCATTTTGAGTATGCCAAACCGATGTTCTTGTGTTGTTAGTGTTCGCGGTAGAAACACGGATTATTAATTGTTTAAGTTACCCAATAAAATTTTAAAGAAAACTGTTATTTCAGTCTTTTTTTTCGAACTTTAATGTTAGTGGTTCAAATGTCAAAAATCCCTTTATTAGGAAAATGGCAAATTTCTTTATGAATGCAAAGGTGACTTGGTTTATCGTTACTGTGACAAACGATAACACTTTATTTGATGAATCCTTAAAGAACATTTTAATTAATATCAATCAGGAGAAAAGTTATTGCAAAAATATATGTTGATCCCTAGACACTTTTGATGTGTGTATTTCTTTAAAATAACATTTTGGTCAAAAACTTTGCTATTTATTTTTAACTAGCTTCTGCCCGCGACTTCGTACGCAGATCCTGTTGCTTATGCCAGCGGCAACGGGGTCGTCAAAATCGAAGATCTGAAACGTCTGATGTCGAATTCTAAGAGCCTGGGGACGGGAAAACAACGGGTTGCGCATGACGTTTCTAGACGTTTCAGATCTTTAATTTTTGTAAGTCAACAGGAAATGCCCATCAGACTAAACAACTCTTGCTAAGACGTCATTCCTGTATAATTATGTATTTATAGTGTAGCTGGGCTCTTGGAGTTCCACATCCAGCTCAGGGCTAAATAACTAACTTTTACCCCTTTTTTTTTAATGTGGTAATTTCATCAAATGAGTCCTCCAACCCAGGGAGGGACTGTCAGACTTGTACAGACTAAAATCCACGATGTCCTTCATTAGCCCTTTACGTTCCAGGGTCACGGTAATGGAATAAATCCCGCGACCCCGGCAGGCTTTGGCCCTCTACAGGGGGGCCCATCTTGCTGACGCTCTTTGAGGCGCGCGTAGAACACAACGCGCCGTCGACCCGGGCATAGTCCATGGTCGAGCGGCGAGTTGCCCATTACTCGCCGCCCGCATGCCCGGGGCCTACGGTGGCCGGAGATCGTCTTGCGACATCCGACGCCGCCGTGGACGTCTATCACTGCGGCTGGGGCGGAGGGAGGACGCTGTCCTCTCTCTCTCACGGCCCGCCTCCTCTTTCGCGAGCATAACTGCTTCGCAGAGAGGAGAGAGGCGACCGCATCCCACTCCGTCTCGCCCCGCAGCATGGCCTCGACCAATGCCGGGCGCGACAGGTCTCCGCCTATCGCCTCCGTGAGGACACGGCGGTGCTCTGCCCAAGCGGGACAGTCCTGCACCGTATGCTCCACCGTGTCCTCCGGGCGATCTTCGCAGTGGTGACACCCGGGCGTATCTTTCCTCCCTATCCGACACAGGTACCTCCCGAAACTTCCGTGTCCGGTGAGGACCTGCGTCATTCGATAGGTCAGGACGCCGTGACGTCTCTCCAGCCACTCCTCAAAGAGGGGTCTTACCGCCGCGATAACTTTTACCCCTTGGATAACAATGTACTATTAGTAGCTCTTTTAAAGAAAACCGCCCCTTTTGTCAATGAAATGTCGGGTTCATTTCATTGACAAAAGAGGCGGTTTTCTTTATTTTTTTTCATTTACGACAGTGTGTTGCAACCCCTTGATCCCCCCGTGTTCCGCAGCTGTGCAACCTGTTCGAGAACATCTCGTCGTCGGAGTGGCTGCTGTACATCAGTGAGTGGGAGCACAACGGCCAGCCGCTGTCCAACATCCGCGCCACCACCAAGGTACGACACATCTCGCTACAACTAGCTTCTAATCTACATTACATATTCAATTACTACTTCATACTTGTGCCCATTGTTTCAACGGACTACATTTGAAAAACATCATCATCGTATTAAAAGTAAAGCGTAGTAAAAGTATCGTTTATAGCGGGAGCTAATTAAAAAGGACCGTGCTGCCCCAGTAACGCGCAGAAAGCACTTTTAAACCTACAAGGATAAAATAAAAAATCGAGTAGGTTACTTCAAGGCAAACAAGCGTGCTTCTTCACTGTCGACCACATGTTCGCTACCCCATTGGACGAGACAGTGAGCGAACGCGAAGCCATTGTTAAATAAAATAATTTGAAAAATCCTCTTATGTATGGCTCATTGTACTCATTTGCTTTTTTTTTGGTCGAATTAAGATATAATTGCCATGCTACGCATGCTGCAGATGTGAGAATCGTCATTTATTACGTTACACAATTTGTATGATATAAAAGCCCGTCACGTGATTTACCTGTGTATAAACCAGAATACGATATGTAATTTGATCTTGATATTAATAATTCAATGTGTTTTTAGGGTTCCGTAGCCAAATGGCAAAAAACGGAACCCTTATAGATTCGTCATGTCTGTCTGTCCGTCCGTATGTCACAGCCACTTTGTCCTATCCTATAATAATATACATCTACTTACCAAGTTGAAACTTGATAAGTAGATGTATTATGTGAATCGCATTAGGATTTTCACACATTAAAAAAAATGAGTTTCAATTCTAAGTATGGGGATACTTAGAATTGATCCAGAAGGTTTTCAATAAAACTGCGTAACTTGAGAACAATAAATTACATTTATAATACAATTTGAAATGTCACAAATTTTAGTGTCAACGTAATTCTTTTTCTTCTTATATTTTTTCTTTTTTGTGTGGAAAGGAGTCCCACATCACTCCCCCCTTAAGTGAACCGCACCACAGGCTTCACGGCTCTGCCGGCTCTGGTGGTGTAAGGCTGAGGAGGTCCTCGATCTTGGTCGTCCTCAACCTGACATGACTCGTTAAACATGTAGGCCGGTTTGAGTCTGTCTAACGATATCACAAACTCAATTTTTTTTTCAACAAACCCTTCCGTATGTGCGTGTGTATCTATGGATGGTCTTTAAAAGTGATATTGAGGTTACTAATATCATTTTTTTCTAAACTGAGCAGTTTGCACGAGTGACACTTCCACAAGTGGTAAAATGTCTGTGTGTGTCCCTCTAACTTCTGAAATAAGAGAATGATAAAACTAAAAAAAATATATGATGTACTACATACATGTATGTACAATCGACAAAGTTGAATCATGACCCACCATAAGCTTATTTTCCTATAGACATTCAAATACAATTAAGTCCACATTCGCGTAAACATACATATCCATGGTAACGATTTTGATCTTTGTCAATTTGACGGATTCAAACGACTTATTGTCAAAATGGGTCATGATTCAACTTTGTCGATTGTACATTACCATGCAAAAAAGGGTACCATGAAAAAACTTCCAGCGAAAAAGGGTTTGAAAGAGATCAAGTAATTAGTTTTTTTTTTAATACGCCATAAATCGTAAACCGCAATTTACCTTTCAAAGTTACAACCAACTACAAGAACTTTTATATTATGTTACTTGCTGCTACGGAACCCTTTATGGGCGAGTCCGACTCACACGTGGCCGGTTTTTTTTTTAATAAAATAATATAGCTTGCGACAACTTCAACATCGTATAAAATGTGTAATTTAATAAAATTAGTTTGACTTTGTAGTGTTGATTATTGTTGTAGGAATACAATATGTCTCGACATGCTATTGAAGCTAATTACAAAACACATGTCGCGTAATTAACATTATATTAAGAGATTATAAACTAACCGATGATTTGGCATTCTACAAAAGCTTTCTTTTTGTACCTAGCGTAGTAAATGAGCCCTCCCACCCGGAGCAGGGCAGGAGGAACTGTCAGACTTGTACTGACTAAAATCCACCGTCTCCTTCAATAGCTCTTTAGGTTTGTTAGTCCATGGCATGGTCCATAGTCGGACAGCGAGTTGCCTATGCCCGCGCCTACGGTGGCTGGAGATTGTCTTGTGACGTCCGTTGCCGTGGACGTCTACCACTGCGGCTGGGCTATGAGGTGGACGCTGGCCTCTATCTCACGCGTCCCGCCTCCTCCTTTGCTAGCATGACTGCTTCGCAGAAGGAGGCGACCGCTTCCCATTCCGTCTCGCCCTGCAGCATGGCTTCAACCAATTGGCTTGTCCTTCGGGCGATCCTTGCAGTGGTGACACCCAGGCGTTTCTTCCTTCCTTAACTGACAGAGGTACTTCCCGAAACTTCCGTGTCCGGTGAGGACCTGCGTCATGCGGTAGGTGAGGACGCCGTGACGCCTTTCCAGCCACTCCTCAAAGAGGGGTCTTACAGCCACAATTGCGGCGTGCCCGATTGTATGAGAGCTAACGTTAGTTTGAATGTGGTGTCAGTGACATGCCATGGAAGTGTTCATTGATAACAGTAGTAAGTTTGTCGTGCAGGTGGCCGTGCACAGCTGCCTCAGCGCTGACCTGGCGCTGCGCGACGTGGGCACGGCGCTCATGTACAACATCGCCACCAAGGAGGTAAAGACCGTGGTCTGTATCGCTGCTGTTCACACTCCGCACTGCGTCGCCTGCACCACGCGCGTCAAGCTAAATATACCGACATACAAATATCACATTCAAACCGGCTAAACACATCGCGTGGTGTATGCAGGACACAGTTAAATACACAGCTGGCTGCTTGCACGAGGGATGTCAATTAATCTTATCTTGGTTTGTCAAAGTTGAGTCTTAGGTTGATACGCACTTACTAATTGGCGATCGCTGTCGAACAGGTCATCCCAATGCTCATCTTTCATTCAAGTCTATGTGGAGCAATGGCCCGCCTGTCACAAGTCCACACTGTGCGCATCTCATTACAATCGTTTATCAAGGTTTTATTTACAACAATATATGCATTAGAATCCAAATATTAGGTTTATGTATTAAGATACACAACCAAAAGCTTAGCTTAGATTAGCTGCAACAAAATAAAATGTTTTGAAATGGTACACGAGGGAACTAGATGGCGCTGACAAGTGAGCTAGCAATTGATCGCTTTGTTACCGTCTCATTGCGCAGCAACTTGACTACGGTTTTATGAATTTTAGCAATTAAATAAATTATTAACTATGGTGGTATAGATGATATATAGTTTTTAAACCCCGTATTTACGTTAATACCTTCTAGCCGGATCGGAACTTAATACCTTGACCATGGAACTTGTCCCTCGTGAAAGCAACCATACTGTGTTATTGTAAGTTTTTCTACCTATAATATCCTAAATTAAGATCATATTGCCGAGCGCCACCATTCTATCAATTTGATAAACAGCTGATCATATTAAAGCATAGCTTCGAAAATATTCTTCTTCGCTCTAGTTGTAGCACAGTAAGAAAATCAAAATCATGTGAGTTACACCTTAAGAACAATATTATACACAAAATCAGTTTGTAGAACAGATCAAACTCTCTGTTGCTAATGCTTCTGTCTGCTCTCAATCTTTGTAGTTCATTTGAACAGCTCGACAGCTTTCCTATTGCATCGACTCCGTCTTAAATCAAATCAGCAGTGAACATCCGAGCAAAACACTTTGTGCTTCATTAATTTTCATCATCATCGAGCATCCTCGATACTGCGCACTGTATACCACAGCCCATTTGTTCTAATGAAACAACATTCTATTTTGTTTAACGTTAAATGTAAACCTAATCAACGAACTGTTAAATTTTAGAGAAATTGTTTCATTAGCCAGCCAGGCTAATTCTTTTCAGGTTAATTTTGACATTAGGAAAATGATACGCAAAAATCATTAATATAACATGTACTAATTATGTTTAATAATTTATGTACGTATATTACTAAGAAATAATCTGCAATTCTAATGAAATATCCACTCGAAATATTCCCGCATTCTAATTTTATAAAGTTACTATAGTTATTTGTTATGCAAGGCTGCAAAGTTGATTTTTGGCGCGAGTACTTGAATTGAAAACTGAGCGAGCGAAGGATTCTAAGATTGAACCGCGAGAGAAACGAGCGGTTCAAATATAGAATCCTGAGCGATGCGAAGTTTTCAAAGGTACGAGACGCAGAAAAACTTTGCTGCCGAGTGCAACACACAATTTTTCACCTCACACAGCGAGGAAATGTAGCGGGGGCGGCTCGCCTGCCAGTGTAGAAAAGTAAAAACAATTGAATACAAGAAGTGTTCGAATTTTAAGCAACACTTTGTGCTCTAGAGCACAAAATGGAGTTTTGCGCTCAGATTTTGAATGAGAAATAGAATCTTTCCGAGCGGGTGAGGTGAAAAATAAATTATATCAATTTGACGACGTGCATAAACACGCATCAGTCACGTCGCAGTGGGTACACTACAACGATGGCCGCACTCGCTGACGTAGAGTGACGTCTCGCGCACGGCGCACGAGCTGCACTGATGTTCTCTGAAGACAGCACTGAAACTACGGACGAACTTTAGTGGGTCAACTTTATGATCATGGACAAACGTGTGTAGTCCTCGAAGTGTTCGTCCTAAAGATAGTTTGCCTTTTCAATTTTTTTTTAATGGATTTTCAACATAATGCTTTAGAGAATAAAGTTGAAAATCCATTACAAGCTCATAGACGATCTCGTTGCTTAAAGGGTCCTCAGGACAGTGTCATACCTGTAACAATAGCTGTATCTTCTCGGATACGTTATGTAGGGACACTCGGACGAAATACTTGTATCAGGTCGAACACCTAAACAGCAAATATTTAAACATATCTTATTTGGAACAAATGATACGTCGTTAGTTCGTCACCATAGCACACTAATGCTCACAACACTAACAGCTCCTCGCCAGTCCTCGCCAGTCCTCGCCAGTCCTCGCCAGTCCTCGCCCTCTAACATTGGTACCTAAAAATAAACTGAATTATTAAGTTCCTCATTTTTTTGTTTGTTTGTAGCAGTTACAAAATAATTCATGTACTATAATTTGTTCTTATTTGTATTTCACAAAAACGTACAGCATAATACTTCATTCTTTCAAGTTGACCAACAGGGAATGACCAGAATCGATAAGAGATACAGAAAATATTTCTTAGGTAAACTAGCTCTTTTTTGATAATATCAATTTTAAGCATACTTACTTTTTGTTCAAGTGGTTCGTCTCTGGCCCATAGTATATTTGGACAGCAAGATAGAAGCAGCTCAAATCTTATGAAACATACTTCAATTTATTAACAAAGTGTGTGAAGAAACAACACATCAATTGTGACCAACTTCTACTGCCCAGACTTTTTTCGGACTGATAGAATGAATTGATGTACTCGTAAAACTCGTGTACTCATGAAACTAATTCAAGCAGCATCATAAAAGAAAATTGGTAATATTTTCGTTTTTGCTAAATTAGCCTAACTTTTGCCGTTCCACACAATGAAATGATACTTACATGAAACACCGCCATGATGCCATGATGGGCATTAGAAAAGACAGCTTATTTAACTCATCTTAATGGTTTCCGTATTTACGTTGGACACTGAACGAATGATTTTGTATAAATTTTTCATTTTAAACTTCACGCACATGACGTACACAGTACAAAGAAAGAAGACCTGAAGCATTATCTTCCAGTCTAGCTGCCTACCTACCAGTAGACTGGAAGACACACACAATAAATTCCTATTTCATTTTATTTTATTTTAACTTCCGAAGGAATTTTGGAGCACTGTGCAAACGGTGTTTAAAAATACTAAACTTATCACTTGTCTCATCTTTATTTTGGAACAATTTTTTGGTGGCATGGTGGTGACGCGCCGGTCAACCGTCGCACTTGTTATCCCGAATGCGCAAGAGACCTTTTGGTCTTTACTTATCATAAATCGGTATATGAATACCTATCTCCTTCGTGTTACGTTATGTGTATGTATAGATTTTAGTATAAAAGACTTTATAATTAGTTATTTTATACTTTATGCGGTGGTTTTTGAAGGTGGTTAGATTTTTTTTAGCCAGTCAAATCTGAAATCGTTCGAAAATTGTTTCAGTAATAAATATACTGAGCATTTCAGTAATAACTATATTGTGTTATATCACTGGTCTGACGTGTTGTGTATGTTTTTTGTGGGATACAATAAGTGTGTGTATGCGTGCGTACGTGCGAATGTGCGTGCGTGCGTGCGCACGTGCGAGTGTGCGAGTGCACATACGGACGAGTGTGGTGCAGCGCTAGTGCGTGTGTTGCAGCGGTTCCAAGTGGGCAAGTCGCTGCGAGACCTGCTGCCGCGCGGCGCCAAGTCCAAGGTACCTCACACTCACCGCGCACCGCTCACTCGATGTTCTCAGCTTGGTATAGCCTGTGTTGTGCTACAGCCTCTGTCTGGCCACTGTACAGCCAGCTCGCGCCGGACAGTAACCGCCGGCTCCTTCCCCTGCGTCTGCGCGACGACACTGAACGATCGCGAACTAATCTTGTAGCTTGTTGGCTTCTTAATAACCTTCATAAACATCTTAAGCTTGTATTCGCAATAATGTTAATTGTATAAATATTCTGACATATACTTGCGTCACTAACTGGAGCCAATGATAATATCATAACTCGAGAGAAGCCTCAAACCAAATACAAATATTTCCTAAGACTAATTTAAATAATGTGCAGCTTGCCTTTTGAATTCAATGAATCGAATGTTTTGTATTTACTGGGTGAATTATTCTCAGAATTCGATAGCTTCCAATAAAAATAAATGCCTGAGTTAATATTATATGCAAATGTAATATAATATTCCTTGTTCTCATAATGTAAACACAAGTGTGTACATATATGTTTTCATTGTATGCTATATTCTAAACACTGGCATGTTTAACATTGCCAAATAAACTTTATATTAGCGTACAGAAACCTTTGCAAGGTGACAATGACAGCATGGAGTAACAAACTCTGTTCACTTACCCGACTGTCCGTCACAGCGCACAGGAAGGGGCGGTAGAGATGCTCTTCATCTGTTTGCCAACATTCAAAGCAACAAAGAGTTCTAGGTAACATTTTTCATTCAATAATCTCGAATTAAGTATTCCACTTACATTATTCTTTTTGACCGTTTTGTCTAAAATTTGTATAAATATTCAATGTTTTCGTCATAATGAACAAAATAATATACAAAACTAAGTCTTAAGAATTAATTACCCTGTTTATCTTTATCATCTCATATCTCAGAACCTGCTTTTTAATTATGTTACCCGAATAGCTACATATTTTGTTCTAATCAAATATTTCTGCTAATTATGCTAATATTATATTGTAGTTTTAATAATAATTAGGCATAAAAACTTGAAAATGTTTGTTCTAATGATGGTAGATGTGAGCCAATCGCGATCGGTATCTTTTCAGGTTTATGAATGTCGTTATCTAATAAGCGGTCATAAATAAGGCAGTACGTGTACATAATGCTTACGTGGGATTTCCTTAAATGTTTCAACAAACACGTGCCGACGTCACCGAGCTCACGGGACACGCAAGTCATGAGATTTATGAACTACATTCGTGATGGCCACGTTCAGCACTGTTTTCGTCAATATAATCTAACCATATCTATCGAGAGCGCAAATATTCAGGGATCGAAATCTGATCTCGAATTCCTTCGCAATTATCATCAATTGTACTGCATCTAAAAATAACTAGACAGGCTCGTTGTGAGGTGGACATTGGACATGTCTCCACGCCAACTCTCTAAGATGACTTCAGCACTGTACAAATATTGGTGTTTTTATGAAATTCTTATCTGTACGTTTCCAGAAAGACATCAATGTATTTAATGTATTTATTTAATAAAATTTATTACAAAATAATGCAAGCTAATCGTTGATTAAATATGCAAATCACAAACAAAAGAAATATGTACATAAAGTTTAACAAGTGTAGGTAATAATGTCAGGAGGCAATCTTATGTTATGTTAAGATTACTCTGATTAAGTTGATGAATGGTGTTGAAACGAGGGGGGGGTGTCAGTAGCGCGCGGCCGCGTGTTTGCACGCTGTCGGATGTGGCATTACTGTGACACTGTGTGTCACATCACTGTTTTTATGTCACATTTGAATGCTACGAAAACATTTACCAATGTTGGGATGTCAACATTTTCCGATTTGTGTACATGATATTCACTGTAACGGCAAATAAAATCTTTGTATTTTGAGTAAAGAACAACATTAATACGATTACAAACAAAAAACTGTGTTACACATTTTAAGTGGTAAATTTTCTCCGTATGGTAATGAAAAGACACATGAATATTTCATTATTTAATTTTCCTGTGATCTTGGACACTTTGAGCGTGCATACTATACTTAGTTCTCACATAAATGTATAAACGCACCGTCAATTAGGTTACCAACATTTTGTAACAGCAGAATGATTTTTTCAGTGTCCATTGAATTTCTTGCCCATTCTTCTCCATACAGATCTACGCTTTAGAATATATAACTAAACTATTAATAGTACTTTCACAATTTATAATGTCTTGTAGCGGGGACTGTAGTATAGCTCCTTTTTTTGACAATTAAAAGTACCTGGGAACTTATAATTGAAATAAATTCTTTGAGCTTGAATTTATCCAAATTTCAAGGAAAAACATAGACAAATCGAAAACCTCCACCTTTTGAAAGTCTATTAAAAACGGGCAATGGGTAGTGCTAACGTATTGCTTTCTCTCTTTGTAAAGAATGCGAAATTGAGTGCAGATGTGGCCTGTCCCACCACAGACAATCAGGAGAAGCTAGTAGTAGAGCTAGAATCAAGTGGTGACCAGCTAGCAGAGCAGTTAATAGTTTTATGGATTTAGAGACAATATTTCTTGGGACCCAAAACTACCTTCTAAATAATTAAACGTGAAAGACCGGAAGCTTGCAAAGATAGGCATGCTCAACACTAGCACAAAAGCATGCCATTCATGAACAATTGGCTTCTTAATAGCAATTACTTTTTACTATGCGATAATATTTAAGGCAAAGGTTTGACGACGCTATATTGTGATATCATGTATGCTTTTCTAACAATTGCATGCTCTTAAACAAACAATAAGGATGCGGTTCCACTGAGGCGTAGCGGAGCAGAGCGGAGACGAGATGTGCCACGCGCACGAATCACATGGCTTGTAATCCACATCTCTTCTCCACTCCTCCATGTGATCGGTGAATCGCGGCACAGCTCGTCTCCGCTCCGCCTCAGTGGAATCGCAGCCTAATCGATACAAAATTATATTAACATGATATCAAACAGTGTGACCATAGGGTTAGTAAACAACAAAAACTTGAAAGCTTATGTCAGTACTAACATCTACCAGGAAAATGAAATAAAATTAACACATTGAATAACTACGCCACAATGGCATGTAGCCGAACCCAGTATGTCCCACCTGTCTATACCTAATTAATATTATTTATTTATTTATTTATTTATTACATGGAGGACTTACAGCTAACAAAAACATAACAAAAAGGGGTAATTATAGGCAACAGACAGCCAATTACGAGTCCTCGCGTATAGAATTATAGTAAAAAATATGTATGATGCGAGCACAGACAGCAGCACACAACTTAAAGATTTAACGTTAAAAATTAAAAAAGATTAAAAGAGAAAAATGCAGACATCTGCCTGCCAGCAAAAACATAAAAAAAAACAGACAAAAGTGGAAAGAAAACTGCTTATGGTAACTTATTCTCATTTAAAAAATTCCAGGCTCAGACACCTTCTGGCTGAGTTCACAGTTGTTATAAAGGGATCTAAATCATGTCGCTTGCATATTTCATTAAACATTTTGCTTGCACGCACAATATAACTATTCTGTCTATAATTCGACGACGAATGAGGAACACAAATGGGAGGATTGAAGCGCAAGATTTTACTAGGCACATTAAAACAAAATTTGGATAATAGTTCCGGACTATCAATATCATTGTGGAAGATTTTGAACAAAAACAGACAATCCGCGATATTACGTCTATCTACTAGTGGCAGAAGGTGGTATTTCCTACAGAGTTGAAGATATTCTGCTGAGTTATATGGAACCTTTTGGTGAAAACAAAGATATTTTATGAAGCGCTTTTGTATATTTTCTATGCGGTCTATATATTTGTGATACCGTGGATTCCATATCTGAGACGCATACTCGAGCTGACTCCTTACATAAGTGCAGTACAATATTTTGAGCGTTTTGGCCTCTGTGAAACACTTAGAAAGTCGCATAATAAAACCAAGTAGTTTAGATGCTTTTTTGACAATGGCGTCAATATGTGAGTCGTACACTAGTTTACTATCTTGGTAAACGCCCAAGTCACGAATAGTACTGCACCTAGGCAGGTTTTCGCCCGCTAAAGTATAGGAAGTAGCCAAGACCACACGTTTCCTGGTGTAGGTAATAACAGAACACTTAGATGGATTGAGGTCTAGTTTATTAACCCGACAGTACTCTTCAAGCCGACATAAATCAGCCTGTAGTGCAAGCATGTCATCATGCGATGCAATAGTGGCAAAGATTTTCATGTCATCGGCAAAGCATAACAGTTTGGATGAATGGAGGCACTGATCGATGTCGTTCACATAAACCACAAACAAGAAAGGACCAAGCAACGAACCTTGAGGTACTCCACTGGGTACGTTTACCCAGCTAGACACATAGTTATTGATTACTACTGCTTGTGACCTGTTATCAATGTAAGAAGAGAACCACCTTAGCAAGTCTCCACGGATGCCTATGTGTCTTAGCTTCTTTATTAGGGATACGTGCTCAATCCGATCAAATGCTTTACTGTAGTCTGTGTAAACCACATCGACCTGTTTACCATTATCCATGGCCTCAGTGATAAAATCATTAAACAAAATCAGGTTCGAAGTTGTAGACCGTCCTTTTAAGAACCCATGCTGAAAAGAGCTTAGCGAGTTAGCAAGGGCAGGGTATAACTGGTTATAGATAATCCTTTCAAATATTTTAGCTATGATGCACAGTTTAGATATAGGTCTGTAATTAATAATCTCAGTCTTAGCGCCCTTCTTATGCACGGGTGTGATAAACGCAGATTTCCATACTCTAGGGACGTAACCTTGAGACAAAGACTTGGTAAACAAAATTGAGATAGGAAGAGCAATAGAAGGTGCGCATTTAATAAGGAATACAGAGGTTAAATTGTCAGGCCCGGCACCTTTAGATGGATCTAAGTTGCGAAGTAGACCAGTCACAACATCGACGTTTACTTCTATGTGACAAATATCGGACGACGTAACATCATTATCGCGATGAAGGTCATAGGGTGCACTAGAAGAATTAGGTGAAGTGGAATCGAGGAAGGTTGATAGGAAGTAAGAAGAAAAGGCCTCACAAATAGAGTCCCCGGAAAGAAATATTTCATCATTATAATTTAATGTATTAGGAATAGCGTTGGAATTGTAGCGATTTTTAACATAGGACCAAAAATGTTTGGGTTGGTTTTTAATTGAGTTCTCAGTTTGATTAAGAAAAAAATTATAACACGAAGCCTCCATAGTCTTTACTCTTTCACGCAAATATTTAAAAGTTAACTCGTCAGATTTGTTACCATAAATTTTGAATTTTTTTAGGAATTTATATTTTTCTTTAATTGTTTTTATGAGTGATGTGCTGTACCAGATTGGATATGATTTATTACGTGCTGGCTTTTGCGGAATATATTTGTTTTGTAATTGTTTGGTAGTGTCTATTAAGAACGCAACTGAATCATCCAATGATCTTATTGAGAACTCATGGTCCCAGTTAATGGCAGAAATCTCTTTGTTTATTGACTCAAAATCACCTTTACTGTACATATATCGCAAACATGGGGCGCAATCGAGGGTAGGCGGGTCAAAGATACCAATATTAATTAACAAAGCCGGGTGGTACGGATCAATAGGTACTAAAGGATCAGCACACTCACTAACACAGGCTATCTTATTTGAAAGGACCAAGTCTAACAGTTTCCCATACCTATTAACGACCCCGTTATACTGACCAAAGTCCAGCGTACACAATTCGTCCGCCAGCATGCATTCGTCACTAGTCGCGGGGTTTACTGGGACTAGCGAATGATTATTGGTTATAGCCCACGATATTCCACTCATATTAAAGTCACCCAAAACTAAAAATACGTCAGATGTTCTATTCAAAGTTGTGTGGTTCAATTTGGACAAGAAATTATGAAGTTGTTCCGAAAACGAGAAGCCCCTGTTTTGTTTACATAAGTAAACCGCGCAGATATATATATTTACGTGTTCGCGTGACTTAAACCGCTTGAGCCGTAAATTGATCCACACATCTTCCGCCGTAGAGTGAAGGAGTGGTTGCGGAGTGACAGATAACTCCTTACGCGTCGCGATAAGAACGCCACCACCCCTGGTTTGTCCGGTCGTCGTGTAGTCCCGGTCACGACGCCACACCAAGTAGCGGTCATCAAACAACTCCGAGTTAAACACACCATCCATTAACCACGTCTCCGTTAAAACAATGACATCGTACGAATTTAATAGTACCTGTCGATAAAACGAGTCTGTCTTTGTTCGCAATCCCCGCACGTTCTGATAGAACACAGTTAGACACTCATCACTGTTGTTAGCCATTACTAATAGCACAAGCAATGATAGAATAAGCATCAAAAACATTCAACCATAGTATAAACAGCGAATTTACTTCAATACGAATAGGAATTGCGCATAGAAATATAAGTTCTAAAAGTGGGTAAAAATAAGTTACTTTAATTAAATTGTACAACTCATCCGATGGTCGACGTGTGCGAGCAAGCAAGCAGCAATATATAACGGGCGTAGGTGTAAGCGAGACACATACATAGTGGATTATTACAACTCGAAGACAAATAGCGCGACAATGAACACAATAGAGGATCATTAGTGATACAGAGGTGCCAAACCTTTTGCGGAAATAAATCAAATAATGTGTATCATGCAAGATTCGACACATTTTAAATGTAACAAAGTAAAAATATAATAAATAGTGAGAACAGAAACTGATTACAATATCTTGTTTAAATCCAATTCTTTTCGTACCACAAAAGTTTTGCAGTTGCCGTTCTTACGCACATGAATTTTACCATGTTTCACCCACACAAATTCATAATGTTTCTCTTTAGCTATAATTTTAGTTTTACTCAATAGTTTTTTATATTCTACACTAAGATGGTCGTTGACATACACACGTTGTGGTGATCCTTGGAAACCTATGTCTGAGGTGGATAGATCCCTAACAACACGCGCAGCTGCTATAAAGTCTTCTTTTACGTATCTATTCAGGAAGCTCACTGTCACCAGTTTCTCGTTGGAATTATGTATAGGCACCCTCGAAACATAATTAATTTGGGTTTTAGCACAACTGTAATTTATTTTACGGCAAATGGCGTCCACTATTGTGAATAAATTTTCGTCCTTCTTTAGAGGTACACCCTTAATCTCCACATTGTTCAGCCGGGAACGCAGGTCACTGGAAGAGAGCTCAAACTTTGTAGAAGCCAATTCTGCTTGAAGTGAAGAAACGGTGTCCTGAAGCTTTTCAAGCTCGGAGGCTTTATCTTCTAGCTCAACAAGCCTAGCGTCGAAGTCATCGAGTCTACCACTAGAGAAATCACAGCTCTTCTTAACCTCGGCCAACTCATCTTTAATGGATTTTATGTCGCTAACTAATGTTGGCAAACTCAACAGTTGCTGTTTCATTTCACGAATCTCGCTTAGCACGATATCCAGTGAAGCGGCAGGTTGCGGTGAAGGCAAAGTCGGCGACGATTTGCACGCAGAACATTTCCATTGTGCTCTTCGATCAGCGCCCAGTTTTCTCCAAGTCACTTCAGACACACTTGCACAAGAAAAATCCAGAAGTTTATTGCAACTGGAACATTGCACCCCATCGTTAAACTGATTATTGCAATTAGCACATGACTTCATCGCGAACAAAATAATTAGATTCGACTTAATATAAACGCAACTGAATAGAATCGTAAAAAGGTTGACGATCTATTTATTTAGCGAAATGCGTACTGTGCTAGTGCGTGCTCATACGGTACTTAGTTCTGAGTTGAATTTTAAGTAATCATTATTAAAATAATGATTACTTAAAATTTTTTTTTTTGGCAACATTGCTACCAAAAAGACGTGTTATTTTACTATGTGCTTCAAATAAGATATAAGTCAATGGATATTTGTCGTGATTTAGAGGTAGATGAAAATGGATGTTGACTGAAGAATACGTCAGGTGGAGAAGTTGTTGAACAAGTCAGTACGCTTGCCGCAAGCCAGTCCACGTGTGTCAATATAAGGCGACAGTAGTGCGTCTATCACCCATGTAACTGTATGACATCCACCACAACATGTTGACTGCTCTTACAGTTTCTGTTTCGGTTTTCCCCATTAGCAATTTATAATAATAGCAATATTTTCGTTTTCAACAGTAAATAAATCTAAGTTCATAAAATTCGGTAACATAACAAATAAAACGTAATAAGTAGGTATATGTTTTAATTATTTTTCAATACCCTCTCTAAAACTGGCACTTATCGCACTGCCAACATGCCGTGTATTTCATTCTCGTGCTATCTTTCTTTGTCGCACTTATAAATTTCCACAGATAACTAAGGTCAAATTAAAAAAGAAGAGGTAGAGAAGAAAAAGTGGTCGAATTTCACAAAATTGCGTCTCAGAGAGAACCCCCCATGCATAATTTAAAAATCCTAGCACTTGTAGTTTCTGAGATTTCGTGGTGAGTGATTGAATGACCTTTCGCTTTTAAACATAATTAGGATTAGGATGAATTTTTCAACTGGGCTATGAGGAATATCGAAAAGTGCTGAAAGGAGTACCTACAGAGTTTGTCCTTTAATATGACTTCCCTGAATTTGGTTCTTGTTAACGACACTATCGGATAGTTTAATAATACTGATGATTTTTATTTTTTTCATTCCAATAATTAATCATAGGAATTGACTCTTCAAATATCTCATGATGCAGTTTTATTTTCATTAAAATTGGCTTCAAGATTCCTTTCAGTGTGTTCGCTTTCCCCAGAGTTTAGGATATAGCCATCTACGCTCATTTGAAAAATTCATTCTGTTTCTATACACAAGTAAGGAATCTAAATTGATCGGATGGTCGGTGCGAGGCAATAGATAAATTATACATCATTCATTGGAAACAAAAGTTGCACAACATTGTATCTGTAACATTTCTTATGATGCAGGCAACGTATTTCTGGCAACAGTTCATAATAGTGCCGGAAATGTAGCGCAGCTTTTGTTTCATATGAGTGCGATCTGGAGAATAGGGAATATACAAGTTATTCAAAACTTTTTATTTTAAATATGTATTGATTTGGACCATCGCAATAATGTACCTACTTAATGCTCTTACGCGTTTTTGATGAAAGTGAAATTATACGCGATTTCAAAACATGAGCTTTAGACAATGCCGGTAATGACGAAACAATTTATATGTTAGAGAAGGACTGAAATAAGTTACTTTAAATTTTACTACAAATATTTTTATTGCAATATTTCTGCTTGGATAAAGGACAAACAATTAGTAAAATTGGACAGAAAAGGGCCAATATCTTAAATGTAAACAATGAAGAGCGTGATAAATGACGTCACAATATAGCCGTGACAGCACGGTAATCTGTGGTGACAGTCACAAACGTGTGTAGTTGAAAACTATAGCTTATTTTGTTGAGTGACAAGCAGTAATTCAATGTACTTATTATTTTATAATAACTTGCATATTTCCTATGAAAGCTGAAATGTCAATTGTGCACTATTTGAGCGGAGGCTTGTGTGTGTACCGGCGCCGCAGGTGTTCGACGAGGTGTGCGTGGAGCTGGCCATGGCGCTGCTGCAGCTGCTGCAGTGGGCGCCGGCCGAGGAGCATCTGTGGCGCGCGTGCCGGGCGCTGGCGCGGTTCGCGGCGCACTCGCAGGACGTGCCGCAGCTCGTGGCCATGATCGGGCCCGACCCCTCCGCCTTCAGGTGCGTTCCTACTAGTACCACGAGTAGAGGGCCCCGCTCTCACTGCCGCTCTGCATCTGTGGCGCGCGTGCCGGGCGCTGGCGCGGTTCGCGGCGCACTCGCAGGACGTGCCGCAGCTCGTGGCCATGATCGGGCCCGACCCCTCCGCCTTCAGGTGCGTTCCTACTAGTACCACGAGTAGAGGGCCCCGCTCTCACTGCCGCTCTGCATCTGTGGCGCGCGTGCCGATTTATTGTATGTCAACTAACCAGAACATAATTTATCTATAATATACTAAGTTACCTATCACCTGTTTACATCATGATGTGGCCAGCCATTTCATGAAATCATGATCCTGTTTCGTGATGTGGCCAGCTAAAACTGGGCTTACCATTTAAACGTCAACTTTGAATGATACAAATCATCATGAAACAGGGCCATTTCATAAAATGACCAATTCTACGATAATATGTCTGTGACATATTATACAGGGTGAATTTTACAACTGGGCGTGGATTTTTATGTTTGCAGTACTTCATTACTTCCCAGAATTTGATTCTTATTAATGTCACTATCGGATGGAATAACACAGAGTGTGATTTTTTCGAAAATCAGCGGGTTCGATTCCTGGCCAGGCTTTGATTGATTTTTCAAAAATCCATTGATGCAGTTTTAGTTCTCGTTAAAATCAGCCTCCAGACACCTTTCAGTATTTTCTGCATAGTTTTTATTTTTAGTTTTGGAAATAGCCATCCATCAAAGCCCAGTTGAAAAATTCATCCTGTACCGAGTGTCAGAGGTGGGTTACGACGGCCGCCCGCTGGTTCTCAAGTAATATGATAGGCGACAGTCGAAGTAGTTGTGTAGTAATATGATAAGCGACAGTCGAAGTAATTGTGTAGTAATATGATAGGCGACAGTCGAAGTAGTTGTGTAGTAATATGATAAGCGACAGTCGAAGTAATTGTGTAGTAATATGATAAGCGACAGTCGAAGTAATTGTGTAGTAATATGATAGGCGACAGTCGAAGTAGTTGTGTAGTAATATGATAAACGACAGTCGAAGTAATTGTGTAGTAATATGATAGGCGACAGTCGAAGTAGTTGTGTAGTAATATGATAGGCGACAGTCGAAGTAGTTGTGTAGTAATATGATAGGCGACAGTCGAAGTAGTTGTGTAGTAATATGATAGGCGACAGTCGAAGTAGTTGTGTAGTAATATGATAGGCGACAGTCGAAGTAATTGTGTAGTAATATGATAGGCGACAGTCGAAGTAGTTGTGTAGTAATATGATAGGCGACAGTCGAAGTAGTTGTGTAGTAATATGATAAGCGACAATCGAAGGTGTTGTGTAGTAATATGATAGGCGACAGTCGAAGTAGTTGTGTAGTAATATGATAGGCGACAGTCGAAGTAGTTGTGTAGTAATATGATAAGCGACAGTCGAAGTAGTTGTGTAGTAATATGATAGGCGACAGTCGAAGGTGTTGTGTAGTAATATGATAAGCGACAGTCGAAGGTGTTGTGTAGTAATATGATAGGCGACAGTCGAAGTAGTTGTGTAGTAATATGATAGGCGACAGTCGAAGTAATTGTGTAGTAATATGATAGGCGACAGTCGAAGTAGTTGTGTAGTAATATGATAAGCGACAGTCGAAGTAGTTGTGTAGTAATATGATAGGCGACAATCGAAGTAGTTGTGTAGTAATATGATAAGCGACAGTCGAAGTAGTTGTGTAGTAATATGATAGGCGACAATCGAAGTAGTTGTGTAGTAATATGATAGGCGACAGTCGAAGTAGGTGTGTAGTAATATGATAAGCGACAGTCGAAGTAGTTGTGTAGTAATATGATAGGCGACAATCGAAGTAGTTGTGTAGTAATGTGATAGGCGACAATCGAAGTAGTTGTGTAGTAATATGATAAGCGACAGTCGAAGTAGTTGTGTAGTAATATGATAGGCGACAATCGAAGTAGTTGTGTAGTAATATGATAGGCGACAGTCGAAGTAGGTGTGTAGTAATATGATAGGCGACAGTCGAAGTAGTTGTGTAGTAATATGATAGGCGACAGTCGAAGTAGTTGTGTAGTAATATGATAGGGTACAGTTGAAGTAGTTGTGTAGTAATATGATAAGCGACAGTCGAAGTAGTTGTGTAGTAATATGATAGGCGACAGTCGAAGTAGTTGTGTAGTAATATGATAGGGTACAGTTGAAGTAGTTGTGTAGTTATATGATAGGCGACAGTCGAAGTAGTTGTGTAGTAATCGGCGCGCTTGTTACAGAGGCACCAGCCCACGCGTGGACGAGCAGATCGACCTCATCATGAAGAAGGTGAAGTAACACGCACGCACACCGCGGACCTATGGTTACCATTTTGTTTTGTTTTTGTTTATATTTTTGTATCGCATTATAAGAAGGACGCCGACGGTCGGCGGCCAGCGACGCAGAGCTGGCAGGACGCAGCGGTTGTAAATAATATGTTACCACTTAGTACTAATGTATGTTAAGGCGACCTTAGCGTAAGTACCTGAGCTTATTACGAGCCTCAACTATGTAAATTGTAATTGTTACACACAAATATATCTATTTATGTTATGTATACTGCTAGCACTAACGCGTGGTGACTACGGTGCATTTATACTTACGTATTGTATAGTTATGTCGTATAGTTGGAAACAATTTAATAAATTATTATTATGATCGGGGAGCCCGGAGTATTATTTGTAGCGCCAGCGCGCACTGACCGCGGTACCAATAACTGGAACAACCACAGCGATACTAACAGATAGATATCAATGCCTGCTCCATGCCGTGAACCTTATCAATGATCTCGAAGAACACGAAAACAAGAAGGAGCAGGCGGTAGGTAGCGTCGTTGATGATATAAATAAAAATTTACTTGGTTTGATTTATTTTTAACTTCTCGAAACAAAATAATTTTATTTAAGCAGAATCGGTTTCTCAATACACAATATTAAATCTATCTACCTAATGAAAACAATAACTG
This sequence comes from Agrotis clavis, assembly GCA_954870645.1. NCBI lineage: Eukaryota > Metazoa > Arthropoda > Insecta > Lepidoptera > Noctuidae > Agrotis > Agrotis clavis. The sequence goes on along the minus strand of OX940920.1, from coordinate 27,857,252 downwards.
TTACTTTTGATATGCTTTCAAATCTTGCTACGTTATGGTTGCTTTTAAAATGAATAGTAACTAGCTATATTATATTTTATAACGGTGATGATACAATGAGCAACATCGAGAGGTTTTGTGTAGTTTTCCCAACGGAACATTATTTGTGAAGTTTGCAAATCGTAGAGACGTAGATCAAGCAGCAACACCTATCTCTTATACATCAAGCTGCTGCAGCGCCCCGCGCGCCTCCATTGAACAGTGTGTACAGTTCAGCGGCGCGCCGTCCACACGGACTGCCTGACACTTGTTGGAATTAGATGTAGTGAGGTAGGGAGGTGCATACTGGCAGGTGGCCTGTGTCACCTGTGCAGCAGAACATTTGAAGGTACTCTAAGCAACAACAGCCGAGCGTAGATAGCTCTGTGTGTATGGCAGCTACATTAGATATCGGCAGATGTTCTTGGCCACTAATGCAAATAGCGCTCACTGGTCGGCTGCGGGGCGCTTGATGAAAATATAACCATAAATTAATGTTTATATTATTTTACATATAATCAAGCTTTTCTTTTTTATACAATCTAATTTTGTCTTCCTTTGTTACTTGATAATTTAACTCAGACCTTAAGCAGAAATCACAGGGTATGTACGTCCGTAGACCTGCTCAAAGCGGCGCACGTTTTTCAAGTTTCTTTTTTAATTAATAGTGACATTAATACATTCAGAAATGCTAATTGATTCGCGTCCGATCATAATAAACAAGCGATTAAAATTAACGTTATAATTAATTACTTCATCTTGCGGAACTAAGATTTGGTAGTTACTACAGCGTCGTGTTTTAGGGTTCCGAACCCAAAGGGTAAAACGGAACCCTATTACTAAGACTTCGCTGTGCGTCTGTCTCACTATCTGAATAAAAATAAAACAGAATAGAATGAATATTTAAGAGGGATCCCATGCAACAGCTAAGATCGTTTTTTTTTTTTGCAAATTTTATAGATAACTAGCGGCCCGGTACGGGATTCGCTACTTTGACAGCAAAATCCCCATTAACAAAATGATTTGCCATTTATTGAATTCATTTGTTACAAAAAATGTGATAAATGAAAAACCGCTCACATAAACCATTTACTAAATAGTCCTAACAAAGTCTATAGGTTTGGTTTGGTTAAGTGAGCCCGTTCTTGAGTTATAAAATTACAACGAAAAGTGGCATTGATTTTTATATATAGAAGCTTTATATAGTATAATAATGGTACAGAACCCTTCATGAACGAGTCCGAGTCGCACTTGGCCGGTTTTTTTAATATGCCACGAGTTTTCTCTTGGTCTCTATCAGGCCGATGATACCTAAGGTGGAGCGAGGTACTGTACGTACCTTTATGATAGAAGGCAACGCATCTGTGTTAGTAGTAGCAATGTCGCAGACTATCACCAAAGTCTGCCGTCTATACGTAGCAACGACGATATAATACTAGACTCCTAATAACAGGCGACCGATGTCTGCCAACACATTAGGCAAAAAAGTCTTATATCCGTCTCATTTCGACCAATCCTGTGAGCCGTAAACCGTTGAGACAGAACAGACCTTGAGTTAGCCAATCACAACGCAGTACCCCGTCCCCCTCGCTTACGTAGTACCTCAGCGAGTTGGCAGAATAGTTTTGTTCGTTAGATCGTGCTATGCGTAGTCTAGTAATATATAGTCGTTGATACGTAGATTAGAATCTCGTTAAACAACAGATACAATGCAACAGATATCAGCGACATGTTCCTGACGTCTGCGAATCGTGTCAATGTCGCTCACAGCGCTCACGTCAACTACACCAGCTATCTAAGAGTGTCATCTGTTCGTATTATTAAATCACCGGTCAATAAACGCCTCACGTTTTCAGTGAACTAGTGCATCTTACTAAACCAGGGAACATTGTATATTGTTCTTGCTACAGTTCATTTGCTTATCAAATGTTTTGTGCTCTCTAAAAATTATCAGATTTCTTATAAATAAGAGCAAAGTATGACCGATTAGAATACTTAGAAGCGCCAAAAGAAAGCCGACGGCAGCAACAAATGTATATCTAAGTAATGAGCAGTAGAGCGCGGCAGGTATAGGTAAGTCGGCGCAGGCGCCTGGCTACCAGTCATATGATCATTTGTCGCGAGCAGACCGGCCTAGGAGCATCGTTAAAAACGGGTAGGAGTGGTCGGTATGTCGTCAAATATTCAGGTTAAATACTTATGTGTAATGAAGCGCACGCTGCCCACGCTCGGCTAAAGGACGATTTTTGCATGGATCAAGTGCGTGGCTTGTGTTGCAGTGGCAGAGCTGGTTGTGTAGGCACTTCTACATAATTATACATATTATGGTAAAGAATAGGATATGTCGTAAGACTGTCCCTAGCCAGCCTAAACTGCCAAACCTTGAAACCATTGGACAGTAGCACTAAGAAGGGGTTTTGCAAAAGACAACCTACAAGAGGTTGAAACATTGTTGTGAAAAACCTTATTCCTTTTATTTTACAAAAACTTGTCAAAAAACGAACATCATTTAATAATAAGGATTCGCTCTAATTCTTTTTTTGAACTTCTACTCTAGTCCGCAGTAAGGTTTTATTTTTAAGACTAGCTTCTGCCCGCGACTTCGTACGCAGATCCTGATGCTTATGCCAGCGACAACGGGGTTTTGTCAAAATCGAAGATCTGAAACGTCTGATGTCGAATTCTAAGAGCCTGGGGACGGAAAAACAACGGGACGCGCGTGACGATTCCAGACGTTCCAGATTTTTCATTTTTGTAAGTCAGCAGGAAATGCCCATCAGACTAAACAATTCTTGCTAAGACGTCATTCCTATATATATTAATAGTGTAACTGGGCTCTTGGAGTTCCACATCAGGTGTCCCAGATCTTCAATTTTTATACGTCTACAGAGAGTGCTCATTAGGCTGAACAACTCTTGCTAAGACGTCATTCCTATTTATGTTATAGTGTAGCTGGGCTCTTGGAGTTCCACATCAGGTGTTTTAGATCTTCAATTTTTAAATGTCAACAGAGAGTGCTCATCAGGCTGAACAACTCTTGCTAAGACGTCATTATTGTATACGTTATAGTGTAGCTGGGCTCTTGGAGTTCCACATCAGGTGTTCCATATCTTCAAAATTATTTTCTCAGCAAAAAATGCTCATCACGTGGAACAATTTTTGCTATGGCGCTATTTTTGTATCTCCTATAGTTTAGCTGGTCTATTGCAGTTCTGCATCAGGTGTTCAAGTTTCCAAGATAAATTATAGCCTATATGTTGCCCGGACTTAATACCTATACAACAGAAAAAAACAATCAAATCCGTCCAGTAGTTCCGAAGATTAGCGTGCACAAACACACAGACAAACAGACAAACCGACAAACAGACAAAAAAAAATTAATTGCAATTTCGGGTTCGGCATCGATATACCTAATAATAACCCCTGCTACTTTTTAGGGTTCCGTAGCCAAATGGCAAAAAACGGAACCCTTATAGATTCGTCATGTCTGTCTGTCTGTCCGTCCGTATGTCACAGCCACTTTTCTTCGAAAGTATAGGAGCTATCCTGTTGAAACTTGGTAAGAAGATGTATTATGTGAACCGCATTACGATTTTTAAACAAAAATAAAACTAATTTTGGAGGTTGCCCTCATACTTACAACTGAAACTCAATTTTTTTTTTTCACCGAACCCATACGTGTGAGGTTTCTATGGATATGTCTTTAAAAATGATGTTGAGGTTACTACTATCATTTTTTTCTAAACTGAACAGTTTCCGCGTGAGACACATCCAAAGTGGTAAAATATTGATCCCCCCCCCCTGTAACTTCTAAAATAAGAGAATGATGAAACTAAAAAAAATAATTATATGATAAACATTACCATGCAAACTTCAATTGAAAATTGGTTTGAACGAGATCAAATAATTAGTTTTTTTTATACGTCATTAACCGTAAACCGCAATTTACCTTTTAAAGTTACAACCAACTACATGAACTTTTATATTACTCGTATGTTACTTGCTGCTACTGAACCCTTTATGGGCGAGTCCGACTTCCAGTCCAGTCCGTCCACTTGGCCAGTTTTTTTTTATATATTTCCATTGTACAGACACCACTTTTCTACAATTTTTTATTATATGTATAGATGAGAATCCAGTTTAGAGCGTCGCACTCCTTGCCCCGCCACCTTTGAAAAGTAATTTAACTTTAGTTTGTTACTGACAATGTTTACTGTATGAGATGAGTGTGGCGTCCGAGACCTATGAATGTAAGCTTGTCGAAGTTGTCTGTCACAGACAGCAGAACAGCTGCATGTAGTTAAATGAAACTGGACAAAGGATGAGCTGACATTCTGCTACATATGAGTTGGTCGGACATAACATGAAGGTTGGACGGACGCTAGGTTCGTGTTCCCTCACTGTCTGTGTAGGTGCCCCGTGCCGCTCGGCGACAGGCAGCCCTCACACAACCTGGCTGTGAGGTCTTTATCCTGTTGTTCTGAAGATCCGATAGCATCGACCCGAAGACCGGCTGATGGCCACATGCACATCATCTGGATAAGATCCCATTTGATAAGTGTAATTTAGAATTAGACGTGTGAGTACATACCAAATGCCTTAAGTTACATTGTTTTTCCTGATATGCTTACATTTCCTCTGACCAGTAATGTTAAGTTTCCATAACACGCTCTTTTGTAATATTCTTAGCTTTAAAATAAACAAGACTTACTGACCATAGACATACCCACCACAATAACGTTAGTGTCGTCACCTAATAACAGAGAGGTACTACACGTCATCTGCACGCCTGCACTGTTATTGTGATCGATCGATCGAATACTCGTAGGTGAACAGCTCGTAAGTTTTCAAGTTACCCATTGGTTGTAAACTGTCCGACGTGAAAATAATTCTGCAATCATTCAATTTGCAAATGAAACAGCGCGAGTAGGTTTGTCGCTATTTTATTACACTGGCTGCAATACATGTTCGTCGTGTGGCGGGTGGCAGGCGGCCGCTTGCACTCGCGGCCCTGCAGCGCGCGCCACGAGCGCTCACTGCCACTTCACTCAATACTAAAGTATATAGCTACTTTGGATCGTAGTTTGAGAAATAGAACAAGATATCTTTCGTTTTCGTTTATGCTAATGGTTTGGCTAGATTATGGCAACCGAATAGCTCAAAAAAAGATTTCACAGTTGTTAATACAAGGATTCATATCGAAGAAATCGGAGCAATACAAAAATCAGCACCAGTCCAGCAATGATTACCAAGTGTGCGGAGCGGACCTGCTGTAGTGTATGACTGTGTGTGATAGCTAAGAGGAAGTGAAGTCGCCGTGTGGTCAATACTGCATAGTATTTTAGAGATATCAAAAAACAGGGAGAACCCGCATTTTCCATTCGATTTGCCGCAAAAATTAATCGAAAGAGTGAGAGTGTTGACTTAGGTTTGAGAGGAAGACGTCGGCGCCTTGAACCTGCAGCCCGAGTGCTCCTGTGTATTACTGGCGAGCGCACTGCGCTGCAGCGAGCGCGGTATCAGCGCTGTTTGTGCCTCGCTGTTTACTTACACATCGGAAAGGTTTACTGATACCGAGATAATGAATTAAATTATAACGGGCGGCGCCTCACCCATCCACAAGCACAGTGAGGCTCGCAAAGCGAGCTCGGACGCGCGACACTCCGCACCTGACAATACTAATTAATAAATTAATTAAATAAATTATAAAACCGGTCGCGTCGCAGTCTCGGTCCCTGCAGCATGGAGTCCTCGCTGAGCCTGCCGCTGGCCCGCGCGGGCAAGCGGCGCGCGGGCTGGCGGCGCGTGCTGCGGCGGCGCGTGCCGCTGCTGCGCTGGCTGCCGCGCTACGACCGCGTGTCGGCGCTGGCGGACCTGGTGGCCGGCATCACGCTGGGCCTCACGCTGGTGCCGCAGAGCATCGCCTACGCCAGCCTCGCCAACCTGCCCGTGCAGTACGGACTCTACTCCTCATTCGTCGGTACGTACTCAACGTCGCACCTCTCACGCCTAAGGGTTATGCAGAGGTGAATCTAATACTTCACCTGCATGAACTATTACTATCAACATAGTGGCTGATTGACGGAGCTCTTCCGCTCGCCGGTAATACTGATGGTTTGGTCGATCCTAGTCCATTGTATTTCATCATCATCATCATCAGCCTATAATGTTCCCACTGCTGGGACACGGGCCTCCTCTCTGTGAGAGGGAGTAGGCCATAATCCACCACGCGGGCCCGGTGCGGATTGGTGGATGTCACATGTCTTCGAATTTTTGGTTCTAGAGGACATGCCGGTTTCCTCACGATGTTTTCCTTCACCGTTTTGAGAGCAGTGGTGATGAAATAAATTACACAAAGTAATGCGCCTGGCGGGGTTCGAACCCACGACCTATAACTCGTAAGTCAGGACCGATTCCACTGGGCCACCACTGCTCCTCCGTTGTATTTGCCTCATATTAATACGCTTTACAAAATTGTTGCCTACTTTTAAGTTTTTTTTCGTGGACCGACCGAACACCTCAAAGTTCAAAACATTTGAATCCTGTAGCACCTAAAGCTTATTATTTTCGTACCTGATAACAAGAAGGACTTATCGGGTTCTTCATAGTCGCGTTAATGAATACAATTCATTCTATTCTATTCATAAAAGAGGTAATCTTAGGAAATCCACAGAAATAGTTCCGATTTTGATCACACTTTGCTTTTAACCGATTTCTAAAAAGAAGATGTTCAATTCGGACGCTTGTATTGTTTTTTTTTTTATGTTTGTTCGCACATAACTCCGTTGCTTGTTAACCGGTTTAAAAAAATCTTTTTTTTTTGTTGGAAAGGGTTTGTTGTAAAGGGGATACTTCCCATATGGTCCCACGAAAATTTCATCAAAAACGGACAAGCGGTTTTTGAAAAATCTAAAAAAAAAATATCTACATTGTCTTCATTAACGATTTTTTAACTGACTTCAAAAAGGAGAAGCTTTCTTAATTCGACAATATTTCTATGCTTTTATCGTCAGATAAAAAGTTTTTTTTTCTATTTTACCCTTTTATTAGTTCAATAATTCATGTTAATTCCGAGCCGAAAGATATCAAAAAACTTTATGATGAAACTTTAGACCTTTTAAAGTGTTAAGAACGCGCATTGTACCAGGAAAAAATATGGTTTCAAACGTACGTAAAAAAAAAGTTATATCGAAACATACTGAACGGAGTCTCGAGGCCGATTAACGAAAACTAAAACTAAATCATTGGATTTATGAAAAGTCGATATTCCTAGCAAACCAATCATCAAGTTTGATTAACCCGACAAGGCCCGATTCACGGCCACCGTAAGATCTTGCCTACGAACAGCGAGTTATAAGACAGAGCTAGAGGGGCTCAAATCAGCTAATGGATTAAATTGGTTTTAGAGTTATGAAAAAATGTATGGATATCTTTACAACTTAAACAACCAACTGAAGGAATGATTTTATAGATTTACTATTTCATAAAATTCGTATCACTATCCAGTGGATATGGATACTGAGTGTCCATCAGTGGCGGCCAGGGGGAATATTTAGTATATATATGCAGCATGTCCACCAGTGGAAGCCAATTTGAAAAATTCTTTTTTTGTTGGAAAGGGAACTTGCTGAAGTATGTGTGTACTTTCCCTTTAATGGTCCCATGAAAATTTTATGAATTAACAAAAATCAAAATAAATAAAAAGTGGTATAGCCAAATTGGGGGTCACCGGGAATCATCGGTCCGTGCTATGGCACAATGTGTTGAACAGACTTGAACCTTTTTGTTTGTTTCTAAATGTGAGTGCAAATACTTTGTAAGTACGGATGTCGCTTCAGGAACGTTGTTGTTAAGATGGTGGTGCAGTGATGTAAGAGCGGGAGATTGTACGCGTGTGTTGTCCGCACTCCGCAGGCACGATGCTGTACGTAGTGCTCGGCACGGTGAAAGAGGTGTCCATCGGGCCCACCAGCCTCATGGCGCTGTTCACGCTGCAGATCTGCCGCGGCCTGCCCGTGGAGTTCGTGGTGCTGCTCACGTTCCTGTCCGGCTGCGTCGTGCTCATCATGGGCTTGTTGCGGCTAGGTAATGTGCTGCCTCCATATATTCACTGATTCTTTTAAAGTCGGCGTTACTTGTCTCATTCCATGTATCTATCACTATTAGAGGTGGCGCACACATGCATGCTGACACGTCAATCTCACCTCGTAGTTGACCGATCCTACACTAACCTAATAGTGTTCATATTCACACCCCCGTGCATGCTTCATTTACTAATACTCAGTACGTGGAAAGCTCACTACCAAGGAGTTATTGTTGACTTAACTTCCGCGTGTACGTTAGCACCTGTTAATAAACACCTAGTTATCACACGATGTTTATGACATGCGCGAACATTTTAATTTCACTTAATGCCACATAAATCTAATACAAATGTTTGCCTAATTAATTACACAGTTAGACGTTGTGTGAACAGTGTTCGATCAAACACTTTACTGACGTGGTACACACTTTACAATACTACGGTCAACTCAAGTCGATCAATAAATCCTTATCTTGAAGTAGCGTGGGCGTCCTATACGTAGTACCGCATTGTTATAAGAAAATAAAACAATGTTTAAAAAAAAATATTTTGATGGATGTCATAAGTACTCGTGCATCATTCAAGTTGTGCGACTTGAATGTTTTCGCATTTGTAAATGTCCGTCCGTACCTTACTACAATTATTTATTTACACTTCCGCGCGTTTTAGCTAATAATAAAAAATAAAAATAAATCGGTCAGTGGGTCGTCTTATGGACGGAGTTCTAAAATCTACGTTAAGTTCAGCCATGATTTGTGCCTGAACTTATAGGTAATCGTGTGTGAGAAATGTGTAATGAGGAGGTGCATGTTCAAATGTGAGGTTGTGGTAGGTTTCCTGGTAGACCTGATATCTCCGTCGGTGACGAGCGGCTTCACGTCGGCCACGGCCATCATCATCGTGGCGGCGCAGCTCAAGGGGCTGCTGGGGCTGAGCTTCACGGCCGAGTCCGTCGGCGACAACATCCGCCTCATCGTCACCAAGTGGGACGACGTGCGGCCGGCCGACGCCGCGCTGGGCGCCTGCTGCTGCAGCGTGCTGCTGCTGCTCAGGGTATGGCTACTGCTATTATGCAAACCCTTTCAATCGTTTCACGAAGCGCTCCATTAAACGCGGTACGGTTGGTGCACTGCTGCGCTGTGTGTCGCGGGTTCGATTCCCGCACGGAGCAAATATTTGTCTCGGGTCTGGGAGTTTGTGAATGTGAATTTATATGTTTGTTAACGCACCCACGACTCAGGAGAAGTTCCTAGTGTGGGGCAAAGGTTAAAAAAAAACAAGATTGCTAAAAATGACACTTTAATATTTGTAAGGTAGGTAGAGATGTAATGACAGGAGTGGTATTGCGTGCGCAGAAGCTGAAGGACGTGCGCGTGCGCTCGGCGCGGCTGGGGCGCGCGCTGTGGCTGCTGTCCATCAGCCGCAACGCGCTGGTGGTGCTGGCCGCGTCCTCCTTCGCCTACCTCACGCACCACCCCAACCAGCCGCTCTTCAAGTTGTCGGGTGAGCTCCCATCATTATTTCCGCTCCAATTATTTATGCTAACGAGCCAAACTACTCACGAGCATCACGTTCTTTTTCCGTGTTATATTCTCAAGTAACTTCCTATCAAACAATCATTGACCAAAAACGAGAAATTGGATTTAAGGACATAAGATAGTAAACAATAATAAATTCCAAACAGTTGTTTTCTTTATTTCACACGAACCTGTTATGCTGTTTTCGGCATCGTTTCACATTATATTTATGAAATGAAGTTCGTTTATGTATCGGTTTTCATAAACATACCATTTTACCTAAAAAAAAAAAACTTGAGAGGTGTCAAGGGACACCCGGATGGAACGAAGTTACTGTATACACTCAACAAAAATAATCGTCGCGACTCCACTCCACTCCACTCCACTCCGCTCCGCTCCGTTCCACTCCACTCCACTCCACTCCGCTCCGCTCCACTCCGCTCAGCTCCGCTCCGCTCCACTCCACTCCGCTCCGCTCCACTCCACTCCACTCCACTCTTTGAGCTCTAGCACCCTTTCGCAACGCGCGATAAGGAACTTCGTTCCAAAAAGTGTCGTGCCAACTTTTCGTAAGATTTTTTTCCGTCTAGCCCCCTTTCACAACCCTCGATAAGGAACTTCGTTCCAAAAACGAAAGAGGAGGTGACCGGGAGAATTGTTCCGCCTGTGTGTGCTCACAGTGCGTGTGCGTGTGCGTGTGCGCAGGTCGCGTGGAGCCGGGCCTGCCGCGCCTGGCGCCGCCGCCCTTCAGCGCGTCGCTGGACAACAGCACGGTGACGTTCGTGGACATGGTGCAGACGCTGGGCTCCGCCGTCATCATGATGCCCATCGTCATGGTGCTCGCCAACATCGCCATCGCAAAGGCTTTTAGTGAGTACATCCTATTTTGTTTATCTCCATTTCTAGGACCTCGCAGTTAATTCAAACATCCTCGTAGTAAAATATTGATTGTTGCGTAGGTATGTTAACTTGTAATACAGGGTGTCTCTAGAAGTATGGATCAAATCGAAAAGCGGCTTAAGAGAGGTAATCTCGAATCTTTTCACCTAAATCTGTGACATATTATTAAAAACCTACGACCACTTTTGTGTTCATATTGGCAACAAATGCCTAAAGAATGCAATTAAATTAAGTTCTCTAACTTTAAATAAATAAATCCTTATTCAAACTGAAAATCGGTAAAATCACAGGTAAAATATACCAGTGGTTAAACCACTGAGGAATCTCTATGCCTTCCTGTGGAGAACTATGCACCCAACGACGATATAATACTAGACTACGCATTGCACGATCTAACGAACAAAACTATTCTGCCAACTCGCTGAGGTACTACGTAAGCGAGGGAGGCGGGGTACTGCGTTGTGATTGGCTAACTCAAGGTCGGTTCTGTCTCAACGTATGTTTACGGCTCACAGGATTGGTCGAAATGAGACGGTTATAAGACTTTTTTGCCTAATGTGTTGGCAGACATCGGTCGCCTGTTATTACGAGTCGTCGTTGTATGCACCTAAGTTGTTTAAAATACGCTCACTAAGAACATTTTTTTGTTCAAAAATTGAGCAATTTTTCGCTGTAAATGTTTTTTATTGAACAAGTGTTTTCTAACAGCGTTAAAGCGTTCCGACAGGAATTTCTATAGTGTGCAATAAAAACAAAATGAAGTCCGACTGCAATCGGGAAAATAACTAATTAGTCCGTCTGAGCGTCTGTTACATTATCAAAAATTGAGTTGCAAAAGTCCAACCGGAACGACAAACAAATAAACAAACAAGAAAAGTGAGTTTATAAAAACGTGGGAAAAATATTTGACATGTATTTTTTCTTTTGTTATTGTCACACGTAAACATAAATTGACGTAGATACGACAATTTCAAAATTGACAAAACGTCACAAACAAACAAAACCTTTTCCCACGTTTTTCCCACGTTTTTATAAACTCACTTTTCTTGTTTGTTTATTTGTTTGTTTGTTTGTCGTTCCGGTTGGACTTTTGCAACTCAATTTTGAGGCACTTCCCGATAAGCTAGAAGGCTGAAATTTTGCACACGCTCTGAATTCTGCTGACAATACATGACTAATTGACTAGCTAACAATCGTCATAACAAATCCAATATGGCGCCCTCCCCAAGATGGCGGACTGACTGTTTGTAACCCACGCCCATGATATAGATATCAAATGAAAGGGTTTGCTGTCAGGAATACGACAAAAATAGTCACGTGACTTAAATCCAAGATGGCTGACAGGCTATTTGAAATGCACCCCTATGATATGGATATCAAATGAAAGGGTTTGCTGTTAGGAGTACGAAAAGAATAGTCACGTGACTTAAATCCAATATGGCGGACGTCCAAGATGGCAGACTGGCTGTTTGAAATCCACCCCCATGATATGGGTATCAAATGAAAGGGTTTGCTGTCAGGAATACGAAAAAAATAGTCATGAGACTTAAATCCAATAAGGCGGACGTCCAAGATGGCGGACAGGCTTTGAGGCACTTCCCGATAAGCTAGCAGGCTGAAATTTTCAGGGTAGCTTCAAACCCGATGAACAAAGATAAAAATAATAAAATAATTAATAGATTTAAAAAAATCTAAAAACCCTCGTTTTTAAATATCCTAAACATAAGAAAATAACCCTACGGGGTTGAAAGAGGGGCCACTCAAAACGTGGGGGCGTATCTTTGCAAGTTACACCCACAATCTATTCACTTCATATAAATATATCCCATAAATAATATACGTCCCCACGTTTTGAGTGGCACCTCTTTCAACCCCGTAGGGTTATTTTCTTATTTTTAGGATATTTAAAAACGTGGGTTTTTAGATTTTTTTTAATCTATTAATTTTATACACTCACTTTTCTTGTTTGTTTGTTTGTTTGTCGTTCCGGTTGGACTTTTGCAACTCAATTTTGAGGCACTTCCCGATAAGCTAGCAGGCTGAAATTTTGCACACGCTCTGAGTTCTGATGACAATTCACGACTAGCTGAGAAACGTCATAACAAATTCAAAATGGCGGCCTCCCCAAGATGGCGGACTGGCTGTTTGAAATCCACCCCCATGATATGGGTATCAAATGAAAGGGTTTGCTGTAAGGAATACGAAAAAAATAGTCATGTGACTTAAATCCAAAATAGCGGACGTCCAAGATGGCAGACTGGCTGTTTGAAATCCACCCCCATGATATGGGTATCAAATGAAAGGGTTTGCTGTAAGGAATACCAAAAAAATAGTCATGTGACTTAAATCCAATATGGCGGACGTCCAAGATGCGGCACTTCCCGATAAGCTAGCAGGCTGAAATTTTGCACACGCTCTGAGTTCTGATGACAATTCACGACTAGCTGAGAAACGTCATAACAAATTCAAAATGGCGGCCTCCCCAAGATGGCGGACTGGCTGTTTGAAATCCACCCCCATGATATGGGTATCAAATGAAAGGGTTTGCTGTAAGGAATACGAAAAAAATAGTCATGTGACTTAAATCCAATATGGTGGACGTCCAAGATGCGGCACTTCCCGATAAGCTAGCAGGCTGAAATTTTCAGGGTAGCTTCAAATCCGATGAACAAAGATAAAAATAATAAATAGATTTAAAAAAATGTAAAAACCCACGTTTTTAAATGTCCTAAAAATAAGAAAATAACCCTACAGGGCTGAGAGAGGGGCCACTCAAAACGTGGGGGCGTATCTTTGCAAGTTACACCCACGATCTATACACGTCATGTAAATATATCCCATAAATAATATACGAAACATATATAGTGGAACCACACCGGCGCAGTGAAAAAAAAAACCGTGCTGGTGCACGGCCAAGCCGGTGCCGTATCGTTGCCTGCTCAATATCTGCTCTACTTTCTTTGGATCGCTAGTTGTCACATATTTCCGTTACTTTTTTAGCCACTGGAGGGCGAATTGACGCAACACAGGAGATGGTAACCCTCGGGCTGTGCAACATGGCAGGCTCGCTGGTGCACGCCATGCCCACGTGCGGCGCCTTCACGCGCTCAGCCGTGTCACACTCCAGCGGCGTGCGCACGCCGGCCGCCGGGCTCTACTCCGGTACGTACACGACACACGTCACTCACAACACAACAGATGGTGACCCTCGATCTGTGCAACATGGCAGGCATACATGTCACGTTGTAGCATTATTGCTATAATTTTATGAAAGATTATAAACTGTTCTGTAGATATGGATAAAAAGTAACAGACAGTTGAGTTAATCCTCATGATGGATGGTGACGTGTTCGTTGCAGGTATCATCACGCTGCTGGCGCTGATCTTCCTCACGCAGTACTTCTACTTCATCCCGAAGGCTTGTCTCTCGTCCGTGCTCATATGTGCCGTCGTATTTATGGTGAGTGCTGACATCTCGATTCACATTCTCATCCATCCTATCACCTTTAAAGGTATTTTATTGGAGACTTAATTATGAACAACTAGCTATTGTTCGTGCTTCGCTCGCATTCATTTAGAATTTGGCAATAAATTCGAATTGTATTAGCGCCATCTTTTATAAAATGAACGCTTTTGTTGTTTTTCTCGTAAACAATACTTTATTTCTGGATGAAATTATTCTATATCCACAAATAAGTCCCTGTACACCTGACGTCAGCAACATCTCAGAATAGTTTGTGCGTGAAAAGGTTACAAATAAACAAAACTTTCGCATTTATAGTTTGGATTGTTGTTTAATTGATCGAATATATATTTTTTATTAATTCTTTTCAATTACATTAATTTTCAAATTACAGTAGTAAACACAGCTTAAAATAATAGTAAACATCGAGTCATTCACTAGACTGTACACCGAGCATGAATGACGAGTAGCGCAGGCGCACGACCGCACGCCCCGCCACTGATAACCTCTGACAGTTTAATTGAATCTACCGCATCGACGCACACACACAACAATTCTGCGGAGATTTTCCAGTGACACGACTGTTAAGTGAATGTACTTACACTAAGTTGTTTTATTACCTTGCGATAATAGTTTCTTATCGTCATTCAGTGTTACTAAAATAACTAATAGTTATACAGGGTCGGTAACAATGGCCAGTGGGATGACAGTCATACCGACCTTTTTTTTTAGCGTGGTAAAATCATTAAATGAGCCCTTTATGTTCCGGGGTCACGGTAATGAGATAAGTCCCGCGACTCCGGCAGGCTTTGGTCCCCTGAGAGGGGGCCCCGTCATTTTGCTGACGCTCTTTGAGGCGCGCGTGGTAGACCAGGCCGCCAGAAGACATCCGTATGCAAAATATGAGGACCGAGTTTTGAGTTTTGTAATATATTTTTATATTTTTAGGATTGTCAAGATATATATTTTTGATGTTGCCAGCAATTAACGTGGTCCAAAAAAAAATCCGCACTATGGTCTCAGATCAATAAAACGTTGATATTTGTGGGTTTTGATCTGAATAAATTTCATATGATATGGCATTACATACTGATTATACTTTATTATGACGTGACCTTGATAAAATGATTGGAAAATGTAGTAGAAAAACATTATGAATACATAACTATCCATACTTATATATAAAAGAACAGGGTATGGTCGTAAGACTCGCCTACAGCCGAAATCGCTAAACGTAGAAACTTGGATTTTGGACAATAGTTGCAGTCTACCATTTAGGAGGGCAAAAAGACGGGATTTAGAGAAAATCGTCCTCTAAAGGTGTGAAAAGGGGTGAAAACTACTGTATGAAAAATCCTATTCCTTGGGTTTATACATTTGAAACTAGTCATGAATAAGAACACAAGTAAATAAAAAAGATTAGCACTATTGGTTTTTTAAAACTACCGTCCATTAGTGATCTAGTCGATGTTAAAGTTTGTATGAAAAAATCATAAAGCGTGATCCGATTACTTTGAAAATCAGTATTTATATACGAAAACAGAAATTATTAGGTAAACACGTGTTTTTGGATTTTTCGAAAATCACCCCCAAAGTTAGTGAAAAAGGGTATTCAAGTTTAAAGGGAAGGATTTTAAAGCGCTAAACGTATAACATGAATTTTGGATGGTAGTTGCAATTTATCATGTACCATGACCTCGGAGGAGTCTCCTATGAGTATTTTTCGCTACTTCTCATATTTCAAGATTTGGCCATCCACGGCCGCCGCTGCGCGCCGGTTGGAAAATTCATCCCGATATGCATAAAGCGTGCCGTGTGTCCGTGTACAGATCGACCTCCGCATCGTGTTCCGGCTGTGGCGGCGCGACCGGCTGGAGCTGGGCGTGCTGGCGCTGACGTTCTGCGTGAGCGTGGCGCGCACCGTGGAGCTGGCCGTGCTGGCGGGCGCGCTGGGCTCGCTGGCCGTGCTGCTGCGGCAGCTCATGAGGCCGCGCGTGGCCGTGAGCGCGCTCAAGACGTCGGCGGGCGAGGCGGTGCGCGTGCGCGCGGCGCTGGGCGTGCTGTACGTGTCGGCCGAGCTGCTGGCGCGCCGCGTGCTGCGGGCCGCGGACCAGGCCGCGCCGCGCCCCGTGCTGCTGGACTGCCAGCACCACGCGCTGCTGGACTACGCCGCCGAGCAGGTGCTGGAGCGACTCATCAAGAAGTTCAAGACGGACGAGCGGCTGCTGATCCTGTACAACGTGCCGGAGGAGCTGCTGCACAAGTACGAGCGGCTGGCCGGCGTGGACCCGCGCCCGCTGCGGGCCTGCAGCGTGGGCGACGCGCTGGCGGCCGTGGCGCACGACGCGGACGAGAACGTCACGCTGCTGGCCAGCACCGAGCGGGACCCGCGGGACGCGCGGGACCCGCTCGTGTGACGGCGAGCTGCCTCCTGGTCAACTGTCAGCACGATGTCCGAGGAGCACTTCCGAGGACTGTGAGGAGATACGCTCCGTCATTGCTGCTCTAGCAAAGTAATCCGACGACTCATATCTCATGTGTTTTCAGCGCTTACGCACCCGTGACGGTGCATCACATAAAAATAATGAATTGATTCCAGTCGTGAAAGTAAGTGCCACCGTGTAGTTTATAAGCAAAACTGCGGGGAGTACAATTCTTCCGTCGAGGAAAACACAGTAACTTCAATGGACAGCCATTCAAGTTATTGTGTTTTTATGTACGACGGCAGAATTATGTAGTTATGTATCTGAACTTCGGCTACATAGTACCACTACATTTGCTCGCCTCGGTATGACCTAGAGGTGTAACATAAACTAGTCGTATTTGTATGTTCATAATATATTGCTAATTAAATATATGTTAAGATATAGAATAGACAACAAAATATCTTTTATTCCCCCCCCCCCTCCAACCGGCTCTCATTTTTTTTTTTAGGTTGTATAATCATCAAATGAGTCCTCCCGCCCTGGGTGGGGCGGAAGGGACTGTCAGACTCTTACTGATTAAAATCCACCCGTGTTCCTTCGGATGCCCTTTACGTTCCGGGGCCACGGTATCCTGGGTTAAGAAAAACCCGCGACCCCAGCAGGCATTTCGCGCGAAACAAAACGCGCCACCGACCCGGGCTTGGTCCTTGGTCGGACGGCGAGCTACCCATCACTCACCGTCCGCAAGCCCGCTCCGCCGCTGTGCCCTCTGCTAATCAGAGGGACACGCGTTGGAGCGTCCACACGACAGGCTATTCGCATACGGGCAAAGAGACCCCTTAGGCACACACTCACACAGTGCCTAAGGAAGAGTTTTTGCCCGCATCCCAAGGTGCACCGGCCCGAAAAACTGGTCTTCCCCCCGGACGTATCCGAGAGGGAACTCCAGTCCACGGGCGCACGTGGAGGTTTCCTGTCTTAGCACCCCCACCGGCCCCCATAAGAAATTTTTTAACACCCTTGCTCGTAAAGCTGATGTAATTCCACCAGTTTTAAATATGTAAAGCGGGTCATAAAAAACGCGTGTGTTATCAAAGCAAATAGTTAAGTTATAGTCCATACAAATTCCATAACAGTATTATTTGCCACTTCAAATATGGAACTGCGGCTCGCCCCCGCCGCACGACTCCAGCTAGTGAGCAGCGCGCTGTTGCTATTCAAATTTCGAACTAATCGCCGCGCAGCGCCAGTCAGTAGGCAGCGATAGCGCGCTGTTAAAATGGCGGGAAAGCAACAGTGTGCATTCACAGATTGAATTTATTTAAAACTAGCTTCTGCCAGCGACTTCGTACGCGGATCCTGTTGCTTATGCCAGCGACAATGGGGTCGTCAAAATCGAAGATCTGAAACGTCTGATGTCGAATTCTTAGAGCCTGGGGACGGGAAAACAACGGGACGCGCATGACGATTCCAGACGTTCCAGATCTTTCAGTTTTGTAAGTCAACAGGAAATGCCCATCAGACTAAACAACTCTTGCTAAGACGTCATCCTATATATGTTATAGTGTAGCTGGGCTCTTGGAGTTTCACATCAGGTGTTCCAGATCTTCAGTTTTTATACGACAACAGGGAGTGCTCACCAGGCTGAACAACTCTTGCTAAGACGTCATTACTGTATATGTAATAGTGTAACTGGGCTCTTGGAGTTCCACATCAGGTCTTCTATATCTTTAAATTTATTTTCTCAGCAGAAAATGCTCAACACGCGGAACAATTTTTGCTATGGCGCTATTTTTGTATGTCTTATAGTTTAGCTGATCTATTGCAGTTCTGCATCAGGTGTTCAAGTTTCCAAGATAAATTATAGCCTATTTGTTGCCCAGACTTAATAGCTATACAACAAAAAAAAAACCAATGAAATCCGTCCAGTAGTTCCGAAGATTAGCGTGTATGGAGTAACTTCTCCCGTTTTCCTAACATTTCCCTTCACTGCTCTGCTCCTATTGGTTGTAGCGTGATGAAAAGTATACTATAACCAGCGCAGGAGTATGATAAATAATTGTACCAAGTTTCGTCAAAATCCGTCGAGTAGTTTTTGTTTCTATAAAGGTTATACAGACAGACAGACAGACAGACAGACAATAATTTTACTGATTGCATTTTTGGCATCAGTATCGATCCCTAATCACCCCCTGATAGTTATTTTGGAAATATATTTCATGTACAGAATTGACCTCTCTACAGATTTATTATAAGTATAGATAGATAGAAGATATAAGTATAGATAGAAGATAGATAGATAGATATAGATTAAACAAAAAAATCAGTTTATTCGGTAATTTAAAAACTTGGCTGCATGCTCTAGCGTCTTTGCCAACATTTTCACGCAGCCACGGCAGAAAATAATCCTCGCGTCATTTTTCTCAAATTTTCTTTTCTTTGTACTTTTATTGTGAATACAGCTTGGCCAGAACGGATTGAAACGGAACTAAAATTTTTATTTCTGACAGCGTTTTAAAATCTTTGATATTTGATGTAAACAAAGACCGCAGGTTTGTTAGATTTATTATTGTGCCATAAAACTAACGTAATAAGTGAAAAAAAATGAAATAAAATCATTCAAAGTGCTGGTAGCGCGAAGACAGTGGCGACTTCCGGTTTTCTACATTTTTATGTCGAGCTGTATCTAAAAATGTCAACTTTCAATAATGAAGATGAGCAATATATTACGATTACCAGTACCATTATATGGTAATGGTTTAGTACGTATCATTTTAATAATTGTAATTTCACTAACTGTTTCATTAATAAATATATTTTTTTCTGTTTCCTCGCAAATGTGTTAAAAAACGTAGTACGATATACGTGCGTATTGGTTATAACCAATAAAGATGGTTATAACATGCTCGGCTCAATTACGCCCTCGCCTTATCGGCTCGGGCTGCAATTCCGCCTCGCATGTTATAACCATCTTTACGCACTAATATCGTAATGTACTATTAATTGAGTTAATCAAAGGAAAAGGTTCTCAATTCGTCGGTCTTTACATGTTCCGTACCCAAAGGGTAAAGCGGGACCGATTTATGAAAGGAGACATGGCGTTGTGTTCAAAATGTACGGAAAACCGGTGCAGCCACATTCCTCTTCCACCACAGAACATAAATACCCCTAAAGGGGAAGAATGACGACTCCGTACTAATTTTGTGAGGAAAATTTTCCTTACCGACCAGCGCCATCTATGTTTAGCCCACAAAAACATGGCAGTAGAATCCAGGGCGGGAATTTCAAATACTACAAGTACTTTACAGGTTCTTTGTATTGCATTTTATGCACAAGTACATTGCGCTTCTCGATAGTTTCTTTCAAATTACTATCGAGTAACACAATGTACTTGTGCATAAAATGCTGAAAGATAATAAGTAAGGAGCAGTTTAGTAAAACAAACGATTTCATTTGAATTCTTTATTCTTATGCTACAATGACTTATTTTACTAAGGTTCGGAAACCGATGTAAAGTGATGCTGGGATCTTTAGAAGGTGAAGTTCCACACATAGCACAGATTCTAGTGTTTTCTTCCTACGAACTCATCGGGAATAAGGCACAAAATCAAACAAGAGTCACTGTCTCAACACCGGGTCTATATCTCACAAATACGCACTTAATTTCACCAAAACACAGACACAGAGGAGCAAGCTCGACTCACATTAACAATATTGTATGTAGAATTAGATGCAACTGTTTTATTTATTACAAATAAACACAAGAACAAGATATAAATAATGGTGCGCAAGCGATGGCAGACATTTTTTCCTATGACGTCAAATAGCCAATAGACAATATGGCGTTCCAGTGTTGTCATGTTGTCATATTATTATCTCCTTTTTGTTTTGTGTATTCATCAATTTAAATGTTAAAAATTTCATAACAAACATTTTCTCGCATCAGAATAAAAGCAAAAATAAATTTTAAGGATAACATACTTTAAAATCAATTAATAAGCCTATTATTAGATTGAATGTGATTTAATGTGAAATAGTATTTTTGTTGGCAACATTATATAATTCATCTCTTTTACTCTAATGTTGATGTCTCTTTCTTGTTTTCTAGCCCACCTACATCATGTTCGTAGAACAAAGTCGACACCCCCTGTCTTCCACTAAGCTAATACTATGCACACAGTTCTGTCCAGGGGGTGTCGACTTTGTTCTACGAACAAGATGTAGGTGGGCTAGAAAACAAGAAAGAGACATCAACATTAGAGTAAAAGAGATGAATTACAGAATGTTGCCAACAAAAATACTATTTCACATTCAATCACATTCAATCTAATAATAGGCTTATTAATTGATTTTAAAGTATGTTATCCTTAAAATTTATTTTTGCTTTTATTCTGATGCGAGAAAATGTTTATTATGATTTTTTTAACATTTAAATTGATGAATAAACAAAACAAAAAGGAGATAATAATATGACAACATGACAACACTAGAACGCCATATTGTCTATTGGCTATTTGCAGTGTTGCCAACTTAGTGCTTTCGGCACTAGATCTAGTGCATTTCTTGATGTTTTAGCGCTCAAAATTCCACAACAGTGCCTAGTGCCTTAACTAGTGCATTTTTAAAAGTCTGCAATTTATCACGCAATTTCGTAAAAACAAAACCAATCAATGGCGCGTTCAGAAACACAGTTAAATTTCAGAACGCACCTCTAGTTATTAGTTATTTATGAAAATGCGTATCTCCATGGTCGTATAACTGGGCTACGAGCAGCAAATAAAACTTGCTACAATTACGATATTCCGAAGGAAGTTCTTGAAAAAGTCGGTTCGAAAGATACGAATAAGTTTAAACTCCAACAATCAACTCCTGGTCCCTCAACTTCTCAAACAGCCACTTCAGCAACGGTGAATTCAGACCATGATTCCAACTCTGATTCGGACGACGACATATTTTTGTTTTAACAATATCTATCTATACTTATAATAAATCTGTAGAGAGGTCAATTCTGTACATGAAAAATATTTCCAAAATAACTATCAGGGGGTGATTAGGGATCGATACTGATGCCAAAAATGCAATAAATAAAATTATTGTCTGTCTGTCTGTCTGTCTGTCTGTATAACCGTTATAGAAACAAAAACTACTCGACGGATTTTGACGAAACTTGGTACAATTATTTTTCATACTCATGCGCTGGTTATAGTATACTTTTCATCACGCTACAATCAATAGGAGCAGAGCAGTGAAGGGAAATGTTAGGAAAACGGGACAAGTTACTGCATACACGCTAATCTTCGGAACTACTGGACGGATTTGATTGTTTTTTTTTTTGTTATATAGCTATTAAATCTGGGCAACATATAGGCTATAATTTATCTTGGAAACTTGAACACCTGATGCAGAACTGCAATAGATCATCTAAACTATAAGAGATACAAAAATAGCGCCATAGCAAAAATTGTTCCACGTGATGAACATTTTCTGCTGAGAAAGTAAATTTGAAGATATGTTCAGCCTGATGAGCACTCCCTGTTGTCGAATAAAAACTGAAGATCTGGAACACCTGATGTGGAACTCCAAGAGCCCAGCTACACTATAACATATATAGGAAAACATCTTAGCAAGAGTTGTTTAGTCTGAAGGGCATTTCCTGTTGACTTACAAAAATGAAAGATCTGGAACGTCTGGAATCGTCATGCGCGTCCCGTTGATTTCCCGTCCCCAGGCTCTAAGAATTCGACATCAGACGTTTCAGATCTTCGATTTTGACGACCCCATTGTCGCTGGCATAAGCAACAGGATCCGCGTACGAAGTCGCTGGCAGAAGCTAGTTCTAAATAAAAACTGATTTTATAAAATATTTTAATTGATTTTATTTTTTTGGTGCCCTTTTATCAAAATTAGCACAAACCTAGTGCATTTTAGGTTTTGTTTAGCGCATTTCTTACAATAGCAGTTGGCAACACTGGCT
The DNA here is from genome assembly GCA_954870645.1 of Agrotis clavis. NCBI lineage: Eukaryota > Metazoa > Arthropoda > Insecta > Lepidoptera > Noctuidae > Agrotis > Agrotis clavis. The sequence continues at coordinate 27,834,871 of OX940920.1, read as the reverse complement.
ATTTGACGTCAAAGGAAAAAATGTCTGCCATCGCTTGCGCACCATTATTTATATCTTGTTCTTGCGTTTATTTGTAATAAATAAAACAGTTGCATTTAATTCTACATACAATATTGTTAATGTGAGTCGAGCTTGCGCCTCTGTGTCTGTGTTTTGGTGAAATTAAGTGCGTATTTGTGAGATATAGACCCGGTGTTGAGACAGTGACTCTTGTTTGTTTTTGTGCCTTATTCCCGATGAGTTCGTAGGAAGAAAACACTAGAATCTGTGCTATGTGTGGAACTTCACCTTCTAAAGATCCCAGCATCACTTTACATCGGTTTCCGAACCTTAGTACAATAAGTCATTGTAGCTTATATGAATAAAGAAGTCAAATGAAATCGTTTGTTTTACTAAACTGCTCCTGACTTAGTATCTTTCAGCATTTTATGCACAAGTACATTGTGTTTCTCGATAGTAATTTGAAAGAAACTATCGAGAAGCGCAATGTACTTGTGCATAAAATGCAATACAAAGAACCTGTAAAGTACTTGTAGTGTTTGAAATTCCCGCCCGATTCTACTGCCATGTTTTCGTGGGCTAAACATAGATAGTGCTGGTCGGTAAGGAAAATTTTCCTCACAAAATTAGTACGGAGTCGTCATTCTTCCCCTTTAGGGGTATAATTATATGTTCTGTGGTTCTGTCAAAACAACAGCTACGAAGCCGCTCACACACGCACCATCGATAATTTTTTTCCCAGTGTTTCATTTCATTTTTAAAAACAAATGGAACACATTTCCATAGATAACATTTATTTTAATCTACCACTTGGTCAAATATATACTGAGCACCGCTGCCGTCTCTTATCGAAAAGTGCATTAACTAGGTTAAACCTGATTTCGAGAAAAACGCGATTACAGTTTTTTTTTTTTTTTGTATCTCCATCACTATTCATGGTATCGAGTTGAAACTGTCACTTAATGTTATGATACTTAATAATTGATACTTAATATTTGTTCCCGCATTTATTCCCGCTATAAAAACAATAAATACTATAATGTTAAGTATTATTACTATTTAGAAAGAATACTTATTGTGGTTATGGCTAGTAACCATTCTCAACTCATTTATTGCACTAAACTAAACAACGTAAGCAGGTTAAGTCCTATCTACAGCTTGGCCAGACAGGGTTGCCAACTCAATGCCACGGTGGGTGCTAAGTAACATCCCAAATAGTGCTAAATTGCTAGAAAGTTTCAAAAATAGTGCCAAATATATGAATTTAATAAAAAAGAACACATAACAGAATATGTTTAAATTTTCGAATTATCGTTAAGTACATTAATATCTAAAAGCTATATTAAAAAACAAAAACAAACAAAGATATAGTTAAATTGGAAAATGTGATCATTTTATTTTACAAATTAAAAAAGGCTACAATTTAAATGCTCATCAATTATTATTTTTGTATACCAAAGTGGATAAATGGTCACCAAATCTAAAAATCGCTTTAGCAAGAAATCAGGGACACCCCGAAGTTCGGTTTTGTTAGGTTCCTTTCAACCCTGAAAACAGAAATAGAAGCCTCGCGCAGGGTTGCCAACTCAATGCCACGGTTGGGTGCTAAGTAACATCTCAAATAGTGCTAAATTGCTAAAAAGTTTCAAAAATAGTGCCAAATATATGAATTTAATAAAAAAGAACACATGAAAGAATATGATTTAATTTTCGAATTATTGTTAAGTACATTAATATCTAAGAGTTATATTAAAAAACAAAAACAAACAAAGATATTATAGTCTAAATTGGAAAATGTGACCATTAAATTTTACAAATTAAAAAACATACAAATTGGAAATACTAAATTTAAAATACGATGAATGAAAAACAATAATGAACAAAAAACAAGCAAGGTTAGACAAAGAAGGAGTTATCTTAGAGAAAAAGACAAACACACTGCTCGCGTTAGCACTGTTCGCCTCATCCACAGACTACTTAGAGATACTACGTATGCCTCATCTGCCATACACGCCTTTATTTTCACGTTCACGGGAATCCTCTACCGAAGTGCCGCAGATTACAGACTACACTAGTTTGCGTTTTGTTACTTCAACCACAGCTGCATTTTGTGAGCGAAGGCAACATCAAAATTAGTGCTAGATTTAGTGCTGGGTGCTGTTTCTTAAATTTCAGTGCTAGGCACATGAAAATAGTGCTAAATCTAGCACTCAAAGTGCTGAGTTGGCAACACTGTGGCCAGAACGTCTTGAAAAGGAACTAATCTTTTTGTTTGCTGACAACGTTTTAAAATCTTTGATATTTGATGTAAACAAAGAACGCAGGTTTGTTATATTTATTATTGTGCCATAAAACTAACGTAATAAGTGAAAAAAAAAAACATTTAAAGTGCTGGTAGCGAGAGCACAGTGGCGACTTCCGGTTTTCTACTCTAATTTGCCAGCTGTATATATATTAGTTACTTCGGTCTTGATATGTAAATCATAAAGCACCGACCCAGATGTTGCAGTTATGCTTAGTTTTAAAACTGGCTACATCATAGATACGTAAAAAGTGTCTTAAGAGAATGTATAGATCTCATTCTGCAGATTCCAAATAAATACTTAACTCAATTTGGGCCAAAACTCGAGTTATTGCACTTTTACGTAAGGACGGCAGACCGGAGGGAGTGACAGAATCTTTTAACAACCTGTTTTTTCTGTTGAAATTTGCAGGGCCGCGGTGTCTTTTTAACACAGTCCGGAAACCTCGTCTAGCATCATTAAATCGTCTAGTAAGCATTCTGGATAACAAATATCACGTGTCACAAGCGAGAGACAATTAAAAAATGTTTCAAAATAAACTTAAAATAACGTACTAAAATATCCGCAATACAAGCACGGTACTCACTATAAATCGAAATAAAACTATTTCTCTAATAAGATAATTATTAAAAATTTGGGAGTGATATTTGACTGTCACTTATCCTGGTCAGCGCAGGTTAGCGAGGTGAGCAGGCGCATGCATTATTCATACCATGATCTCAAACGACTCCAGACCTTCCTGCCTTTGCAAACTAAAATCATGCTTGCTCAAGCACTTCTCCTTCCTATTCTTGATTATGCTGATGTGTGTTACTTGGATGTGACAGAGGAGCTACTGAATAAACTTGAGCGTTTATAAAATCTTGCTATTCGGTTTATTTTCGGACTTCGCAAATATGACCACATCTCTGAATTTCGTGCTCAGTTAAAATGGCTCCCAATCCGACTTCGTCGTGATGTGCACATCCTATCTGTTCTCTACAAAATCCTCAAAGACCCGTCCACTCCTGACTATCTCCGCTCCCGCTTCCGCTTACTACCTCCTAATCCTCGGCCAAGGCGCGCATGCAACACCAAAGTACTTGAGTGTCTTAGAGCAAATACTAAATTCTTTTATAACTCCTTTACTTTTTGAGCTACTTAACTTTGGAACAGGCTACCTAAGACTATCCAAGACTCTCCTTCGATAACATCATTTAAACATAGATTGAAAGAGCACCTCCTATCGCAAATGTCTTGATATTTATGTGTGTATAATATATTTTATGATATATAATATATGTATATATATCTATGTATACATATATATTTATTTATTTATTTAGGCTTCTCAACAATGAGTACACTGTTACTTTATAATTACTACATTGCAAACTTATGTCTAAGCGTCTCATCACTTACAGAAAAGCACAGCATGCACTACATTATGCGCAAAAAATAACATAATAATTATTATTAGTAGTTTAAAAAGAAAACACAGAATTACAACATAAAATAATTATAGCTTAATTAATTAGATTTAGTCAAGTTAGATATAAGATTTAATAAAATAAAATTGGATCCGGTCAAATAAATAAATTAATTAAATTAAATAAATTAAATTAAATTATTATGATTGAATTAAATTAAATTGAATTGAATTACAATTGAATTAAATTGAATTAGTTACTTTTAATGTCAATTATCAAATAATATTAACATTAAGATATGATACACATTTAAAATTGAAATAAAACTAGAATTAATTGACAAGCACTGCCTTTTTTAGAGCCGATACTGATATATTAAAGAGATCAATGTCCACTTCATGCTCTTTGTATGTAGCATACATTCTTGAAAGTGGACAGAACTGTCTCAAGTTGGTATGACATCTTGGCATGCAGAAGAGTCTTCTATTGGAACTTCTTGGCAGATTACGTGGCACATGGAATAAGACCCTACTGAGCAGATCGGGACCGTTAAATGAGCCGCCGTTACTAGCTTCTTGAGAAAAACCAAATCCAACATATTCCTACGCTTCTCCAGCGACACCATCTTAAAATGCTTAAGTCTGTCTAGGTACGAGTTCAGCTTATGACCCATATTATAGGTGTAGGTAAGATGCCATAAGAACCGTTTTTGCAGCCGTTCAATACGCTTGATGTGGACCTGATACACAGGTGACCAGACCACACTACAGTACTCGAGATGGCTTCTAACTAACGAGTTGTACATAATTATTTTTATGTTCGGTTTTTTGAAGTTTTTACACTCTCTCATAACGAAGCCTAGCATCTTAGATGTTTTTAAGATAACTTTATCGACATGTTCGACAAAACTTACCCTTTTATCAAGCTGAACGCCCAGATCCCTTATACTTTCCACTTCCCCGAGCTGCTCACCATTCAATTTGTAAACTGATTGTATAATATTTTTGTTTTTTGTAAATTTGATATGATGGCACTTTTTTACATTTAAAGACATTTTATTGTGTTCACACCACTTGGTGAGACGGTCCAAGTCAGTTAATACGGTCAAACTGTGGAATAGTATCGCGTCCGCAGGATTTCTTATAGACTTTATGGCTTTGAGGTCATCAGCGAATAGGAATACATTCGAGTTCGGGAAGCATTTGTAAACATCGTTAATGAAAAGAGTGAATAACGGCGGACCCACATGAGATCCCTGAGGGATTCCCGATGTTGCAATATACGGATCTGAAGAGCAGCCATTTACCACAACCTTAAGCATCCGACCAGACAAGTATGTTTGAAACCAGCCTAGGAGAGGGTCCGTAATGCCATAGATTTTTAGCTTTTTGATGAGCAGTTCATGGTCTACTGTGTCAAAAGCCTTGCTGAAGTCGGTGTAGACTGCATCAACCTGTACACGCGCATCAACCGCTTCAACAATGCTTTCCACACAGGTCACCAAATTAGTAGCTGTCGATTTCCCTTTTATAAATCCATATTGGCTGTCTATTATTAGCTGTGATAAATGCCTAGCTAACACAGGGCATATGAGGGCTTCAAATACCTTTGCCAGTATGGAAAGAATAGCGATGGGCCTGTAATTGCTCACACTGGACTTGTCACCACTTTTGAAAATAGGCACAATTTTGGTTTCCTTCCAGATGGTCGGAAAAGTACCCCGAAGTAAGGAATGATTAAATATAATGCTTAATGGCAATGACAAAACATCTGCGAGGTTATGTAAAAACAAAGCAGGTATATTATCTGGACCAGCCCCTTTGTAGACGTCTATTTTTTTTAACTCTTTACGAATCTGATCTTGAGATATAGTTATTTGGCCTAACATGCAATTACTTATGCAACTATCTATGTCACCTGCACCTGTATGGACACCATTTCCATCACTGCTACTATATACCTTAGAGAATTGGGATGCGAAATAGTTACATATATCATGAATATTATCAGAGGTGTTTATTCCATCTGACATGGAACTGGGGTAGTTACTAGTACCGCCTCTTTTCATTTTTAAGTAACTCCAGAAATATTTTGGGTTTGAGGTAATTTTTTGCTCTACATCAGCGATGTGGGCATTGTAGCAGGAAGTAGCCATACGGTCACACCTTTTCCCAAGTAAATCTAGTGCTATAATGTCCAAAGGATTGTTGTACTTTTTAACTCTCAATCGAAGGCGGTTCCTTTCGTTTAGTCTTTTAATGAGCTGTCTAGAGAACCAGTACGGATATTTAGTATCTTTTATTGGTACTTTTGGAACGTAAGATCTAATCAACCCATACAATAAATTATAAAAGATATCTACCATCTGATCTATAGTCATGCTAGGATGAAGTTCTGATGACCAATTGACCTGCTCCAATGCTGCTTTAATAGCCACGTAATCTGCCTTGAAATAATTTAGCCTAGTTTTCTTAATACAATGTCGTTGCTTCTTGAAACAGGTAAATGAGAGTTCACACAGCACAGGTGGGTGGTGAGCATCTATTTTAGAAAGTACATCTACTGGTGCACTTACTACAACATGATCCAAGTTGGTTAGGACTAAATCAAGAATTCTATTATTTTGATTGCTTAAATAATTTAACTGTCTTAAGTCGTTTTGTAAGATAAAATCCCAAATAGTCTGTTCCAAGACTGTGCACGTATTTTGTGGAGCTTTTATCAGATCACCACCCGTCCCGAACCAGTTTATAGTACCAATATTAAAGTCGCCAACAATCAAACATTCATTGACATGTTCCAAGACATTGTTAGTATTAGCAACGAAGTGATCCAATACTCTGGGCTGTAAGGGTGACGGCAAGTATACAGTACAAATATGAATTACTCTAGATGTTTTACCCCCTTTGAATGATAACTTGACCCAGAGATCATTGCAAGAACTTTCAAATTTGGGCAATCTCTGCGATTCAAGTTTCGTAGATACAGCGATAAGAACGCCACCACCGTCAGATTTATTATTCAAAATATTATTGGATCTGTCTCGTCTATAAATAACGTAACGCCCATCCATGATCTCTGAGTCAAAGATGCCATCCAGTAGCCAAGTTTCCGTAAACATTATAACATCGTAAGAACAGCATGCAACTTTTTGATAAATGTCAATCAGCTTTGTCCTAATCCCCCTTACATTCTGATAATAAATTTTTAATTGATCGAATTTTAAATCCTGACAAAACTTATACCTTATCCTGTACACTTTTTTTTATTGATTAAAGTAATTTTTCCAGCGAGCCTGTATCCCTGATATATTTATAGTCTGCACCATCCGATTTTCTGACAAAAATCTTACCGGCACGGACCCACACATACTTGTATCCTAGGCTCTTTGCTTTAATCCTAGTCGCGGCATGCAGCGCCTTGTTAGTTGGTGATAAATGTTCAACTATATAGACATTTTCTTTTTTACCGCCAATCCCAAGAAGAGAGGTGTTGAGTTTCTCCTCAGAAGTTTTATTTTTATTGAACTTGATAGCAGCTGCCAGAAAGTGGTCTCGAACCCGTGGACTGCTGAATTGAACAACGATAGACTTCGGGCGGTTACTAGTTGGAGTTTGCTTAGCAATTCTTGTAACATGATGGATGTGGTTCTCTGTTAAGTCGCCAGATATCACTTTACTAATATTCAGGACAGTCGATACAAGATTTTCATTGTTGTGCTCTGGGAGACATTGAATTTCCACATTTGTCGAACGTGCTTGTTGTTCCATCTGAGTTAGTCTGGCACCTAGGTCACTGACAGTAGTTTTGAGCTGCTCATTTTCCTTTTTCAGATCACTAACGACTTTAGTGTTTAAACAAAACTCAGTCTTCATTTCCTCAAACTTGACATTCATAAATTCCATTGATGTGTTAAGTCCTTCTAATTTATCCGTAATAGCCTTCATCTGCGTATTAACATAAGTCGCCAAAGTTTGGTTAAGGTGTCGCATAAGTTCGTCGATCTGTTTTTTCATGATGCGAGAGACTTCGCCAGATGTAACAGGAGCTTCGTCATTGGGGATAGTTACGGAAGGCTCTTTCTTTCTACGTGTTACATTCGGATCACTAGACTGATTGTTGCGCACTGGGGTGTTATCCGCGTTTCGATTCTTCGGCTTGCAAGTCGGACATATCCAATTATGCAATTCGGTTTGTTGGAAGTCACAACCCAGCTGCGTTAGGCAGGAATGGTGGTAGGATTTCTGGCACGTTAAGCATTTTACCACAGGACTTCCTTCAGCTATAACTTCTGAGCAACAGTCACAATTCATAATGGCACGACTATGTTTCAGTTCCACACAAAGTTAAAACATCAACAATATTGTGCACACTCAAAATTGCACGCTAATAAAGGCCCAATATTAGTGACGAACTGTCGATGCGCAAGGTGGCGAGAAGAACGTCGTAAGCGCCGTGGATAGCGCGTCGCTTACGCGTTGCGCTCAATATGTTGGTTCTCACAGTTTATTTATGATAATGGCGGTATTATAAAATCACAGGCTGATTATTTTTAGGCACTTATTAGTTATTTAATAGTATTTATTACAGAATACACAAAACTTCACATGTATTACAGTTGTTGCTACTAAACTTTACAAGAATCAGTACACGGCACTCACTGATTTGGTGGTTTTTGAATTATTTAGACGGAGCCAATTAACTTAGGTATTACTCGCGCACCGTGTTATGTTACAATTTGTAATATATGTATATTTATGATAAAGAATATTTGTATGTATATAGGTATTTTATGAAATATATAATAATACTAGCTGAACCCGCAAACGTTGTTTTGCCAAAATAGATAGTAGCCGATTCTCAGACCTACTGAATATGCATACCAAATTTCATAAAAATAGGTCAAGCCGTTTCAGAGGAGTACGGTAACTAACATTGTGATACGGAAATTTTATATATAAGATATATGAATATGTATTACCAATTGTTATTAATGTTTCTGTGTACTATCTTGTCCCCCTGTATCATCATCTCAAAGCAGTTTTACAGGTTGGCTGGAAGAGATCTCTTTAAAGAGATAATCTCACCTTTGTGAACGTAATTTTAAGTTTGGTTTTTATTGTAAATATTGTGCACAATAAAGAATATATATTATTCTTTAGAAACGATTAATTTCAGAAGCCAGTTTATATTGGTCACCCTACAAAAGTCACGACAACATCATAGTGTTGCCATCTTAAACGTTAAATACACCTCCTAGTTTTTCGGGAAAAATCATTGGAGTTTAGTGTTCTTCTTTTTGTTTTACTTAAAAATATGAGTAATTAAAATACATTACAGAATATAAAAACTATCACAAGTTATAAAAAATTTAATATAATTGTACTAATATGCATCTAAAAAATACTTTAACTCAATAAGTATCAAAATGTTTGTAATGTTTTTATTTTGTGTAAACATTTATCAATGCCAGAAGGAGAAAAATCGCAAAGCTGTGCTGTGTGCCTCTCTTTCTTAAAAAATAAGGCACGATTTTAATGTTAGAAGCCTTCGCTCCCTAGATTTCTATCTATCTCCATGGTATTGGCCTATTGGGTAATAATAAAAATATTATGGCAACATCATCAACATGAAGAAAGGAAAGACCGAATGGTAGATCGTTTGCTGTCGGTCGTTGACATGTAAGTGACCGAATCCCAGAACCAGAATAATGGGGAAGGCAAGTGTCAAAGTGACAAGTGACAGTTTGGTCCCAAAAGAACTGTCAAATCAAAGGAATTTTCTGAAAAACAACGATTTATTGATGTAAAATGACTAGATGTTGTGTAATAAGCTGTAAAAATGATGGAACATACAAATTTCCGACAATTCACACTATCAAGAAATAATGGGTAGCTGCTGTGACTGCCTTGAGAACAAAAATTGAATTATAACTAAGGAAAAGCTATATAATAAACAAATATCCAGCCTTGCGAAGCCGAGACAGGCCATTAGTTGAGTTTATTAACGAAATTCTATGATTATACCATAACTAAACAATCGAATACACTTTTCAAAATAATATCTACTTTTTTAATGGAGGTTAAGTACCAGAATTGCATCGCTCTATAAATCATGAAATGGTTCGTCTAGCGGAAGAATTATCACCTGGAACGAGTTTTGTGATAGTTGTGGTGTTAAGAAATTAAATATATTGTGATATTTCTCGAATCTAAATAGAAAAAAGGGGTAAAATTACTGACTTAAAACATTATGATATTTTATCAAAATAGAAAGTCAGAAGCAGCATTATATTCTTGTTATAGGAGAGGACAGGTAAAACATACCTAAACTCAAAAATTGAAACCTTAACTACAAGTAATTGTGGATTTATTACGGTAAAATCAAATGTATTACCACTCAATTAAATCACGTTTTTCCTCTTGTAGATGCACCGCGACGTCTTAATTCTTCTTTGAGTATATGCACTTGCATTGACTAATAATTTTCCATATTTGTTTTGTATTTACACTCAATTTTTATAACAATAAATCTTGTTTGTTTTTTGTACAAGGTAGACAGTAATCTGACGTAGGGACCAACTATCGCAGCGCCATCTACGATTAGCTTTGAGTTGCCATCCCCATTTTTAGATCAATCATTCAACGGCGTTCGTTCGCCGCGATCCGCGATCCATCGACCGTTTCGTCTCGTTGTGTTGGTTTGGCTGACTTTATTCTTGTAACAGCAAAAGATTCCAAGTCAGAAATATGTGAATCGTAACATAAAACGCAGCGTTTTTTTAAGATCTCCAAATAAACTCTAGTTTAACATAAAGTCTGCCGGAAAACTAGGCGCAATGTTTCACATTTTTATTAGTGAATAACGATCTCATTCGGCTGTTTATGTTTAGTAAACGGGTATCTCGAAGTTTGTTTTGCAAACAGACAGTTTACCCACAATCGAATTACAAATAGAGTGCATTATTGTCGTGTTGTGTCGCGTTGTATCCGTGATGTTAGTGATCTGAGATGTTTGCGATGGCCACCATGCGTGGAGTAGTGCTGTGTCTATGTGTGGCAGTGAGCTGGGGCGGTGCGGTGGCGCAGCTGGGGCGCAGCACACGCAACCTCTCGCGCGACCTGCTGGAGGAGCTCACGGATACCATGAGCCACGACATCGTGCGCTTCTCAGAGGTGCAGACGAACCAGTCTCTGTACTTGGCCAGGCTCGACTTCGACATGCGCGCCATGGGCCCGCTCTACAATATCTCGCCCCTAGTGATCGACACCATCGCCAAGAAGCAGGCCTACCCTGAAGGTAACTACTTTCTTTCAATATTATCTAAGTATAGTCTGCAGTTTCTTCTCTCTTGATTTGCGGGCTGAGATGGTTGGATGGAACGAAATAAAGATAAAAAATAGCTCAAGCTCATCAATAATAAAAAAGATCACAAGTCTTTGTGTGACCAATATCACGCACAAGACAAAGCCCCACTAATATGCCCGTCTCTCATAACAAACTTATTAATGGTACAGTACTTTCAAAGAGATTTAATTTGGTGAGACTGCTTTATAACTTTTTCACATAAACAGTGAGCAGAAATGGTGGATCAAAAGAAATAGGGTGATAGTTGAGGCTATTCATTTTGATAAAAATTTCTCCAGCAGAGCCCTAACTTGATCTCCTCATAAGTTATGACTGTTTAAGCGTTTCTTCAAGAAAATCCTTTTTTTTTATAAATTGGTACTTAGAGTAAAATTGGTACATACATATTTCAAAACAATTAATGTTGTTTAGTTACTTAAAGGCAATGTATCATTACAACAAAATTGTTTTTATGCCAGTAGATACCATAATTTATGAGTAATTGCACTTTTTCCAATAACTTTTAAGTTTCACGAAATGCGACTCGTAATACTTTAGAATCTTAGTCATAATAAAAAAATGTACTGTAATGTTCAGTAAGCAAGAATGGCAGGTTATGAATAAAATACGGCCCTAAAATCAGAGTGAATCATGAGTGAAAATCATATAGTGTGTAGGCAAATCTCAACATCATTGTGGTTGCGATTTGCTTACACATGATATGATTTAGGGAACGATCTAGGGCGCTCCCCCACCACTTCCCCGATATCACTTCTGATTTTAGGGCCGTGTGTAGGCCACTTATAGTATGCAACTCCAGACATTTATCAAATACTGTATAATGTTACTCGTCAATAATTTATGGTTTACATATGAGGCAGGATGATACATTTCCATACAATGGGTAGGTCACAATGGTGTAGAACTTTTGTTGTGGATTGGCTAAGAACAGTGCTTGATGGCCAACGGCCAATCTGATTGTAGTACTGCTGCTGAGCATTGAGATAAGGACATTTTGAGAAAGGACAATTGAAGATAAGGACATTGAGATGTGACAATTAGTAAGCTCATGCTATAACTGTATTCAGTTAGACAAAATTATTGAGTTGAACAAAAAAATTAATAGATTTAAAAAATATAAAAATCCACGTTTTTAAATGTCCTAAAAATAAGAAAATAACCCTACGGGGCTGAGAGAGGGGCCACTCAAAACGTGGGGGCGTATATTATGTATGGGATATATTTACATGTGTATAGATCGTGGGTGTAACTTACAAAGATATTATATTGGATTTAAGTCACATGACTATTTTTTTCGTATTCCTGACAGCAAACCCTTTCATTTGATACCCATATCATAGGGGTGCATTTCAAATAGCCTGTCTGCCATCTTGCACGTCCGCCATATTGGGTTTAAATCACGTGACTATTTTTTTCGTATTCCTGTCAGCAAACCCTTTCATTTGATACCCATATCATGGGGGTGGGTTTCAAACAGTCAGTCCGCCATCTTGGGGAGGCCGCCATATTGGATTTGTCATGACGTTTGATAGCTAGTCATCTATTGTCATCAGAATTCAGAGCGTGTGCAAAATTTCAGCCTTCTAGTTTATCGGGAAGTGCCTCAAAATTGAGTTGCAAAAGTCCAACCGGAACGACAAACAAATAAACAAACAAGTAAAGTGAGTTTATAAAAACGTGGGAATATCATTATTTCTAAGAAGTAATGGTTAACTTATGTTTCGAATATTATGACAGTCATTGCCTTGAAGATTGCTCAGTTTTTTTTTTAATTATATATTTTTTTCTTAAGTTTGCCGTGTATGATTACTTCATAGAGTTTTATCCCTGTTAGCAACACTATTGAATGGTGTAATAATACAGAGTGTGTATTTCTTCCAAAATCAGCTGCTTCGATTCCAGGCCAGTATTACAGAATTTTCTAAAATCCAATGATGCAGTTTTAGTTTTCGTTTTAAATTCGCCCTCGAGACTCCTACCAATGTTTTTCGATATATTCCTTGTAGTTTCGGATATAGCCAACCACGCCCAGTTGAAAAAATTACCCTGTATATATAAGCTGTATATCCAAACATTCCACTTTTATATAATCATTGGCTCTATCTCATGCCAACAAGAGACTTGTGGTTCATCCGCTCTTCGGCTTCCATTAGGCGTAGCGTGATGTTACATAGCCTATAACCTTCCTCAACACATGGGCTATCCAACCCACGAACATTTTTTCAATTCGACCGTAGTAATTCCTGAGGTTATTGAATTCAACCAAAGAAACTCTTCAGCTTCATAATAATAGTATTCGTTGGGTGTGAAGTATCATAATCGATTGCAGTGCTCATGGTGATCTTCTCCATGGAGATCATATATTATGAATGTTAAGTAATCATCGTCACAACGCCATTTCCCAGAGGAACGCAGTTTTTCCATATGTGCAAGTCCAACTTGGTGGAGGGCGCGGGAGGTCGCGCTCCGGCGGATGTACAGAAATAGTCGCGTGATCCCTCCGACAGAGACGTGACTCGATACTCTACCGTGTCTGCTTGACAGACACGGTAAAGAAGTATTGTTAAATAACAATACCTCTTCTCCAACTGGAACCACAGCGTTTTGTCTGTATTATGTATAGGGATATTGTTTTAAACTGTTGCTATGTTAATGACCTACGTAATTTCTGTTTACAGGAAAAACAAAATTATTAAATCTGTTCATAATAGTGGTTAATTTATATAATAAGATTGACGTTATATATTTCTGAAAAACGGTAAGGAAAAAAGTATTACAAAATATTTGATAATTATCTGATCTACAATTTTTGTCTGGCCTAATTTAATGATGAAGCCTACTGTTTTGCTGAAAATCGCGGAAACCCCGATTTTGAGCCCTTTGACGCCGCCGAGTATTTTTTTGTCAAGGATCGATGAGGACTTTTCACGTTTCATTTAGGTGTTTTGTTTGAAAATTGGTAGGATTCTTCAAATCCTACCAATTTTCAGCCAGGCAGTTAGAATTTGATCATATATTTTTCCAATATCAACAGATTCGATATTTTCTATATATATTCGTTAAATCCAGTAACGCACCTTTAGTTTTCATCAAAATCGACCTCTATACTCATTTCAGCATTTTTCGGTATTCCTCGTAGTTTCGGATTTGGCTATCTACGCCCAGTTGGAAAAATTACCTCTGTAAACAAGTGTCTATTGCAAGCTTTTCAACAACTTTTACTGGAGTGTTGGTTTGGGTTTAAAATATTAAAATATACATATAGGTCACGGAAGGAATAAGTCGGCCATGAGGAGAAACTAGAGGAGGATTAATGAGTTGATTGGAAAAATGTAGGAATTTGCGGGATTGAGGATTGAGAGCAGTGGTCGTGGGTTCGAACCCTGCCAGTCGCATTATTTTGTGTTATGTTATTGTGTAACTACTTTTCTCGAAAATGGTAGAAGAAAAACATTGTGGGGAAACTGGCATGCACGACGTGTTGGATTACAGTCCACTCCCTCTCTTAGAGAGGAGGCCTGTGCTGTGTCCCAAAAGTGGGAACATTTTAGGCTAATTATGCTTATTCAAAACTTCAAAATTTTGCAACATGCAAATACATAGAATAAACGATCAATTTGGAACAAACACAATATATTGTGTGGAATGCGTAGTACGAGTACCATTGAAGATACAAGCCATAGGTTCAATTAAGCTCGTTGAAACGCTCGCACTGTGTTGATTGATACAGTGGCCGCATTTATTTCGGTACTTACTATAATGCAAGCGTTGACTGTCGGTTGCGCGCGCGCAAGTCGCATGTGGCGGCCGTCGACCTTGCGCCTCCAACTCGCGACATAGGGCTGTTCAATTGCTCAGTATTCAACCAATCACTAACTAAAAAAACATTACAGCTGTGACAGCTGACTACTCGAGTCTCGACCTATCTGCCAAGCCGATAATTCTTAACGTTCAATTCCTGTGCCTATTAGGCAATGCCAGTGAAGTTTCATGTAAAGTCGGATTTATTACTAAATCTTGTTACATTTTTATTATCTTATGTACCTACTATTTATTTACACACAATATACAACACAGGATAATTTATTATAAACAGAATGGAGTACTCCTTATTTCTATAGAAATTTCTGCCAGCAGACCTGCGAAAGGAGGAATGAAAAAGAAATCTAAACTATAGTGTGTGAGAGGCCTGTTGGTCTAGTGGTTAGTGACCCTGCCTGCTATGCCGGGGGTCGTGGGTGCGATTCCCACCCAGGACAAATGTTTGTGTGATGAGCATGATCATTTGTTCGGTGTCTGGGTGTTATTTATCTATAATATGTTACATGTATTTAGAAATATATAAGTATGTTTATCAGTTGTCTAGTACCCATAACACAAGCTCTGCTTAGCTTGGGACTAGATGGCTTTGAATGATAGTTGTGGAAAAAAAAAAGAGAGGAGGGAATGAGGGATAAAGACCATACACAAAATTAATAACTTTAACTGGTTATTGTGTACTAACTGTTCCATGATGTGGGTTTCATCCCAACTGCTCGACTCATTTGGTCGTAGCGTGATGTTATATATATAGCCTTGCCTACCTTGATAGCTATAGACTATTCAATACAAGCATAATATTTCAATACGAACCTAATGCCTAGCTGATGAGATTAGCGCGTTCAGCCAAAAAACCGGTTGGACGAAAAAAAAAAAAGTACCGACTTCACAAACAAAACAAAAAAGTTTAAATTAACTTTTTTTCGGAAGTCGGTGGCTTTTTTTTTTTATTTCATTGACTATTGCCACCGACTTCCGAAAGTAAAGTTATTTTATAATTTTTACCGACTTCAAAAAAAGGAGGTTATCAATTCGACCCGTATGTATTTAATAATTCCAGAACTACCCAGTTTTCGAATATGTTAGTCTATATAAGCGTCTGAACAAATGTGCCAAACATAAGCGTATGTATGGATGTATGTTTTTATGTTTGTGTTCGCATATCTCCGGAACTACAGGTCCAATTCAAGTAATTCTTTTTTTGTTTTACTAGGTATTGTTCAACTTAGGGTACACTGCAAGTTTAATCAAAATCGGTTCAGTAATTTTTGAGATATGGATTTTTTTGTAGTGACGGATTACAAGATTAGTGCATATCACGAAAATTATGTATTTTACAAGAATTTGGGTTGAATATTTAATAAATAAACTAAAAATGGTAAAATAAAAACTTTTTCAAAAAAGTAACCGACTTAAAAAACAACAACAAAAAAAAGGGGTGAAATAACCTAATTAATAACTTCTTTCGGAAGACGGTGGCTTTATTTTTTTCATTGTTTTTTTGCCACCGACTTTGAAGACGACCGTTTTTGAAGTCGGTTACTTTTTAACCGACTTCAAAAAAAGGAGGAGGTTCTCAATTCGTCGGATTTTTTTTTTTTATGTATGTTCCCCGATTTCTCGAAGACGCCTGGACCGATTTGGAAAATTTTTCTATTGTTTGAAAGGGTATACTTTCCAATTGGTCCCATGATCATCAGGTCAGGATCTGATGATGGGATCCCAGGGAAATTGAGGGCAACCTTCAAATTTTATAGGCACATAGTACCATTTTCATATATTTTCTAAAGCTGTTCAAGTATTTGCATCTGATAATCATCATCTCAGGTGGATGAGCGAATGATGGAAGGTACAACTTCTCTAGTAAGGAGTCGACTGATTTAGTAAATTATGTTTGGGTTCGCATATCTCCGGATCTACTAGTCCGATTTAAGTAATTCTTTTTATGTTGTACTAGGTATCGTTCAACTTAAGGGTCATTCCATGACAAACGCTACCAAGGCCTCAAAAAAAAACCTCGTCGAAATAAGTCAATTATGACTTAATTTCATAGAAAACATTCCTATCCTTCGCGTCTAGTTATTTTTTTTACATAATTCGTAATATTTTTCATATTATACCCACATGAAAGTAATGTTAGAAAGACCAGGGCATCAACGTAATTTCTACGTCAATATTGGCAATGCTAAAAGAAAAGAAAGAAGCCGTCAACCATCACTTGGTTTCCTTTAAATGTGAGCTTTACTTATCTTTATTATTTGAATCGCGTTAAAAATAATAAACAGTTAGTATTTACTGTTTTGAGAAGGGTTTTCCAAACTGTGGTATCAGTGTAACACCCGAAACGAAAAAGAGGTAAAAGTTTGTTTAATTTTTCGTCTAATTATATTTAATCTAACATATTTTGCCAAAGTAGAGTCCTGTGGTTAATCTAGTAGAATATTTTACTATATTTGCGAAATCATGTGTTTTAATTGTATTTTCAACGTTTGATAATGTGTAACACCCGAAACGTTTTGGGTGTTACATTATAAGTAAGACAAGGTTATACTGCATTTAAGTGCTTATTTCTCGCCGCAGCATATAATACTTTATGCATGGGTGTGTTAATATGATGTATGTCAGAAAAGTAAAGAGATTTCTTCCAGATTAACCTTAAAAAAGGCTGATGGCGAGGTTCAAGTCGTGTTATAATTAATTGGAGATAAAGCAACCACATACAAACCTGATGAAGATGTTTATGACGTGCGCTAAAGTATTTAATATGCGTTTTGCCTACTCCTACTTTAAGACTAAAAGTGATCGTACATAATTATTACGAATTCTGAGTAGAAGTGAATGTCTCTGAAAAATAAATCTTTTCATTGTTAAATACGAGCACTCTACCCGCAAGATCGCCTGCACGAATTTCGATTTTTTCCTTTGGAAATTTCTGCTCCCGCTCCCGGCCTCCCCCTTTATGGGATACTTTTGGAAAATCTAAATAAATCACAACAAAAATTTGAGACTCCCAGCACTTGTAGTACTTAACGAAGTTTCATAGAAACTATCAACCCAAAAAACAACCCTTCAGGGATCGGATTTAGCAAAATCCCATGTTGTTTAGTTAGCAGGTCTACGTCTTTAACGGAAACCCCATGAAAAATTTGAGACTCCTAGCACTTGTAGACACGAAGTTTCATACTAACTATCAATCCCAAAAACAATCCCTTAGGGGTCAAATTTCGCAAAATCCAGTCTTAGTGAGCACCTACGATCTAAAAAAACCTTCACGACAAAATTTGAAACTCTAGTCATACTAGCACTTGTAGTTTTTGAGATTTCGTGATGAGTGAGAGAGCGAGTGACTTTTCCCTGTTTATTTGTAGTTTTTTCTATTATATTAATTCTAAATTCTATAATAGTTGATTTATAATTACATAATTTTAAAAGAAAGCGTGAAATTTCATTCAAATAGCGCATAATTTCGGATATATGTATTTGAATTTCGTACTCGTAACACCCGAAACGAAGTAGTGGTAACACCCGAAACAGCTAATTTTATTTATTAATACTTATGGAAAAATGATTACTAACTTTTTTTCTCGTGTTAAGGTGGGCTACTGGATCTAGTTTAACTTGTTATAAATTAAAGTGGAGATTACTAGTAAAATTCGCTGAATTATGCATGTTAAGACAGACAGTCAGAAGGTAGAGGCAATTTTGTGTAACGCCCGAAACGGCTACTTATTCGCAATTTTCTCTTTATTGCTCAAATATTCAAAGAATGTGATTTTAGGAAAAGAAAATATAACCCAATAAGTAGGTGATTCGATAGTTATAACAGTCTATTTAAGAATACAAATAATAATAAATCATAGTTTAATGAGTTCAATTGTAACACCCGAAACGATGGAATGACCCTTAAGGAATACTGCAAGTTTCATCAAAATCGGTTCAGTAGTTTTTAAGATAGGGAAGGAATGAAAGAGATGTTAACGATGTTATTACCGGTGCTACGGATTTCTTACATATGTAAGAAAATGATGTATTTGACAAGAATTTCGGTTGAATATTTATACATATATGGCAAAAAAACAATGAAATTAATAAAAAACCACCGGTTCCGAAAGAAAAGTTTTGTAGGTTATTTTACCTTTTTTTGTGGTTGTTTTTGAAGGCGGTACTTCTTTTTAAGTTTTTATTTTACCCTTTTATATTAGTTAGTTCAGATCATCATCTCAGCCGTAGGACGTCCACTGCTGAACATAGGCCTCCCCTTTAGATCAACAAAAATCGAATACGGATACGGGATAAGCAACAAATACGGTTCTATGCGGGCAACGTCACGAGATATCCATTATTGTTAGATAGTAAAACTTTCCCTAGAATGTAACAAACACTTTTTCGAAAACCGCATGAAAATCGGTTCAGCCAAACGCGAGATAATCGTGAACAAACATACAATCGACTGAAAATCTAGGATCCAAGTAGGCAAAAAATTCCTGAACCGATTTTGATGAAATTCGCAGTATTCCCTAAGTTGAACAATCCCTAGTACCTACAACACAAAAAGAATAATTAAAATCGGACTTGTAGTTCCGGAGATATGCGAACACACATAAAAACATACATACATATAGTTTGTTTTTATTTTGGTGTACAATAAAGCATATTCTATTCTACGAGTATACATACGCTTTTGAAATTTGGCACATTTGTTCAGATGCTGACATAGACTATAGTTCTGGAAATATTACATACATACGGGTCGAATTGATAACCGCCTTTTTTTTTGAAGTCGGTAAAAACTAGGACGACTTAGAGTGACAACTGACACACGATTAATCACATCAACTAGTTATTTGAAATAATATCTTGGATGAAGTACCTAATTTAAAACAATGTTAAAAAATATTAAAATATGTTTACCACAACTTTTTAGGGGTTGTTAATTTGCGTAAGTAAACGTAGCCCTAATGGCTCCAATCAACAAACTAAAAAATCAGAGATACCTACGACATGTATTATTTATTGTTGATTTTGACTGGTCTACAACATTTTCTCGATTGAAGTAGCGTCCTCGTCCGCGGTCAACATGAACCTTCACCTCATTTTTAATCAGTTGACATTTTCACTCAACAACAATAATAATATAATATTATCATCAGTTGCGTATTTCGTAGCATTATTTGAGGATTTTAAATTCAATGTCAGCTACTATCTGTGTAAACGAATGCTGCGAAACATTTCAAAAGGCTTGTATTTAATCGAGCCGGTAATGGAGTTATGGAGAACGGTAAGAGGTGATTTAGTACACTGACATCTGACATTGATAACGGTCGCAGTCGCGCGCGCTGGTCTTTGCCAGCCGCCGCCGGTGCCAGCGCAGTAACACTACTCTATACCACCTTCTCACCTAATGAATAGTTACAATATGTGACGTCCCTACCATGTATTTCTATTTTGAACAATTTAGGGTTGGTTCCGCTTAAATATACTTAGATAAACTTACGTATTGCTACTCACCGGTGCCCCGTGACGAGATGTGATTCGTGTTCTATCCCATCAATGAACTCAGATCAAACATAACATAGACACAGCATAATCTCTTCAAGCCACCTTATACGAGTATGAAGACTTGATAATAATACGTACGTATAGGGTATAGGCGTTGAACTGTATCTGTAACTGCTCGGTAGCGGTCAGTGCCTGCGCTTGCTGGTTGACTCACTATCTACCTGTTACGAGTTTAGTAGGTATGAGCCCGAGTCCTTCCCTCCTCCACATTCTCGCTATGAATGCTGACGTCACACTCAGTTCAACTGTGGCTTTTATTTAATTTTGTATTCCAAACAAACTGCACAAGTACAACATTGGACATGCATTTAGGTCCATCACATTTAACAGCTTAACAGTGCGATAGTAGACGAAGCATAGTGCTCGAATGAAATGATGTAACATAATAATTATTTTCTTCATTTAAATGATCTGATGAGACAGTGCTCTGTATAGTCCGCCTGATTGCGGAAGCCGAGGCACACATTAACAGCACTTATCGCTCATCAAAAATAGACGCAGCCGTTTGACCGGCCAGCCTGCACCGTTCAACGATTAGCCTTCACTTTAACGACTCTCAAATTCCGCTCTGTCTGTGTGTCGTCTTAATACTCACTACGCATTAAATTCCTCATGACTTGACTCTTGTAAGGGTGTCAGTAACTAACAACTTGTCTTGCACAGCAGATGATAAGAGTTGGTTGTTGTGAAATAATCATGGCAAGTTTATTGTAATGGTCAGAGGTTTTTCTTCTTTCTTCGTCGATAATCTCGACTTCGTGGATCAATTAGGAAAATGCAGATTTCATAAGTGAAAGTATATTTTGGAACACAGCTGGGATCTTCTCTTTCTAGAGTCCTTTACATGAAAAAATATTTTTTTAATATGTACATTGTATTTGATAAATTGAAATCCATGGAAGCCTAATATTTCATTTAATAACAATACAATAACGAATAATGATACGAACGATAATCTTTCAACTGTTTTCAGTTGTTTGAATTGAAAGATATCGTTTGCCATCCATCAGTCGGGCATGTATGACCAGATAAGTCATGGCATAACTGAGTTCACATGTTCCCTTAGACAGTAATTTATTTGCGTTCAAATTCGTTGTTTCTATAGAAGTTGTAGTTAGTTCGTTTTCATCGAACGAAGTAAGATTATTCTCCGCGCATACCGTCGGTCGCTAGGTGGGTCGCTAGTGGTTCGCTCACATAGATGACTTGACTGGTACACGTCACAAACCTCCGTCCTTGCCTTCTAAAGTTAGTGTTTCACTTTAACCGTTATTTTCGGTTCCATTCATTCCATTTGAGTTTTTACACGATCGGTATCTGTCTTTGAAGGTAATTCATTTGGAATTACCTTCAAAGACAGATATCGATTTCACGATTGGTTGTGATGTGTGACTAAGAATTGATTTACTGCTCCCGATTAACGATCTCCTTGATTATAGAAGCTTCTCTTTACTTTAAATATCAATTTAGATACTAAATAAGTAATTATTCTTAATCAATCAGCGGAGGCCACAGCGCCGGGCTGACGAGTATTGTGTATGGACAATTGGACTTAGCTTCTACACTACATACACAGCCCTCCAATGTTCCAGTCTCCGTATTAATCATATTTGTTTGATAGGAGATTACTCAACAGCTTTTTTCAACCAGACATCTGAATAGTGCCTTTGATCATCACTGGTTACAAACGTGGTACCTACAATGATATGGTACCTACGTGTCTTGGGTGGGACACAGACAGACTGAGCTATTCAGGCACATTACACAATACTGTGTGCTCATAACTCGTTGGACTGTTTTGCCGTGGTAATGAGATGGTGTTGAATGCGGGCTGTGGCGTAATCAGGGTTGCAAGATGGCCGTGAAATCCGGGATTGTCCCGGAATTAAGAGTCTTGTACCGTGTGCAGTTTGTTGTCCCGGATTTCCGGATTTCGAACACCTAATTAATACTAGTTTATCATAAAATTTAATTCGTGCATCGTAAATTGCATTCAGCTATCAATGCAATGCGTCATCCACCCAAATAAACGGCATAATAATATAACTATGTGGTCGGATGGATGATGCAGACGCTTGCCTCTAATTATGTAGAAAAAGTAAAGTTATTTTGAGTGGTCTGGCAACATTTTTTATTATTTATACTTATTGTTGATAAGATAACATTTTCAGTTCCCACAATAACTCAATCGTCAAGCACTACATGATACAAATACTAGATATGATTGAACATAACGGATTACACGATCACATAGCGGTGTATCTTGTTGTGAGCGGTTTGGGACAGAGTTTCTTCAGCCTCCTGAGAGTTCGCTTCAGGCTTCGCGCAGCGCCAGTTGGCCATGACGTCACACAATAACATGAACATCAAGGTGTGGTGGACTAAAAACTCGGGGACTTCGGACGTCGGGGTCGTCGGGGAGCTGCTTATGTATTACGTACTTATACCATTTTTGCTGTAAGGTTTCATCATGACAGATCCGTTCTGAGCAACTTTTACCGGTCGCACCAATCTGTCGAAATAAATTGTCTGGCCTATAAAATATTTAGAATGATCTCGAATTGTGAGTCACGAGTTCATGACATTATTGTATTCTCACTTTCGCTACGAGTTAATGAATCAGATTCTGTCATTATTATACATTATTATACTATATAAAGCTCGATTACCACTCACTCACTCACTCACTCACTGACTGATTGACATCATTGTTCTCCCAGATGGTGAAGGGGGAGGTGGGTATATTTTGACAGATTCGTAAACAAGTAACTCTGGTGAGTATGGGAAAAATCCCAAACCTCCCCTTTTCGCCCCCCCCTCCCCCCCCTCCCCATCGTATCTCGGAAACTAAGAGACCCGTATTTTGTTTTTTTTACGGATTCGTATAGAGGATGCTCGGAAAAGTAAAAACCATTTTTCAAAGTTCCCCCCCCTTGCCCCCCTTCTCCCCCCTTTAGGCGGATCTCGGAAGTTAACAGACTTGCAACGTTTCTTTTTTCAGATTCATATCAAGGGGCCCAGAGTTGGTCAAAATCATTTCTCAAAACTCCCCCCTCTCCCCCTCTTCACCCCTCCCCCCATCGTATCTCGGAAACTAAGAGACCCGTGTTTTGTTTTTTTACGGATTCGTATAGAGGAGGCTCGGAAAAGTAAAAACCATTTTCAAAGTTCCTCCCCCCTTGCCCCCCTTCTCCCCCCTTTAGGCGGATCTCGGAAGTTAACAGACTTGCAACATTTTTTTTTTCAGATTCATATCATGGGGCCCAGAGTATGTCACAATCATTTTTCAAAACTCTCCCCTCTCCCCCTCTTCACCCCTCCCCCCATAGCGGTAAAGCGAAGCGCAGCGTAGCGTAGGGATAAGGTCATGATTAGCTTTCCGGTGGTAGGTAGGTCCCGAGTGGAGCGAACCTGCGAGACCGAGTGGAGCGAAGGGGGGAGGTGGCGAGCGAAGCGAGCCGGCGACCCCCGTAGCGTAACGAAGGTTGAGTGGGTGAAGCGCAACTCGGGGGTGACGACATGCAAACTTACAAGTAACTCTTATGAGTAAGGCAAAATAACCAAGCCTCCCCTTTTTGGCCTTCCCCCCCCCTCCCAATCGTATCTCAGAAACTAAGAGACCCGTGTTTTGTTTTATTACGGATTCATATAGAGGAGGCTCAGAAAAGTAAAAAGCATTTTTCCAAGTTGCCCCTTTGACCATGATTCATATCAAGGGGCCCAGAGTTGCTCAAAATCATTTTTCAAAACTCACACCTCTCCCCCCCCTTCACCCCTCCCCCCATAGTATCTCAGAAACTAGGTAGCGGAAAAGCGAAGCGTAGCGTAGCGTAGGGATAAGGTCACGATAGATTTCCGGTGGTAGGTAGGTGCTGAGTGGAGCGAACCTGCGAGACCGAGTGGAGCGAAGGGGGGAGGTGGCGAGCGAAGCGAGCCGGCGACCTCCGTAGCGTAACGAAGGTTGAGTGGGTAAAGCTTAACTCGGGGGCGACGACAAGCAAACTTACAAGTAACTCTCATGAGTTGGGCAAAAGTACCAAGACTCCCGTTTTTGGCCTCCCCCCCCCCTCCCAATCGTATCTCAGAAACTAAGAGACCCGTGTTTTGTTTTATTACGGATTCGTATAGAGGAGGCTCGGAAAAGTAAAAAGCATTTTTCAAAGTTGCCCCTTTGACCCCCTTCTCCCCCCTTTAGACGGATTTCGGAAGATAACAGACTTTTCACACTTTTTTTTTCAGATTCATATCAAGGGGCCCAGAGTTGCTCAAAATCATTTTTCAAAACTCACACCTCTCCCCCCCCCTTCACCCCTCCCCCCATAGTATCTCAGAAACTAGGTAGCGGAAAAGCGAAGCGTAGCGTAGCGTAGGGATAAGGTCACGATAGATTTCCGGTGGTAGGTAGGTGCTGAGTGGAGCGAACCTGCGAGACCGAGTGGAGCGAAGGGGGGAGGTGGCGAGCGAAGCGAGCCGGCGACCTCCGTAGCGTAACGAAGGTTGAGTGGGTAAAGCTTAACTCGGGGGCGACGACAAGCAAACTTACAAGTAACTCTCATGAGTAGGGCAAAAGTACCAAGACTCCCGTTTTTGGCCTCCCCCCCCCTCCCAATCGTATCTCAGAAACTAAGAGACCCGTGTTCTGTTTTTTACGGATTCGTATAGAGGAGGCTCGGAAAAGTAAAAACCATTATTCAAAGTCCCCCCCCCCCCCTTGCCCACCTTCTACCCCTTTAGGCGGATCTCGGAAGTAAACAGACTTTTAACATTTTTTTTTTCAGATTCATATCAAGGGGCCCAGAGTTGGTCAAAATCATTTTTCAAAACTCCCCCTTCTCCTCCTCTTCACCCCTACCCCCATCGTATCTCCGAAACTAGGTAGCGGTAAAGCGAAGCGTTGCATAAGGATAAGGTCACGGTAGCTTTCCGGTGGTAGGTAGGTCCTGAGTGGAGCGAACCTGCGAGACCGAGCGTAGCGAAGGGGTGAGGTGGCGAGCGAAGCGAGCCGGCGACCTCCGTAGCGTAACGAAAGTGGAGTGGGTGAAGCGTAACTGAGGGGTGACGACAAGCAAACTTACAAGTAACTCTCAAGAGAAGGGCAAAAGTACCAAGCCTCCCCTTTTTGGCCTCCCCCCCCCTCTCCCAATCGTATCTCAGAAACTAAGAGACCCGTGTTCAGTTTTCGAGGATGCTACAGCCGATAGAGAGGTCAAAATCAAAATCCAATATGGCGGCTGCGATATTTTTAAATGTTCATCATGGTAGTCGTTTCCATGGTTTTCGAGGGTGCTAAAACCGATGGCGAGGTCAAAATGAGAATCCAAGATGGCGGCTGCTATAATTTTCGAATTGTTCATCAATTTCATCATGGGAGTCGTTTTCATTGTTTTCGAGGATGCTAAAGCCGATAGTGAGGTCAAAATCAAAATCAAAGATGGCGGCTTCGATAATTTTTGAAATGTTCATCATGGGAGTCGTTTTCATGGTTTCCGAGGATGCTAAAGCCGATACTGAGGTCAAGATTAAAATCCAAGATGGCGGCTGCGACAATTTTTGAATTGTTCATCATGGGAGTCGTTTTCATGGTTTTCGAAGATGCTAAAGCCGATAGTGGGGTCAAAATCAAAATCCAATATGGCGGCTGCGATAATTTTCGAATTGTTCATCATGGGAGCTGACGTTTTCATGGTTTTCGAGGATGCTAAAGCCGATTCTGAGGTTAAAATCCAAATTTAAGATGGCAGCTGCGATTATTTTTTAAATGTTCATCATGGGAGTCGTTTCCATGGTTTTCGAGGGTGCTAAAACCGATGGCAAAGTCAAATTGAGAATCCAAGATGGCGGCTGCGATAATTTTCGAATTATTCATCAATTTCACCATGGAAATCGTTTTCATGGTTTTCGAGGATGCTAAAGCCGATAGTGAGGTCAAAATCAAAATCCAGGATGGCGGCTTCGATAATTTTCGAAATGTTCAACATGGGGGTCGTTTTCATGGTTTTCGAGGGTGCTAAAACCGATGGCGAGGTCAAAATGAGAATCCAAGATGGCGGCTGCAATAATTTTCGAAATGTTCATTTACGGAGTTGTTACCATGGTTTTCGAGGATGCTAAAGCCGATAGTGAGGTCAAACTCAGTATCCAAGATGGCGACTGCAAAAAATTGAAAGTTTTCATCATGGATGTCGTTTTCATAGTTTTCAAGGATGCTAAAGCCGATAGTAAGGTCAAACTCAAAATTCAAGATGGCGACTGCAAAAAATTCAAAGTTTTCATCATGGGAGTCGTCTTCATGGTTTTCGAGGATGCTAAAGCCGATAGGAGGTTGATATATAATTTTTGAATTGTTCATCATGGGTGTCGTTTTCATGGTTTTCGAGGGTGCTAAGTGCTAAAGCCGATAGTGAGGTTAAAATCCAAATCCAACATGGTGGCTGCGATAATTTTCGAATAATTGTTCATCATGGGAGTCGTTTTCATGGTTTTCGAGGGTGCTAAAACCGATGGCGAGGTCAAAATGAGAATCCAAGATGGCGGCTGCTATAATTTTCGAATTGTTCACAATTTTATCATGGGAGTCGTTTTCATGGTTTTCGAGGATGCTAAAGCCGATAGTGAGGTCAAACTCAAAATCCAAGATGGCGACTGCAAAAAAATTCAAAGTTTTTATCATGGATGTCGTTTTCATGATTTTGGAGAATGCTAAAACCGATGGCGAGGTTAAAATGAGAATCCAAGATGGCGGCTGCGATAATTTTCGAATTGTTCATCATGGGAGTCGTTTTCATGGTTTTCGAGGATGCTAAAGCCGATAGTGAGGTCAAAATCAAAATCCAAGATGGCGGCTACGATAATTTTCAAATTGTTCATCATGGGAGTCGTTTCCATGGTTTTCGAGGATGCTAAAGCCGATAGTGAGGTTTAAATACAAATCCAAGATAGCGGCTGCGATAATTTTCGAATTGTTCATTATGGGAGTCGTTTTCATGGTTTTCGAGGATGCTAAAGCCGATAGTGAGGTTAAAATCCAAATCCAAGATGGCGGCTGCGATAATTTTGGAATTGTTCATCATGACTGTTTTCATGTTTTTCGAGGATGCTAAAGCCGATAGTGAGGTCAATATCAAAATCCAAGATGGCGACTGCAAAAAACTTCAAAGTTTTCATCATGGATGTCGTTTTTATGGTTTTCGAAGGTGCTTAAACCGATGGCGAGGTCAAAATGAGAATCCAAGATAGCGGCTGCGATAATTTTCGAAATATTCGTCATGGGAGTCGTTTTCATGGTTTTCGAGGATGCTAAAGCCGATAGTGAGGTCAAAATCATAATCCAAGATGGCGGCTGCGATAATTTTCGAAATGATCATCATGGGAGTCGTTTTCATGGTTTTCGAGGATGCTAAAGCCGATAGTGAGGTTAAAATCAAAATCCAATATGGCGGCTGCGATAATTTTCGAATTGTTCATCATGGATATCGTTTTCATGGTTTTCGAGGGTGCTTGAACCGATGGCGAGGTCAAAATGAGAATCCAAGATGGCGGCTCCGATAATTTTCGAAATGATCATCATGGGAGTCGTTTTCATGGTTTTGGAGGATGCTAAAGCCAATAGTGAGGTTAAAATCAAAATCCAAGATGGCGGCTGCGATAATTTTCGAATTGTTCATCATGGGAGTCGTTTTCATGGTTTTCGAGAGTGTTAAAATCGATGGCGAGGTCAAAATGAGAATCCAAGATGGCGGCTGCTATAGTTTTCGAATTGTTCATCAATTTCATCATGGGAGTCGTTTTCATGGTTTTGGAGGATGCTAAAGCCGATAGTGAGGTTAAAATCAAAATTCAAGATGGCGGCTGCGATAATTTTCGAAATGTTCATCATGGGAGTCGTTTTCATGGTTTTCGAGGATGCTTCAGCCGATAGTGAGGTCAAAATCCAAATCCAAGATGGCGGCTGCGATAATTTTCGAATTGTTTATCATGGGAGTCGTTTTCATGGTTTTCGAAGATACTACAGCCGATTGTGAGGTCAAAATCAAAACCCAAGATGGCGGCTGCGATAATTTTCGAATTGTTCATCAATTTCATCATGGGTGTCGTTTTCATGGTTTTCGAGGATGCTAAAGCCAATAGTGAGGTTTAAATACAAATCCATGATGGCGGCAGCCATAATTTTCGAATTGTTCATCGTGGGAGTTGTTTTCAAGGTTTTCGAGGATGCTAAAGCCGATAGTGAGGTCAAAATAAAATCCAAGATGGCGGCTTCGATAATTTTCGATATGTTCATCAATTTCATCATGGGACGTAACGAAGGTTGAGTGGGTGAAGCGTAACTCAGGGGTGACGACAAGCAAACTAACAAGTAACTCTCATGAGTAGGGCAAAAGTACTTAGCCACTCGTTTGTGGCCTCCCCCCTCCAAATCGTATCTCAGAAACTAAGAGGCCGATGTTCTGTTTTTTTACGGATTCGTATAGAGGTGGCTCGGAAAAGAAAAAAACATTTTTTCAAAGTTCCCCCTCTTGACCCCCTTCTCCCCCCTTTAGACGGATCTCAGAAGAGACTCATCATTTTTTTTCAGATTCTTATAAAGGGGCCCAAAGTATGTCAAAATCATTTTTCAAAACTCACCCCTCTCCCCGCCTTCACCCCTCCCCTCATCGTATCTCGGAAACTTGGTAGCGGTAAAGCGAAGCGTAGCGTAGCGTAGGGATAAGGTCACGATAGCTTTCCGGTGGAAGGTATAGGTCCTGAGTTGAGCGAACCTGCGAGGTGGCGAGCGAAGCGAGCCGGTGACCTCTGTAGCGTAAGTATGACCGATTGTGAGGTCAAAATCAAAATCCAAGATGCAGACTGCAAAAAATTCAAAGTTTTCATCATGGATGTCGTTTTCATGGTTTTCGAGGGTGCTGAAACCGATGGCGAGGTCAAAATGAGAATCCAAGATGGCGGCTGCGATAATTTTCGAATTGTTCATCATGAGAGTCGTTTTCATGGTTTTCGAGGATGCTAAAGCCGATAGTGGGGATAAAATCCAAATCCAAGATGGCGGCTGCGATAATTTTCGAATTGTTCATCATGGGAGTCGTTTTCAAGGTTTTCCAGGATGACAAAGCTGATAGTGAGGTCAAAATCAAAATCCAAGATGGTGACTGCAAAAAATTACAAAGTTTTAATGATGGATGTCGTTTTCATAGTTTTCGAGGTTGCTAAAACCGATGGCGAGGTCAAAATGAGAATCCAAAATGGCCTCTGCGATAATTTTCGAATTGTTCATCATGGGAGTCATTTTCATGGTATTCGAGGGTGCTGAAATCAATGGCGAGGTCAAAATGAGAATCCAAGATGGCGGCTGCTATAATTTTCGAATCGTTCATCAATTTCATAATGGGAGTCGTTTTCATGGTTTTCGAGGATGCTAAAGGCGATAGTGAGGTCAAAATCAAAATCCAAGATGGCGGCTTCGATAATTTTCGAAATGTTCATCAATTTCATCATGGGACGTAACGAAGGTTGAGTGGATGAAGCGTAACTCAGGGGTGACGACAAGCAAACTAACAAGTAACTCTCATGAGTAGGGCAAAAGTACTAAGCCTCTCCTTTTTGGCTCCCCCCCCCTCCCAATCGTATCTCAGACACTAAGAGACCCGTGTTCTTTTTTTTACGGATTCGTATAGAGGAGGCTCGGAAAAGTAAAAACCATTTTTCAAAGTTGCCCCTTATGCCACCCTTCTGAGTTTTTAATAAGGTTTTAGATTGGATTAGGGGGTTCTTAAGGGGTATCAAATTTTTTAAAGTGCTCTAACGGATTTTAAAATTCTTTTGACTATCCTAAGGAATTCTCAATTTAGTTTGTATTTTTTTAATTTTGTTTCTTTTTTTTATTGAATTAGATACAAGGGTTTTCAGAATATTAAAAATATTTTACATATTTACAATTTACAAAATCTTTTAAGGACTATGGATTTTCCAATTCATTTAAAGATTCATATGGATTCTCAAAATTTTATCAAGGTAAGGAATACTTCTCCAAAACACGACCCCGCGAGCTGCTTGCAGCTCGCGCAACGCGCAAATACTAGTTATACTATATAAAGCTCGATTACCACTCACTCACTCACTCACTCACTGACATCATTGTTCTCCCAGATGGTGAAGGGGGAGGTGGGTATATTTTGACAGATTCGTAAACAAGTAACTCTGGTGAGTATGGGAAAAATCCCAAACCTCCCCTTTTCGCCCCCCCTCTCCCCCCTCCCCATCGTATCTCGGAAACTAAGAGACCCGTGTTTTGTGTTTTTTTACGGATTCGTATAGAGGAGGCTCGGAAAAGTAAAAACCATTTTTCAAAGTTCTCCCCCCTTGCCCCCCTTCTCCCCCCTTTAGGTGGATCTCGGAAGTTAACAGACTTGCAACATTTTTTTTTTCAGATTCGTATCAAGGGGCCCAGAGTTGGTCAAAATCGTTTTTCAAAACTCCCCCCTCCCCCTCTTCACCCCTCACCCCATCGTATCTCAGAAACTAAGAGACCCGTGTTTTGTTTTTTTACGGATTCGTATAGAGGAGGCTCGGAAAAGTAAAAAGCATTTTTCAAAGTTCCCCCCCCCTTGCCCCCCTTCTCCCCCATTTAGACGGATCTCGGAAGTTAACAGACTTGCAACATTCTTTTTTTCAGATTCATATCAAGGGGCCCAGAGTTGAACGAAATCAATTTTCAAAACTCCCCCCTCTCCCCCTCTTCACCCCTCCCCTCATCGTACCTCGAAAAAACTAGGTAGCGGTAAAGCGAAGCGTAGCGTAGCGTAGGGATGTGGTCACGATAGCTTTCCGGTGGTAGGTAGGTCCCGAGTGGAGCGAACCTGCGAGACCGAGTGGAGCGAAGGTTGAGTGGGTGAAGCGTAACTCGCCCCCCCCTCCAAATCGTATCTCAGAAACTAAGAGACCCGTGTTTTGTTTTTTTATGGATTCGTATAGAGGAGGCTCGGAAAAGAAAAATCAAATTTTTTCAAAGTTCCCCCTCGTACCCCCGTCTCCCCCCCCTTTCAGGCGGATCTCAGAGGAGACTTGGAACATTTATTTTTTTCAGATTCGTATCGAGGTGTCCAGAGTATGTCAAAATAATTTTTCAAAACTCCCCCCTCTCCCCCTCTTCACCCCTCCACCCATCGTATCTCGGAAAAATTATGTAGCGGTAAAGCGAAGCGTAGGGATGAGGACACGATAGCTTTCCGGTGGTAGGTAGGTCCTGAGTGGAGCGAACCTGCGAGACCGAGTGGAGCGAAGGGGGGAGGTGGCGAGCGAAGCGAGCCGGCGACCCCCGTAGCGTAACGAAGGTTGAGTGGGTGAAGCGTAACTCGGGGTGACGACAAGCAAACTTACAAGTAACTCTCATGAGTAGGGCAAAAGTACCAAGCCTCCCCTTTTTGGCCTCTCCCACCCCCCCCCCCCCCCCCCCGCAATCGTATCTCAGAAACTAAGAGACCCGTGTTCTGTTTTTTTACGGATTCGTATAGAGGAGGCTCGGTAAAGTAGAAACCATTTTTCAAAGTTCCCCCCCCTTGCCCCCCTTCTACCCATTTGGGCAGATCTCGGAAGTTAACAGACTTGCAACACTTTTTTTTTCAGATTCTTATCAAGGGGCCCAGAGTTAGTCAAAATCATTTTTCAAAACTCCCCCCTCTCCACCTCTCCCACCCCCCCACCCCCCGCAATCGTATCTCAGAAACTAAGAGACCCGTGTTCTGTTTTTTTACGGATTCGTATAGAGGAGGCTCGGTAAAGTAAAAACCATTTTTCAAAGTTCCCCCCCTTGCCCCCCTTCTACCCATTTGGGCAGATCTCGGAAGTTAACAGACTTGCAACACTTTTTTTTTCAGATTCTTATCAAGGGGCCCAGAGTTAGTCAAAATCATTTTTCAAAACTCCCCCCTCTCCACCTCTTCACCCCTCCCCCCATCGTATCTCGGAAAAAATATGTAGCGGTAAAGCGAAGCGTAGGGATGATCCTAGGTAGGTCCTGAGTGGACAGAACCTGCGAGACCGAGTGGAGCGAAGGGGGGAGGTGGCGAGCGAAGCGAGCCGGCGACCTCCGTAGCGTAACGAAGGTTGAGTGGGTGAAGCATAACTCAGGGGTGACGACAAGCAAACTTACAAGTAACTCTCATGAGTAGGGCAAAAGTACCAATCCTCCCCTTTTTGGCCTCACCCCCCCTCCCAATCGTATCTCAAAAACTAAGAGACCCGTGTTCGGTTTTTTCGGATTCGTATAGAAGAGGCACGGAAAAGAAAAAAACATTTTTTTAAAGTTCCCCCTCTTGACCCCCTTTTCCCCCCTTTAGGCGGATCTCAGAAGGGACATGGAACATATTTTTTTTAACCGACTTCAAAAAAAGGAGGAGGTTCTCAATTCGGTCGGTATGTTTTTTTTTTTTTTTTTTTTTCAGATTCGTATCAAGGGTCCCAGAGTATGTCAAAATCATTTTTCAAAACTCACCCCACTCCTTCACCTTCACCCCTCCCCCCATCGTATCTTGGAATCCAAGATGGCCTCTGCGATAATTGTTCATCATGGATGACGTTTTCATGGTTTTCGAAGGTGCTAAAACCGATAGTAAGGTCAAAATCTAAATACAAGATGGCGACTGAGATAATTTTCGAATTGTTTATTAATTTCATCATGGGAGTCGTTTTCATGGTTTTCGAGGATGCTAAATCCGATAGTGAGGTCAAAATCGAAATCCAAGATGGCGGCTGCGATAATTTTCGAACTGTTCATCATAGGAGTCGTTTTTATGGTTTTCGAGGATGCTTAAGCCGTTAGTGAAGTCAAAATGAGAATCCAAGATGGCGGCTGCTATAATTTTCTAATTGTTCATCAATTTCATCATGGGAGTCGTTTTCATGGTTTTCGAGGATGCTAAAGCCGATAGTGAGGTTAAAATCCAAATCCAAGATGGTGGCTGCGATAATTTTCGAAATGTTCATCATGGGAGTCGTTTTCATGGTTTTCGAGGTTGCTAAAGAGGATAGCGAGGTTAAAATCCAAATCCAAGATGGCGGCTGCGGTAATTTTCGAATTGTTCATCATGGGGGTCGTTTTCATGGTTTTCGAGGATGCTAAAGCCGATAGTGAGGTTAAAATCAGAATTCAAGACGGTGACTGCAAAAAATTTCAAAGTTTTAATGATGGATGTCGTTTTCATAGTTTTCGAGGTTGCTAAAACCGATGGCGAGGTCATTATGAGAATCCAAGATGGCGGCTGCGATATTTTTCGAAATGTTCATCATGGGAGTCGTTTTCATGGTTTTCGAGGATGCTTAAGCCGATAGTGAGGTCAAAATTAAAATCCAAGATGGCGGCTGCGATTATTTTCGAAATGTTCATCATGGGAGTCGTTTTCATGGTTTTCGAGGATGCTAAAGCCGATAGTGACGTCAAAATCAAAATCCAAGTTGGTGACTGCAAAAAATGCAATGTTCGAGGGGCAGTAAGCGCGTACCGAACACAAAAATATTTTAAATATCATATTTTTATCTAAACTGAAAAGTTTGTTTTGTTTGGTTTGGAATTGAAAAATTCTTTTTGTGATGGATAGTTTTTGTGTTTTCATCATGGGTGTCGTTTTCATGGTTTTCGAGGGTGCTAAAACCGATGGCGAGGTCAAAATGAGAATCCAAGATGGCGGCTGCTATAATTTTCGAATTTTTCATCAATTTCATCATGGGAGTCGTTTTCATGGTTTTCGAGGATGCTAAAGCCGATAGTGAGGTCTAAATCAAAATCCAAGATGGCGGTTTCGATAATTTTCGAAATGTTCATCATGGGAGTCGTTTTCATGGTTTTCGAGGTTGCTAAAGCCGATAGCGAGGTTAAAATCCAAATCCAAGATGGCGGCTGCGGTAATTTTCGAATTGTTCATCATGGGGGTCGTTTTCATGGTTTTCGAGGATGCTAAAGCCGATAGTGAGGTCGAAATCAAAATCCAAGATGGCGGCTTTGATAATTTTCGAAATGTTCATCATGGGAGTCGTTTTCATGGTTTTCGAGGATGCTAAAGCCGATAAAGAGGTCAAAA
Source organism: Agrotis clavis (assembly GCA_954870645.1). Taxonomy (NCBI): domain Eukaryota; kingdom Metazoa; phylum Arthropoda; class Insecta; order Lepidoptera; family Noctuidae; genus Agrotis; species Agrotis clavis. Next base: position 27,800,344 of record OX940920.1, on the reverse strand, counting down.
TCAAAATCCAAGATGGCGGCTGCGATAATTTTCGAAATGTTCATCATGGGAGTCGTTTTCATGGTTTCAGAGGATACTAAAGCCGATAGTGAGGTTAAAATCCAAATCCAAGATGGCGGCTGTGATAATTTTCGAAATGTTCATCATGGGTTGTCGTTTTCATGGTTCTAGAGGATGATAAAGCCGATAGTGAGGTTAAAATCAGAATTCAAGACGTTGACTGCAAAAAATTTCAAAGTTAATGATGGATGTCGTTTTCATAGTTTTCGAGGTTGCTAAAACCGATGGCGAGGTCATTATGAGAATCCAAGATGGCGGCTGCGATATTTTTCGAAATGTTCATCATGGGAGTCGTTTTCGAGGATGCTTAAGCCGATAGCCGATAGTGAGGTCAAAATTAAAATCCAAGATGGCGGCTGCGATAATTTTCGAAATGTTCATCATGGGAGTCGTTTTCATGGTTTTCGAGGATGCTAAAGCCGATAGTGACGTTAAAATCAAAATCCAAGTTGGTGACTGCAAAAAATGCAATGTTCGAGGGGCAGTAAGCGCGTACCGAACACAAAAATATTTTAAATATCATATTTTTATCTAAACTGAAAAGTTTGTTTTGTTTGGTTTGGAATTGAAAAATTCTTTTTGTGATGGATAGTTTTTGTGTTTTCATCATGGTTGTCGTTTTCGTGGTTTTCGAGGGTGCTAAAACCGATGGCGAGGTCAAAATGAGAATCCAAGATGGCGGCTGCTATAATTTTCGAAATGTTCATCATGGGAGTCGTTTTCATGGGTTTCGAGGGTGCTAAGTGCCAAAGCCGATAGTGAGGTTAAAATCCAAATCCAAGATGGCGGCTGCGATAATTTTTGAATTGTTCATCATGGGTGTCGTTTTCATGGTTTTCGAGGATACTAAAGCCGATATTGAAGTTAGAATCCCAATCCAAGATGGCGGCTTTGATAATTTTCGAAATGTTCATCAATTTCATCATGGGACGTAACGAAAGTTGAGTGGATGAAGCGTAACTCAGGGGTGACGACAAGCAAACTTACAAGTAACTCTCATGAGTAGGGCAAAAGTACTAAGCCTCTCCTTTTTGGCTCCCCCCCCCCTCCCAATAGTATCTCAGACACTTAAAGACCCGTGTTCTTTTTTTTTTAGGGATTCATATAGAGGAGGTTCGGAAAAGTAAGAACCATTTTTCAAAGTTGCCCCTTATGTCTCCCTTCTGAGTTTTTAATAAGGTTTTTAGATTGTTTTAGGGGGTTCTTAACGGGTTTCTAAATTTTTTAAGTGCTCTAACGGATTTAAAACTCTTTTAACTATCCTAAGGAATTCTCAATTTAATTTGTTTTTTTTTTTAAATTTTGTTTCTTTTTTTTATTGAATTAGTTATAAGGGTTCTCAGAATGTTAAAAAACATTTTATATAATTTAATCATTTACAAAATCTTTTAAGGACTGGATTTTCCAATTTATTTAAAGATTCTTATGGATTCTCAAAATTTAATCAAGGTAAGGAATACTTCTCCAAAACACGACCCCGCGAGCTGCTTGCAGCTCGCGCAACGCGCAAATACTAGTAATAGTATAATACTAACGTTTGTTGAGATAAAATCGGTGTGATTGGCAAACACTTATAAACTCATAATAAACGTTGCTACGAAATCAGGTTCTCTGTGTTCCGCCATTCTAATATTTCGAACTCGAACACGTTTCTAGTTTTCGCACAGCTTACAACAGTACAGTACAAGTAACATACATAGATAATTATATTGGCATCTACGATGCGTTTGTTATTTGAAAGTCATGTTGCAATCGCGATGCATGGCTCATCTGCATGTGCTCCATCTGAGGAGGGGCTAGTCGCGACCCACTTGTTTTGACGAACTTATCGACTCTTTGTTCAATCAATCTGACTTGCTCATACACGTGATTACCCAACTAGTTTCAATGATTCAGTTCGGTTCTAGTTTTTATGGAGCTATTCTTGTGGTTATTAAGGCTCTAATCTAGGCTGTTGTCATGGTTTTTGCAGTTGGCGCTACATGTTTTATTTATGCTTCGTCTCTGTGATCCGTTACTTGCCTCTTTTCAATAATAGCTTTAGAAGCCTCGCTTTTTTTTTCGAGGTGTTGTAGACATTATTATACATTGAGCTGTGGTGTGGGCTAGTTGCTAGTGACGTGCGCTTGCACACTTTCATTTCGGGCCGCTGCCGCTGGCGCTAGCTGTTTGTGTTTGCCCTTTGCCGTACACCGTGTGATGTGTGCCAAGGTCGCGCATGCTGTTATTTACTAACCCCTTCATTGAATATAATAGAAACCGTAATACAATCTAATGATCTTGGTTACTAAACTGCAGAGTTAAGCCGATCTCTGTGTGTCCCATCGTAGAGGATTATAGAAAAAGCCTCTTCTGAAACATTATCTAAAATCGTGTCAACGCGTTATAAAAACGGTGCCAATTATTTGCGTCAGTTAATCGTCAAGAGGTGAAGAAAGAAGACGGGGTGAATAATGATTTCGTAAAGGTTTTAGATTAAGGAAAGGGAAAGAAAACAACATGTCACTGGCCTGCAAATTGCAAAAAACGTAAGAAAATTAAAATTTCGCGGGCTGGTTGGAGCATTCACCTTAAAAGGCTGATCTCATTTATTCTAAATACGCAAACGAGATGTTGCATTTTCGGCCATCAGATGTACATATATCAATGAAGAGGAAAAAATACCACAAATTCGGGAAAAATATTCTCTGGTGGATTTGAGCCTGATTTGTTGTGTACAACAAAAAAATTGTTTTTCAATTATTGCCATGTTTTATTCAACATGGCGTCTCGTTTGCTAGCATAATTCATTCGTTCTGAAATTATGTCTCATCAAACCAATGTTAAGTAGAAAATAAATAAAAAATGTGTGTGTTCTTGAAGTGTTAAAAATAAACTATTATTCTATTGTACATATTTTTGAGTAAACATAATTAAGTACCACGATTTCATCGTTGCAAAAATCTTTAGTTTGCATTTTTTTAATGTGTTTCTGAACGAGTTCAAAATGACTAAGTAAATGTCATCTCTACAACGTGTCTACCTCTTAGGACAAACGTCAAACATGATTTTATTTTTATCTTGTACGTAAAATCCATTTAATATTATGAAAAAATGTTACTTTATTCTATTCAGGGGTAATTTTCCCAAGTTTGGTAAAATGTACATGTTATGGCCAGAGCGCCATATAAAAATGAAACATCTCCTTTATCAGCACTTTTGAAGGTTATTTTTACATAAGACAGGGCTGTCTCCCAAAGCACAAGTTAGTGTTATAATGGCATCGTAACATGTTTAAAGTCATTGACAAGTAAATTAACTTCATAAGAAATTACAATGGAGTATCGTGTCGATTTGTCGAGGGGTCGTCACTCATCTCAACACCGCTTGTGTTCGTTGCCTGCCTGTGACATTATTGCACCAAATGTTTTTGTCTGATAATATTCGGTACATGAAGACAAGCAGCAAGACGTCACGGCGGGGCGAGCGGAGCGTGGGCGACTGAACTGGTTGACCCCAAAACCAATAAGATAAGCGTTCTGTTCCGAACTGCATTGTTCAAATGTTCGCTAATCTTGCACGGTTAAAACTAGATCTTGAGTCATTCCTTATAAAGTCCACTAGTGCTTGCGAGTGCTTGTTATGTGCAGATTAAGAGCAAATTACTACACATCCTCGTTGTAGTAGTAGCTATGGCAAGCAGTGTCGTGAAGGATGTTGTAGTAATATGATATCGCACTCTATTGCTACCGCGACAGTTACTTAGTGTGAACTTACCTAATTTGTCTCGACCAAACGTTATTATGTCGTGAGAGATGGGTCGACGACAAAAAAAAATGAACAATATCGGCATAAAGTTGGCGAGTTACGCATAAATGAGTTAACGCCCAAATAAATGCTCGGTCACTGGGCATAAAAACTAACTATTTTTGTTCAGTAAATAGGCAGAAAGCCCAGTTAAAAGACATTTATTCGGCGCTTACAGTCATTTATTCAATGCATCTTTGGCATGAACCTATCTCTAGTCGTGAATAATACCGATACCATAATATAAATGTGCATGTAAGTCTTCGATCAATAAAAATGTAAGTGCACCAACGGTCACAAACTCACGGTCTCATAAATCATCGGTAAAAGCATAATCAACGACGATATAATACTAGACTCGTAATAACAGGCGACCGATGTCTGCCAACACATTAGGCAAAAAAGTCTTATAACCGTCTCATTTCGACCAATCCTGTGAGCCGTAAACATACGTTGAGACAGAACAGACCTTGAGTTAGCCAATCACAACGCAGTACCCCGCCCCCCTCGCTTACGTATTACCTCAGCGAGTTGGCAGAATAGTTTTGTTCGTTAGATCGTGCAATGAGTAGTCTAGTATTATATCGTCGTTGAGCATAATAGTGACGTATTTAAAGACGGAGCGAGAAGCGAGTGTGAAGTTATCTGGGAGCTAAGATAATTTTATTATAATTAACTGTAGCTAAGCAATCGGCGGATTATGGTTCATACAGCACTGTACTTGACACGACTCGACTCTTATTTAGAAGCTGGGTGTCGGTTATTACCGCTGCGCTGCAGCTGCCGTGTTAACAATCTCAATTCGCTCTGCATGTGGTCTTGACATCCTCTTCGACAAATCGTACTTGTTACTGACTGATAGAGATATGGAAAGTGCTTGAGAACAATGATTCAGTTTGAGAATAGTTCTAGCACATCCCGACACTCGTTCCAACCGAGCCATCGAGGTTCCTGTCTGCAGCGTCGATTTCTTCTATCCTTTTCTAACGTCTTATTGTTTACCAGTCTAAGACACGGCCGCACAGTGTGTTATTTTGCCTTAGTTACGTACATGCCAGGTTTATATTTTTTCTTTGTAGATTAACCCATAATAAACCATTCTAAAAAAACCGTTTTGATATTTGACTTCATTTAGGAGATTTATTTGACTTCATACAAATATTTTAGTGAAAGGTCACTGACCTTCTTAAAAAGTTTTTCGTCTGTATTTCTTGAATAAAGCAAAATTGCAGGCTTTTGTAAACTACCACTAAATTGTGGGTTCGAAATGTAGGTATTAATCCCAAAAAGTGCAAGTCTCCAAAGTAACAGGAACGAGAATGAAAAATGTTTTTGTCAATTAACGAAAAAAAATAAAAGTAAAATACCTGTTTGTGGGTCGCATTTTTTTAATTGCATATACATATATATACTTATGTATATATACTTATATATATACTTATGTAAAGTACCTACCTTCAACTGGATCAAATTCTAAATATGTGTCTAGCCAGATCTCGGAGATATTGAGTTTCTAAGTTTTTATTAAATTTCTATGGAAATAGGGTTGTCACAGAGTAGTAAATAATTGTGTAAACTATGCACGTCACATTTTAAACCGACTATTGCTAGTACCTACCTAAGTCAAAATTAATGAAACAGTATTGTTTTCATGCGAAGCACACAAGTTTTAGTGACAACCCTAACCGACAATTTAGAAATTGAATAATTCCGAAATCCTGAGTTTTTTGCATCTGAGTTTTTTTGTGGTGACAGTTATTATAGTGATCAACATTTAGGCTAAATAAAAAATGCGACCATGAAGAGAATGTCCTGAAAAAAAAAATCGGAATCATAGAAAAAAATATATTCTCACTTGTATGTGCAAGATTTTTAAAGTTTTCAAGAATAAAATGGTTCCGGTAGTGAATTTCTATCACATCATAAAACATTTAGTTTAAAAATCAAAATAGAAAACGAGATATTGTGTTTTTATGGTTTTTAAGCATTTTCTTCGATTTTATTTATTTCTCTTAAACGACAGTAGTTAGAGCCGGCGGAGTTTTGTAAGGAGTTTTGTTTGATTATAAGCTTTACGAAATACATATAAAACGGAAGCGTCCGAACTAAGGCAAAATAACACACTGTGGGCTGCCACCAGTAGCTATTAGATTAATTATAGGAAATTGAATTATAAATAATTTTGACCCTGGCGGGGTGTAAATTTCAACTAAAAATCGGCCTTATTTATTTTTCCACTTTTTAAATATTAAATTTTAAACGTATGGTTTCGAAATGCCTCAAGGACTTAAAAGCCCGGTTTCCACTGCAAGCGGAGCGGACACATTAATGACCCAGCGGGTGAAAAGAGTAAAAATGAGCTCGCTCTGGGAACGCAAAAACGATTTGTTGGTGGAAATACAAGTATGCAGTTTGCGCTTGCGAGTTTAAAGGAGTCATTAATGTGTCCGTTCCGCTCGCGGTGGAAACCGGGCTTTAGGGACAACAAGAAATCGTATCTTTAAATACTTCTGGCGTGGATAAATCTCAGTTTTTCTCAGCCAGTTCTTCATTTCTGTACCTAGGGATTATTGAAGAAGTATTCAGCAAGTTTTCAGCGTGCCTCAAACACTTTTACAAAAAGGATTTAAACAAAAGTTGAAGTAACCGAACGTTTTACATATTTTGTTGCATTGTAGAAGAGTTGTGATGTGGTGAACCGGGGATGCGCGGCCGCCGGCGCTGGGTCAACACCCTCACGCCTTATCAGTTCCGATAGGCAGCGGGACTACAATTAAATAACAACAGGTTACTTCATAGACATGTTGTCTAAAAATAAAGGAGGATGCATCAATTTTTCCTGGTTCTAGGAATCGCTAATCAAAACATTTTCCTGTCTGCTAATTGCTCACATGGAATATACAATGAGTGTTCTATTCAGTATTTTATTTTATTAATAACAATTGTTATTGAAGGAGCTGGTGGCTAAATAATAGCAGCCGCACAGGCCGATCTTCTGCGTTTAGCCGAGCTTGCCGAGGTTGGGTTGTGGATGGGTGACCATCTGTCATAGCGGGTTTTCTCCGTGCTTCGGAGAAAGCAGGTAAAGCCGTTGGTCCTGGCTGTCATTTATACATTTTTTGACAGTCGTATCTGTTAGTCAGAAGCTCATAAGTCTGATATTATGGCGTTCACCAGACTGAGCGCCTGAACTGTAGGGCATACTGTAACAGTTTAATAGACTAGGATACACTTTATTTAGAATATAAAATACATGAGCGATATAAAACACAGTCCACAACACAGTCCACAACACAGTCAGCACAATGCACAGTACAGCACTAGGCCACTGGGTAAGGCCACAATAGCCTCAGCAGGCAGGAACCGCAGCAGGAAGGGCCTCAGACAGGCAGGACCGCAGCAGGCAGGGGCCTCGGAAGGCGCAGTCCTCAGCAGCAGGGAGTCTCTGAGGGCAAGATCCTCCTCAGAGTGTAAGAGCCTCAGCCTCTTCAGTAGCCCTCAACAGCAAAGAGTCCCAGAGGGCAAGATCCTCAGAGTGAAGAGCCTCAGAGGGTAAAAGCTTCCTCCGTTAGTTTTGGTCACTTCAGAGGGTAAGAGTTCCCTCAGATTAGTGCCTCAGAGGGAAGCTTCCTCGTAAGACTGGATAGAAGTCTGAGATCGAAAGCACCCAGAGTCCAGGATAGAATGAACCCAGGTCCTGGATAGAATCTCCTAAGGTCCTGGATAGAATGAACCAAAGGTCCTGGATAGAATCAACCAAAGGTCCTGGATAGTCCTCAATAGAATCCACCCGATTCCTTTGACGGCCTCGGCTTTTATAGGTGTCAGCTTGTTTTGAAAATCATCTTTCATTTCTGTTTTCAAATAGTTTCTTCGGATTCGGACAGATCTGACCAAGGAGGTCTGTGTGCGTTTACATTATGTAAAATTTAGAATTGAGTTATTTATTACAAACATTATTATAATAATTAAATTAGACTGTACAATATTTCAATGAAATCAAATAGATAAATTAAATTATATAAATCAAAATGTAGCATCATAGATTAATAAGCTATAAGCCAAAACATAAAGTAAAAATAAAAAGAAACTGACAGTATGGCAATTGACATAAGTGTCACAAGAAAAATAACAAGTTAGTAAACAATAATTATAAAAACGATTATAAAAGGGATGATAAACAAGATGAATAGTATGATGAATGCCGTAAGTATTCATAAATACTATAATACCCAGCTGTCTGTCTCGAAATCGTTCCGGAGCGAACATGGAACAGCGAGCTAGCGTGGACGCATCCTATTATTGAGCACTAGGAAGTAGTGCAGCAACAGAGCACACTTACGTACGTCGTAGTTCCAGTGATGTTCCAGAGACGGATACAAATAGGGATGGTACCCACACAGCTTCTTATAAAGGTATCGAGCAAAGCGTTGAATTCGTTCAATCATCACCTTATACTTTTCCTCGTGCGTATCCCACACCAGTGAATTATTATGAAAGAAACTGTAAATCCTTTCCCAGAAAATTTACGTATTTACGAGTACGGTATCAAAAACCTGGCGAGGGTTATCAATCGTAAAGTATCTATACTCATACTATAAAGCTGAAGAGTTTGTTTGTTTGTCTGGTTGAATGAGCTAATCTCAGGAACCATTGTTCCGAATTGAAATATGCTTTTTATGTTGGATAGTCCATTTATCAACAAAGTCTAATAAAAAGCGTTGCAAAAACGGGAAAACATATTTATTGTGGGCTTCCTTTACGTGCGCTGCGTAAATGGTTTATGATACGCAAAAATCAATCATGTGTTGTGGAATTATTCCTCATTAAAAGTCCTAAAAAAGTCCGCGATAGTATAATATGATCTTTTAAGGCTAACTCACTATATCCATTCATGAAATTCAAAATGCATTACTTGCGAAGGTATCTTAGGGCTGGGCATGTTACAATTACGGCGTTAAGGGTTAAGGTCCCGCTTTGAGGAGTGGTTGGAAAGGCGCCACGGCTTCCCCACTTTTCGCCTGACGCAAGTCCTCACCGGACATGGTTGTTTCGGGAGGTACCTACCTCAGGGATTCAGCGCCAGCCGAGGGGAATGGCGAGCAGTCGGTACGCGTGAGGGAAAGGATAAGTCCTCTACCTCACGGCTCAGCCATCACTGAAAACGCCTAGGGCGTCGGACATCGCGGGACAAATTCAGGCCTACGTATGAATAGTCTTGCGGACGGAGACTAATGGGTAGCTCGCCGTCCACCAAGGTAAAGGCCCGAGTCGGCGATGCTTCACGCCAACGAGGAAGCTGACGGGGCCTCCATAGGGCCAAATGCCTAGCAAAATGCGGGTGAAACCGCGGACAGAAGCTAGATAGTAATCTCTAACATCATTATAGGCACTTGAAGCTGATAAACATTATCAATCCATCACGCGTTTCATGTTGGGGTCGGATCTATGTATGATTTACATACATATAAGTGTCTAACTAATTATCTATGTAATAAGCTATTACAAATGACAACCTGAACACGCACAGGAGCTTAAAATAATATTTATCGAGAAATTATTAAAATAAAAATATTTAACACGTTGGCTGCCATATGGAAATCCGAATATATTTGCGTTTTTCATCAGTTGTTTAAATGACGTGAAACGACTTATTGATAAGATTTCTTTATATAATTTATGTTTTTATATACTTTTTTGTATATTATGTGCTGTTTTAAGTCCGCCGGTCATTTTCACCCGGCGCGGCGCAAATGTAATATTTTTTTCATTGGAGCCACGCCGGTCAAATCGCCGGGCATCCTTGTTAATCGAAGATATGGACCTGATGTGGAACTCCAAGTGCCCAGCTACACTATTACATATACCGTAACGACGTCTTAGCAAGAGTTCTTCAGCCTGATGAGTACTCCCTGTTGTCGTATAAAAACTGAAGATCTGGAACACCTGATGTGGAACTCCAAGAGCCCAGCTACACTATAACATATATAGGAATGACGTCTTAGCAAGAGTTGTTCAGCCTAATGAGCACTCTCTGTTGACGTATGAAAATTGAGATCTGGAACAACTGATGTGGAATTCCAAGAGCCCAGCTACACTATGTTTATGAATAACATCTTAGCAAGAGTTGTTTAGTCTCATGGGCATTTCCTGTTGACTTACAAAAATGAAAGATCTGGAACGTCTGGAATCGTCTCGCGCATCCCGTTGTTTTCCCGTCCCCAGGCTCTAAGAATTCGACTGATCAGAATCAAGAATCAGACTTTTCAGATCTCTGATTTTGACGACCCCATTGTCGCTGGCATAAGCAACAGGATCCGCGTACGAAGTCGCTGGCAGAAGCTAGTCTTCTATCTATATATATAAAATTCAAAACTGACTGACTGATCTGACAACGCACAGCCCAAACCGCTGGGCCTAGAAACTTGAAATTTTGCATAAGCCCTCCTTATACCACGTAGGTGAGCACTAAGAACGGATTTTGCGAAATTCGGCCCCTAAGGGGTTGTTTTTGGGGTTGATAGTTTGTATGAAACTTCGCTACTACAGGTGCTAGGAATTCCAAATTTTGCATGGGGTTTCTTTTAAGAACGTAGATGCTCACTATGACGGGATTTTGCGAAATCCGACCCCTGAGGGGTTGTCTTTGGTGTTTGTAATAGGACTCAACATTGCAGGGGGGGTTCTATTTAGGATACAGGTTCTCACTAAGAGAGGATGATACGAAATTCGACCCCTAAAAGTTTGTATTGGGATTGATAGTTAGGAGTTTTAAATTTTTAGGACCTAGGTGTTACCTAAGACGTAATAATTATATCGGGTTGATAGAATTTTTGTTGAATATCGATTGAGTTTTTCTAACGGTATCCCTTATAGAGGGGGGCCGGGACTAGAAATTCACAAAGGCAAAGTTCTAAAATCACGCGGACGAAGTCGCGGGCGTAGTGCTAGTATTTCATGTAGGCCAAAGAGAATAAAACATTCTCTTGTAAAAGCAGACGGAAAGGCTGCGATGACAAGAAAATTCTGTGTAAGTTGTTACAAAAATAATTCACAAACGCATGGAAGAAAAATTGCCAAAAACAAAACCAAAAAGGTTACGACATTTTGTTCAGTTTGCCCAGACAAGCCACATTTGTGCAGATCTTGTTTTGATAAAAACCATTAATTTTCTGTTAATTTTTTTAATTTTAAATTATTTTGATCTCAACACAAAATAATGTGTCTCTAAATAACACTAGTCTTTGATTTATAATAATAAAAATATTTTAAAAAGTATACTGTGTTTAATTTACATCACAATTTTGTTTACTAGATACAAAAACATTCATACAACCAAAAAATTATAAAAATATTTTGAGGCCAAGTTATTTAAAATGTTCATTGGGGCCGCGCCGGTCACTTGTAATGGTATTTAGCGTTACACGCATGGCCGTCAGTGAGCAAAAGATGTTCAAGTTCACCTTAGTTGTGCCGGTCATTTAAGCCCCCCATGGCCCCAACGCTTCTACCAAGTGCCGGTCATTTTGACCCCCCATGGCAGCCAACGTGTTAAGCAAAATCAGCTGAATACGGTGAATTTAGATGATAATTTTCGCGTATTGTACTAGGTTTTCATATCTGTGCGGAGGTTATCGGTGACAATAATGTTTTTACTCGGCCGACGACACTGATAAGATATTGTCGCGTGCTGTGTAGTTGGCGTTAACACTGATGCAGCGACGTCACGAAGGCCGCCTCGCCCCGCTCGCACCCGGCCGGACCCCGCTCTCGCCCTCACTGATAACAATAACTTCTATCGGTTCATGCTTGCCTAGTACTTTTTCAGGACTGAGGCATTGGAAAGTGTTTTTCTTAATGACGTTACCGCTTGACGTTACAGCATTGTGTTAAGAAAACTGAAAGTGTAAGTTAAAACGACGACGATCGCCGACTGGAGCCAAATAAGATAAAACCACAGTTGGTTTATGCTCTTAGCTTTAATGGGCTATACAGTATCCATAACCATATTACAGAAGATAATTATTTCCACGGGTACTTTCAGCGGTGATAGAGTGATAGGTAGTGACTGAGTGCAGAGAGTGCTGTCGCACCGCCTGCGCCCGCCCGCCACCGTCACCATTCCAATGAGCGGATAACGTTTTTTGAATGAATGAGATAGACAAGTGACGGTCGACTTGGTCGACGCGTACACTTGTACTGCAAATAAATACGCGCGCGGCCACAACTCACGCCCGCCCGTGTAAGTTCTCAGAAACTGTTCTAACATTACCACACACATCCTTTATTGTTATTTTAAGGTAGAGTCTCCTTTAACCTTTAAAGCTAAATTATACAAAATAAGATTATAGCGATTTATGTTTTAGCGTTAGATTATAAAACGTAATTCTAAAATCTAACGGTGCGTACAGACTATGTAACATTAACATGTTATCTAACATTGTTATATTATGACATGGCCACACTATGAAAAATGTTATATAACATTGTTATATAACATTTTTCAGATTGTGGTCATGTTATATAACATTTTACATACATTTGTAGTGTTATATAACAATGTTATAACTTATATAACATTATTACATGGTCTCTACGCACCTTTAGGAACTAACTAATAAAACTAGGTAACTACTTACTAAACTAACTGGTACCGCACAGAAATAAAATTGTGATAATACAACGTGTTCAATTACACTAAAAAGGAAGGTCACCATTGAGTGGAAGGTCACCACACATATTTTAATATAACATTTTCAAGTTGGATTTCACCGATAATCATGCAAGGTACAAATCCCTCAGTAAATTCATTCTAACGTAAGAGATTATAACTAATATTATAATATCAGTGGCAGTAGGTAAAGGTGGTCTTTTGTTTATTATAAAAGCAGTGTGTTGCCAAAAGGCAAGTATTAGCGCGGTGGCGGGCTGGCGGGGCGGTGCAGCCCGTGGGCTCTCGCTCGGATGTAGGTCGCACCTGCACTGCGTCGCCCGACCCTCGACCCGAATCCCGAACGGTGCAATGCGTTGTATCCGCTTTTCCGGCCGTTTTGAAATATTGCCGAGTTCCTCTATGACAAGCCATAAATAATAAATCTACAAGCAAATCAATAAGTCGCCCGTAATAATATTGTTAGTCAAAATAGTCAATGTCATCAGTTTTAGATCTCGTGGATTTAACTTTTCGTTTCATAACAGGCAGCTCTCACAAGTTTCGTTTGTGATAAGTGATTACGAATGTACTGATGTTGTGAATGCCAATGATAATTATTTTAATTCAGGCCAATGACGACTTAACAAACAAACTTTAATTAGGTGCATATTGGCATGCAGAGCTAAAGCAAAACGTTGGCCTTATCCCAATGATTCAGTTTAGTTGTTTGTTCACGCATAACCAACCAACGAAGATCTGTTATAAAGGAGTACCTACGAACGTAACAGTTCGTTTAAATCTCCGTGATAAACAGTTATTACTTTGATGTAGGTAGTTTAGTAGTATGTAGTGAGGGATCATGAAGGTTGAATCAATTGCTCGCGTTATACAATAGTACCCGCTCCCTCCGTGTAACGTTATTTTGGTAGCGGGACGTCGTCGTGGCGGTCGAGGGGTAATGTTGGCCGAGCCAGCAGCCCAGCACCCAGCAGCCATAAGTGCCGTGCTACCGTTCAGCCTGAACAAAAATCAATGACTCGAATCTCGATGTCCTCACGTTTACCCAAAAAAGGTTGTCTTTGAAAAGTAAATGCTTTTGACTAGTAAACGTTTTAAACGTATTCCAATTTGTATATAACAAGTAGAAGAACGACGATAATCATCCATTTAATGTGGTTTCTGATGTTGTTGTGGATGTCCCGCAAATACTAACAACACAGGATGTTGGCAGAAGTGTTGGTTGTAATGATGTCGTTAGCAGCCGGGTGTATTCACCCGTGACGTGGTCGCGTGTGACGTGGCTTCCTCGAATAAAGTGGGAGTGCGCGGGAGTGGCGACGCTTGCGCCTCGCATCTGGGTCGCCATTCGCCTCTCGCGCACTTGCACAATTCTCTCGCCTGTTTTAAATATTTCTGTGGGATTCACCAATACGTGAGATTGATTCTGATGATTGGATATCGTGTTGTCTCGTGTATTTAATATGAAATTTCAAGTCCCTTATATTCTTGATCTTTTTAGGTGCCGTAAAACATGGCAACTTTGCCCAAAAATTTCAAAAACAAATGCTTAATTGATGATATTTTGGAAAATTTTAATAAATTGATTATTGTTTCGATGCCACTTAATACTATGTCTATATGCTCATGTCTCGATACACAAAACTCAAAATAGTAAAAAAAAAGTATTATTTATTAGTGAAAATAACAATTATAGGTGCTGGGCAAAAAATCTTATACATTTGGTAACTTTGCCCACATTACAGATCTCCGTTACTATAAACTTTATCACTATTCGAAAAGGACTGAATGAAAATACTGAGCAATAGCAATGCAAATAATGTATTAAATTATACGCCAAATATTCACATTCCTTGACCCTTAAAAATGAGTGGGCAAAGTCAAAAAGCCTTCTAGAACATTTTTCGTACAAACTGGCGATTATTTAAGGGTTGTCACCATTGACAATACTTAACTATTTAATATTTTTTTGTGTGGAGTATTATAATAAATTATAATGATAAATTAAAGAGGGAAATAATATAACATAATTTTTTACATAATATGCTTTATTTTTAAAGTGTTCAAGAACTAAAAAAAACTAAAAATTACTAAAAAGCATGTACCTATCTTGGTCTTTGTTTTTATATGAAAATAACAAATAACCCTCGTATCTTCTAAATCCCGCCTCTGTTTTTCAACTTTATGTGTTAACCAACATTATTAACTGTTCATCAAATCCGAACCCTCCTTTTTTTAATCGGTTAAAATTGTACCTCAGGTGACAACCCTAGTGAAAAAGAAACGTGGGCAATGTTGTCAAAGATATTCAAAAAATATGCTTGTGACATTGCCCACCGTTATATTTTTTGATTATATGACGCATTTAGCAAAGAAAACTAGTCTATATTATTCATTTCCAATGTATTATCGGATGTATAAAAATTACTTACCTGCGATAACGCCAAGTAGTACTTCTCGAGAAAGTATTTTTTTAAGTTTTGGCCCGCCAAAAAACACTCTTACTTCAACGACGTCTGACAGACAACTGAAGTAGTCTTGTGTAGTTCGCGAACGAACTAGTTCGAAAGAACTGCTCCCACAGATGAACTCGTGAACTAGCTCCCACATTTTCCGCTCCGTAGTTCAGTAGTTCGGACAGAATGAAAGAGATCGACTGAACTAAGATCGTTGCACGGGAGCGGGACAGCACTACGCTATAATATGGCTATAATACTCCTGTTCGCTCACCGATCATGCGCGCATCCCGATCCCGTTTCGTACACTTTACAGAAATTGTCGCATGCAGCAGGAACCGTATTAAAACGAGCGAACAAAGACAAACTAAATCTGAAATCTCTTTGCGAGCGAACGATTTGATCGCTCTTGATCGGTCGGTCTCTATTACGAGCTAGGAACTAACGAACTAGAAGAGCGAACTAGTTCGTTTAAGAGCGGAGAACTAAATTGAGCGCTCTCAGTAGTGAACTAGAATGCCCAAGACTAAACTGAAGTAACATCTGTGACAGCGCGTCACACAGTGTTGCCAGAAAAATGATGAATTTTTTACCATAGACAAAATGTTCTTACTAACTATAGACAAATTTGGTATATATTAAGTTTTTAAAAAAATACACGACTGGGCAAAGTCATATGTCGAGGGCAAAGTTGCCATGTTTTACGGTGGTCGCAAAAATGGAAAAGTGTTGAGACGAGACAAAGATTTTGGGAATCCAATTCTGCATCAAAATCACGATCGGATTGAGGTCACAAATTCTGCTTTCTTATTAAAAAGCGTTCTTTAGTTTTGAGAACTATTTTAAAAAAAGGTACTATTTTCAAAAACAAACAAAATTAGTGTAAATAACTTTCTGTCTTGGCTACTGATTTCCGAAAGATAGGAATATACCAATAGAGTTGTATATTTTTGTATTACCAAAACGTTCTCCAGAATGTAACGTTTTGAAACAAACTTATTTAGTTATTTTCACTAAGTTCAGTGATTGATACGCTATCAAGCCGTACATGTTGGAGAAGTGGAAATCGAAAAAACTTCAACTTTAGTTCCATATCTCCAAAACAAGCCAATTTAGCGCATGTAGTCGGGTTTAAAATTGTTGTAAATTAGGCATAATATCACCCATTTTAAGGAATGCACCAAATTACAAATCACCCTGTATACTTGCAAATAATTGTTGCGCTCTATGTAAAAACAGCAACATTTTTTAAGATTCGTTTTTTTTATGCGTTCACTTATTGTACAAAGCGGTCAACGGACCATCTGTTTCGACGACTATCTGGCTCATTGGGTTACAGTTACGGCTAAAACAACATTACAGTTACGGCCCGAGATCGCTCTCTTGCACTCGGTGACTCATGCTCAATGTCTTTTACATATTCACAACAAAAAAAAACCTTATTCTGTATGAAATAAGATTGAAATTGGCATGTATTGAATAATAGCAGGACAATAGAGTGGAAACTAGACAGCCGTTGACTACAGTCATTAGTCATTCGAAAAGTATTGGAAGGTCGTTACTTGCCGGCAGTCTCACGAGTTAGGTCAGTTCTTTATCGCTCGATCGACTCAGAAATGAGGGGATTCGTAGACGAATCAAAGTTACCGACATAGCCCAACGAATTAGCAAGTTGAAATGGCAGTGGGCAGGCCATATAGCACGCAGAACTGATGGCCGATGGCGGTGGGACCGTAAGGTTCTCGAATGGAGACCACGCACCGGCAAGCGCAGCGTAGGACGTTCACCAACAAGGTGGGCAGACGATCTTAAGAAGACCACACGATCACGCTGGATGCAGGCCGCTTACAACCAGTCCTATTGGAAGTCTAAAGGGGAGGCCTATGTTCAGTAGTGGACGTCTTACGGCTGATATGATGATGATGATGATGAAATCGAATACAATGGAAATGGTTGTCATTTTACGAATTTCATCGCAATTCATTATAATATCATGTGCCGGATTAAGAATGATGCCCTAAGTAATCCAAGCCTATCCATAAACTAGTTTTGGCCTTTTTTCAATTCATTTATTATCATTGTGAACTTATTCCTTTTTACTTTCTTCTACTCGTTCATGACGTTTAATCGTTTTGTAATATCAAAGAATGTTGTAAATGTTATAACAATGTTAATGAACTGTTTGTTTACTAGAGCGAGTGTTGCTCGCATAAGTGTGATGTAGCATGACGCGGGATGAGCACACGAGTTCTGAAATGCGACTGTATGACTTGCCTCAGCCTCACAGTGACACGTAATGTTCACGATCAGAAGATCCATTGTTTTAGCTTTGCTTGCTTGCTTCACTCATTTATTTCTAAGCAATAAGTTATGACAACGATCTTGACTGCTATCTTAATAAATGTCTTCAGATTTAGTATTGAGCTGCAATGGAAGTGAAACTTGGTTTTATCTACGGTTGCTGATAGTGTTAGGTAATCGCTTGTGAACCCGTGCAACGCGCTTATTTAAAGCATAATTATTATTAAGAGTGCTTCGGTCGTTTGATCGAAACATTTTCCGCTCGCGTTGATCTCTTGATTATCCTAATCCTATTTATTTACCCTTCCGCTATCGGGGGCGTAATCTAATCATGTCCCCTCGCAGACAAACCACATTTCGCCTAATATTGCAATATATAACAGCCTAACAGCAGTAATGGCCTCTCACGCTGATATTAGCACCGACGACAACGTTGACTAGAAGCTGTGTGAAACGAAATTGATTCATTGAAGGACGTGGACTGATAGATAACCCAATATTGTGATCAAAAATACCTAATCAATGTTTTAACACCACGAGACCACAAAGTAGATCGACCTACCGCTGTTTTTGTTAAAATACGTTTTAGTAGTTTACAATGAGATCTGATAAACGTAATGTTTGTTAATTATAATTAGGTACACCTGAGGAGGTACAGTACTGATAAGATGACTAGTTTCCATGACATGTACAACTATTACGATAAATGGTGCAATGCGTACCATAATGTATTTCTGGTCCATTAATTATTGTTTAATTATTTGAATTTTGGGGTAACAACGCCGTTAATGTGCAATTAATAGTTCGGATGCTGGCTGGTTATAGGTGGGTTAACGCAGTCGGGATCCTCTATACGAGTAGCTAGTTGGATATTCATGCGAGTGTGTTAACTGTCGCTATTGATAGAGTGCGGCTCACCGTCGTCCGCACCCTCTAGCCTGCGCCATCATGCTCGGCTAGGCTTTCTTCCAATGGGTACCTGTTGCTTTCTTTGTTAATCTCTCAAGTGTATCCGCCACTCGGGCACGCCGCAATTGCGGCGGTAAGACCCCTCTTTGAGGAGTGGCTGGAGAGAAGTCATGGCGTCCTGACCTACCGCTTGACGCAGGTCCTCACCGGACACGGAAGTTTCGGGAGGTACCTGTGTCTGATGCGAAAGGAGGAGACGCCTGGGTGTCACCACTGCGAAGATCGCCCGGAGGACACGGTGGAGCATACGGTGCAAGACTGCCCAGCTTGGGCAGAGCAACGACGTGTCCTCACGGCTGCGATAGGCGGAGACCTCTCGCGCCCAGCATTGGTCGCGGCCATGCTGCGGGGCGAGACGGAGTGGGAAGCGGTCGCCTCCTTCTGCGAGGCAGTAATGCTCGTGAAGGAGGAGGCGGGCCGCGAGCGAGAGAGGACAGAGTCCTCCCTCCGCCCCATCCGCGGTGGTAGACGCCCACGGCGACGGACGTCGCTAGATGATCTCCGGCCACCGTAGGCGCGGGCATGCGGGCAGCGAGTAAAGGGCAACTCGCTGCCCGACCAAGGACCATGCCCGGGTCGACGGCGCGTTGTGTCCCACGCGCGCCTCAAAGAGCGTCAGCATAATGACGGGGCCCCCCTCTCAGAGGGCCAAAGCCTGCCGGGGTCGCGGGATTATTTCCTTACCGTGACCCTGGAACAGAAAGGGCTATTGTAGTCAGTAAAAGTCTGACAGTCCCTCCCGCCCTGCCCGGGGTTGGAGGACTCATTTGATGATTTTACCACGCTAAAAAAAAAAAAAAAAAAAAGTGTATCCGCCACTAGTGGAACGCGCTTCTTCCCTGTTATTGGAACATCCGACATGCATGCGACTCTGACACAACGCGAAAACTGCTTAGTGTTAACAAGTAACCTTACCTGGTTTCCAGCACTTATGTGTAAATATTGCGCAACAATGATATCATTGATCCTGGCATTCACCCTACTATAGTCATTTGCCGAGTGCCCGAAATACCTAGACCCCTTACGCGCGAGCGGCCCCAAGTTAGCGAGCCACTGGCTCGTGAGTCGTGCTGGTCGCGAGGGTCAACCTGAGCCCTTTGTGCTTTGTTCGCACATCATTAAGTTTTTCTGCCACCTTTTAACGTACACGGCTGTAAACATGACCTTATTTATGCTTATCTCTGAAACAACTTCTTCGTTTAATCTACAGATATTCAAGTTATTCTAATCCGGCACTGCTTACCGTGCACTATAATAATAGACTAAGAGGGCCTTAGCAATCCGAGCCTATGGTGCCACGGTAAACTAGTTTATTTTTGAAAAAGGCTGTCAATGGAGTTTCTCGCCCATTCTTCTCCATAGAGATCTATGCATTGGAATGAGTAGTCTACGTTACTTTCACAGTTAGGTATTATGTCTTGTGACTGGGACTGCAGCACCATAACTATTTTGAACTGTTTTTATTTTTTTGTCTTTTATCAATTCAAAAGTGCCTGCAACTGACCATGGGGTATTTTTTTTATGTTTTCATAATCCGTTTAAGTATATGCATTGGAAACAAATAAAGATTTATTATGATGTGTAACACCATTTTGTACTGCAATAATAAAGGCCTACGATACACATGCCCGTAACTTGCACAAAAGTATCCTAGTAGCTAGCATGCCATTACGCTTTACGACATCTGATTGGTGAACGATACAGTGGGATGCCAGCTACTGCCATAATGTTATGCAAGTTACAGGCATGTGTATCGTAGGCCAAAGAGTGAGTTACCATGTTATTGCTTGCAGGTGTCGATATTTATAAAACAAAAAAGCAGGAATTTCCCGTGTGATACATTCCAACTGTGGCTGAACGCAGACCACAGACAAAACGGTCTTTAGACTGACTACTGCTCACTATAGTTATGGCGATGCGCACACTTGAAACGAGAAGTGCTTAAAAGCACTGCGAGCCTAGCGCGGAGGCGGGTGCGGAAATATCAAACTTGAAACAATAATTATCTGAAATCGCCGCTCTTGGCCATGCTGAAGCAGGATGGCCTAAGTTTGTAATTTTGGAAAAGTGCTTGAACCACGATGAAAACTTGCTCAACAGTTTTTCAATCATCTCTAAATTCGGAAATGCGGACCTGGCTGAGCAAAAGTGGTTTTGAGCGAAGCTACTTAAAGATACAATTTTTTTTGGTCCCAAAGAAGTGTTTTAGGCATTTCTAAACCTCTATACCTTTAAAATTGAACATATAAAAAGAGAGAAAATGAATGAGCCAGATAATTGACTTGGTTTTTGGTTTTTACAACTCGGCAGGCGCAAAAATATGTAAATAAATCAATTTCTTGATCAAACAAGGGGCCCTTTAACTAACATAAACGAACATCCAAACCCGGAACAACTATGTGTAGATCATAAAAATAATAATAGATTTTAACTTTGAGACCTCACTTTTCATAAAGGTTATGTTTCAGATTTTGTATCAATACAGCCAATGATATTAAAAGTAAAAAAGGACTTTATACTATCATTGAATACAGCCCACAACACTTGTTGGTATTGATGGATGGATTAATAAAAGCAAACGGCGCGGCAGTTGTAACTTAAAATAAATGACTCAAAAACTTAAAAAAAAAGTAAGTACCAACTTCAGAAACAAATACAAAAAAGTTCAAAATAACTTTTCTTTCGGAAGTTGGTGGCTTTGATTTCTATTTCATTGACTATTGCCACCGACTTCCGAAAGAAAAGTTATTTTAAACTTTTTTGTATTTGTTTCTGAAGTCGGTACTTTTTAAAAAAAGTTTTTATTTTACTCTTTTTAGTTAATTCATATAATCAATAAAATGCGCCGACTTCCGAAAGAAAAGTTATTCTACACTTTTTTGTGTTTGGTTTTGAAGTCGGTTCTTTTTTTAAAAAGTTTTTTATTTTACCCTTTTTAGTTCAGATATTAATAATCCAAGTGAGCAACAAAAACGGTTTTATGCAGGCAACGTCACAAGATATCCGAAATACGAAAACTTTCCCTAGAATGTAACAAACACTTTTCTGAAAACCGCATCAAAATCGGTTCAGCCAAACGCGAGATAATCGCAAACAAACATACAATCGACTTTGAAAATCCACAACCAGAGTACCTAAGCAAAAAATTCCATGTTATCTCAAAAACTACTGGACCGATTTTGATGAAACTTTCAGTATTCCCTAAGTTGAACAATACCTAGGGTTGCCAACTATACTGTTTTGAACAGTATTATACTGTTTTTCACTAAATTATACTTTTTACTGTTGAACAAAAAAAAAAAAAAGTATACAAAATACTGTTATCAGCATCAAAATGCAGACACATTATTATGTGTTACACTTAGACGCTCACAAATTTGTTTTTATTTAGTCAGAGGGCGCTCACTGCTCAGTGCAGCGCAGCCACAAACAAATCACACTGAGTTTACTAACAAAGATTTTCTTGAAATTAGTACTAGCCAAAAGTGGTGCCATATTTATTAGTAAACACTTCAGAAGAATTAAAAAACATTATAACTAAAATTGTCTCATATCTACTTTCTGTTCCTGCTACCTCAGCATTTACTGAAAGAGTTTTTTGATCTACTCAAATCGGACTTATAGTTTCGGAGATATGCGAACACAAACATAAAAACATACATACAAACACTTTTGAAATGACAATGCCAGATCCTGCCCCACCTTTCAGCCCAAGATACAGGAAATATAAAGTAATGAAAAATATTAAATGAAAATAAGACCCCTGATTACATAATTGATATTCTGCAAAAGATGCTTTTAAAAAGTTAGTGATAAAAGGATTTCGAAAACCCAAAAACCATTTCCTGTTTTCATCGCGGCCATGTGCGTTACGCATTAAGCATACCTACACGCAGAGAAAATGACAAAATAAATGACACCTTTTAATGTGCTATTGTTCGGATTTAAATATGCAATATTCAGTTTTAATAAAACATTATTTTCAATAAGTGTGTTTAACGAAAATAATGTTTTTTTTTTTTATATAAATCACATTATGAATATACACTCTTAAAAATATTTCACATTTGAGCATGAATGATTAGGTACAACGAAACGTCATTGACGCGGAAATACCTAATCAAAAAATAGCCCTATTATAAAATCTGGACTGAGCACTTCAAGTTACCTAGTACCCAAAAATGAACTGTAATCGCCACCGTTTAGGTTTTTTTTAATTTGCTATAATTAGCATGACGAAAGAGAAGAGCAACTTGGATGGCGCTTGTCCCTTTCCTCCTATTCCCAGAAAGTAGTATGGATAGAAACAGTAAAATATAACTCTTACTTGCTAACCTTATTTACTTTTTCGGCTTTAAAATTGCTTTCAGGTTTATTTTTCAATATTCTTTTTTTATTCGGGCTATTGTCGCCAATGTCCCTGATATTGTTGTGATAGACAGATCGGTGCGCCGCGTAATGATAAATAATCGATGATACCATCTCGCATGACGAGAACCTTCTGAACTGAAAGCTGAGAAATATAAATAAATGAAATATCTCAACTTAGCACGCGCGGTTGTCGGAGTGGGAATGTGAGCTCGGCTATCATTGTGCCGATTTATCGTTACAGCCAATGGCCTGTTGGCAAAGGGCCTCGACGAATACCTTTCGAGGCTCTCTCTAGGTAGTTGGATCAAGGGCCTGATTCTGAAGGCAGTGTTCCTAAATACGGCCCACATTGTGAGGAGGTTCCTGTTTCTGTAGCCCTAACCACCGGTAGTTTGGACCCCGCTCCCACACCGGCGGACTACTGTTTTTATGTTTATAAATGTTTTTTTATTGTTTTTTTTTTTTTTAAGAAATATTTAAAAACGTAATAACTTGTATTTTGGTTACCTACCCTATTCATCATCATCTTCATCATCATCATCATATCAGCCGTAAGACGTCCACTGCTGAACATAGGCGTCCTTTGGACTTGTAGTAGGACCGGTTGTAAGCGGCCTGCATCCAGCGTGATCCTGTGGCCTTCATAAGATCGTCTGCCCACCTAGTGGGTGGACGTCCTACGCTGCGCTTGCCGGTGCGTGGTCTCCATTCGAGAACCTTACGGCCCCATCGGCCATCAGTTCTGCGAGCTATATGGCCTGCCCACTGCCATTTCAACTTGCTAATTCGTTGGGCTATGTCGTAACTTTGGTTCGTCTACGAATCTCCTCATTTCTGAGTCGATCGCGCAGAGAGACTCCGAGCATAGCCCTCTCCATAGCTCGTTGGACTTACTGAGCTTACTAATGAGGCCCATAGTAAAGGACCACGTTTCGGCGCTATACGTCATCACTGGTAACACACATCGGTCGAAAACTTTCGACTTGAGGTACTGAGGTATTTTGGACGAGACCTACCTTATTAGAAAGAGGCAACTGGCCCCATCGGAGCTATCTCTCTCAGAACGTTTTTACGGCATGAGTGCTCAGTCCATTTCGTATATTGTTTGTGTATTTTATCCTTGTGTCAAAATGTCACAACTGGCATTATAGACAAAGTCATTTGATTTTTGGGTGGCTATTGTGTTTGTTTATTACAAATTATAAATGTGTTTGAATTATCTTACAGCTTCCACCAACATCTGTAATCCGTCAAGATTGTTAGTATTGTATTGTGTGTGCTTTGTGGCTAGACCAGCTTTGTGAAAATAGGGACGTGTCGTTAACGTATGCTCGACATAGGTATCTAACCTAAATGTGATATTTTATCAAAAAAAACAGAAACTGCACTTTTAAAGACATTTAATCATAATTTTAGTTATCACTGATAAAGGACAATTAATAGAATGCTACATTTGGTATAGTTGGAAGCCAACTTTTATTTGGTGGGTCATAGCTCTAAGTAGCAACTGGCATTGTCTTTTGGCATGTTTGTTCAGACGCTGATATAGACTAAGATAAAGATATACGAAAACTGGGAAGTTCTGGAAATATTACATACATACGGATCGAATTGATAACCTCCTTTTTTTTTAAGTCGTTAATTAGAAAGGTCAACCACTCGAAAAAAAAAATTATTTATTTAAGTATTTGAACTACCTAAAATGAGCGACTGGCTGACTAAGCTGGCCATCACTTACAACATTATCAGAACGACAGGTGACAACAAAGACATTAAACTATGGTGACAATGAATAAATATCGAGGTTCGGCATGGTGGAAAGGTTCAACCAATATTTGACCTACTAGTAATTGTTCCGGGTCTGGGTGTTTCTGTATGTGAGTTTCTATGTTTGTAAACGCACCCATGACACAGGAGATTTTCCTAGTGTGGGGCAAAGTATAAAAAAAACTTTTAATCTTTGCCCGTTTTTTTTGCCGAAACCGAACCTTCGGTCGGACACTAGTTGAAACTGCGTTGAATGAAAACTGGAACGCTGAGTCTCTGCTACACAGTCCACTTCACGATAGGTTAATAATATTTAGACTCGTCTCAAATAGATAAAGCCAGTTGAGTGTTTAATACAAAATATGTGGCTGTGGCCATCGGTGTGAGTTCGCGTGGCGGCGCTCCAGTTATCGATCGGCTGCACCGGCTCACAAAGGGCTGGCTGGCGGCTCCTCGCCCCGCGCTCAACTCCCCCCCCGCAGGACCTCCCGCCATCAGGGATGTTCTTG
This sequence comes from Agrotis clavis, assembly GCA_954870645.1. NCBI lineage: Eukaryota > Metazoa > Arthropoda > Insecta > Lepidoptera > Noctuidae > Agrotis > Agrotis clavis. Next base: position 27,775,454 of record OX940920.1, on the reverse strand, counting down.
TTGTTGTCCACATATCTAGCTTGTTGCACTACCTGGTCAATAATGGTTGTAGAAAATTGTGGTTATTTTTAAGAACCTTTTGTAGGTACCACTGCAGGCCAAGCGTCTCCTTAATATTTAGGTACTTAACATAACCCTCTGACGACTGATAGGGAAAAATGTATTGCGTCGTCATCCGCCGCATCAACCGGGTACAAATCCAAAATCCGTGGCTGCTACTGAGAAATTCCTAATGGAAAGACCCAGTAACAGTTTGCGCGACCCGAGAATCAAACCAGAGAATCAGACCACCAAGTTAGTACACACATCAAAAGTGTCTAGGGATCAAGCATTTTTATGCGGATTGCTTGAGATTGAGATGTGGCTTTGTAATAAATTTATGATTTTATAAATTTATATGGATCCTTTTTGGTGCATTTCATAATTTGAATCAGGAACTGTAAATCAAATTCGAGTAAAAGATGAAAATCAGCTGTCAATATTTTCCCTATAAAAACATACAACGCATTGAAGACATTATTAGTGCTACTGTTTCCCTACTACTGATTAAAACCAACGTTATTATGAAGCGGCGACGTCATTTAAGCAGGGAAGAAATGCTCAGAGCCGTGGGAATGATAGAAGCTGGTTCCCGGCAACGTACTGTGGCTTTAGCTCTGAATACAAGTCAGAGTGTTATCAGTCGACTTTGGACACGTTACCGAAGCACTGGTACCGTGGCTGAGCGCCATGGAGGACGGTATCGCTGCACCACACGGAGACAAGACCGATACATTCAAATCTTAACTCGAAGAGCTCCAACAATAACCGCCATGATGTTAGCCGTGAGGCTTCATCACTCTTCAGGGAACTTAATTAGCGACCAAACAGTCAGAAACCGCTTGCATGAAGTGAACCTTCATTCCCGAAGACCGCTACGGGTACCACCTATAGCAATGCACAATCGTAGGATTCGATATCAATGGGCTCTTGAACACAGAAATTGGGCAGAAGAACAATGGCGTTTCGTGTGCTTTTCTGATGAGTCTCGTTTTGGTATGAGACCGGATACAAGACGTATACGACACTGGAGAACCCCTGGACGCCAACAGCGATTAAAATCCTGCCAGGAAGTCCATCCTTATAGTGGTGGAACCATCATGGTATGGGCGGGTATTTGGATCGGCGGAAGAACTGAGTTGATTTGGATCAGAGGCAACCTCAACGCTCAAATTTATGCTGAGACGATTGTATCAGACGTCATCGTTCCTCTACAAGTGCAAATCGGTCCCTTATTTCAGTTAATGCATGATAATGCACGACCGCACACCGCAAGAGTTGTAAGACAGACTCTCGCCGCAGCTAACATCAATGTCCTGCCCTGGCCTGCTCAGTCGCCAGACTTGAACCCGATTGAGCATGCATGGGATATGCTACAGAGAAGAGCTCTGCCGAATATGGAGGGTATCCAGTCGCAAGAAGACCTTTTTTTGTTGTTGCAACGAACATGGGCGGCCATTCCACAGCGTGATTTGGATGAACTCATTTTGAGTATGCCAAACCGATGTTCTTGTGTTGTTAGTGTTCGCGGTAGAAACACGGATTATTAATTGTTTAAGTTACCCAATAAAATTTTAAAGAAAACTGTTATTTCAGTCTTTTTTTCGAACTTTAATGTTAGTGGTTCAAATGTCAAAAATCCCTTTATTAGGAAAATGGCAAATTTCTTTATGAATGCAAAGGTGACTTGGTTTATCGTTACTGTGACAAACGATAACACTTTATTTGATGAATCCTTAAAGAACATTTTAATTAATATCAATCAGGAGAAAAGTTATTGCAAAAATATATGTTGATCCCTAGACACTTTTGATGTGTGTATTTACCGTACTCAACAAATACTTTCCCGTGACCGGTAGAAGATATTCTATCAATTAGCCTTAAAATTTAAAAAAATATTGAGTTAAAGTATTCTATCAATCAATTAGCCCATTATAATGCTCTTTTGTAATTGTCAATCAGTAAGTATGTCAAATCCAAGTCATCACGTTCGCGAAGCGATTTCTCCCGGGGTGGCGGGACTGTCTCATTGGGTAACCGTGACCCTGGAACGTTAAGAGCTATTGAAGGATCACCGTGGATTTTAGTACAAGTCTAATAGTCCCTAACCCCGCCCTGGGTAGGAGGACTCATTTGAAGATTTTGCCACAAAGAAAAAAGCGGTATAGATCTCTATGGAAAAGAACGGGCGAGAAATGCGAGAACTCTTTTTAAATCGCCAAAATTATTACATAACCTTTGTTAGATCATTCGTTTTATGATGGTACGGTAGGTGAGAACTACACAAATTTGACAAGTAAAACCGGCCAAGTGCGTGTCGGGCCACGCACAGTGTAGGGTTCCGTAGTTGCCCATCAAAATACTTATGCGAACTAACTAAACTGATTCGCTGAATTTAATTTTAAAAAGAAGAATTTTCAAAATCGGTCCAGGAGTCTGAGATATCGGGGAAAATTACTTAAAAAAAAAGATTACGATGAATTTAGAACCTCCTCCTTTTTTGAAGTTAGTTAAAAATAGTTGACGATAAAAACCTACCTATCCTTAAAAAACATACCTATTAAAGCTGTAAAAATAAAGTTGACAAACTTACATTTGCAGTTGAAGAAGATGTTCTCCGATACATTTTGTTTAAGAAAATATGTTATCCAAGTAAATTTTATAAGTTGGTCGACTATTACACGTAAAGTTGTAAAGCCTACTTAGTCATGATAATTTTCTTTTAAACTTCGTTATATATACTACTATTGTGAATTTTTTCACACCCCCAAACATAACCGTTTAGCTGGTAGAGGGGGGGGGACACTCGAGTCGAGCAAAATTTAGCACTTTAAAGCTTAATATTTCACAAACGAATTTTTTTATCAAAAAATTGTTAATGGAAACTATCAATATTTTTTAAAGACCTATTTAATGATACCCCACACCAGGGACCGAAACCGGTATCAACAATACGGGTATTTTTTCGGTAACAACCTTTTTTTCTTTCACAGGTAATTTTAAAGGTTACCTTTATTATTAAAGTGAATACTTAATTTGCGACACACGAACTTAGGCGAACGCCGACCAATCACGGCCTTGGCTGGCACAGCACGCGGCACGCGCAACGCGTCTTTCATACAGTTTGATAATAAATGTATGTATAACTCAGTATTACTCTATAATTATGCCAGCATGTTGTTTTTAATCCCCGACGGAAAAAGAGGGGTGTTATAAGTTTGACGTGTCTGTCTGTCTGTGGCACCATAGAGCCCGAACGAATGAAGCGATTTCAATTTAGTTTTTTTTTATTAAAGGTGAGGTCGCCAAACATAAGATCTAACATTAATCCTCAACTTTACCATATATTTATTTCAAAATTAATGCTGCAGTATTTTCGACGTATCACAGGATTCTGCTAAGCCATTTGAGGTAGTATGAGGTCAGGGCCCCCGTAAGGTCTACTGGCGCCTGTGTGCAAAAAAGGATTTTGGCGCCCCTTTATGCATTTTGAATTGTCTTTTTTATGGTAGGTAGGCCAGTGGCGTATTTTAAAATTCAGCACCCTGGGGCTGTAAAGCTTGCCGCCTCGGAACTTAAACACAAAAAAAACATCAAGTGCTACTCAAACTTCACACCCAGAGTTCCATACCATCTTAGAGAAGACTTTAAATTTTTGTAGACCAAGACAAGATTAACTAACATAAGAAGCATTTGCTATTGAAAAATGAGCTATCAAAAAAGAGGCCGTGAAAAGCGAATGTCAACCTTATCTGAAGCGCGAGCGGAGCGAGCGCGAAAATTTTTAGCTTTTTGGAATAGAACAAGGCAAGGCAATTCTTCATAGAAGAACGCAGTGAGCTCTAAAAGTTTTACGTTTCTGGACTTGAAAGTTTTAATCTAAAAGTGATCAAATATTTGAAGTCTTTCTTTTTCTTTAGTAGGTACATAATAAACCTAATCCTACTTAAGTTCTCAACTTTTATTTAAAAAATATTTTTGTTTTTTTTTCAAACTTTTTTCTGGGCCCTTGGTTTTGGCGCCCCTAAAGGATGGCGCCCGTGTGCATTGCACACATTGCACATATGGATGCGGGGGCCCTGTATGAGGTAGTATGGCGTACCCGCGTACAGCACTGGTACAGACTTTCTTGGTAATCTTTACTATTTTCTAATGCCAAATTGGCATTGCGATATTCTGTTTCTTTCTCGTTAACAAGGTAATTTTGCACCCCCCACCGAATAATATCGTAATCGATAAATTCAAATTTTACAGGAAAAATAAAACAGTGTTTTTTTGTTTTTATTGTAAAAATTATCCAACCTAAGAGAATGATTTATATATCATCAAATGAAAGTTATTTTTTTATAGAATCATTCTAAATAAAAGTTTTACATTTTTATTTTATTAGGACCAAGTTATTAAAGAAAATATATTTTACTGGATACGTTAGAAAAACATTATTTCGCAACAAAGCATAACGATATTATTCGCGTAAAAACAAAAAGACAGCGTGCACAATAATAGTATCTATATTACAATGTTATTCGTTAAACAATGACATCCAAACATAAACGGTAATAGATTGTAACTGCGATTTTCGCCTATATAATATATATTATAATTTAAATTATTGTTTGAGTACTATTTTATTCTTCAATTGCCTGTTAAGTAATATCCATTATTAGAAATATAACTTTCAATAAAACTATGGCTTTCTGATAAAAGAACACTCATCATCATCATCATCAGCCGAAAGACGTCCACTGCTGAACATAGGCCTCCCCCTTAGACCGCCACGCCAAACGACAATTCGCTACTTGCATCCATCGGTTGCCCGCGACCCTCACGATGTCGTTGGCCTACCTAGTGGGAGGCCTGCCTACGCTGCGTCTTCCGGTCCGTGGTCGCCACTCGAGAACTTTTGTTCTCCATCGATCGTCAGTTCAATGAGCGATGTGGCCTGCCCATTGCCACATCAACTTGTAAATTGTATGAGCTACGTGGGTGACTCTGGTTCTTCGCCGAATATCCATGTTCCGGATTTTTATCCCGCAAAGAAACTCCGAGCCTCTAAAAGGCCAGCAGTGCAAGACCACGTTTCAGACCCCTACGTAATCACTGGCAACACACACTGTTTAAACATCCTTGTCTTGAGACACTGTGGCATTCTCGATGAGAAGATATCACGTAGCTTCCCAAACGCTGCCCATCCGAGTTGGATTCTTCTTCGACCTCTAGAAAGAGGTCCGTTAGGTAGGTTCAACTTCGAGAACGAAGTTGGACCTACCTAACTGAAGAATCTGTCCAAGGTAAGTATAATGGTCTACAACTTCGAGAGTATATCATTCCCAACAACAACCGGTACGGGTGCCACATGGACGTTCGACATGATTTTCGTTCATTTTAAGGCCGACCCGTTGGAAGACGATACTGAGGTCGCTGAGCATAGCATTGAGGTGCTCCAACGATTCTGCCATGATGACTATAATCATCGGTAAAACGAAGGTGACTGATGTATTCGCCATTGCTGTTGATGCCGAGTCCGTTCAACGCGGTCTTGAACAGTTTCGGAGAAATAACGTCTCCCTGTCTCACTCCTTTCTGCAATTGCTCTCTTCCTGAAGTCGGAAAAACATGGTGGCGTTTCTATACAAACACCTCAACACTTCGATACACCTATAGTCGATATGACATCGTTGGAGAACGTGCAATACTGCCCAGGTTTCGATTAAATCGAAGGCTTTTCCACAGTTCACAAACGCTAAATATAATGGCCGATTATACTCCTCTGTCTTCTGTATAATCTGACGGTGTATGTGGTCTATGGTACTAAAACCTTTTCGAAACCCGTCTTTCTCGGGAGGCTGGAAGTCATCAAACCTGCTTTCGAGACGGTTCGTAATGACTCTTGAGATCAGCTTGTATACATGGCTCAGAAATGAGATTGGCCTGTAGTTCTTCAACAAGGTGTTGTCACCCTTTTTGAAAGCAACCACACTCCCGTGGCATACTTCTGGTGTAGTACCTTCGAATACGACGGAATTAAATAACTTCTGGAGAACTAAAAGTACCGGGTTTCCACCCGCTCTCAGAAGTTCAGTTGTGATTCGGTCCTCACCCAGCGCCTTGTTATTCTAGAGCTGTTTAAGAGCCATTCTAATCTCATACAGGCTGATGTCCGGGATATCCTCAGTGCAGTGTCAATTTAGCTCTTGCGTCTCGAGCTGTACCGACACTGGGTGTTGATGTGTATAACTGCCCGTAAAACCTCTCAAGCTCTCTTAGGATCTCAGGTTTCGTCGAAATGATGCTGCCGTCATTAATCTTCAGCTTCGTCATTTGACTTTGCCTAATAGAGATAAGACTTTTGAGCCCTGGTTCCGCTCGATCACCTCTTTGATCCATGCCACCCTATAGGCACGCAGATCACGCCGCATTGATTAATAATAATAATAATAATATAACTGGCAACACTGTACGTCAAACATATACTTGAAAATTTCACCATTCCTTTTTAATAAAAAAATTATGTTTAAACCTTTAATAAATAGAGCAAATCAAATTACAATAGTAAACCAACAACAAATATAGTAAATCCAATACAAAACAGGCTAAAACATGTGTTCTACAGAAAAAAAACTATTTATGACAGCGGCTGACACAAATGTCATGTGAAAAATTATCAAAATTATGGATGAAAATACGAAATATGTTTGAGTTAATATGTTGACAAGAGCCAGAGCAGCACGCGCACGCCCACCATCCCCGGAGTCGCTGCTGAGCTCCGCCTCGCCGCCACCGGACATCGGATCTCCCACGTCACCGGCAGCGGCAGAACTTGCGTCGAGCTCGAGCAGCGAATATTTCTCCCCGCCGACGTCGCCAACACCTGTACGTCGGCAGGGGAGACGCCGGCCACCGAGGAGCTTGGGATCTAGGGGCCAACCGGCCCCGAGCCGGGTCCACGCTACCGGTGGTTGTGTGCAGCGCATGAGGTGGACTCAGTCCATAAATGAGAATGTCATGCGCGCATACTACGGGTCTACAGAGGGGGGAACTAACCTCACTGCGTACCGTGTTAGAATGCTGTCTCTGTTCCAGGTACTTGAACCAGCCCTAAATGTCTCGGCCCAACGACTTTCGGATCAGGTGCGGGTCATCCAACGTAATCACATGCTGGACGACACCGCGCTTGATAGGCTGCGCTCAGAGGTACTAAGCAACCGTACCATCTTATCTCCACCACCAGCAACGACGTCCGCATTTATTAATAGGGTTCCGTCGCAGTCAAATATTGCTCCTGTTGTGGAGGAGGATGATACGGTTGCCACGGTAAGTAGCCAGTGCAACGAATGATTGAGGAGCGCACTGGAGGATGCGCTTCGTGAGTACCGCTCAACTCCCATGGCGCTTAGACCCCGATTGCCGCGGTTGCCCATGCACAAAAAAAATAGGGCGCTGGTGAGTGCCTTGAACTCGCTGCTTAAGAATCTTTTCGAGAGCAGCGAGGATCTTGTCGATACACATTCGGTCCTGTTTTGCGGGGCTGTTGCGGCATGTCGATTAGCTAATGTCAAGTTTCCGGACAGTGACGGAGCTAATCGACCAAAACCAGCTGTACCAGCCTGGCAACGCAGGATTGAGCGTCGTATCGGCGGGGCCAGGGTACTCATCGGCAAACTATATTGCTTCAGGGAGGGAAATACACGACCACGTGTGATGCGCTTTGTGAGGCGGGCATTCTCGGGGACTGACATCGGCCCTCAAGAATACATGTCCCGTGTCACAGAGCGCATCGACTTACTGAAGCAAAAAGTTTGTGCATGGGCGAGCCGTATTCGACGGTATAAGCGACGAGTTGATCGGTACTCGCAGAATCGCATGTTCCGGAGCGATGAGAGGTGGGTATATAGAGCTTGGGAGCGACCTGAACCAGGCGTGGCAGATGCGGGCCGCCCGGATGATAGCGCCACAAGTTCATTCTGGCGCAGCATCTGGTCGGTGCCCGTCAGTCATGCTGAGGCTGGCTGGATGCTTGATGTCGAGCGAGTGTGTGAAACTATCCCTGAAATGGAACCAATTTCCATTACGCCATCAGATGTGGAAAGAGCAGTCCGTCCGTTACCGAACTGGAAATCCCCGGGACCGGACGGACTGCACAACTTTTGGCTCAAATGGTTGAGTAGTTCACACACTTGCCTGGCATCTCAATTCCAGTCAGCTTTAGAGTCTGGGTCGCTACCACAGTTTCTAACAACTGGTGTTACCCACCTGCTCCATAAATCAGGTAGTACCACGGAACCCAAGAACTATAGACCGATCACTTGTTTGTCGACGGTCTATAAACTTCTTACATCCATTTTGAGAGCGAAAATTAACACACATATTGAAAGTCACTCCATCATGTCTGCCTCTCAAAATGGATGTAGGAACGGGTCCCGTGGTACTAAGGAGCTGCTCCTCATTGACATGGCCATTAGTCAACAGGTTCGTCGATCTCGCAAGAATCTGTCCACATGCTGGATAGATTATAAGAAGGCCTACGACTCGGTGCCACATACATGGCTCATGAGGGTGCTGGAGTTGTACAAGATAGATGCAACTCTACGTGCCTTTCTTGAGTCGTGTATGAGGCAATGGAGAACGGTCCTTCGCTATCCGGGATGTCGACAGATCCAGGCGAGCGACGAGCCTGTATGGATCAAGCGGGGAATATTCCAGGGTGACAGTTTGAGTCCGCTTTGGTTCTGCTTAGCCCTGAATCCTCTAAGCACATTGCTGGAGGACTCAGGTCTGGGCTATCGGCTGAGGAGAGGTGGTCAGGTCATATCTCACCTTCTATACATGGATGATCTGAAACTCTTCGCCCCCAACAAATTGCAACTGATGGAGCTACTAAAGGTAACTGAAACTTTTAGTAGTGCCATCAGGATGGAATTTGGTGTGGACAAATGTGCAGTCATGCATGTAAAGCGAGGGGAGATTATGGAATCTGAAGGGATTCAGCTTTCAGATTCCATACACCTTAGATCACTCTCCTCATCCGAAACCTACAAGTATTTGGGTATGTCGGAAGCGTTAGGCATTGATGTACCGGACGTGAAACAATCGTTGAGGGAGCGCTTCTTTGGACGCCTGAATAAGGTTTTAAATAGCCTTCTTTCAGGCGGAAATAAGGTGCGCGCCTTCAACGGTTGGGTCATGCCGGTTTTAATGTACTCTTTCGGCATACTCAAATGGACTCAAACTGAACTCGACGCCTTGGATAGACGAGTCCGTACGCTGTTGACCGCAAACCGGATGCATCACCCTCGATCATCAGTGATGAGGCTGTACATCCCGCGGAAGTGCGGGGGTCGAGGCTTTTTAAATGCTAAGACCCTCCACAACCGCGAGGTGTGCAGTCTCAGAGAATATTTTCTGAAAATGGAAGTGGGTATGCACCGAGATGTGGTCACAGTGGACAAGGGACTCACCCCGCTGTCCATGGCTAAAGAGAACTGGCACAAACCTGTGGTACTCAGTACTGAAGACCGCAGGGAAGTATGGCAAAGCAAGGAGCTACACGGACGCTTCTACCGGGCTCTTCATGGGCCCGATGTAGATTTTCTAGCGTCCGTGTCCTGGCTACGATTCGGTGACCTCTTCGGGGAAACTGAAGGTTTTGTCTGTGCGATTATGGACGAAGTTATCTTGACGAACAACTACCGGAGACATATTATAAAGGATGGAACGATTGACGTGTGTCGGGCATGCCATCGTCCAGGTGAATCCATCCGACATATTATCTCTGGTTGTTCTCGTCTTGCTAACGGCGAGTACTTGCACAGGCACAACCTAGTAGCCAGAATCATCCACCAGCAACTTGCGTTGAAATACAAACTTGTGGAATCTGAAGTACCGTATTACAGGTATGTGCCCGACCCAGTTCTCGAGAAAGACCATGTCACGTTGTACTGGGATCTGCCTATCATTACTGACAGGACTATTGTCGCCAATAAGCCTGACATAGTAGTGATAGACAGATCAGCGCGCCGCGCAATGATAATCGATGTTACCATCCCGCATGACGAGAACCTCGTGAAGGCAGAGAAAGATAAACAAATCAAATATCTCGATCTGGCACGCGAGGTTGTCGACATGTGGAATGTGAGCTCGGCTATCATTGTGCCGATCGTCGTGACTGCCAATGGCCTGATGGCAAAGAGCCTCGACGAACACCTTTCGAGGCTCTCCTTAGGGGGTTGGATCAAGGGCCAGATTCAGAAGGCGGTACTTCTTGATACGGCTCGTATTGTGAGGAGGTTCCTGTCTCTGGAACCCTAACCACCGGTAGCTTGGACCCTGCTCCCACACCGGCGGACTACTATTTTAATATTTTTAAATGTTTTTTTATGCGTTTGTTTTTTAAAATATTTAAAAATGTATTAATATGTATAGTAAATAAATAAACGTCATAATAATAATAAATCATTTATTTCAGGTCTTTGACCCATATAAATTTAAACAAATAATAATTATACAGCCGTTATGCTGACACTGTGTCACATTCCATTAAAAATTACAAAATAATTACAGAAAATGAGATTGAATTAAAAATTATAAATCAAATACAAAATTTTAAAAATGTCAAAAAAAAAAAAAAAAAAAAAAAAAAAAAAAAAAAAAAAAAAATTACTAAAATGTCAAAATTAAAATCAATAAAATAAAATGTCAGACGTTCAAAAATGTAGGCTAAAGGTGATAGTAAGTGCAGGCACTGGCATGCAGCTGCAGCCATCTCCGTAAGAAAGGAGAATCCCACCGCTCGGACAACACGCTCAGGACTCCGTTCGAACTGCCCCTACAGCGACGCAGAAACGATGCACTCCTTTTCCGGATTATTCCGTAGAAGTCATCGGTAGTAGCATCAGCGAACATCGCTGATGCGCTACAAAACCGGGGCCGCCCCATCAGAATCCTGAACGCGTTGTTGTACTGGACACGAAGCGCGTTATACGCCCGCTGAGTGAAGAGATTCGTCTATTGAGTTTGCCATATTCCAACATTTCAGCTGAAGATTGCAGCCTCATCTCGGTCCGGTCTTGCATCAACTTGATGGTTCCGTTCGAGAGCTTTTGAGACTTATTGCGGTGAGGGGTCTTAAAGAATTTGAATCCCACAGCTTGAACAGTTTCCACCAACCCACTGTTAATCTCGTCCACAGTTTCGCATTCGGTTAGGGCGATTGTGCAGTTCCAGTTGAAAGTCTTCGGGGTTCTGGATGTGGGCAGGACTATTTCGGAGCGTAGACTTTACGAGACGAGACCTTTCAAGCTTCACATTAATATTCAATGTGCCTCTGACGATTCGGTGATCGCTACCGGTTTTTACCTTGGGGAGCACAGAGACATCACTGAATATTCGCTTCTTGGTCGTCATGATGAAGTCGATCTCATTTCTGATAGTACCATCGGGGCTCATCCACGTCTACCTCCTGGATGGCCGCTTCTGGAAGTAGGAGTTCATTAAATGAAGTTCTTCCTTTTCCATGAAGTCGACCAGTCGCTGGCCCCTCGCTGCCCATACCCAAATGGCCCCACTCTCAACTTATCGCCATTCCGTGCGCCCTTCGCGTTGAAGTCCCCCATAACAACGGTGAAGTATGTTTCGGAGGTATGTATGGCCTCGGATATCTCCTCATCCAATGCCTCTACTTCATCATCGAGGTCGGTGCCTATGACCTGTATGACCTTTAACGAATACCAGTTGATAATTCTGAGTATAAGGTATGCTACCCTACTCGACACACTGTCGACTTTCATAACGTTGTTGATGAGAGACCCGCGGACGGGAAATCCAACACCACCCTGGGATTTAGGTCTCCTTCCCGGTAGAAGAGCATGTTGCCGGAATCTAGAACTATCGTATCCTGACCCTCTCTTCGGATTTCATTGCATTTTGCTCAATTCTTCCTCCAGCTCGATAATCTTCTCATCGGTCCTCAGTGTGCGAATGTTGTGTGTTACCAAGGCCAATGTCCGTTGGGGGTGGTATGCCACACATACTAGATATGAGCGCCGATGGCCAATTCCACGGCGGCGGCGTGGCCTGTATATTTTCACGGCGGCGGCGCGTTGCGTCCGGCCGTGTGTCTTAGTTTTTTTTTATTAGGGAAAGATTTCTTAAGAAGAAAAATGAAGAAAATCATGTTGTTGTTAGGTACCAAAAAAGTTTTATAAAGAAACGTATTTGTTAATTACAATTTTAGTCTTCTATATTTAGCGATTATGTTTACTAAAAACAATAATTGTTTCAGTATTTTAAGATGCGAGACAGAGTTTTTAATCAAAGCACTATCTATTTTTTTATGTGAAATGGGTTTGCTCTTGACCCTAGTTTTTTTTTATCGTGGTAAAATCATCAAATGAGTCCTCCTATCCAGGGCAGGGCGGGAGGGACTGTCAGACTTGTACTGACTAAAATCCACGGTGTCCTTCAGAAGCCCTTTGTGTACCGGAGTCGCGGTATAAGTGTGTCCCACGACCCCGGCTGGCTTTGGCCCTCTAAATGGGAGGCCCCGTCATTATGCTGACGCTCTTTGAGGCGCGCGTGGAGCACAACGAGCCGTCGACCCGGACATGGTCCATGGTAGGACAGCGAGTCTCCCATTACTCGCCACCCGCATGACCGCGCCTACGGTAGCCGGAGGTCGTCCTGCGACGTCCGACGCCGTGAGCGTCTATCACGGCGCCGTGCGCGAGGGTTCTCCCTCGCGAGTCTCGCTTCCTCCTTCGCGAGCATGACTGCTTCGCAGAATGAGGCGATTGCTTCCCACTCTGTCTCACCCCGCAGAATGGCGGCGATCAATGTCGAGGTCGTCGCCTATCGCCTGCGTCAGGACACGGCGGTGCTCTGCCCAAGCGGGGCAGTCCTGCATTATATGCTCCACCGTGTCCTCCGGGCAGCCCTCGCAGTGGTGACACCCAGACGTTTCATCCCTCCTTATCCGACACAGGTACCTCCCGAAGCATCCGTGTCCACTGTCCGGTGAGGACCTGAGTTAAGCGGTAGGTGAGGACGCCGTGGGACTTATCCAGCCACTCCTCAAAGAGGGATCTTACGGCGAGCCCGTTGACCCTAGTCTAGGGTCACGAATGACTAAGACAAAGTTGACGATGCTTAGAAGTAGGAGCCCTGCTAAGCGGGGCTCCGTCGATTTCTCTTGTGAAGGAAGAACTAGTTTTGCCTAGGTCAGACTAGTTTATCCTGAAATCGGGTTTGGCCGGTAATTTATACACTTGAATGTGTAGAGCCGACTACACACGTACCAGTATACTTGTACAAATCGAGACTTGCACAAACATAGGTCAGTGACCATGTTAGGGACTTTAACCATGGCGTGATGTGACGCGATTTGATCGATTCCAACCACAACTGAAAATCAACCTTGCCACTAAGAAATAATGATGCAATTCGATTGACTTGACGTCGTTGTGTCGTCCCTTAGGTGCAAGTATCTTCCCACACACGTTTCAGTATACTTGCGCAAGTCTGGATTACCGCAAGTATACTGTAAGTCCCTGTTCACACGTGCCATACACTGCGCCGTCGGCTACCCGGCAACCGGAACGTGTAAAAAGGCACTAACGTGTGTGGCATAAGCTACGTAGTCAGTGTAGCTCTAGAGCGAACAAACGCCGAATGCCATCAGGGCGCGCGTGCGAGCGAGAAAGCAAGTTGCGACTCGTCGCGGCGGCGCGCCGCGCGTTTCTTTAGGCGGCGGCGCGCCGACCGAATTCACGGCGACGGCGGCGCACCACATAATCTATGCCACATACTCGATATTATTATATCCCTTTCTTTATTCTCGCGTTAATAGATAATACAGCAATCGTAGATTGAGTGTAGATCACCTAGGTTAACTATTGCAAAAGTATATGCTATTTTTTTTTAAATACATTAATAAATAGTAACCAGCATTGCCATATTAATGTGTTTTTTGAAATAAAATCTCTACAGGAGTAGTATTGCTAAAAAATTGAGTTGCAAAAGTCCAACTGGAACGACAAACAAACAAATAAACAAACAAGAAAAGTGAGTTTATAAAAACGTGGGAAAAACTTTACTATAATTAAAACGATTTTGCTGTTCTTACTCGAATAATATCGTTATCGTAACATATTGAAATTCTTATTATCAGTGCTATCCGTAATCACTTGAAGCGATATTAATCACGTAAATAAGTACAATAAATCTGTAACGGAATATTAGGGCTATGGTTATTATAAAAATACAAATTTGTAATGTACTCATAGGAAAAACTTTTTGAAAAAATAATGTAACCGCCTTCAAAACAACCACAAAAAAGGGTAAAATAACCTTCAAAACTTTTCTTTCGGAAGTCGGTGACTTTTTTTGATTAATTTAATTGTCTTTTTGCCACCGACTTCCGAAAGAAAAGTTTTGAAGGTTATTTTACCCTTTTTTGTGGTTGTTTTGAAGGCGGTTACATTTTTTTTTCAAAAAGTTTTTATTTTACTCTTTTTAGTTTAAATATTCAACCACAATTCTTGTCAAATACGAGTGCATCGTTAAAATCTCTTACATTCAGAATTCCCTATCTCAAAAACTACAGAACCGATTTTGATGAAACTTGCAGTATTCCCTAAGTTGAACAATACCTAGTACAACAAAAATACTAATTAATATATAATTATATAATTACTTAAATCGGACTTGTAGTTCTGGAGATAAGCGAACACAAACATAATTTACTAAATCAGACGAAGCCAAGTCCTTACTAGAGAAGTTGTACCTTCCATCATCAGCTCAGCTACATGAGATGATGATTACCATATGCAAATACTTAAATTACTTCATAAAATTTGCGAAAAACGATGTGTAGGCCTATAAAATTTGAGGGTCGCCCTCGATTTTTCCAGGATCCAATCATCAGATCCTGACATGGTGACAATGGGACCACTCCTGAAGTATCTCCTTTCGAACAAAAAAAGAATTTTGAAAATCGGTCCACAATTGGCGGAGTAATCGCGTAACAAACACAAAAAAAAAAAAAACATACCGTCGAATTGATAACCTCCTTCTTTTTGAAGTCGGTTAAAAATGCGATGCGATGACAAAGTGTAAGAGAGTACCTACATGATGAATATGCAATAAAACGCAAAGTATCGTTATAATACATTACGATATTATTCGGTGCGAGGAGCGATTTTTAGGTAACCGGTATTAAAACGGTAACCTCATTAAAGGTTTTTTCTCGTAATCAAGGTCATGTTTAGGAAACCGGTATTAAAACGGTAACCTGAATAGAGGTTACATTTTTCTTCGGTCTGGTTACCCAGATAGCGGTTACCTAAGTCTGAAAAATAACCGAAATTCTTCAATACCGGTACCGTAATTTATAAAGGTTTTCGGTCCCTGCCCCACACTAAGGGGTACGCGAGAAAAAAAAAAACATCCCCACTTTACGTGTACAGGAGGTACCCTAAAAAAAAATATTTTACGAGATTTTATTTTACCACTTTTTCGGCACAACAAATCCGTATATTTACACCAAATTACAGCTCTCTAGTACTGTGCGTCTCTGAGCTAAACTGCGGACAGACGGACGGACGGACGGACGGACGGACATGGCGAAACTATAAGGGTTCCTTGTTGACTACGGAACCCTAAAAAAATGTTCATAGTAAAATAAAAAAAAGGACAATTCCGAAACAAAACGAATAATTAAAATAAACCGTGGCAGCTAACAGATGACCAGTCGCTGCTGACAGCGATCGCTCACAATAGTTATTTTCACCTCACCCGCTCGGAAAGATTCTATTTCTCATTCAAAATCTGAGCGCAAAACTCCATTTTGTGCTCTAGAGCACAAAGTGTTGTTTAAAATTCGAACACGTCTTGTATTCAATTGTTTTCTACTTTTCTACACTGGCAGGCGAGCCGCCCCCACTACATTTCCTCGCTGTGTGAGGTGAAAAGTTGTGTGTTGCACTCGGCAGCAAAGTTTTTCTGCGTCTCGTACCTTTGAAAACTTCGCATCGCTCAGGATTCTATATTTGAACCGCTCGTTTCTCTCGCGGTTCAATCTTAGAATCCTTCGCTCGCTCAGTTTTCAATTCAAGTACTCGCGCCAAAAATCAACTTTGCAGCCTTGCATAACAAATAACTATTGTTATGCAAGGCTGCAAAGTTGATTTTTGGCAACTTTGCAGCCTTGCATAACAAATAACTATTGTTATGCAAGGCTGCAAAGTTGATTTTTGGCGCGAGTACTTGAATTGAAAACTGAGCGAGCGAAGGATTCTAAGATTGAACCGCGAGAGAAACGAGCGGTTCAAATATAGAATCCTGAGCGATGCGAAGTTTTCAAAGGTACGAGACGCAGAAAAACTTTGCTGCCGAGTGCAACACACAACTTTTCACCTCACACAGCGAGGAAATGAAGTGGGGGCATTGACCTATACAGGGGCGGCTCGCGTGGCAGTGTAGAAAACAATTGAATACAAGACGTGTTCGAATTTTAAACAACACTTTGTGCTCTAGAGCACAAAATGGAGTTTTGCGTTCAGATTTTGAATGAGAAATAGAATCTTTCCGAGCGGGTGAGGTGAAAAATGCATTTCTAGTTAACGGCAAAATTGGCATCGAGACTCATTTCAGCGTTTTTCGATATCCGCATAGTTTCGGATATAGCCATCCACTCCCACTTAAAAATTCAGCATGTATCATGCTTTTTTTTCCCACGTTTTTATAAACTCACTTTTCTTGTTTGTTTGTTTGTTGTTCCGGTTGGACTTTTGCAACTCAATTTTGAGGCACTTCCCGGTAAGCTAGCAAGCTGAAATTTTGCACACGCTCTGAGTTCTGATGACAATCAATATCAAAATCAAATATTTTTATTTCACATAGTTTTTTTTTTTTTTGTGTATGGCTGATGGCATCTCGCAGGTCAACCTCTATTAGGTTGTGTACTGCTCAACCGGACTTTTCTGTGGATGCCTTAAGAATTTAAGGCCTCCAGCCAGGGCATTTCACATAGGCCCATAAAGGCACTTATAAAAGGCTCATCAATTATTATTTTTGTATACCAAAATGGATAAATGGTCACCAAATCTAAAAATCGCTTTAGCAAGAAATCAGGGATACCCCGAAGTTCGGTTTTGTTAGGTTCCTTTCAACCCTGAAAACAGAAATAGAAGCCTCGCCACTTAGGTCGATTTTTTTTATTATTACAGAAAATAGGTTATTTTAGGAAACGTTATTTGGTGACCATTTATCAATTTTGGTAACCGTTTAGAATTTTTTTGGTAGTAAAATAGGTACTTTTTTGGGTGGTGTTTAAACAAGCCCTTATAAAACGTCGACAACAGGTGCTCGGTACGGGTTGGTCGATTCCATGGAGAAGAACCGGCAAGAAACTCCATGGTTACTCTTTTAAAATGTGGTATGGTTTTACAAACTTATTGTTACAACTTTGAAAAGGTGCTTAGATTTGTGAGAAAAACGTAGGCCTAGTAACGAGAGAGAAGTCCTTACGAGAATTAGTACTACAGAAAAAAGAAATATTAATATATACACACGACCTGCAATGTTCTCACATTCACAAAAAAGAAGTATGAAAGAATCTATATAAAAAAAAGAAAGCTATATAAGCTGCGTTACTTCTGTATTATCTTACAAACTGTAACAAGTCTGTACAAAAAGAGTAAAAGCAAAGGCAATATAATATTGCAAAACGAACAAATAAAAAAAAAAACTATGTACAAGAATAAAAATAAAAAAGATGAATAATACACTTCTCATCAAAAAAATCGAAACACTTTCGTTTTTATTGTTTTTGTCCTAATTTTTTACAAAAGAGAATTAATTCCATGAAAAAAAAACATTACTGTGTAGCTGGCAGTTTGGTCATTACAGTAAGAAGAAAAAAATCAAAATTCGAAATAATTTCATTTGTTTATCCTATAAATGAAATTAATCACTGTTTTGAGACAAATGTGTATTTAGGGTTGGAGTACGTTTCTCGTTTAAAAACTAAAAATTAGCGCTTGTCTTTAAACTTTCTGTTTCTTATTTCATTTACTGTGACTTTGGGACGTCTGAAAAAACTTTTTTTTCTAAAACATATGGATACTTCGCCCGCAGAAGCCGCCCAAGTGGTGGCATTGCTGGATTCTGGACTTAGTCAGCGTGTTGTGGCTGCAAGATTGCATCTAAGCTTATCATCTGTTCATAGAGTCTACAAACGCTATCGGGAGACTGGTTCGTTCACGCGCCGTTCAGGATCTGGCAGGAATCGGGTCACTTCTGAGCGAGATGATCGATTTATTGTAACAACTTCTTTACGAAATCGACGCCTTAACGCTTTTCAACTGCAGCAGCAGCTTCGCGTTGTACGAAGAGTAGCTGTAAGTGACTCTACAATAAGAAGAAGGTTGAAGGAACGCGGATTGGCACCGCATAAGCCAGCGAATGGGCCGAAATTAACTGCAGACCATCGAAGAGCGCGCCTTAACTTTGCACGCGAGCACCTAACTTGGTCATACCTTCAGTGGAGCAAAGTACTGTTTTCTGATGAGTGTAAAATTATGCTGTATGGTAACGACGGAAGGAACAAGGTCTACAGAAGAGATGGAGAACGCTTTGCACAATGCTGCATTGAAGAAAAGGTCAGCTATGGTGGCGGTTCGTGGACGGTTTGGGGAGGAATCAGCGCCGACGGTAAGACAGAACTTGCCTTTGTGTCTGGGCCACGGCTGCCTGCACTAAACTCTCATCGGTACATCGAACAGTGTCTTGAACCTCATGTGATGCCCTATGCACATTTTATTGGCAACGACTTCATATTCATGCACGACAATGCTAGAGCTCACACCGCGGGCGTCGTACGAGATTATCTTACCGAAGTCGGTATCTCCATTATGGTATGGCCAGCAAGAAGCCCGGACATGAATCCCATTGAACATCTATGGGATGAATTAAAGAGACGAATTCGAGCAAGAGATCCAGCCCCAGAAACACTTAGCCAGCTGCAAAATGCAATCCAAGAGGAATGGGATAATATACCACAACATGTGATCGTGACTCTCATCCGATCGATGAAGAACCGTATGGAAGCAGTAATAAGAGCTCGCGGAGGGAATACAAGTTATTAAATAAACGTTTCTTACATTTTTTTTTCATTTACGCGTGTTGTTTTACCCATTTCCTTCATATTCCATACAGGGTAAAAATTACTCATTATACAAAATACGAAACCTATGAAGACTTAATTTGAATTTAGAACATTAACATTAGGATTTAAAAACCTCATACTACTCACTATTAAATGACATTTTACATTTATTCCTAAATATACACATTTTTCTGATAATCCTTATCAAATCATAAACTGCGAGGTGTTTCGATTTTTTTGATGAGAAGTGTATTATCCTAACACGTGGAATATAGAAGTTAGAACAGAACTTAAGTACTGCTGCGTGGTACGTGGGTTTTTAGATTTTTTTAAATCTATTAATTATTATCGTGGTAAAATCATCAAATGAGTCCTCCCACCCAGGGCAGGGCGGGAGGGACTGTCAGACTTGTACTACTAAAATCTACGGTGTCCTTCAGTAGCTCTTTTACCGGAGTCGCGGTATACGTGTGTCCCGCGACCAGCCTGTAAAATGCTAGGAAGATTGAATCTACACAAAGCAAATACATTTGGCCGGTTTTTCTAGTTAAAAATGTAGATACTAGATCCCTAGACACTTTTGAATGTATATAAAATCATCTTGCTGTCCTTAAATCTGTATAACTATAAACATAAATGGTGAATTGGTGAATCCTTCAACAAATTCATATAGCGCACAGTCAATTATTACGCATGACGTACACAATAGAAGTTTACATTTGTCGGGAATTAAGGTGCGCAGCGGAGCGTGCGTGCGGCCACGGCCAAGGACGCGGCAGTACTGCGCCTACTATGAACGAGCGAAGCGTATTTATCGAAACATAGGGCGGCCAGATACAGTTTTCCTGATCAGGAAACCTGATCCATATTCCGAAACGGAGCCTCCGAAAACGCATGGATTTCATTCATACAAAAGCAACTACTGTATGCAACTGCACACATTCGGTAACTTTCTGGTCTATATATCAACGATAACATCTGGTCTCTGGCACAAGCTCTTTTCATCTCTAACTTATTTTAATAGAAAGAGATAGCATCTGTTCTCTGGAACAAGCTCTCTCCTCTGAGTAATTGAAATAGGAAGAGATCATCTACATTCTACGAGTTTTGTCTGCCTGTCGCTGTTGCTGACTATTTCGCATCCACACACAAATTGGTTCCAATGGAAAAGGCTGTTATTTTGGAACAGGATTTTGAAACTGTTTCTTCCATGGAACTGGAACTCATGAAACAAGTTTCTAATTTAATCTGTTCCACCCATCCGCTGGCGCGTAGCTGCGATCGCGACTGCAGCTCACGTGGGCTGGGCTTGTAGTGTTGGCGGCATTGGTTGGCGGTCTATTCAGTGTGCCGTGGGCCCCGGGGACTGCCAAGCTAACGAGTCAACATCATGCGTTTTTAAATTTTGATTGCGCAAGAATTACCTATACTCCCAAATGTAGAAAATTTTCCATCTTGATAATTTGCCATTTTGAGAACTAGTCTTTTCGAGAATTTGCCATTTTGAGAATCAGGCGTTTTGAGAATTAGGCTTTTAGAGAATTTGCTATTTTGAGAACTTGTCCATTTCTGCCTCTGTTGCCATTTTGCGAATTAAGCTTTTTGCGCCTAGACCATTTTAAAAGTTTGTAGAAAAATTACAATCGCGACCGTTTTCCATTTTGAGTACTAGGCTTTTTTAAAATTAGACATTTTGAGAATCAGGCGTTTTGAGAATTGGTCGTTTTGAGAATTAGGCTATTAGAGAATTTGCCATTTTGAATTTGTCCATTTGCGCCTTTGTTGTCATTTTGCGAATTAGGTTTTTTGCGTCTACACCAAAAATTCAACCTAAATTCTTGTCAAATACCTAATCGTAATAACATCGTCCAAGTACACAGTAAGCGAAAGATGCTCATAAAATAAAAACTACTGAACCAAATTGAATTGTATCTTAACTATAATTAGAAGTCGGTGACTAAAATGAAAAACCAAAGTTGTCTACGCTTTTTTGTGGTGGTTTTAAAAGTCATTTCTTTTTTTTAAAGTTTTTTGGAGTCGGTTAAAACTGAACTGACTCCGAACTTCAAATTGATGGCAGCAAATTATGATTGTTATTATTATTTTTATAATAAAATTTCGCCCGTATTTATATTTTATAGACGGGGAGGCCTCTCTATAAAATATAAATCCGGTCTCCAGGGTCTTACCGGTCCAACCAAACTACTTATCATTCATTGCAGTCGCTAAGGCTTGAGAACGTAAGAAACTTCATTCCAGGTTTATAATATTGGTTAAGATCACCGTAGATATGATTTTGATTATATTGATTAATTATGGTGTATTCGCTGTTGTTGGGTTCTCTCCGAGTAGTGTAATGGCACGGCGTGTATGTGTGTGCAGGTATGGTGACGGTGTCGGACGGACACTTCAACGTGAAGCCGCTAAGTCAGGAGTGGCGCACTCTGGTCGTCTACTACCTGGGGCCCACCTTCATCATCTTGATTTCGGCGCTCGTCATCGTCGTGCTGCCGCTAGCTGGGTAAGGCTTTACATATTTAATTTTCGCTGCCGACTAATCTTTGACTTAGTGAACAGTCGATATAGTTCATTCGCGAAGTGAGAGCTTTGTCGGCTACTGGCGTCTGTTAATTAAAGTAGCGTAAATGTTATGTTTCAGCCTGTTCTGGATCTGCTGGCACTGCTGCCGCATGGGGCGGCGGAAGCGCCCCTTCGACCGCAAGTACGACGGGTGGATGAGGGGAATCCTGTCCATCTTACTCATTGTTCTACTCACAGCCTTTCTGTAAGCATAATGGTTTTATTTGGATCTGAAGATCAATTGAAAGCTCTTTGCTTAACATGCTTGTGTGTGGTCAGGTTCGGTGTGGTGTGCGCGTTCGCGACGGACTCCCAGGTGGAGTCGGGTGCTTCGGAGTCCAGCGACACGATACGCATGGGCTTACGGGACGTCTTTACCTTCTTCAACGAAACAATAGGCTGGACGCGCACGCTGCTCATCGAAAACTTCAGCGAGTTAGAAGCTAACCTCGCTAAGCAGCAGCAAAGTGAGAATGTGAACCATGTCATAAAATTATCAATATGAAAACTTTGTAACTTCAAACAAAGTAACTTCAAAGCCTTTTTCAGTAATAATTAATCTGGTATTAATGTATTGTGACGCAGCTTTCGGCTTGACGGCGTCTTGGAAGATGGGCGCATTCTCGCGAGCGGCGTCCGTGACCATACTCTACCAGATGGTGCAGGACCTGGACGCCGTGCGGGAGAAGCTGATCACTGTGCAGGCGCTCACCGCCACACTGCGCGTCAAGGCCGAGGAACTTAACACTGGTATCATTCTACACATTACTGACAATCCACTTGATTTTGTTCAGTGGTCGAAATTGTCGAAACGCATCTGTGAGGCCCTTTTCTTTCAGGAATGATGACTTTTTTAAACCGATTGAGTGGGGTTTCAAAGTAAAAGGGGTTAAAAAGTAGTCACAAATAAATAAATGTTACAAGTTATATGTTAACAAAACTGTCAAAAAATATATTTAAAAAGTATAAAAAAAACCTACTGATTTACTTTGTATTTACCCGACTGCGCCAGGAGGGTTATTTTGATTTTTATTTTGATTGACTTGATTCTTTGTGCTTTTGATTGACTTGATTCTTTTTTTATTTTTTTTTTTTATTTTATTTATTCAGAAAAGTATAACATCTACATTAAAACACATGTTTTCTGCCAAACTGCAATACAGTTTGTCGGCAGTGTTCTCGTGGATACGTACATACACTCTTTGAATAAAAAACTAAAATAAAAATAAACAATAGGTACAAATATCGTCGGTTAAATACAGATAATTTTTCTTTTAAACAGGTCTTTTATCCATCAATTGTAGGTAGTTGATACTGTTTGTGACGACGCGACGCTTTGCGAAACGCTATTATGATAAAAGTAATAAACACTGTTAAGGACTTACAAATCTTCTTGATAGACATAAAGAAATACTCGTAATGTTGATTGGTAAACAGGCTCCAGCGACAATTTACATTCACTAAATCAACGGTCTACTTTCGTCCTTATAACAATTACATTTAAGTCTATTTGACATTTAGTGATGGTCTATTGCGAGCCGGCATACCCCCAACACTTGAACATTACAATGTAATACGCTATACTTGCATAAAGGTGTATCAGCCTTTTCCAACTTTTCATTTTTCGAATTCTTTAGGAATTCTAATCGAAAAATAAGTAACTCACATATGACATTACATTACGTACAATAAGTTAAGGACATTTTTTTTTTTTTTAGCGTGGTAAAATCATCAAATGAGTCCTCCAACCCCGGGCAGGGCGGGAGGGACTGTCAGACTTCTACTGACTAAAATCCACGGTGTCCTTCATAGCCTGTTACGTTCCGGGGTTACGGTAAGGGAATAATCCCGCGACCCCGGCAGGCTTTGGCCCTCTGAGAGGGGGGCCCCGTCATTATGCTGACGCTCTTTGAGGCGCGCGTGGGACACAACGCGCCGTCGACCCGGGCATGGTCCTTGGTCGGGCAGCGAGTTGCCCTTTACTCGCTGCCCGCATGCCCGCGCCTACGGTGGCCGGAGATCGTCGCGCGACGTCCGTCGCCGTGGGCGTCCTTCACCGCGGTTGGGGCGGAGGGAGGACTCTGTCCTCTCTCGCTCGCGGCGCGCCTCCTCCTTCGCGAGCATTACTGCTTCGCAGAAGGAGGCGACCGCTTCCCACTCCGTCTCGCCCCGCAGCATGGCCGAAACCAATGCCGGGCGCGAGAGGTCTCCGCCTATCGCAGCCGTGAGGACACGTCGGTGCACCGCCCAAGCTGGGCAGTCCTGCACCGTATGCTCCACCGTGTCCTCCGGGCGATCTTCGCAGTGATGACACCCAGACGTTTCCTCCTTCCGCATTAGACACAGGTACCTCCCGAAGCACCCGTGCCCGGTGAGGACCTGCGTCAGGCGGAAGGTAAGGACGCCATGACTTCTCTCCAACCACTCCTCAAAGAGGGGTCTTACCGCCGCAATTGCGGCGTGCCCGGCCGTCGGTCGCGACAGTCGTTCCTTCCATACTGCCCTGAGATCGCGCCGGAGGTCTTCGCGCCGCGCCTCGACTTCGCGAGGCAGCGGGGTCACGCCCCGGCGCTGCGCCTCCACGCGCCACTCATAGACGCGCTGGAGGGCAGTCGCCTCCAGATCCCAAGGCAGCAATCCGGCAAGCAGGTTGGCCGATTCGCCGGCAATCGTGCGGTATCCCCGGATCATTCGGATAGCCATGACCCTCTGGCATGCGACCAGCTTCTGTGGTCGCGTCCGGATGCTCAGGGCCCACACAGGGGCCCCGTAGAGGGCCATGGACCGCACGACGCCAGCGTACAGCCTACGGCAGGAAGCGTTTGGCCCGCTGAGATTGGGCAGCAGTCGCCTGAGGGCGGCCGCTGCACGGTTCAGCCTTGGGGCCAAACTCAGGAAATGCTCCCTGAAGTTCCACCGGCTATCGAGGACGAGTCCCAGGTACTTCATCGTCCCCTGTACGCCGATTGGAACTCCTTCCACATAAGTTAAGGACATAGTGATAGATAATGTTTTCTTAGGATTATTTTTAAAGTATTTCTTGAAACTCTCTTTGAGATTAATTCTTTTGGTAGTTCGTTAAAGGTTGTCGGCGTTAACCATTGTCTTGTTCGTTGCCCATAGAAATTGTTTATTTTTGGAAGTCTATATTTCCTTCTTTGAACTGCTTCTCGCACTGGCTGGTGGTAAACTTGTTCGGTTCTATACTCGGTATTTTGGTATTGTTCCAATGTGACGATATATTTTACTTTTTTATCTACTGGTAGTATTTTACAGATCTTAAATAATTTTTCGTAATCCTTATTAAGCGTTAACTTTTGTTTATTATTGATTAACATTTTTAAAAATCTAACTTGCAACGATTTTATCTTGTTCATATGAACCGGAAAAGTGAGACCATATCCACCCAGTCCGTAATGTCGCATCAACAAGAGCGTGATATAAAATGAACATTATCTTCTTACTAACAAAATATTTTAAACTATGAAATTTTCCTAATAGGATCCTTAGTTTTTTACATACACTGTTGACATGTGTATCGAAAGAAAACCTGTTATCAATGGTCAGTCCAAGATATTTGTAACAAAGTACATGTTCCAGTGTTTCACATTTGCAATCCCGTTTCTCCTCGTGAAGACATTCGTACGAGTGGCCTTTTAGGGTAATATTATATTGTTTTGCCAGAGGGTTGTACGTTATCTTTACATATAATAAAATCGTAGAGCTGTCATTCTTGTACATTTCTTTTTGTATTTTTTTCGAGATAACGGATCGATTCTGATGCCTGATCAACTTTTTTTTTAACGATTTTTTTTTAAAGTTTTTTTGTTTTGATCTATCTCCGAAACTACTGTAAAGTTGTCGATCAAATTTTCCTTTAATATTCCTAATAATATGCTTCTGTTAATATGCTATTTATTATTAGTATTACGCTATTTTCCCTGGGAGATAAGCAATGTTATGATATGTTGATTTTTAGTCATTGTTGACATTTGTATAAGAACCGCTATTTAAATATAACTGTCAGCGAACCAGCCAGTCTGGTTAGTAACCTGCTTGCCTTTCGTGCAATGGGTCTCTGGATCAAATTTTGGTTATTTCTTTTTCACTTTTTGTGGTGTTTTTTTTGAAGTGAAAACTTCTTTAGCGGCGTTGTACACTTTTTCTGTAATGGGTAAAAAATTTAAAACTCGCGTCAGGGTCACGTGACCAAAACTCGCGTCAGGGTCACGTGACCAAAACTCGCGTCAGGGTCACGTGACCCTGATCGAAAATGAGTAAGACGTCATTCAAATTTTTATCTATATTAATAATTTCGTGCAGGGCTACGGTAGACTCGATCGAAAGCTTGCCTGATTAATAAAACATTAAAAAATAAAGATTTCGAGTCGACAACATATATCCGCAAAATTCGGATTGTCGAGTATTTTGTACATTTCTAATGATTTTCTGACCAGACAGATCGCAGCCGCCATTTTTGACATCGGGTAACACATATATACAAATGTAGGTACTCTATGGGGTAACATGTTGAGAAGCTTTTTTAATTTTCTTTGTTTTTGGCAACCGAGTCGATAGCACTGTTAGCATGCCAGTGTCATGTGGTGTATTAAGTACTAAACCTCCTCGACACGTTGCGATATAATTTAGAAAAAAAACTATGAACTGTAAGGCCAGGTACTCACGGCGATAAATTTTTAATGTAATATAAATTGTCATGTTTGTGTACGATAGCGCAATAAATGAATATTGTATTCTACCACATAAATGATAGTACTTTTATACTGATAAAGCAATTGGTGCAAAATTATTCCGTAACCATTCCAAAATATCAAACATGCTCAACGTTAATAATCAAGTTTTCACTTCTGCCGGCACTCCCGGAGTGCAACCCGTCATTTTTTTTTGAAGTGAAAACTTCTTTAGCGGCGTTGTACACTTTTTCTGTAATGGGTAAAAAATTTAAAACTCGCGTCAGGGTCACGTGACCCTGATCGAAAATGAGTAAGACGTCATTCAAATTAAAAATAAAACATAGTAACAAAAAAGTTTTCACTTCTACCGGCACTCCTGGAGTGTTTTGTTTTTATTTGTCCTGTGAGAGTTTCAAATAGAAATTAGAATAGAGTTTAGAGGATTTAATTGAATTGCAATTTTTAAGCATTTATTTTTGCAAATCTGATCACTAAAATATGACTTTTGAACCGTAAAAAATAACCATAAATGTCTCAGAAGTAAAAAGATTTGTCACAATTGCTTAATTACAACCAATCTTTCTGTTTATACATAGCGACTTCAATGCAATAATTATTCTATTCAATTTCCAAATCGCTTTATTGCGACTACAATGACAACTAAAAAAATCAAGAACCTGAAGAGGAGGCCATGGTTGCAAATTTATAACGACGATTTTCGTGACGTGAAATTGTGTGAATTAGCGGGTGTTGTGCAGGTCTCCGTAAAGTGAAGAATCAGCTGCTGCAGACGCTGGCCAAGTGCGACCAGCCCAAGTGCCGCGCGCTGCAGGAGAAGTACAAGATCGGCCAGCTGGACACCGAGATACAGTATAGCCAGGTACTCACACGACACACCATCAATAGTTAGTCACTTACATACCATATGCACCCCTTTCTCCAAGACCTGTGTTACCATTTCACAAACTTGGCTTTCCCTTGAAGAGTATAATCTCCTTGAAATCTATGATATAAAATCGCGTCCTTTGACAAAATTAAAAAAAATTATTTTTGTGTTGTATATTGGATAGTTCCTTTTATCAAGGAAGGCTACAGCTAAAAATATAACTTGCGTTTGTTGGCGCCTCTACTTACTAAATTTAAGATATAAATTGTTGTTAACTGATATCGTTGGACGTTTCACGCTAACTCATGGACAGATGCTGGACAAGTATTTCCCCACCGTAAGTATAATAAATTCTACCTAAATAGAAAAATCTAGCAACAACTCAAACATCTATATTAAAACGGATGTTTTCAGTTATTAAGAGTATTAATTGAGTTCGCGTTTTCATAAACAACTCATAAAACTATAATCGTAATGATTGTGTGTGTTGCAGATGCCGGACGTGTCGGAGCTGCTGCACAACGTGACAGAGCTGCTGGACAGTGGCATCAAGGAGGAGATGGCGGAGGGACAGCGAGCCTTCAGCGAACTGCAGCGCAACATACAGCGCAACGTGGACCTGCGCGCACCCTCCATGTCGGACATGCTGAAAAAGCTAGGTGCGTACACTACACACTACAGCGCAACATCCAGCATACCTGTGTATGCCAGGACTCGGGAAAATATATAATGTGTTTATTTAGTGGTCCACTTAAAATGCATTTTATTGTTTATTGCAGGTGAGATGCTAAAGAAGATGGCATTGCAGGTCCAGGAAATAATAAACGAGGCCGACATGAAACTGCGCTCACACGAAAAGTACATCGACGACTACGAGAAGATGTACCGGGACTACGGACCCTACCGCCGCTACGCCGCGCTCGCCGCCTCCTGCTCGCTGTTGCTGGTAACTCACTCACTTTACTCACGTTACTCTCGACACTCACCTTACCTCACTCACCTCATACATGTCACACATCTCATTCACGCATGTGCTCCCTGAATCAGTGTAGTAGACCTTTAACTATGAATTGATCTGTTATGTTGGTTGAATATTTTCTAATGGGCGTGCCAGATAATCCAGCGAACGATGTAGCAAGTTAAAAGTGTCCATAGTAAATGAATTCGCTTTGATTTAACTTTTACTTAGGCAAGGCTATGGCCTATTATTACACATTGTGCTCAAACAGACTGCGAGCCTAACGCGGTGGCGGCGGCGGCGGCGGGCGCGATAATATTGAATGTATGAAATCGCCGTTCGTGGCCACACTGAAGTGACTAAGGCGGGGGCCTAGCGCGATGGCTACAAGCGATTTTGCGAGCCTAGGCGTTGCTAGGCAACAACAGATATAACGGGTTGGTGGCAGGTGTAGCAAACCATTTCGGTCTTATAGTCAGCACCATCTAGTTATCAGGATGTGCACTAAAATACTACCATAGGAGGTATTTGTTAATATTTAAATTATGTTTACTGTACTTGACTAGAATCATGTAGAATGGTTGATAATTTACTTATATACAATCTTAAACAACCTATAAAACATTTTAACATGATTTTTTTTAAACAAGATTTATAGAAACTACTTTGTACCACCGGTTTGCAACACCTGAAATCGCCTCTACAAAAACAAATGCTTGATCAACAGTATGGACACAGATCGCGCCCGCCACCGCGCCCGCCGCCGCCGTCGCGCTAGGCTTCCAGTGTGGACACACACTATGAGAAATACCTTATTGTATCGAACACCTTCACAATATGTCACGTCGCGTCTCATTTCACTTCGAACATTAACTAAAAGAAGCGCACTGTACGCGCCAATGAAACCGATGTGCTTGTGCTGAACATGAAACTTGGTGAACGAGAAGTTTTTGAAACTTAATATTTTAGCTCGAAAAATATGGGAATGTTTGAATAGTTTGTAAATATGATGTGTGTGACAGATCATGTGTCTGCTGACCCTGGGCCTGATGTGCGGCGTGTGCGGCAAGCGGCCCGACGTGTACGGCGCCAGCGACTGCTGCAACAAGGGCAGCGGCTCCAGCTGCCTGCTCTGGTACGTGTGCAGCACGTGACGTGTGACTGACATGGGTCTGCTGACCTGGCCTTCCACCGGCCTGCTGTGGTACCTGCTGTTCGCTTTCAGAGCCATTCGCACACTGAGTGCTTCTATTACTTCGTACCAGTGACCAAAGTGCCGACACACTCTATGCTGAGTAGGAGCGACGCCCGCGCCGCCTCTAATCGGCATAGAGTGTGTTCATGCTGTAAGTTTGCAAATTTTTGACAGCGGCCCGGCTAAGTCTGTAAGTATTAAAGCACTAGTTAAAGAGGTCTACTAGATAGGTAGTAGTAGTAGTAGACAGAAAACAGACCACAACAATAATTGAAGAAGGCTAACAAAATTCAGATTAAACATTTTCAATTCCGTACCGATCTCCAAGTGATAATTTTTGCAATGAATAACAATGAATGTATATTGTATGTCGTTCCAGCGGCGTCGGGTTCATCTTCCTGCTGGGCAGCCTGGTGACGCTGGTGATGCTGGCCCACTTCGTGTTCGGCCTGGTGGCCACGCGCTTCGTGTGCGACCCGCTCCTGTGAGTACGTCGCTGCTGCGGCTGCTGCTACTGTCGCTGCGGTCACTTGTAACCGCTCGTGTGTTCCACAGAGAGCCGCGCGACAACCGTGTGATAGCGGACGTGGAGCGCATGGTGGATCTGGAGTACGCGCTGTACAAGGTCCGCAGGGACCCCGACTTCAACCTCACCTCCGTCATCGTGTCCTGCCACGCCAACCACACCGTCTACAGGGTATTTTATTTTATATCAGCCTCATTTATTTCGCCATTTTTTTTATTCTTTATGCGAGCTTCCTAATGGCGCGCCACGACGCGTGCAATATCGAATCTATTGCCGATTGAAATGGCACGTATATGGTAATAGAGCGACGCGATGCAGTTCAACCGTGAACTACGAAAATACTTACCTTACTACTACGATATAAAGGCACTTCAAACAAAAAACAAAATGTGTCGCTAGTCAGTAGTACTTGCGCAATCGAATTTTGAACATAAATTGGTGCGTTATCATTAGACGTACATGCTATTCGATATCGAGCAGAAATGTAAACGATAAAAAACCGACAGGTTGGCAACTCTTTGTCGATGTTCAAGGCTCTGGAGCTTAGAATCGACCAGAGCATCGTTACCGATAAGCCTCTTAGCTCCTTTGTCAATCGACTGAAGTGCACGTGCAAGTGAAACTCTCGAACTCTGAATCCACTGAAGTGCATCGCACACAGCACATACCAACTCGATGCACTTCAGTCGATTCAGAGTTCGAGAGTTTTTTGTAATTAAACGTTTTCTTTAAGTTTGCCGTATATGATTCCTTCCCAGAATTTGTTCCTTACTAGCAACACTAATAAATGGTGTAAAATACATGGTGTTATTTTTTTTCCAAAATCAGGATATTCGATTCCTGGCCAGGATTATTAATTTTTCTAAAATCCAATGATGCAGTTTTAGTTTTTGTCCAAATCGGCCTCGAGACTCACGTTTTTTGATATTCCTCATAGTTTCGGATATAACCCTCCACGCCCAGTTGAAAAATTCACCCTGTATGTTATGAAACATTACGACGATCCGAATCGAATTTTTTAAATCATACAATTATGCTTTGATTATATACCAAACGGCATTGAAAGATCAATCATCAAAAAAAAAAAAAAAAAAAATTGCTCGAAAAAAAAATATCGTTCCTTTGACGAGATGACACTAGCTCTTGAATGGCAGGCTTCTATTGGTCAGCGAAGTTGGACGCCCAACTCGCACGCACGCTGTAGCGATAACTAGTAGCGTGCACACACTAGTAGCGTGAACGCCACGCTGCACGCCCCGCCGTTCCGAATTTGCGGCCTTAGTGTATCATAGGTGTTAACATGTGCGTTAACAAAGGATAATAAAAAAAACTTGAGAGGTGTCAAGGGACACTCGGATGGAACGAAGTTACTGTATTGAGAACGTGCACGACGGCGGTGGGAGTAGTACTATTCGATTGCAGCGCTCAAGGTGGCGAAAAGTAGAACTAATGGGGGATTATCTCAGAGGACATTCAGTTTTGCCAACTGCTAAAAACGCGCTAATCTCAGGAACTTCTGGTACAAATTGAATAATTCTTTTTGTGTTAGATAGTTCATTTATCGAGGAAGGCTATAGCCTATTTAGCATCACGCTATGACCAATAGGAGCAGAGCAGCAATTAAAAATGTTGTCAAATCGGGAAATTCTTCTTGAGAGCTTCCCTTGCGTACGCTGCGTAAACGGTTTATATTACGCAAAAATAATGTATGACGGAATTGTTCCTCATGAAACGTTCTAAAATAAAGTCCGCGACAGCATATGTCTATCTTTTAAGATTAACTCACCATAACCTTTCTTTTGGAAATCAAATTGGTTTTAAAATAATACATTTCTTGCGACAATGTTTTAATGAATATAGTATTAATCCATATCCATATATATCCATAAATGGATGCAAGTGGCGAATTGTCGTTCGGCGTGGCGGTCTAAGGGGGAGGCCTATGTTCAGCAGTGGACGTCTTCCGGCTGATGATGATGATGAAAAAAATGCGTTAATAATTACAAGCATTTAATTTTAAACAAAATGCCCTTGACATCATTTGATTTCAATGAATATCTGACGTGATATCGTAGTTTCTTCAACGGCAGTTGTTGGGGCGCAGTCGGAATACGACGGCTCTGACATTCAGCTCTGTCGTCTGTACGTAATTTTTCACCTCACCCGCTCGGAAAGATTCTATTTCTCATTCAAAATCTGAGCGCAAAACTCCATTTTGTGCTCTAGAGCACAAAGTGTTGTTTAAAATTCGAACACGTCTTGTATTCAATTGTTTTCTACACTGCCAGGCGAGCCGCCCCCTGTATAGGTCAATGCCCCCACTTCATTTCCTCGCTGTGTGAGGTGAAAAGTTGTGTGTTGCACTCGGCAGCAAAGTTTTTCTGCGTCTCGTACCTTTGAAAACTTCGCATCGCTCAGGATTCTATATTTGAACCGCTCGTTTCTCTCGCGGTTCAATCTTAGAATCCTTCGCTCGCTCAGTTTTCAATTCAAGTACTCGCGCCAAAAATCAACTTTGCAGCCTTGCATAACAAACAGGGTTGGAAAAAAAACAGTTTTTTTTAATTATATAAAACAAACAGTTCAAAATGTTTTAAACAAGTGTTTTTTTTGTTTTTTTTAGTTTAGGGCATTACTTCAAATTAATTCGACTATGTTTCTTTTCTAGGCTAGATCTATAAAAACTCGCCCTAATAAATTAAATGTTTACAAAAAAACGATCAATAGATAACATTTATTTGTATGTTGCGTAATCAAACGCTTCACATTCACCCGGTAGGTATGTTCTAATGTTGATTTTATATTGGGCGACACGTAGGGACTTTCCTAGCGGGACAGGCGGCGCGCCTCCTATTCGTTCGTAGAATAGTTCATTGTTCGGTAGGTATATCCCCGCGCCACGGTGCGGGGCTTTACCTGATGAACAATGGACTGAGAAACACCGATCTACTTATGTCTAAAAAATAGGGGAATTACCAAATTTCTTTCGACAGCCGACATTAGGGATCGAAGTTTACGTTTTTTATTTATGACTAATGTTGTTTATTAATTAAAATAGTTACAATTTTAATTGTTTTGAAATTATTATGATAATGTTTCAAAAATAGGTGCTATCTTGTCCCATACAAATCCTGGTACCTACTTAGATACCTATTTGTTTGATTGAATGAAATACCTACATAACATAAAAATAATGTTGGCGGCATGTTTGAATTCCTAGTGTGGGGCAACGTTTTATAAAAAAAAATGATTAAGTCAATTACAATGCCATTGAAAGTTCAAAAATATAACAGCAATAGAGACTCGATTGGTTTTATGTTGAACTATTCAGACTCAAATACTTATTATTTTATTTTCATTTTATATTCAGTTATTGCGACATGAAAAGTAGTTTTAAAACATGTTTTTTTTCGTACTGTTTTATACAATGTTTTAAACTTGTTTTAATCTTTGTTTTTAAACATGTAATAAAAAACACTGTTTAATTTCAAACTGTTTTAAACACTGTTTTAAACATGTGTTTTAAAACAACTTGTTTTAATCATGCCAACCCTGATAACAAATAACTATTTCACCTCACCCGCTCGGAAAGATTCTATTTCTCATTCAAAATCTGAACGCAAAACTCCATTTTGTGCTCTAGAGCACAAAGTGTTGTTTAAAATTCGAACACGTCTTGTATTCAATTGTTTTCTACTTTTCTACACTGGCAGGCGAGCCGCCCCCACTACATTTCCTCGCTGTGTGAGGTGAAAAGTTGTGTGTTGCGCTCGGCAGCAAAGTTTTTCTGCGTCTCGTACCTTTGAAAACTTCGCATCGCTCAGGATTCTATATTTGAACCGCTCGTTTCTCTCGCGGTTCAATCTTAGAATCCTTCGCTCGCTCAGTTTTCAATTTAAGTACTCGCGCCAAAAATCAACTTTGCAGCCTTGCATAACAAATAACTATTTTATAATCGCATTATTCCGCTGGAAAAAATAGTTGCTGTGTTGTAAATTGCAAGAATACTAGCAGAAATAGTAAATTTAAGTTTTATTGATTCCCAAGCGGTTCTTGGAAAGATGAACAATGCAGGAAATGGTTAGCTGCCGTGAAGAGAAAAAGTGAAAAACATCATAACCCTAATTTTAATCCTTTAATTGATATTTTTCTTATAGAATACAGTTTGCCTATGCTTATTTAATTTTGTTCAGTGCCAATGAATCGCCATGGAATCAAAAACCAAGTGATTTGTTAAAGAATCTGATTTCAATTAGAACGGTCAGAGCCCCTAAAGTTGCGAACGCTAGGTGGCGCTGATGTCGTGCACGTACTCAATACACTCAACAAAAATAATCGTCGCGACACTACA
The DNA here is from genome assembly GCA_954870645.1 of Agrotis clavis. Taxonomy (NCBI): domain Eukaryota; kingdom Metazoa; phylum Arthropoda; class Insecta; order Lepidoptera; family Noctuidae; genus Agrotis; species Agrotis clavis. The sequence goes on along the minus strand of OX940920.1, from coordinate 27,741,063 downwards.
CTGTTCAATGCGAACGAATTAAAATGGTTTTCTTGTTTTTTTACCGATTTATCCTACTGGTGGGAATCAGTAGGACAAATCGGTAAAACAAGTGAAGGTGGGAAAACATTTGCATAGCGAAAGCAAGTAAAAAAAACAGGTTCAAGTGATTTTTGACTTTATTGACATTTTAAATTTGTTTTGTTTTTTCTCACATTCTCGTTCGCTAACATTGCTGATTCATGAAAATCCGGTGTTTGCATAAATGTCAATAGGTCGAAAATCGCTTGCACCTGTTATTTTAACTTGCTATCGTTAAGCAAATGTTTTCCGACCTTCAAGCGATTTTCTACCTTATTGACATTTATGCAAACACCGGATTTCAATGAAGGAGCAATGTTAGCTAACGAGAATGTGAGAAAAAACAAACTAAATTTTTAATGTCAATAAGGTCGAAAATCGCTTGAACTTGAGTTTTCTTAACTTGCTTAACGAAAGCAACTTAAAAAAAAGGTTCAAGCGATCCACCCCACTCCACTCCAACCCCACCCATATGCCACCCACCCAATGACATAGGTCAAAATACGCTGTAGACAAAAAGTCAATCGTGTCTTGACATCGACTTGGGAAAGGACAGACTTTGTACGTTTGGTTTGGCTCTCGATGGTATTCGGAGCAGCCGCCTCCAGCGCCACAATTCGAATGCATTTTATCACAACTCCATGGAGGATAATAATTCAGGATGAAATTGAAAGTTCCTCTCTCATCGTATCGCAGACCCTGCACCTGTGGCGCATGGTGAGAATGCAGACGTTGCGCACCAAGTTGGAGGAGGAGGTGTCCCGGCGCAGCGCCGAGCTGGAGGCATCCGCGCCGCCTGCAGCACAGACCATCACCATCCTCAGTGCAGGCGCACGAGACAAGCTGCGCCGTCTGGCCGACACCGGCCTCTCCGACTTCGACTTCGACAGGATCCTCTCCGCGGTCAGTACTAGCCCACGTCACCATCCTCAGTGCAGGCGCACGAGACAAGCTGCGCCGCCTGGCCGACACCGGCCTCTCCGACTTCGACTTCGACAGGATCCTCTCCGCGGTCAGTACTAGCCCACGTCACCATCCTCAGTGCAGGCGCATGAGACAAGCTGACCTCTCCGACTTCTCCGGGTATCGAGAGATCTGGGAGTTCGATATTCAGTGCGAAAATAATTGATAAGTGAAATAAAATTATCGTAAAATGTGGTAAATTTTCAGTTGGAGACCAACATGACATCACTAGCCCTAGACCCGCTGGCCGCGCAGCTCAACAGTACGGCGCGCTCGCTGCAGCAGCCGCTGTTCCAGGCGGAGGCCGCGTCCCTGCGCCGTGCGTCCGCCGCGCTCGACCAGCTGCAGCGGCAGGTGCTGCGGCCCATGACGGACGTGGCCGACAGACTCAACGTGAGAGGCAGCACACACACCACACACACCACACACACCACCACACGTGCCCGTCCGCCGCGCTCGACCAGCTGCAGCGGCAGGTGCTGCGGCCCATGACGGACGTGGCCGACAGACTCAACGTGAGAGGCAGCACACACACCACACACACCACACACACCACCACACGTGCCCGTCCGCCGCGCTCGACCAGCTGCAGCGGCAGGTGCTGCGGCCCATGACGGACGTGGCCGACAGACTCAACGTGAGAGGCAGCACACACACCACACACACCACACACACCACCACACGTGCCCGTCCGCCGCGCTCGACCAGCTGCAGCGGCAGGTGCTGCGGCCCATGACGGACGTGGCCGACAGACTCAACGTGAGAGGCAGCACACACACCACACACACCACACACACCACCACACGTGCCCGTCCGCCGCGCTCGACCAGCTGCAGCGGCAGGTGCTGCGGCCCATGACGGACGTGGCCGACAGACTCAACGTGAGAGGCAGCACACACACCACACACACCACACACACCACCACACGTGCCCGTCCGCCGCGCTCGACCAGCTGCAGCGGCAGGTGCTGCGGCCCATGACGGACGTGGCCGACAGACTCAACGTGAGAGGCAGCACACACACCACACACACCACACACACCACCACACGTGCCCGTCCGCCGCGCTCGACCAGCTGCAGCGGCAGGTGCTGCGGCCCATGACGGACGTGGCCGACAGACTCAACGTGAGAGGCAGCACACACACCACACACACCACACACACCACACACACCACCACACGTGCCCGTCCGCCGCGCTCGACCAGCTGCAGCGGCAGGTGCTGCGGCCCATGACGGACGTGGCCGACAGACTCAACGTGAGAGGCAGCACACACACCACACACACCACACACACCACCACACGTGCCCGTCCGCCGCGCTCGACCAGCTGCAGCGGCAGGTGCTGCGGCCCATGACGGACGTGGCCGACAGACTCAACGTGAGAGGCAGCACACACACCACACACACCACACACACCACCACACGTGCCCGTCCGCCGCGCTCGACCAGCTGCAGCGGCAGGTGCTGCGGCCCATGACGGACGTGGCCGACAGACTCAACGTGAGAGGCAGCACACACACCACACACACCACACACACCACCACACGTGCCCGTCCGCCGCGCTCGACCAGCTGCAGCGGCAGGTGCTGCGGCCCATGACGGACGTGGCCGACAGACTCAACGTGAGAGGCAGCACACACACCACACACACCACACACACCACCACACGTGCCCGTCCGCCGCGCTCGACCAGCTGCAGCGGCAGGTGCTGCGGCCCATGACGGACGTGGCCGACAGACTCAACGTGAGAGGCAGCACACACACCACACACACCACCACACGTGCCCGTCCGCCGCGCTCGACCAGCTGCAGCGGCAGGTGCTGCGGCCCATGACGGACGTGGCCGACAGACTCAACGTGAGAGGCAGCACACACACCACACACACCACCACACGTGCCCGTCCGCCGCGCTCGACCAGCTGCAGCGGCAGGTGCTGCGGCCCATGACGGACGTGGCCGACAGACTCAACGTGAGAGGCAGCACACACACCACACACACCACACACACCACCACACGTGCCCGTCCGCCGCGCTCGACCAGCTGCAGCGGCAGGTGCTGCGGCCCATGACGGACGTGGCCGACAGACTCAACGTGAGAGGCAGCACACACACCACACACACCACACACACCACCACACGTGCCCGTCCGCCGCGCTCGACCAGCTGCAGCGGCAGGTGCTGCGGCCCATGACGGACGTGGCCGACAGACTCAACGTGAGAGGCAGCACACACACCACACACACCACACACACCACCACACGTGCCCGTCCGCCGCGCTCGACCAGCTGCAGCGGCAGGTGCTGCGGCCCATGACGGACGTGGCCGACAGACTCAACGTGAGAGGCAGCACACACACCACACACACCACACACACCACCACACGTGCCCGTCCGCCGCGCTCGACCAGCTGCAGCGGCAGGTGCTGCGGCCCATGACGGACGTGGCCGACAGACTCAACGTGAGAGGCAGCACACACACCACACACACCACACACACCACCACACGTGCCCGTCCGCCGCGCTCGACCAGCTGCAGCGGCAGGTGCTGCGGCCCATGACGGACGTGGCCGACAGACTCAACGTGAGAGGCAGCACACACACCACACACACCACACACACCACCACACGTGCCCGTCCGCCGCGCTCGACCAGCTGCAGCGGCAGGTGCTGCGGCCCATGACGGACGTGGCCGACAGACTCAACGTGAGAGGCAGCACACACACCACACACACCACACACACCACCACACGTGCCCGTCCGCCGCGCTCGACCAGCTGCAGCGGCAGGTGCTGCGGCCCATGACGGACGTGTCCGACAGACTCAACGTGAGAGGCAGCACACACACCACACACACCACACACACCACCACACGTGCCCGTCCGCCGCGCTCGACCAGCTGCAGCGGCAGGTGCTGCGGCCCATGACGGACGTGGCCGACAGACTCAACGTGAGAGGCAGCACACACACCACACACACCACACACACCACCACACGTGCCCGTCCGCCGCGCTCGACCAGCTGCAGCGGCAGGTGCTGCGGCCCATGACGGACGTGGCCGACAGACTCAACGTGAGAGGCAGCACACACACCACACACACCACACACACCACCACACGTGCCCGTCCGCCGCGCTCGACCAGCTGCAGCGGCAGGTGCTGCGGCCCATGACGGACGTGGCCGACAGACTCAACGTGAGAGGCAGCACACACACCACACACACCACACACACCACCACACGTGCCCGTCCGCCGCGCTCGACCAGCTGCAGCGGCAGGTGCTGCGGCCCATGACGGACGTGGCCGACAGACTCAACGTGAGAGGCAGCACACACACCACACACACCACACACACCACCACACGTGCCCGTCCGCCGCGCTCGACCAGCTGCAGCGGCAGGTGCTGCGGCCCATGACGGACGTGGCCGACAGACTCAACGTGAGAGGCAGCACACACACCACACACACCACACACACCACCACACGTGCCCGTCCGCCGCGCTCGACCAGCTGCAGCGGCAGGTGCTGCGGCCCATGACGGACGTGGCCGACAGACTCAACGTGAGAGGCAGCACACACACCACACACACCACACACACCACACACACCACCACACGTGCCCGTCCGCCGCGCTCGACCAGCTGCAGCGGCAGGTGCTGCGGCCCATGACGGACGTGGCCGACAGACTCAACGTGAGAGGCAGCACACACACCACACACACCACACACACCACCACACGTGCCCGTCCGCCGCGCTCGACCAGCTGCAGCGGCAGGTGCTGCGGCCCATGACGGACGTGGCCGACAGACTCAACGTGAGAGGCAGCACACACACCACACACACCACACACACCACCACACGTGCCCGTCCGCCGCGCTCGACCAGCTGCAGCGGCAGGTGCTGCGGCCCATGACGGACGTGGCCGACAGACTCAACGTGAGAGGCAGCACACACACCACACACACCACACACACCACCACACGTGCCCGTCCGCCGCGCTCGACCAGCTGCAGCGGCAGGTGCTGCGGCCCATGACGGACGTGGCCGACAGACTCAACGTGAGAGGCAGCACACACACCACACACACCACACACACCACCACACGTGCCCGTCCGCCGCGCTCGACCAGCTGCAGCGGCAGGTGCTGCGGCCCATGACGGACGTGGCCGACAGACTCAACGTGAGAGGCAGCACACACACCACACACACCACACACACCACCACACGTGCCCGTCCGCCGCGCTCGACCAGCTGCAGCGGCAGGTGCTGCGGCCCATGACGGACGTGGCCGACAGACTCAACGTGAGAGGCAGCACACACACCACACACACCACACACACCACCACACGTGCCCGTCCGCCGCGCTCGACCAGCTGCAGCGGCAGGTGCTGCGGCCCATGACGGACGTGGCCGACAGACTCAACGTGAGAGGCAGCACACACACCACACACACCACACACACCACCACACGTGCCCGTCCGCCGCGCTCGACCAGCTGCAGCACACACAGCTACCCACTTCACGAGTTCACACACACGACTACAGACGGCACGAGCTTAGGCCTACGATACACATGCCAGTAACTTGCACAAAAGTATACTAGTAGCTAGCATGTCATTACGCTTTACGACTTCTGATTGGTGAAGATACAGTGGGATGTCAGCTACTTGCATTTTTTATGCTATCTACAGGCATGTATATCGTAGGTCTCACACGCACGGTGAGACGCGCCCGTAGTCACGGCATTCATTCACACTCACGATCACACGCGTATCCACGGCATATCGTACTATATACCAAACTCGCTCACACCCCGCTCGCACGTGTTGCAGGTGACGGCGCGCGAGCTGCGGGACGACCTGCGCTTCAACCACACGTCGCTGAAGGAAGCCATCACGTTCCTGATGCACGAGACCAGCGAGGGCGAGGCCTTTCTTAACGACATGAGCCGCCGATTTTACAAGGGAGTGAGTATTTATTCGCCTGTTTATTTCTAAAATCACACGTAGAGAAGTACAAAATAAGTTAAGGCTTGATTTTAATTGACCATTGAGGTCCGCCATTACTGTTATATTGAAAATACAAATATATGTGGTGTGCGATGTGTTTTCAGATTTTCAAGTATCTGGGGGATGAAATGATGAAGCAATTTGAGAAGTACTTGTCGAATCTGGAAAGCACGTTCCTGGACCGAGGCGCGCGCTGCGGCCCGCTGTCCAACGCATACAACGTGTCGCGCGACGCCTTCTGTGCCAAGGTGCTGCTGCCCGTGGTACGTGTGCTACACTATACTACATCTACATACAACGTGTCGCGCGACGCCTTCTGTGCCAAGGTGCTGCTGCCCGTGGTACGTGTGCTACACTATACTATATCTACATACAACGTGTCGCGCGACGCCTTCTGTGCCAAGGTGCTGCTGCCCGTGGTACGTGTGCTACACTATACTATATCTACATACAACGTGTCGCGCGACGCCTTCTGTGCCAAGGTGCTGCTGCCCGTGGTACGTGTGCTACACTATACTATATCTACATACAACGTGTCGCGCGACGCCTTCTGTGCCAAGGTGCTGCTGCCCGTGGTACGTGTGCTACACTATACTATATCTACATACAACGTGTCGCGCGACGCCTTCTGTGCCAAGGTGCTGCTGCCCGTGGTACGTGTGCTACACTATACTATATCTACATACAACGTGTCGCGCGACGCCTTCTGTGCCAAGGTGCTGCTGCCCGTGGTACGTGTGCTACACTATACTATATCTACATACAACGTGTCGCGCGACGCCTTCTGTGCCAAGGTGCTGCTGCCCGTGGTACGTGTGCTACACTATACTATATCTACATACAACGTGTCGCGCGACGCCTTCTGTGCCAAGGTGCTGCTGCCCGTGGTACGTGTGCTACACTATACTATATCTACATACAACGTGTCGCGCGACGCCTTCTGTGCCAAGGTGCTGCTGCCCGTGGTACGTGTGCTACACTATACTATATCTACATACAACGTGTCGCGCGACGCCTTCTGTGCCAAGGTGCTGCTGCCCGTGTTACGTGTGCTACACTATACTATATCTACATACAACGTGTCGCGCGACGCCTTCTGTGCCAAGGTGCTGCTGCCCGTGGTACGTGTGCTACACTATACTATATCTACATACAACGTGTCGCGCGACGCCTTCTGTGCCAAGGTGCTGCTGCCCGTGGTACGTGTGCTACACTATACTATATCTACATACAACGTGTCGCGCGACGCCTTCTGTGCCAAGGTGCTGCTGCCCGTGGTACGTGTGCTACACTATACTATATCTACATACAACGTGTCGCGCGACGCCTTCTGTGCCAAGGTGCTGCTGCCCGTGGTACGTGTGCTACACTATACTATATCTACATACAACGTGTCGCGCGACGCCTTCTGTGCCAAGGTGCTGCTGCCCGTGTTACGTGTGCTACACTATACTATATCTACATACAACGTGTCGCGCGACGCCTTCTGTGCCAAGGTGCTGCTGCCCGTGGTACGTGTGCTACACTATACTATATCTACATACAACGTGTCGCGCGACGCCTTCTGTGCCAAGGTGCTGCTGCCCGTGGTACGTGTGCTACACTATACTATATCTACATACAACGTGTCGCGCGACGCCTTCTGTGCCAAGGTGCTGCTGCCCGTGGTACGTGTGCTACACTATACTATATCTACATACAACGTGTCGCGCGACGCCTTCTGTGCCAAGGTGCTGCTGCCCGTGGTACGTGTGCTACACTATACTATATCTACATACAACGTGTCGCGCGACGCCTTCTGTGCCAAGGTGCTGCTGCCCGTGGTACGTGTGCTACACTATACTATATCTACATACAACGTGTCGCGCGACGCCTTCTGTGCCAAGGTGCTGCTGCCCGTGGTACGTGTGCTACACTATACTATATCTACATACAACGTGTCGCGCGACGCCTTCTGTGCCAAGGTGCTGCTGCCCGTGGTACGTGTGCTACACTATACTATATCTACATACAACGTGTCGCGCGACGCCTTCTGTGCCAAGGTGCTGCTGCCCGTGGTACGTGTGCTACACTATACTATATCTACATACAACGTGTCGCGCGACGCCTTCTGTGCCAAGGTGCTGCTGCCCGTGGTACGTGTGCTACACTATACTATATCTACATACAACGTGTCGCGCGACGCCTTCTGTGCCAAGGTGCTGCTGCCCGTGGTACGTGTGCTACACTATACTATATCTACATACAACGTGTCGCGCGACGCCTTCTGTGCCAAGGTGCTGCTGCCCGTGGTACGTGTGCTACACTATACTATATCTACATACAACGTGTCGCGCGACGCCTTCTGTGCCAAGGTGCTGCTGCCCGTGGTACGTGTGCTACACTATACTATATCTACATACAACGTGTCGCGCGACGCCTTCTGTGCCAAGGTGCTGCTGCCCGTGGTACGTGTGCTACACTATACTATATCTACATACAACGTGTCGCGCGACGCCTTCTGTGCCAAGGTGCTGCTGCCCGTGGTACGTGTGCTACACTATACTATATCTACATACAACGTGTCGCGCGACGCCTTCTGTGCCAAGGTGCTGCTGCCCGTGTTACGTGTGCTACACTATACTATATCTACATACAACGTGTCGCGCAACGCCTTCTGTGCCAAGGTGCTGCTGCCCGTGGTACGTGTGCTACACTATACTATATCTACATACAACGTGTCGCGCGACGCCTTCTGTGCCAAGGTGCTGCTGCCCGTGGTACGTGTGCTACACTATACTATATCTACATACAACGTGTCGCGCGACGCCTTCTGTGCCAAGGTGCTGCTGCCCGTGGTACGTGTGCTACACTATACTATATCTACATACAACGTGTCGCGCGACGCCTTCTGTGCCAAGGTGCTGCTGCCCGTGGTACGTGTGCTACACTATACTATATCTACATACAACGTGTCGCGCGACGCCTTCTGTGCCAAGGTGCTGCTGCCCGTGGTACGTGTGCTACACTATACTATATCTACATACAACGTGTCGCGCGACGCCTTCTGTGCCAAGGTGCTGCTGCCCGTGGTACGTGTGCTACACTATACTATATCTACATACAACGTGTCGCGCGACGCCTTCTGTGCCAAGGTGCTGCTGCCCGTGGTACGTGTGCTACACTATACTATATCTACATACAACGTGTCGCGCGACGCCTTCTGTGCCAAGGTGCTGCTGCCCGTGGTACGTGTGCTACACTATACTATATCTACATACAACGTGTCGCGCGACGCCTTCTGTGCCAAGGTGCTGCTGCCCGTGGTACGTGTGCTACACTATACTATATCTACATACAACGTGTCGCGCGACGCCTTCTGTGCCAAGGTGCTGCTGCCCGTGGTACGTGTGCTACACTATACTATATCTACATACAACGTGTCGCGCGACGCCTTCTGTGCCAAGGTGCTGCTGCCCGTGGTACGTGTGCTACACTATACTATATCTACATACAACGTGTCGCGCGACGCCTTCTGTGCCAAGGTGCTGCTGCCCGTGGTACGTGTGCTACACTATACTATATCTACATACAACGTGTCGCGCGACGCCTTCTGTGCCAAGGTGCTGCTGCCCGTGGTACGTGTGCTACACTATACTATATCTCCGTGTCGTGTTCTGTCCCAGCACGGCTACTGGCTGTCGCTCGGCTGGTGCGTGGTGTGCTACACTATACTATATCTCCGTGTCGTGTTCTGTCCCAGCACGGCTACTGGCTGTCGCTCGGCTGGTGCGTGGTGTGCTACACTGTACTATATCTCCGTGTCGTGTTCTGTCCCAGCACGGCTACTGGCTGTCGCTCGGCTGGTGCGTGGTGTGCTACACTATACTATATCTCCGTGTCGTGTTCTGTCCCAGCACGGCTACTGGCTGTCGCTCGGCTGGTGCGTGGTGTGCTACACTATACTATATCTCCGTGTCGTGTTCTGTCCCAGCACGGCTACTGGCTGTCGCTCGGCTGGTGCGTGGTGTGCTACACTATACTATATCTCCGTGTCGTGTTCTGTCCCAGCACGGCTACTGGCTGTCGCTCGGCTGGTGCGTGGTGTGCTACACTATACTATATCTCCGTGTCGTGTTCTGTCCCAGCACGGCTACTGGCTGTCGCTCGGCTGGTGCGTGGTGTGCTACACTGTACTATATCTCCGTGTCGTGTTCTGTCCCAGCACGGCTACTGGCTGTCGCTCGGCTGGTGCGTGGTGTGCTACACTATACTATATCTCCGTGTCGTGTTCTGTCCCAGCACGGCTACTGGCTGTCGCTCGGCTGGTGCGTGGTGTGCTACACTATACTATATCTCCGTGTCGTGTTCTGTCCCAGCACGGCTACTGGCTGTCGCTCGGCTGGTGCGTGGTGTGCTACACTATACTATATCTCCGTGTCGTGTTCTGTCCCAGCACGGCTACTGGCTGTCGCTCGGCTGGTGCGTGGTGTGCTACACTATACTATATCTCCGTGTCGTGTTCTGTCCCAGCACGGCTACTGGCTGTCGCTCGGCTGGTGCGTGGTGTGCTACACTATACTATATCTCCGTGTCGTGTTCTGTCCCAGCACGGCTACTGGCTGTCGCTCGGCTGGTGCGTGGTGTGCTACACTATACTATATCTCCGTGTCGTGTTCTGTCCCAGCACGGCTACTGGCTGTCGCTCGGCTGGTGCGTGGTGTGCTACACTATACTATATCTCCGTGTCGTGTTCTGTCCCAGCACGGCTACTGGCTGTCGCTCGGCTGGTGCGTGGTGTGCTACACTATACTATATCTCCGTGTCGTGTTCTGTCCCAGCACGGCTACTGGCTGTCGCTCGGCTGGTGCGTGGTGTGCTACACTATACTATATCTCCGTGTCGTGTTCTGTCCCAGCACGGCTACTGGCTGTCGCTCGGCTGGTGCGTGGTGTGCTACACTATACTATATCTCCGTGTCGTGTTCTGTCCCAGCACGGCTACTGGCTGTCGCTCGGCTGGTGCGTGGTGTGCTACACTATACTATATCTCCGTGTCGTGTTCTGTCCCAGCACGGCTACTGGCTGTCGCTCGGCTGGTGCGTGGTGTGCTACACTATACTATATCTCCGTGTCGTGTTCTGTCCCAGCACGGCTACTGGCTGTCGCTCGGCTGGTGCGTGGTGTGCTACACTATACTATATCTCCGTGTCGTGTTCTGTCCCAGCACGGCTACTGGCTGTCGCTCGGCTGGTGCGTGGTGCTGCTGCTGCCGCTGCTGGTGCTGGTCCCGCGGCTGGCGCGGCTGTACGGCCGGCCCGAGCCCTACCCCGGCCCGCGCGCTGACAAGTGAGTGCCACACACCTTTATCTCATTTTCAAAACATTTTCATTTTCATAACGTTCCGTTTTTCAACTAAAAATATGTATTTCAAACTTGATCGGTTTTAAAGTACCAACACAAATGTTCTATCCCACGAAAGGTAATTTCTCAAACTTTTGTTTGATTAATCGTATAGTACAGACATCATTTAGGATTCCATCGATTTCCTTTGGGATCGCCGAAAGGCAAATCAAATAATAGGATATTTGACAACATGAAAAGTAAACCACAAAATGTAGTCATCACGTCAGATAATAGCGTAAATATACATATTTCAATTATTTTTTTAACGTGGTTAAGTCGTCAAATGAGTCCTCCCACCCAGGGCAGGTCGGGAGGGAATGTCAGAGTTGTACTGATGATATTTGTGCTATTTCTGAAACAGTTTTTAGAGAAATCTTTTATTCTAGTGACATAAATATTCGATGTGTTTCGTCGATCTAATAACCTCTTTTTTTTTGTCTGTCATTGGATTACTTCCACTACACTACAAACCATTGATATACCATTTTATAAAATTTTTACTTGCGTGTGACATCACACATGGACATGTGACCAGCGCCATTACAGATTCAGTGTTTTGGAAATTCAAACTTCAACATTGATATTTATTCGTAATATATAAATGATTTATGGCTCTGAAACGTGGTCTCTGACTGCTGGCCTTTTAGAGAGATTGAGAGTCACTCAACGAGCAATGGAAAGAGCTATGCTCGGAGTTTCTTTGCGGGATAAAATCCGGAACATGGATATTCGGCGAAGAACCAGAGTCACCGACATAGCTCATAAAATTTGCAAGTTGAAGTGGCAATGGGCAGGCCACATCGCTCGTAGAACTGACAACCGATGGGGAAGAAAAGTTCTCGAGTGGCGACCACGGACCGGAAGGCGCAGCGTAGGCAGGCCTCCCGCTAGGTGGACCGACGACATCGTGAGGGTCGCGGGCAACCGATGGATGCAAGTGGCGAATTGTCGTTCGGCGTGGCGGTCTAAGGGGGAGGCCTATGTTCAGCAGTGGACGTCTTCCGGCTGATGATGATGATGATGATGATATAAAATCCCGCCGAATTATCAATGAAGTGTGCTAATTATGTAATAAAGAATTATTTTAATTGGCTTCCCAGAATTAGTCAAATAGCCTTATTACCTATGTGAGATAGAACATTGTTTAGTATCAAATAGATTCTTTGAATTTCTGAAATATTAATTTAGAGACACAACGTCTTAATATTAAATAAACACTTAAAACTCATCAAGATTGAAAAGTATGTAAAGAAGGTAATCAAGTGATCGTTACTATGACGTGCTTACCTTACTAGCTCCGTGTCAACCTCGCCGCTGCTGCACACAACACGATCACAAGTGAGCGCACACTCATGACGCGACGCGACCGACGACCTATGTCCTAATGGAATTATGCAATTCGACTAGGTTACTAAGTTTTTTTATGCTTAGTGTGGAGGAGCTAGGAATTGTACCTGCTTCGTGGGTGTGTTTACAAAAAATTTATACTCATTTAAACAAACACCCGGACACGGAAAATCTACTTATTGGTCATACAAATGTTTTGGTTCCTGCAAGGCATTAAACCCGCGACGTGTCTGTGCACAGTGCACAGTGGCATCGACTACTGAGCTGCGTGCAGCTCAGTAGTCGATGCCACTGTGCCACACGTGCCAAAGTGTAGGTGAACTACAAATATCCCATTTGAATACTTTAACATTTTAAGAATTGATCAAATGAGTCCTCCACACAACACTAGCGATTATATCAATACTTACTTTTTTATTTCTTTTCTGGGCGCACGTTTGCACGATAATTAAGTGATGTCAGCAATCGATGCAAGTCTGTATCGCGTCGCGTCATGAGTGAGACATGTCATAAAATGTTTTAGACATGCAAGTAACATACATGTGCAGTGCAGCGAGCGAGCTCGGCACTCGGACTGCCGCCAGGCGCAATGTAATCACAATCACTGCGATCATTGCCAACATTTGGACACCGTGTCGCAGTACTCGAGTCAGATCAGTGTTGTGATTACAATGCGATGTGAAAGCTAAGAGATCACCCAGCGACCACCGTCATGTGTCGCTCGCAGCCGCAGGTCGACGTCCGCGCCGCTCGGCTGCGAGCGACTCGGTTTACTTCTCAGTTGTTTGCTTCGGTTTCTGTTTGACTTCAGTTCGACTAATTTTCATCGTTTTTCTTTTTTTTTTTTGAGAGCTGTGTTAACATTGATTTGTTGATTTAGAATGAGTTTTTCGGTGTGTCTATTCGTTATGTTTGGGTTAGTTTTGCACCTCCCGCCCGCGTCCCGCCGGCCACAGCCCGCAGCTCGCAGGCGCTGTTGGTGCGGCGACACGCACTAGATCTTGTTGTTTTAATGCGAACTTTTGCTTTGCCCAACTTTAATAATTGATATTGGATCAGTGAATACAATATATCTTCAGATAAAATGTTATTGTTTACAAAATTCGAAAGAGAAATGTGAAAAATGTTTTGAAATATTATATTCTCCATAAAATTGGCACACAAGTCGGTATCAATCCCAACACATACCAACGGTATTCAAACTGTTCAATACGATCCAATTTTAATTATGACATTAACGGAAACTGGTTTCATTTCTTATATTCTTATCGCCAAGCAAAATTGGTTCTTATTTTTTTCGTTAGCAGAGTATAAAATTAAATATTTTCGTTTGTACATCATGAAACCATCCCGATGGCCGATTCATCATTGGACGTTTCACTTACGGGACGTTTCATTAATGTTCATTTCATCGATAGACTCTTTGACCGACGTACTTTTTGCCGACAGGACTATAATTCATCTATGACCGTTTCATAGACCGACTCTTTCACCTACGGACTTTTCGTTCATCTTACCATCTACAGAGAATCTTAAGACAAGCGTTAATACAAAAAACCAATCTATATCCTCCAAGAGCAACCTGCGGTTGGTTGACAAGGGGCAGTCAGCCGCTCGACCAGATACAGGCTTGAGTTGGCGACAACGTGGACAATAGTGGTGCGCTCGTTTAGTGAACAGCCACACCGCTGCGATGTGGGGTGGTTCTCCGTAGATGGTAACATTAAAAGAGTCACAGGTTAACGGTCGTGCCGGCAAAAAGTTCGCTGTTGAAAGAGTCTTGATGCAACGGTCATAAATGAATCGTCCTGTCGGGGAATCGTCCAATGATGAATCGGTAATCGGTGAATGGTTGCATAATCCCAAAGTATTGATCGAGTGTAGTCACTGTACTAATTAGTAGGTTGTGCGGTTGAAGAGCTATCGTTGCGTCGTAGATAAAGGGCTACTGGTTAAAAATACCAACAATATAAGTAAACACAATGGCGTTCATAGCACCTTTAGGCTTTCTTTCCGAAATTACGAATGAAAATATGTAGAGTTTGTTTTATTATTATGATTTTGTATTGGTTTGTTCACTTCATTGCCATCCAGCGTAGTTGACATCGGGGTGTATGGGGAACGAGTTTCGCTAACATAATGACCGTTCTCACACTGTGAATCACTGAGTTCGGGTATGACAGTTCAGAGAAACTCCAAAATGTTTATAAGACAAGTAGTGTCTGATAATTGTAAGAGTCGCGCGAGCTCTGTGTGCGCTAGAGGTAGGGTGTGATGTGGTCGGTGCTGACGGTGCGTGTTGTTGGCAGCCGCTATGTGGCCATGAGCGTGCCGCGCGAGCCGCCCCGAGCCCGCGCCGCGCACGGTACGTCGCGCACGACACACGCAGCGCGCGCTCTTCGACCGCTAGCGGCTTGCACGATGTTCCCCGTAGTATCGATGAGTCTGCAGTGTTCCTTGGACTATAAACACCTCACAAAACAATACAAACTCGCACTTGTACTAATATTACAACAATTTCATAATTTTCTTTTTAAAGAGATGATGTGTATTCTAATGAACACTGTGGCTTCTCTGCAACCTCGTCGAGTTGTTGTTGTATGTCTAAGAGCAGGAATCTGTTTTGATTGTATTAGTCTGAGCTAGGCATGCATCGCTATCGCATACGTTGCTTGCGGTCGCGGGTTACGCCGATGTATCGCTTGAATGTAACCCGCAATATAATGGAAACATGTAGTAGTTAATTTTTATTTGCAATGTTGTAAATAATACCGTTTGTTGTTTGTGTCGTTCCGCTTTGATACGTCCCCTCAGTTTAATATCTCAAGTATTATTATAAAACAGTCAATTCAGAGACAGGCACATGAGGTGTAGCAAGGTGATCGTGAACAGGACAAGAAAATATTCTAAAGAAAAACTTACCTTCTCCTCCATGTTGTTGCAAGTTGCAACAATGATGAACGGCGATATTCCATAGGAACAGTGTGTGGTGAGGTGACGGTCTGCTGGCCACTGCGCACGGAGCACCCTCACTGAATGTTAGCGACGTGTGGCGCTCGCAAGTCTCTGTTAGGCCATTTCCAACTGTATATCGTAGAAGTGAAGGTTTTGTTTATGTTGTGTTGCGCGCTGGGCCGCGTACAGGTGCTGTATACGCGCCGGGCATGAAGTGAGCACTCTTATTTTAGTTGTTTAGTTTCGGTTACCTTGTTTTTATTATTTTGGTTGTATCATCCAGTCACATCCTTCATACTATTTAGAAAGTAATTTTCGTATTAACTATTAATTAATTAAATTGTAGTACTATCTTCGGCATTCTTAATACGTCATAATTATTAATGTATCGAGTTCAGATGAGTTATGCTGTATGCAATGTTTTAGAATACTTGAATTTGATGCTAGAACTATTAGGGGTCACAGTATTATTCTTTGGCCACTCACCTCGACCGACCTAACTCCCGATGTAAGATGATCCCTCGGTTGATCGTGGACCTGTTGTGATGTGATGTGTGAGTGGTAGTGTCGTCCGCTGACCGACTGTCTGTTGTCTGTTGCAGCGAGTATTTGTATGACGCGTACGCGGACCGCGATAACGTACCCCTTGCCAAGTAAGTGCCCTGTGCAGTCTGTGCCGCCTGTGCCTGTACCTCCCTGTACCTCCTCCTACCTCCTACCTCCCAGTGCCCAGTGCACGCCCGCTTGCATGATACTACCGCTTTTTACTTTACGTTCTGATTTCAACTTATATGCATGTATATGTGCTGCTCGTAACGACCCCGTGTAAATAAGATATAGCGGCGAATGAATGTGTAAAATACTAGTAATTTAGTTTGCCGATGATTGTACAAAATGTAGAATTAGTGATGCAGCACGAGCGATACGTGGCATGATAGCGTGGCCGGTAGTGACAGTGTGCGCATGCAACGTTACACATGCTCTGTTAGCGTTCTGTTCAGTTCATTATGTTCATATTATTTTAACGACGCGACGGTCGGTCATGATCACACTGTACGGGCATGGTTACTGTTACCGGTAAATAAACTTGTACTTGACTTCGCAGAATGAATTTCTATGATGCGTGATTCTAGTTTAAAGTTTATGGAGTCGGTTTATCCACCGGTAAACACTTTCGGAGTATCTCGTCCCGGTCACTAAATATTGTGGTGGCGCCCAGTGGTTCCAAACGCAGCACACTTGACATCGAGGGCAAGATACAGGAGTGGCGCACGCGCAGCCAACCGAGCGCGCCGCCGGAGGGGCCGGGGGGGGCGGGGGGGCCGGGGGGCGCCCCCGCCCCCACCCGCCTGCTGCTGGCAGGTGACGACGTGGTGTGTCAGCTGCTGCCGCCGCCCGCGCTGCTGGACGACCTCAAGACCAGGCTGGACCAGAAGGACGAGGACAACGAGTCCGGCATACACGAGTCCGAGTAACTGTGCCACTGTGTCGCACGACCGAGCGTCGAACACCACGAGCTGCCGTTTGTTTTCCAAATTATTCAACTCTGAAGGATCCCGCAGGGTTTCGTTTTAGCCGACACATACAATTCGACCAATTTTTAGTAGTGGTTAAAAATGGATTTGTCTTCCGTCGTTAACCGTTTTTATAAAAGTTTTATTGTTCACTTTCAGATGTCGTTGGTACCTTAGTACGTTTTGATAAAAATACTTTTGACAAATCGAAGTGTTTTAGGACTTAAACTTTAGGATAAAAATGTCCATTTTTACTAATTCATATCAATGATTAATATCTTTGTATAATTGTTTACATGAATATTCCATAACATATTAGCATAGCTAGGCTTCGCTTGATCGTTTCGAACGAGAACGTCCATTCGCTAGGTATACAACCGCTTCTGCCTCGCTGCTGTTTGTGACGAGCGTTGGCTGCTAGACGTGTGTTACATGGTGCACACACAGATCATGGTTTTAACCAAATAATTATGATAGTAATCCAAATACGTCACCTGCTCCAACCTGCGACTCCTAAGTACTTAACATTTGGTTATGAACTCTATAAGTGGCCGCAAATTGAATAAAACGAGCCAATGTTTGTCCAAACATTTGAACCCGTATACTATATTGCAACGCTGGTACAAGTTATATTGATGTCTCTATTTTATATAAGGTCGTACTGTAGCGTCGTAGTATCGTGATGTAGACACAGTTGTGATACGACTGCACAGTGCACAGCCTGTGCTGCGTCCTCATACTTTGTATGATTATTATTGGCGGAGTGAAGTGCCACACTAGCTAACAATGTATTGAACAAACGCCAGCACGTCAACTTCTTCAATCTGTCCAATTTAATTGATTATCAACCTTATCACAATGGTGGAAGGTTAATTGTTCGATTGGTAAATTTTCTCCGGTTGAGGTAAGTTGACCTGCTGGCGTCTGTACGTTCAGTCAAAGTAAATGAATTAAAATTACTTAAAAGGCTTTTTAAAAAGGCAAGCTTTATGTAATAATAATTATAAAATCGAATACTTCCTCGAATTTTGCTAGTATTTGTACCTATTGTGAAGTATTTTAAATTTTTGATGAAATAAATGTTAGTAGGTAAGTAAATTTCTACAAAATATTGTAATAGTAGATTTTTCACCTGTTTCTATTCATATAGGATTAATATTGGCGATACTATCTACAGCTATAAGTATTTAATAATCAATCAAAATAATTATACAATGACTAAATGTCGTAAATGGAAGTGCGCACTGCAGTGTATTGATGTAGTTAAATAGTGAGACATAGTCCACCACAGTCCCGCGCCCGCACTACTGCGAGCAGCTCTGCTACTACTTACTTCTGAACTACATCTAAGACTATGTCATCGTGGACTTGCATTTTGGCATTGTTCCATGATGGCAGCGTCGCCTCACTATGTCATAATCTGTGACGACGACCATCAACTAATTAATTAATAATAATTATTGAATTTATCATAAAATAAGTGTTAGATTGTAGTCACTTAACAACATATCCATGTTTTAACATCTAAATGTATATTGTAAGGTAACAGTTGTTAGTTGAGGCGTGCGTCAGTGTAGTCGGCAGCCGGTGAGTCGTGCGTGTCGCTGACGTTACTCGGACTGGTGTGCGGCCGCGTCCTCTGCGGTAACATTCGCCACTAACCCTTATTTACTAAGTTCGCTTTGTACTTGGTGCTTCACATTTTGGTGTTCGTAGTGTGCTTGTTACTTCCATGGTTAGTTCTAACCTTACGTGTGCTCCTTTGAAGTGGCGCAGTAATGATATGAAACGCTCAATGTTTCCTCATGTTACGACGCTAACTTCGTGATTGTTGGCTTGATGGCTAGACCTGCTCTTTTAAAAGTATATTAACGTACCAAAATGATCTGTTGTTTACTGTGTCGATGTATGCTTGGGGATATAATTATGATCTTGATAGTGAATGTGTGAATAGTGTTTATCTGAATAGAATATTCGGTAAATCAACGAACAAATGATCCTCAGTTATAATACAGTACCCTTAGCACGAGTTTTCAGTATTTGAGACGTAAAGTAAACTGGAACTTTGACAATTTCAAATTAGAAAAAAATAGTTCCTTCTTCGCACACCAGAGGCGCTGTTCCATTTTTTCGTACAAGTAACGCTGTAAATACTGGAAAGACGCTGTAAAGTAAAAGTGTGAAAACTCGTGCTAAGGGTACTGATCACGAGCCACCACCATCATCTGCACATCGAGTGCGTGTGACGTCACTTCCTACTATTCGCGCGTATAACACGAACGATGTTGTGTACTTCGATTTTTGGTCAATGTTGCGTTTAAAGATCTTGGTACGTTTTTATGCTTTTTACACGTCAAAATATAATAAAGTGAAATGCAACTGACATGGCTATGGGTCTGAAGGTTCCCAAGCTTGAATTAAAAAGTCTGATTCGTATCAGCGACACTATCGAATGGTGTAATGATACAGGGTGTGATTTTTTTTCCAAAATTAGCGGGTTCGATTCCTGGCCAGAGTTATTGATTTTTCTAAAATCCAATGACAGAGACTCCTTTCAGTATTTTCCGACATTCCTTATAGTTACAGAAATGGTCATCCACGCCCAGTTGAAAAATTCATACTGTATATCTAATATCTTTAAACGAGCAATTCTTGTATATTTATTTATATATAATCAGGATCTCGGAAACGGCTCCAAGGATTTTCATGAAAGTTACAGATTAGGGGTTTTTCGGCTCAAGGAATCGATTTATCAAGGTCCCAGGTTTGAGAAAAGCTCGGTTCCCAAGATTTATAGACATTTTAAAAACCGAGCGAAGCTCGGTCAAGCAACTAGTTAGTATAATGGTCGGCACAGTGGCTGAGCGATCGACTGATGTTCAGCGTGTCGCGGGTTCGATCCCCGCACGGTACAAATATTTGACATATAAGTAGTTGTTTCGGGTCTGGGTGTTTGTGTAAGTGAGTTTTTAAACGCACGCATGACACATGAAGAAATTCTAGTGAGAGAGAACGTTTGAAAAAAAAATGTAAAAACCAATAGCCAGTCAGTTGCCTGTCTGTAGACTGTTTATGATAACCTGTGTGCTTGCATCTTAACATTTACTAACTTCAATGTGGCTGTCTTCACATATTTGTAAAGTGGTAAACAGTGGCCTCTCCTGTTCTGTACTTGATTGTGCACGAGTCCTTGTCCGTGCTTCGCTTGTGTGATACTTACTACTTACATTTGTTTTATTATTACCTCTACTAAATAATTCTTTCGATTTTATGCATCGAATATTTTTTAACAGATTTTCATACAGTAAATTCATAATTAAAGTTTAAATTAATATTACGAAAGGAACTCCATCAAAATGATTTACTCAAGAGTTCAATTTGGCTATAGATATTTTTTGTCGCTTATATTTTGTTTGCATGGCGCACACTGTAGCCTCTCGCCAGCCCCCTGACGTGTGTGGTGTTGCAGCGCCTACGCCGCCGAGAAGCGCGCTCGCGAGGCGCGGTCGGGGCGCTCGCGCAGCTCCCGCTCGGGCGGCGAGCCCTCGCTCTCCTCGGCCGGCACGCGGGACTCCACCGTGGCGCCGTCTCTCGACTCATACCACGCGCGCAGATATAATGATATGGCGCCAAAGTAAGTACACACTTCGTATCCTACCGCTTACTTTCACACACTTTTGTACTTCGACAGTTAAAAAATTATTATAATATGTAATAAGTTTCCGTTCATTTATATTTTCTAAGGTACGATAATGTGATCAAGTTATTGTTAGCGTGTGAGTAGTATTATTATTGACGATTTTCGAACATAATTTAAAATATTTTTTAAATCTTGCGATATTCCAAAGCGTACAATTAAGGTTTGTTTCATTTTTTAAAGAAATTAAATTCGAAGTGCTTTGTGAGTTCCTTAAATCCTTCCCGATCCTTCCTAACGTAATCTCACCGTTGGAGCGAGACAGAAGATGACGCTAACAGACGCTCTTGTATCGTGGACTTTAGTCGATCAACTATACTATTAATAAAATACTTATTCCACACATCGTCTATAATAAATTGCGCAAACTGGAACAATTTTTTTCACCGTCAAAATATAAATTGAAAGTGTTAGTGCGCGCGGTGTGACAGTATCGTCGGAGGCAAGATCAGTGGTCACCTGGTGAGCTTACTTCCTATTCCATTATCCTATCCTCATGAAGCACTTATTGCGTCGTGATGTCCCTCCCATCCCCTCCGTACCTCGGCCCGCCATTAGAATAGCTTCGTCAATGAAAATATTTCAAAATAGTATGTATAGAATAAGTGGGTATGGTCAACTGCACGCTGCATTCTTTATTTCAACGCCTTTTCAGTGCGGTTTTGTGGTCCAAGTATCAATAGAGATGGTCGCGGGACTTATCTCATTACCGTGACCCCGGAACTTAAAGGGCACTGAAGGACACCGTGGATTTTAGTCAGTACGAGTCTGACAGTCCCTCTCGCCCTGCCCTGGGTGGGAGGTCTCATTCATTCATTCATTCAAGATAAACAAAAAGTATCAACACAGATGTGCGGTAGACCATATCGGACTATCGGTGTGGTCTATAACCAATCTTCCCTGTGTACTGGTCCAGCTGATGGTGACGCTCCTTGTGTTGCAGGCACTGGGAAGAAGGACCTCCCCGCTACGTCGGCTCTACTGAGTACGAGCGACCACCACCTTACTACTATCCCGGACCACAGTGAGTATCACACCACACTCCACGAAAGTGTCACACTGCAACATAGTGTTCTGTACGACTTGCACTCGACGATATTATAGATACATTAAGATCGTACGATTAGCTCTCCGTTAAGGATAATTGTATTCTTGGCCAACGTTGGACCCATTGCATCGTTGGATAGGCTACCGTGATTACATGTCTCTAGAGACAGTATCAGCTGTATGATAGCTGAGGCTGTGACCTTCCTTGTCCCGTTTAGAATGCCGCCACAATTGTCTGATAAGTAGAGTCTAGCAAACTTTAGACACGGTGTCTATGAAGCCAGATCAGGATCATGCAGTGAATTTGATAGTTATCAGTAGCTCTGTCCAATTTAGTCTCTTGAAAGCGAGTGATGAGGAGCAGGCCGGCTCTACGGTCGGCTGCAGCTGCCGGCCTCTACTGCGACAGTACCGCACTACTCCGACAGTACCACTTTACTCGTACAGTATCGTTCTACCTCGACAGTACCGCTCTACTGCCACAGTACCGCGCGCCTCGCTCGTGGTACTTGTACTCTGCGGCTGACTTTACTCCCGGGAGGCGCACGGCAGCTCTCACTGCCAATATTATAGGTACAACCTGAGACCTCTACCAGCTCTGAAACACTCATCATTCAACACTTCTCACTGTATTTCTTGGCCTAAGATTTATACGAGTATTTGTTTGGCGGTAAAAATCGCGTTGCGCTGCGTCTGATCGATGTGCTTGTCCCTCGCTAAGCAAAGAGTCCAATATCATTTGCAGATTAGTATGTTTGTTGTTTGTGCATTACTTGTCCATAGGTGTCGACACTATTTCCTAAGTTAGAGCTCGTATGGTACACTGTAGAAAACTTGCTCCCAACGCTGGCGAGTTGGATCTAAAGATTGTGTGTGATATTGCGGCGTAAAGATATGCTAGATTTCGTTTCGTAGAGCGTTATCTCTGTCACACACTACCTATATGACGTTCGTGGCTGTTCCTCGTTTCTTGTGGTTGGTTAGGGCTTCGTGCGACAGAGATAACTCTCCACAAACATGAAACTCTTCTATCTCTTTATGAAAGTCTATGTTCAATAAGGTTGTTACCTTTTTTGGTCATGAAACTCTCTCGCAGGGATCGTATGTTGTCTACATCACATTGTGTGGTTGTGTGATCACGGGGTGGTATGTGTACTGTGCGGTGATCAAGGCAGCATTAGTACTAACAGTGCGCTCCTCTGTTGCAGTGATAGACAGTAAAGTGGCGCTCACGGAGCTCGACGAACACCTGCTCAAGTACTGAGGGACGGCCGGCGCCTGCACTGCCGCGAGGACCTACTGTGATGATCATGATGACTACAGCACATGGCCCGCACCGAACTAATATAGCCATAAACAAATATTACATAATACAATATATTTTAAATACCAAATTATCCATTATAAAGTGTTAGGTTAGATTAAAACTCACGTATGAACACATATTGTAACTACGAGTGTCTTGTGTCAGACGCACTCGGTGTACAAACCAGCCAGGTACCCGGACAGCGGCCCAGTGGCCCCGGTCCGCGGTGCCACCTGCCCCGTGCCCACTACGGTGTATTCCCGCTGTCCCCGTTACATGTGCCTCCTTAAATTTTTTTCCCACTATTACTATATCCTACTATTGTTCCGAATTTGTTGCCGCTCGCTGTTAATTGGGAATTTAATAACATTTCAATTATTTCAATCAAGAAGTAATTTAATGGGGACAGTGGGAATTCATCCCAACTACTTGTGATGTACAACACTAGTTGTAATGCCTAGTTGTAATCCAAGTACTAATTGTAACGTAACAGTGTTAGTATATTATTATAAGTATAGTCGTGGTCGTGTCGGTGTCCGAGGTCTCCGCCTCCCCGCGCGTGCCGTGGCTCTACATTGTTAGGATACGTTGATAGCGATCTCAGGCTCGTGTTGACTAAATGATTCACTCAATAATACGTTGTGTTGCTGAACGCGGGTCACCACGAACGCACGAAATGTGTTCCAGTTTGAAATCTAAGAGATTCAATTTTAAGTTAGAATTTATATTAAATACGTTTTATTAAACATTTATTATGTAGTTCCGTAAGTTTATTTCTCTCGTTTTTTCATTCGCTTACTGTACTGTAACGAGTTTTCGTATGTGGAAACACAACAGTCGTGTGAAAAAGTGACAGAATAGTCAGTTACGTCACAAATACACGACGTGTCGTCACCGGGCGTAGCGTTAAGTTCACTCGTTCACACGTACACATCACGCCGCGAGATTTTAATGCATTTATAATTATTTAAATTGATATTGTTAGTATTATAGTGTCGTCACCAGCGCGCCGCGTGACGTCACGGACGTGTGCCACTGCCACACTGCTGGGACGAACACGGACCACTGTACGCTTTACTTACTAATCTCAAATATTTGCGAATATAAGTCAAGATCTTATTATTATTTTACATAATTTCGTGCTAGTTCATATTTACGAACGATAGTTTTCTATTTACATTTCTAAGTTTTATAAAACTGCCGTGCGACATATACATTGTTCGTAACGTAGTGCTAGCCTTTATTATTCTATTTAGATAATTTAGTAATTATTTGATATTTACATGCTTCTGTTAGCTCGGAATGCGAGATGTTCAAAGTTGATTTGTTCAAAGTCTTTGTGTCATATCGTTAGTAAGTGTCGTTTATTGTATGTGCGAGAGTGAGTGTGATACCGAACATGTGCGCAGCAAGCGACAGTGTGTCGCCGCGCCGGGTGGGACGTGCATCAATTAGCTCGAGCTGATTAAAATTCACTAATGAACTCTGTACGATGTAATATCACGGTGCGAGTGTGCAGCAGCCCCGCTCGCTCAGCTCCTGCACAGCGCCGCTGCGTCGTGTTGATCTCTGTCCTAATAGATTCTCAATCTCTTGTGTAAGACTGTTCACGCCGCGTTGCAGCCATTACCATAGGATAGGATCAATTTTATGGACTGCGATGGTTTTAGGAAAATTTTAAGTGGTTAAGCGAAGCATATGATGGCTACAACGTCGGCTCCGCAGTCGCTGCTGCCCTGACCTGCCGGGGATGTGTCAAATATAAGGGAACATTATTTTATACTTTAACCTTTCTGCTCACTTTACCGTAGAGAACTTCCTTTTGGAATAAACTTGTGAAAATGTACTAGTGTTTGTGTTGTGCTGCTCAAACGTTGTGTGGAGGGTGTCGGTGCTAGCCGCAGTCGCGAGCTGCAGCAGCCCTTAGGAATACATTGTTTCGCCATTTTGTATTGATTTATTGAAGAGTGGCGATGTACTGGATAGAGTTAGTGATGGTAAGTTAGACTACTGTTAATGTAATTCCAATGTAATCTTTAAACGAGTAGTAATGTAAAATGTAACCAAAAATAAAGGTTTTGTAAGAGCGCGCCGCACTGCGGCACTGCCGTAGTGTGGACTGCCGCAGTGTCGCAGTGCGCGCTGGCTGTGCGAGCCGCATCGCGGACTAACGACGATTGTAAAATAAACAACATTTAATTATCTCTTACCCGCTGTTTTCATTTAATCACCTTCACCTGCTGGCTGAATTGAATAATGTAACCCGATCACAATAATGGTGAGTCGCAAGATAATTCCGAAAAGATTGACAGATTGAGATCGATTGAAGCATACTCGCTCATAGCCTAAGAGCTTTTTGAAATTTTGGAAAAGTGCTTGAGACACGGTGAAAACTTGCTCAATACTTCTCCAATTTTATCTCTAAGGGCTGATTTTTCAATAGTCAGATAACTTTTATCTCAGGAATTAAAATAACGGTTTCACATAATATTTTCCATAGATAAGCTGTCAAACCGCCATTTTTATTCCTCAGATAAAAGTTATCTGACTACTGAAAACACAGCCCTAAACCAACTAAATTATTAGGCTCATTAATTTTTCCCCTTATAATATAAAATAGTTAAGGGTTCGAAATGCCTAAAACACTTTTTTTTGGAACCAATAAAATCACATCTTTAAATACGTCTGGCTTCGTTCAAAACCAGCTTCTCAGCCAGGTCTGCATTTCTGTGTTTAGGGATAATTGAAGAAGTATTGAGCAAGTTTTCAGCGTGCCTCAAATACTTTTGCAAAATTTCACAAAGCTCTTGTAGTATCAGTAACTTTCTTCAAGCTGGTACACAGGCATCAAGTAGCTTGTGTGTGCAACAAAAAAAGTCTCTACAAAATTTCTGTGCAATCCTTTGCCAGATAAATTATGCCATCATCACCACCAAGATTTATGGAATTTAACTTCTAAAAAATAAATTGTGTGCTCTGACAAAATAATGCAACCCTTAATGTAAGTTCAATGTACTAGCGGGACCAGCGTGGGTCTGCACATAATAACCAACAACACAATACATTAAAAAAAAGCGTTGTTCACATAAGAAAACAAAGTGTTCAAATAACAAACACATTTATTTGACTGCGCCCACTGAGGCTGCCAACACTTAGGCTACTTAGCAATAACTAGGCTAGTATAAATACATAGTATAACTACTAATGAATACTGTGTCGTGTCAAGGTACCACAGGGACAGCGGCGACAGCGACGAGCGCACGCAAGACACGCGCGTGTCGCACGACTCGCACGTGTCGCACGTGACGCACGGCACGCGCTGCACGGGAGTGTGTGCCGAGTGCTCCGGGGAGGTCATCTTGCATTTGCGTCCTTTGGGAAGGAGAAAAAAAAATAGGTAACACTCAAATTGTCAGCTGGAACAGTGAAATAGTCGCCGTAGGGAGAATCTCTGTTTGATGTACTTCAGAAAATATTATTATCACAATGAGAAAGCTGCGCGCGCCAAGCGCCGCCGTCGCTCGTAGTGCATTCGCTGAGATGTAAAATAAACTAACTAGCGACACTTCACACGCGTCGTGTATTGTGCTATGAGTCACAAAAGCCTTGTTCGTACTGTTTTTAATAGCCAATAGCCATCGTTTGGTTTGTGAAGTTTCGTCAGTTAATTTAATTTGACCATAAATAAGCGTTTTATATACTTTTTTGTTTATGAATTTCCTGATTTAGTTTTTTTTTGTATTCATAATATTGTGTACATAATGTTAATAATGGATAACGCAAAAGTGTATCAGCATCGAGAAAACCCTATATTTACTTTTTTGATATTAATATTCTGTTTACTTTTTGATTTTTTTTTAATAATAAAAATAAATAAACATGGTTTTTTAAAATTGCGTACCATGCTGTATAACTATTAGTTAATTTTGCAGCTTACATCGCTTGCACATATTCTCTTCAGATTAAGAGGGCTTTCACACGTTTCGTTGTTTTTGTGCGACTTTTGGAACCTGATTCTGGGTATGTCATTGCCACAAATTAAAAAAAGATATATACTCGAGAAAGTTTGATTATTTCTGTGTGGAGTGCTTTAAACAATTTTTTAGATTTGTTTACATATATGAGTAAAAACCTTGTCTCTGCAAATGATGTTTCATAAAATTCTACTTTTTGTCATACTTTGGTACCGAATTACATAGAAGGCATAACAGTAAAATACTATTTGAAAATGTCCATGGTACATCTGAAAGATTATATTTGGACTGCATTAATCACTTTTTTATTTTTCATTCAGAAATACACCAAAAATAATTTTTCAAAACAGGAAGAATTTGACATTTTTTCGTCCGAAATTATATTTTTTATCTATAAATATTTACTGAATATTCAATCAAAAAGTATTGAATAACTAAGGTTACTATCTTAGCTTGCATTAAAAAAATAATTAGCTCATTTAAAAGTTAAATAATAGTATTAAACAATTATAATATGCAATGACAAAATTCAACATAAAGCCAAGAACGGTTTGTTCTTTGATTTAGACGGCGCGGGGCGCCTTTTGAGGGAGGACGTATCGCTCGCAACCATTTTGACATTAGTCACGTAATTATTAAAATTTAAAATACACGCCACCATTCATGACCTTTATACGCGGCGCTAGTGTCTTTGTCATGACATCAAATTCCATGTGAAAAATGTAGTACCTCGAATTTTCCGCAGGTCATGAGTGGTGGCCAGTAATTTTCCCAATCGCCAAGAATACAGCATAACCTACCTTTCTTGATACAAGCTAATATTTTGAATTTATTTAATTTTGATCTGTTTGCAATGTAAATATATAATGTGTTGATTGTATTTTCCCACTATATTCGAATGTGGATATAATTGTAGATAATAAAATAATGTAAATAATTCTGATAGCTTTTTTTCTGAATTGGTAATTAAATGTAATTTCAGACTCGCTAACTTCCCAAACATTCCAGTTCATCATCTCAGCCGTAGGACGTCCACTGCTGAACATAGGCCTCCCCTTTTGATTTCCACTTATACCGGTTGGAAGCGACCTGCATCCAGCGTCTTCCGGCGACCTTTATAAGGTCGTCTGTCCACCTTGCTGGTGGACGTCCTACGCTGCGCTTGCTAGTCCGTGGTCTCCACTCTAGTACTTTTCGACCCCATCGGCCATCTGCTCTGCGAGCAATATGGCCTTCCCATTGCCACTTCAGCTTGCTAATCCGGTGGGCTATATCGGTGACTTTAGTTCGTCTACGGATCTCCTCATTTCGGATTCGATCACGTAAAGAAACACCTGGCATAGCCCTCTCCATAGCTCGTTGAGCGACTTTGAGCTTTGAGATGAGGCCAATAGTGAAAGACCACGTTTCGGTGCCGTAACTCATCACTGGTAACACACATTGGTTGAAGACTTTCGTCTTGAGGAACTGAGGTATGTCGGACGAAAAGACATTGCGCAGTTTCCCGAACGCTGCCCAACCGAGTTGGATTCGGCGGTTGACCTCTTTCTCGAAGTTGGACCTACCTAACTGAACTACTTGTCCTAAGTAGATATATGAGTCAACAACTTCGAGTACCGAGTTTCCAACAGAGACTGGGGTGGGCACAACATTGGCATTTGACATAATTTTCGTCTTGTCCATGTTCATTTTCAAGCCCACCCGTTGTGAAACTCGGTCGAGGCCATCGAGCATCATGCTGAGTTCCTCCATCGACTTTGCCATGACCACGATGTCGTCGGCAAACCGAAGGTGAGTGATTCGCCATCGATGTTGATGCCAAGTCCTTGCCATTCCAGGAGCTTGAAGGCGTCTTCCATTGCGGCAGTAAACAGTTTCGGAGAGATAACGTCCCCCTGTCTTACGCCTCTTCTCAATGGAATCGCCTTCGTGCTCTGCTTCTGTACTCGGACCAACATGGTGGCGTTATTATACAAGCACTTCGACACCTCGATGTACCGATAGCCAATACGGCATCGCTGGAGTGACTCAAGTACCACCCATGTTTCCACTGAATCAAAGGCTTTCTCATAGTCCACAAACGCTAAGCATAATGGCAAGTTATACTCTTCGGTCTTCTGTATAACTTGCCGCAGCGTATGGATGTGGTCTATAGTACTATAGCCTCTTCGGAAACAGGCTTGTTCGGAAGGCTGGAAGTCATCAAGTCTGTGTTCGAGACGGTTCGTGATAACCCTTGAAAACAGCTTATAAACATGACTTAGAAGCGTGATGGGTCTGTAGTTCTTCAATAGGCTGTTTTCACCTTTTTTGAAGAACAGCACCACCTCACCTCTACTCCAAGTTTCAGGCGTTTTGCCCTCAAAGAGGACGGAGTTAAAGAGTTTCTGGAGGACTTTAAGTACCGGTGTTCCACCCGCTCTCAGATGCTCTGAAGTGATTCCGTCGTCGCCCAGCGCCTTGTTGTTCTTACGCTGCTTCAGGGCCATCCTTATCTCGTACAGACTGATGTCCGGGATATCTTTGGTATAATGTCGGGACAGCTTGGCTCTTGGATCTCCTACCAAGCGGTCAACGGGTTTTGCGACCGAAGTGTATAACTGTCCATAGAACCTCTCGATCTCGCCTAAAAACTCTGCTTTGCTCGACGCTATGCTGCCATCCTCCCGTTTCAGCTTCGTCATCTGGCTCTGCCCAATAGACTTGTCCTTTGCGAACACTTTAGAGCCTTGGTTTCGCTGTATGGTCTCTTTAACACGATTCGTATTAAAGAGACGCAGATCATGTCGCAAGGACTTAGATATCCGTCTATTGAACTGCCTTCATGACTTCGGAAGACTGCAACTGTAGCAAACGTCGTTCAGCCATGAGGTTTAAGGTTTGCTCGGTCAATTTCTGGGGTATCTTTACGACAGGGTCTAAAAAACTTAGACCCTACCGTGCGGACAGTTTCCACTAGCCCGTCGTTGATCTCGTCCACTGACACTAAGTTCTCAAGGCAAGCAAAGCGATTAGAGAGCTCGAGTTGAAAGCTTTCGGGGTTTTAAATATGGGGCCGAGTAGGTCGGAGCGTAGACTTCATCAGGCTGGACCTTTTAAGTTCAACATTGATATTCAGCGAGCCTCTTACGATTCGGTGATCGCTACCGGTTTTTACCCTGTTGATCACAGAGACATCGCTGAATATCCGTTTCTTGTCTAAGTCTATCTCGTTTCTCGTGAAACCATCGGGACTCAGCCAGGTCCATTTCCTGTGAGGCGGCTTCTGGAAGAAAGAGTTCATCATAAAGAGTTCCTCTTTCTCCAGAAAGTCGGCCAGCCTCTGTCCCCTAGGGTTCCGTTGCCCATACCCAAATTGCCCCGCTCTCAACTCATCACTGCTTTTCTTACCCAACTTTGCGTTAAAGTTATGGGAACAACAGTGAAGTGGGTTTTGGAGCTATGTATGGCCCTACTTACGTTCTCATACATAGTCTCCACTTCATCATCGGAGTGTGACGAGGTCGGTGCGTATACCTGAATGACCTTCAGCAAATATCTTTTGGATATTCTGAGTATTAGGTATACCACCCTGCTCGACACACTGTCGATGGTTATTATGTTGTTAACGAGGGACTTGTGATCGAGAAACCCGACACCACCTTGGGACTGTTGGTCGCCCTCCCGGTAGTAGAGCAAGTTACCAGACTTCAGGGTTACGGTGTCCTCCCCCTCTAGAGATTATAATTTAAAGCTCACCAAAACATTCTGTTTCAAGAGTGAAATGATCTGAAACCTGTTGAACTCTGATAGATCTGTCTTTATTAAAAAAATAAACCAGCTGTAACCCAGTTGAAGCACTGAAGCCCAGTCAAAACAGTTCAATAAATTTTCTCCTTTGCAAATGATTAACGATTTGCACCATCCGTTCACAGTTAACTGCAGGCGAACCAAGAATCTTCTTGAATATTTTTAATCTTCATGGTGTCGATTCGAAATTGTCTTGTCAATTATAGCTTGTGGCTGGTCGCAATGGAGTTTGTATGATCCGCGCAGTAGATTATCGCTCTCTTTGCGCGGTTTAACGAACTTGATGGTCTTCTTGGGCCTTACTCACTTTCTTCCTGGATCACGGCGTTTGGTGATATTACCCGTCTCTTTTGACACTAGTTTCAAATATTTTGTACCACTGCCACTGGTTGGAAATATTCGAGCATTAAACCGACCACTTCTGGCTATATCTCCTTATCTATGTCACCGTAATCACCCCAAGTGGCTGGTTTTGCGTCCATTATGTCTCTGAATAGATGGCCTAAATGACTGTTTGATGTATAAGTCAAAGAAAAAGTTTGAAAAATTTTAAACGCCAAATCGTAAATTCTAAATAATTTCAAAAATCTAATTAAATAAGTTATGAATTCACTAGAAACAAAATTAACACTTGAAAGATATCATAACAAGATAATTTACTCGTATTATTGAATGGAATTGAATAATCTTTATAATGCACACTTTGTAAATTACAAATAAATCCAATTCGCAGATTGACACCATGTGCGGTTTAAAGTGTAATTTAATGAGTGGCCCTTATTTAATTTTGATAGGTATACATTTATCATAATCCATTCGTTTATGAATATAAGTAGAAGCCCGGGATCTTACTTTGTTTATTCGAAAGAAAAGTGGCGAAAGCTCATGTTGTTTTCTTCCTGTTATACGAGGCATAGCTGTTTCGTTAGTGTTTTGTTTTTATGCGGGGGGCATCACGATGTCAAATTGACAGAAACTGTGTTCTTTCAGTATGTCATAGCGCTCTTAAACATAAGTTGACAGAGGGTCGGAGTTTGGGTTTTGGGCCGATTGTCGGACTTGGGCCAAAGATCCAGCGTGGGACAAATCCGAGTGTCGTGGGCGGAGAGAGAGATGTGGGACGAGTGAGAGGTTTGGGCAAGGTGAGAAGTTTGGGTTGAGTGAGGGTTGTGGGCCTGATGAGGTTTGGGACGGTGAGGGGTATGTGGGCAAAGTGAGGGTTGAGGGCCGAGTGATGGGTGTGGGCCGAGTTGAGGATTTGGGTCCAGTGAGGTTTGGACAGAGTGTGGCTTGTCTCGAGTAAGGTGTGGGCTGAGTGCGGGCTTTTTGCTGATGGGTGTAGTCAGAGTGAGGCTAAGTGTGGGGTGTGGGCCGAGAGTGGAGTGTGGGCCAAGTGAGCAGAGTGGGCCCAGTGAGTGGTGTACGCCGAGTAAGTAACGTGACCCGAGTGAAGGATTTGTGCCGAGTGGGAGAAGCGGGCGAGGTGAGGGATGTGGGCCGAGTGAGGGGTTTGGGTCCTCTAGTGGTTTGGGCCGATTGAGGGGCTTGGGCCGATTGAGCGGCTTGGGCTGAGTGAGGGTTGAAGGACTAGTGAGAGGTGAGGATTGAGTGAGGGCTTTGGGCCAAGTGAGTGGTATGGGCCCCTATGAGTGGTGTAGGCTTAAGGCCGAGTAAGAGACGTGACCCGAGTGAGGTATTACGAGGCCCCTAGTTAGGGATTCGTGCTGAGTAATTTAAGAGACGCGGGCGTAGTAGAGGGTATGGGATGAGTTTGGGTTTTGAGCCGAGTAAGGGTGTGGGCTAAGTGAAAGACGTAGGCCGAGTTAATGGCGTGGGCCAAATGAGAGACGTGGGCCGAGTGTGGGGTTAGGGCCCTGTGGAGATCGCGCCAAGTGAGGGTTTTGAGCCGAGTAAGGGGTTCAGGCCGAATGAGGGTTATGAGGCGAGTAAGGCGTGTGGGCCGAGTGAGAGACGTAGCCCGAGTTAGTGGTGTGAGCCAAATGAGAGACGTGAGCCGAAAGAGACACGTGGGCCGAGTAAGGGTTAGGGCCGAGTGAGAGACTAGGCCAAGTTAGGGGTGTGGGAAAAGTGAGAGGTGGGAGCCGAAAGAGAGATCTGGGCCGAGTAAGCCGTTTGAGCCGAGTAAGGGTCGCAAGCCGAGTGAGAGAGTAGGCCGAGTAGGCCGAGTTAGGGGTGTGGAAAAATCGAGAGGCGTGGGCCGAGGTAGTACTGACATGGTCTTGCGGCGAGGTCCCTCGCGGTACGGCGCAGCAGTCGGTCGAGCTCGGCGCGACACGACACGTGCAGGAACTCGCGCGGCCGCACGCCGCGGAACACCTCCGCGATGGACGGCTTCACGTTGTAGAAAATGATCGTCTGCCCGCGCGCGTGGAAGTCGTCAATCAACGCCTTTATTCCCTGTAAATTGAAAATGTTTTGCTGTAGGTATATTTTGTAGTATTGACGGTTCGGTAAGAACTGTATGTATCTGAGGTAGAGTAGGACGTCATTGCTAGTGTCGGTGAGCGGTACCTTGGCGGCGGTGAAGTCCGCGGCCTGCACGTGCGTGGCGTCCAGCACGAGCGGCGTGCGCGCGGGCTGCCGCTCGGCCGCCTTGCGCAGCGCGCGCCGCACGAACTCCGCGGACGGGAACGACAGCGAGCGGTCCACCACGGCCAGCAGGTGCGGGATGCCGTCGCTTGACTGTGGACCACGAGATGGATTGTTACAGCAGCTGGATCGTGTTCTTATTACGTGTCGGCAAGGCCGCCGAACATCTGGGGGCACGGCAGTGCCGGGGACCAAGACGAGCCAAGCGAAGCGCAAGGGCACTACCTACCTTTTCTCGAAGTGTTTCGTCGATTTTTTGAACCCCCATAGAATTGGTTTCCGATGTACCAGATAGTTCATATTCGCAGGATATGATGCCAATACTAAACTTAATAAGCATACAAAGTCCCAATTGAAAAGCTATAATAGTTTAGATTTTATTGATATCTAAAATACACGGATTTCGTCACTGACACACTGATGATCATCAAAATCTTTGGCTACTTCCTGAAGTGCTAGAGAGCTGAAATTCGGTATGTAATCTAAGTTTAGTATACAACCAACAAAAAAAATCATAAACTTATAACTTTCGCCCCCCAACCCCTAAAACGGGGGTTGGTAGTTTGTATAAGACCTTTAAAAGTTAGGGTACTTCCTGAAGTGCTAGAAAGCCGAAATTCGGTATGTAAACAAAGTTCAGTATACAAAAAAAACATCCCCCATGCCCCCCATCCCCTGCCCTGGGATCTGGAGGCGACTGCCCTCCAGCGCGTCTATGAGTGGCGCGTGGAGGCGCAGCGCCGGGGCGTGACCCCGCTGCCTCGTGAAGTCGAGGCGCGGCGAGAAGACCTCCGGCGCGATCTCAGGGCAGTATGGAAGGAACGACTGTCGCGACCGACGGCCGGGCACGCCGCAATTGCGGCGGTAAGACCCCTCTTTGAGGAGTGGCTGGAGAGAAGTCATGGCGTCCTTACCTTCCGCCTGACGCAGGTCCTCACCGGGCACGGGTGCTTCGGGAGGTACCTGTGTCTAATGCGGAAGGAGGAAACGTCTGGGTGTCACCACTGCGAAGATCGCCCGGAGGACACGGTGGAGCATACGGTGCAGGACTGCCCAGCTTGGGCAGTGCACCGACGTGTCCTCACGGCTGCGATAGGCGGAGACCTCTCGCGCCCGGCATTGGCTGCGGCCATGCTGCGGGGCGAGACGGAGTGGGAAGCGGTCGCCTCCTTCTGCGAAGCAGTAATGCTCGCGAAGGAGGAGGCGCGCCGCGAGCGAGAGAGGACAGAGTCCTCCCTCCGCCCCAACCGCGGTGTA
The DNA here is from genome assembly GCA_954870645.1 of Agrotis clavis. Classification (NCBI taxonomy): domain Eukaryota; kingdom Metazoa; phylum Arthropoda; class Insecta; order Lepidoptera; family Noctuidae; genus Agrotis; species Agrotis clavis. The sequence continues at coordinate 27,706,156 of OX940920.1, read as the reverse complement.
GGACGCCCACGGCGACGGACGTCGCGAGACGATCTCCGGCCACCGTAGGCGCGGGCATGCGGGCAGCGAGTAAAGGGCAACTCGCTGCCCGACCAAGGACCATGCCCGGGTCGACGGCGCGTTGTGTCCCACGCGCGCCTCAAAGAGCGTCAGCATAATGACGGGGCCCCCCTCTCAGAGGGCCAAAGCCTGCCGGGGTCGCGGGATTATTCCCTTACCGTGACCCCGGAACATAACAGGCTATGAAGGACACCGTGGATTTTAGTCAGTAGAAGTCTGACAGTCCCTCCCGCCCTGCCCGGGGTTGGAGGACTCATTTGATGATTTTACCACGCTAAAAAAAAAAAAAAAAAAAAAAATGCCCCCCATCCCCTAAAATGGAAGGGGGGGGGGTAATTGAAAGCAACTTCAAAAATAATGTGACTTCATTATAAATCCAATATGGCGGACCATCTAAGATGTCGGACTAGTAATTTTTAATTCACTTCTACAATAATAATATGGGTATGAAATGAAAGGGCTGGTTGAGAGCAACTCGATGAATAATGTGACGTCATTCTAAATCCAAGATGGCGGAATAATTATTTTTAATGCAATTTTACCATATGAGTTAGTAGAGTTAGCAACTTACAAAAAGAACTGAAATCCCACCAAAAACATTTCATGTAAAATGTTGCCAAAACGAGCACATAAGGTTTACCCTACGAAGAAGATATCAGATCTTATGTAGAACCAAGCTTCTGAATCTACACGGCCTAACTCTACCGACCCTAACTTCACAAATTGTACACATGAGTAAAAATGTAGGTATTGCTTGGCTGTTTCGTTACTTACTTCAGAAACTAAATATTAGCATCACCTCCACGACCGTAGCGAAACGGGCGAAACGAAGCCATACATTTTTACCGATGTGTAGAATTTGTGAAGTTAGGGTCGGTAGAGTTAGGCTGTGTAGATTCAGAAGCTTGGTTCTACGTGAGATCTGATATGTTTTTGGTAGGGCAAACCTTACGAGTATTTGACCGTTTTGGCAACATTTTACATGAAATGGTTTTGGTGGGATTAGCTAGGTCTGAATGATTTAGTTTTTTATGAAGATTTAAATATTGCATTAAATGACAGATTATTACCGAACACTTGCAATGAGCTCAAGAGATTCATTTGGTAGACGTCACCGCATAGCTCCATGTCGTGCAGTATGTGCTGGTGTTAGTACTTACGACTGCCGTGGTGACTTTGACGGAAGGCCTGGCGGAGGCGTACAGCAGGAACACGAGGTTCACGGCGATACCGATGACGATGCCCAGCTCCAGCCGCAGCATTAGACACGTCACGAACGTCACCACTGCCGGGATCAGGTCCAGCTCTGACGAGCACAAGAGATTCATGAATATATAGGGTGTTAAAAATTAACTGCAGCGTGTACGTTCTCGGTATAAAAAACCATTAAACAAACAATTTTTTTTTCAAGCATTTTTAGTTTTTGCATAAAAAAACTATTCTGTTAAAACATTTTTATGAGCACTGTATGCAGGGCTCCGCTTACGGGTCTAATAGAAACGCGGCCGCACAGCGGGAGCGCTACCCTTCCCGCATCACCCGCTAACCTTCACCGTCCACTTTAGTCTTCCGAAATCTGCCGCACAGAAAGGGTGTTTCACGCGCATCCGTGCAGCTTTGTGTAAATAATGATGAGGGTTCTCCTGCACCCCGCACGCGGGCTGTGTGTAGGAGAACCTCTCTCTATGTTCGTCACCAGTTATTAACAAAAGTGGCAGACCCGTAAGCTGTGTATCACGGTCGGTATAAAGCAAGCGGGGAATCACTGCAGACGGTGATTTAGTCCCTCGAACTATTCGTCTCGGGACTAAATAAGTAACTTTCACCCCTTGGATAACAATGTACTATTTTTCACAGCGTGTATGATCGAATGCATTTGAAACATGAACAGTCACTGACGCTTTCGATAGCCGCTGTACTCAACTGATGATAATGGTGGGTTTTGCCGATTAGTCGGCCAATCGGCCAAAACTACAGTCGGATCATATCTAATTATTATATTCTTGGACCCAGGCAGCAGCATAATTCTGTAGAATATACAGGTGCAGGGAACGAGTTGATCTGGAAGCAAAACGGCAGTGAGGTTGCTTCAAAAGCATATATTCACATCACACAATTTCTTCACGAGTTCACATGTTGTTCTTGAGGCGGGCGACACTAGAGTGCCGTTTACTTCGTGATCAACTCGTTTCCTGCGTCTGAATATTATACAAGTTTGGTCCTTCGAGCCGGATTTGAACCAAGTTCAGTTACTAACTCTTAGTCCTCCAGATAGGCTTGAAGACGTGCAGCTCCATCATGAAGACGACGGCGGCGATGATGACTGCCGCCAGCGACGCCTTCGGGATGTAGTAGAAATACGGCGTGAAGTACTACAACAAGAAACACCATATGTAGCTCACCATAATTGGCGTATTGTTAGCATTCTTCTCCTGCGTCAAACGAAGACAGAGCGCAAGGTTTTAGTGGAGTATATTGGTACGGCCTGTTTACGGCCTTGCATCTAGAAATGTTTGTAGCACGCCACAAGGCGCCGCCCATAGCTAAAATGTGCGCGGTTTTTTTCCAAACGGTTCGTACAGCTGTGCGCGGTACTAAGAGCGGCGAGAACAAAAGTACAATCGAATGAGTGCGACCGACGTCACGAAACAGAGCGGTTCGGACAGCGATGCTGAGTGGGGATTTCGGCAGCTGCCGCCAACATCTAGTGTGGGTATGTCGCGGTGTCGTGAGCGGGCCGGCAGCTATTAGCTCGGTGTGTACCTGCAGCGACAGCAGCACGAGCGCGCCGGTGTACAGCCCGCCGGCCGTGCTGGCCACCCCGCTGGCGTGGTTCACGGCCCCGCGGGACAGCGCGCCCGACACCGGCATGGAGTGCACCAGCGCGGACGCCATGTTGCACACGCCCAGCGCCACCATCTCCTGCGTCGCGTCCACGTACTTGCCCTCCGCTGTATCAACGTAATAACTTTCTTTATCAGTCAGCAACATTAGCCACGTTAATCAGTACTCTGGGAATCCTCCTTAGGGTAGGAAGCGGTTCTAGTGTGTGTCGGATATCCTCACGATGTATTCCTTCATCATTTTAAGAGCATGGCGACTATTTCTTTTTTCTTTTTTTAAAATACGTTGTCCCCCGCACTAGGCCACCCGGACTTTCTCCTGTGTCGTGGGTGTGTTTTCAAACATATAAACTCACACACACAAACGCCCAGTCCCGGAACATCTACTTACAGATCATACAAATATTTGCACCGCGTGGGAATCGAACCCGTGACACGCAGTGCAGCAGTCTCATCGCTTAGACACTATTAGTCGTCTCACTTTTGAAACTTCCATTACTAAAGATGATTTTTGAGGAAAGAAAAATGCAGCTGCCAGTGGTATCTGAACCCCCGTCTTCTGAATAAGTACTTCAGACACCTTACCAATTAGGCTACCACAACTCACACTCAGAACCTGAATCCTCTATTTCCTCGTTAGAACACTTTACGACGCGCGTCGTGATTGAGACTCACAGAAAACTTTGGCGAGCGCAATATTCTCGAGGATGGAGAGCAGCGGCACCACGAAGATGGCGGAGCCGAGAGTGGAAGCCATCTCGGAGAAGGTGTAGGTGTGGTTGCCGACCGTCGCAGAGAACGGCGGCAAGGAAAACTCCGGCAGGCCGGGCTTCACCTCGCCTAAAACAAGTATCTTCTTACTTAGAAATCTGCAAGAAAGTTTGCTCAGGTGGAGATAATGAAGGTGTGCATAACACAATGAATGGAATTTAATGCAACAATTAAACCTAGATTAATCGAGTGCGTCATACAAGAGAGTGGTCACCTGTGAGCACGAAGGGCGCCTGCCTCTGCGTGTCGAAGTAGTAGGCGAGCCCCGCACACAGCAGCACCACCAGGATGTTGCGCGTGGTGGACAGGAACCACAGCGCCTGCCCCGCGCCGCGCCGCAGCAGGGAGCGCTCCGCCAGGGACTCGGGCTGCGGCTTCGGGCTCACGTTTATGTCTTTAACTTTCTGGAAGACACAATAAATAATAAGTAATATGTCACTGTAGTACCCCAAGATAGATACAGCATCTGCTTCCGCTACATGCAGCTGAGTAACTATAATTTATGTTATATGGAACAGTGGATCCACATCCGAAGAACAGATAAATTTGTGCTTACTTCACCGGCATCAGGTTACGTACTAAAGTAAATTATACTTAAAACAGACATAGGATTAAAGGTGCCATTGTCACTCTTAATACAAACTGCCCACAAGGCTGTGCCACACTATAAGCATCAAAACTATTCAGAGAGATAATTTAGGTGGTGGTGGTGCAGATAAGACTGATTGGTTGGTACATACCCTGAGCAGCAACAACACTACGATGCAGGAGATGCCGAGCACGGTGTCCCACAGGCGCGTCTCGCCGATGTGCTCGTACAGGCCGGTCCACACCTGAGACAACAGACAACTAGTTATGCCGAGCTGCTACTAGAGAACCAGCAGAAGAGAAAAAAGGAGAAAAATTATTACTTACCTACCTATGAACAAGTTTAGTGTGCCTCAAAACCATCTTAGGACAAATATATTAAGTCGATGGCAGCAGTGCTCCGTTGATAACCGAAGGTCGATAGAAAGCGCTGTCGAATCGAGACACATAAAAAGCGTCAAATGATGTGAACAAAAAGTGCTCATTATTATTTAACAGCACAAAAACTAACCCGCCTCATTTTAAACACTTGTTTACTGAACCAGATTGATAATAAAACCGCGGTTAGAACCAGTCATTGGTTGATTGATAGAAACATACTGTAGGGCATCTGCTCTACTACGAGGATACGGTACAGGTCTCTGCTCCGCCTGGGCAGAGCACCGCCGCTTCCTCGCTGCCGGGCGAGACGGAATGGGAAGCGGTCGCCTCCTTCTGCGAAGCTGTCACGCTACTAGTGAAGGAGAAAGCGGGACGAGTCAGGGAGAGAACAGCGTCCACCTCACGACCCAGCTGCTTTGGGATACGCTCACGGACATGGACATCGCCAGGCGATTTGCTTCGACTTCGCGTACTTTCGTTCTTCGAGTGACTTGTTACGTTACCTGTAAGAACTTGCCTCCCGGAAAGCTGAGGCCCAGGATGTCCTTGACTTGCGTGGTGGCGATTATGATGGCGGCGGCCGACGTGAAGCCCACCGACACCGGCCCGCTGATGAAGTCGATCAGGAACCCTGCGCACACGCCACCACTCCGTTAGAACCGTGATTACGATCATGATCACTTGAGACGTTCATGAATAAATTGCTCAATCTCTGACTTAAGCTCTTATATTCTTGAAAGAGATTGTAGTATTTCTATTTTATGATAACTTACTGGCCTAATTAATGGCTGCGTGGGTGAAATAATTAGCAACGCTACCTATTCCATTAGCTTGTTTCAAGTTCAACAATGTTTCAGTGTGTGACTAAATGTGTAACGATGTGATAAGAAACGCATAAATAATTGCATTTATATCATAAACATAACATAGCAGTGGCATGCCAAACATAGCTTGTGGTGGCACGCGGAGTCACTCGTTACCTCGTGACAGCGTGTCTCAACTGGTCATCGACATTGTTGACATTCCTTTCTCATCAGCTCACCAAGTAACAGTTGTTCTTTTAAACCAACTTTGTGCAACATCAGTCTTTCCTCTCCCTATTCTTCAATATGTGGGAGTGAATTCGTGAAATGGGACGGACGTCGAGAAGACAGGGAAGCGCGTGCTATTTGATTTAACCAATGAGTTGATGATTTGTCTTTTAAGATTTGAAAGTAAGCTTATTGTTTGTGAAACAGCTTCAACATAGGAATTGTTCTCGGCTTTATCTTTGAAACAATTGATTGTAGGAAGGGTTTAGTTTATGTACCTACGAGACGTCAATGACCCGACCTAAGCTCGCGGAAGTCTTGACTGATTGTGAAAACAAAACATTAACACGACGAGGTAGAGTAACATTTACCTTATGATTGTTTAGTAATTAAGTACATAACGGTGTTGAAGCGTGGCGCGTCTTTGTTAATGCTATGCTGACTCACTGACATAATTTCTATGTCACAAAATAGAAAAACACTGGCAAGACTGACATTCCTGTAAAGGTTGCCGCCGCCGCACACAAAATGGCGTTTAGAAGTGGTGCTTTCTTATTTTTCTGTGGTTACATATATGTCACACGGATTAATTTGCAAATTGAGGACGTATAATTATTTTATTTCGAAACAATGTATGGAGTAGATATGAAAAAAGACAAAATTATGATTCGTTCAGCTATGATTTTTGCTTTATTTGTTCTGTTGTGGTTGTTATAGCCTTTTATGCTCCCAGTGCGAGCTTCTTTATCAGCGCCCCTCGTCCTATGCGTGAGCACCGTTGGCACACCCTTATTCACGGCACTACTTATAAGAACTCACCAAGCTGCAGGATCCCCATGAGAAGCTCCACACACCCTGAGAGGAAGGCGAGCAGCACGGCGAACTCGGGCCCCAGGCCGTGCAGGTTCTCTCTCGTCAAGATGGCGGCGATGGCGGTGGGCCCGATGGCGGAGTCCTTGACGCTGCCGAACACCGTGTACACGAAGCAGGCCATGAAGGAGGAGTACAGCCCGTACTGCGGCGGCAGCCCCGCCACGCCCGCGTACGCTATCGCTTGCGGGATCACTGTCAGACCCACTGTTATTCCTGCAAAACAATGAAGGAGCTTTTGAAAATCAAAATCAATTACTCAAATGGTTTAAGGTAAAAACAAACCCCACACCAATATAATTATCTCTCTGTTAAATTAAATTAACACTCAGCATGCAAGTCGTAGGCACAGAACACAGGGTCCCCACATTCAGCCCGTATTTATTGAAAAATTCCTTATCCATAAATATTTTGCCTGTGTTGTGTTGCGCTTGCGAACAATTGACTAACCAGGTATTTATTAGAACTAAGACAATTTGAGATTCTTGTTCCGTCTGTGTGAGAACAAAGAGTAGACAATTTAGACATTATCATCTAAGTGTGAAATTATTGATAGCGGCTATTTATTTTTAGATTAACTTTTACTGAATTAGCTAAGCCGTATAGAAATATGGTATAGATTTCTTATCAAAATAACGTTATGTATACCTATTATCATAATTATTGTATTACTATTCTGTTTATTCACAAAAATGTCAACCTGTTGTAGCATGTCGTAGGCCGCTACGCCGCTGCTACGCTGCTGCTACGGATACGAGTCTACGAAATTTTTTTATTTTTTACTGTAATTTTAACTGTTTCCCCAACTCGCAAAAATAGTAGTCTTAAATTACACTATTTTTCTTGAAGATTTTTTTATATCTTCTTAATAAAACTAAATAATTCTGGGTTATATCATCTATTAATTGCGCCTACAACCGGTTCTTAAAAGACTTAATAATAATAAGAAAAACGTTTCTGTGAAGCACGTCTGATTCCTTAGAGCGCGTTATTTAATTTATTCTCCATTTTCTCGCTGAAGGCGTCGTCACAGACAAATTAGATCGATACCGTTTTTATGACAAAACGAACAATCGCAATGTCTACGAAAGTGGGTAATTGTCGCGACACAAAAACATTGACCTGACGATAAGTGTTAAATACATCAATTTTAAGCCAAGGTTCGTCGGTGAAGGGATTGTGATGACGACGGAGACCGTACGATGAAACACCACACATAATAGACAAGTATTCAGCTTCGTTTGAGTCAAGTTTTTCTACAATTATATAATTCAATGACGCCATAATTATTTTGATAACATCACGACAATTTTTTAAACCCCATTTAGGTACACGCTTTTTTTTAGCGTGCGGAATCAAATGAGTCCTAACTCCTCCCACCCAGGGCAGGGCAGGAGGGACTGTCAGACTCGTACTGACTAAAATCCACGGTGTCCTTCAATAGCCCATTACGTTCCGGGTCACGGTAATTCGTTAGTCCCGCGACCGGAAGTGGAAACATATTTTTCCTACTCCTCCACTATTCTTTTCTGATTAATTTCGTTGCAGGATCCAAGACAGGTAAATTCATTCTCCGGTACACGTAGAGCTTCATTGTCTCGGCGCTTTTCTGGTGGTTGCCACTGTTGATTCTGGCTCTCAGGAGTTGCAGTGGTTTGGGAATAGTGTGGTGGGTTTGTCCCAAAAAGTCCCGCGACCGATTAATGGAAAATGGATTCAGTACCTAGATGAAACTAATACCGCAATATAGTTAAACTTGGATGCAACTTGCGTGATTCTTGAATGGTCTGAGGCTACTGTAATTTTTTTTTACTTTTTGATGTAAATATTCTTAGTATTGGAGAAGCGCAGACTATTAAAAATCTTAGGCATAGGTATTTTTATTATGAATTAATAAAAGCCAACTAGGTAATTTTTCAATCATTATTATTATCAATTTGTCTTAGGTATTATGCAATTATAATTCGTATTGCATAAGAAATGCTGTTACATGCACTCTAGTTTCTGAGGTTGTTTTCATAATTATTTAAGATCCTTTGTCCGCGTGTCTTTCCTTAACAATTACTGTCGAAGTGTCAGTCTATCGTGATCTCGAGCACGGTGGTCGCGATTGTAGGCCATTGCCAAGTGTCAGGTAACCTGGTACGTTCTGCTAACTAAAGAATCGAGTAGCACTGGGTAACAGTAGCTGCTCTTGTACTCTTGTACTGCTGTTAACTACGGGGCTTATGTTTTGGTTCCAAATTAAAAAGTAAATTATTAAGTAGGTACTGTCATATAGAACACCTAATAGTACGTACTGTTCTGTTATTTGAAAGTACTCAGCCTATAGTGCTCTATGTGTTTGTAATTAATATTTAAAATGTTTACGAAACTAGTCCACAATATTTAATTAAAAGAAATCGTCCATTGTAGCGGTAACGGTTGCGACACACTGCAGCGCTACACAAAGCCTGTGACGACACGCGCGCGCGCCATTTACACGCTCCACCGACACTCAATACGTCTGCTCTCAAAACACTTTTTATGCCTTATCACAAGGACGTAGAGTTCATAGTCCCTTGTTTTTTTACCATGTTGCAACGCATTCCTGCGATAATAGTGCGATTTTTAAATAATATAATTGAGGTCAATGCACTCGGGTCTATTATCTGTTGTTTGTAAATCTAGCAACGGTTTCTTTATATTATTTTTAGGAATTATGTGATTAAAGCGTCCAGGTGTTAAATATTCACGTGCATGATGAATTACAGTGCATGTTGTTATTTTGTTCAATAACATATAACCAATGATATTATAAGTAAAAAAGGTGTAGATACGTCATACGCGCTCAATAACGTATGCGCTCAAATGAGGCTGATTCACACATCTTGATCTCAGTGCGACGTTGCCAGCGGCACTTCACGTACCACAGACTGAATCAAAAGTAAAAGTGACTCAAAACTACCGAAAATGCCGTCGTGTGTGATGAGATATTGTACAAATTAAACATGCAAGACTTCTAAAAGTCAAGGAATCACATAACATTCGTAAATATACTATTTATCTTTAATATTTTCACAAATAAAACATTACGTTTTTATAAATATGGCGTCGTAAAAGAAAGAGTGCGAGCACGGGTGCGAGTGAGAGGAGACGCTGACGTGCGGGGGGATTGATGTCGCGTGGCGATCTAGCTGTCACTTTTTTTCTTATTGGTTTTATCAAGCTATCCTTTTTACTTGTCGTGAAATGTAATGTGTGTAAATAAAAAGTGTGTATGTGTGCTCGGAACACTTTTTTCCGTTGTTTTTGTACGTGATAACATATCTATGACTTTATAATATCATTGCATATAACAATGTTTTCTGTTCTCACAATGACTGATAAAAGTTATGGGGATTTTTCCTGAACTAAGTATTGCTGACATATTGCAACATATCACGTGAATCTTGTCTTGTCAACTGGAGTGAATCATCATCAATGTCGGGCGGACAGATAAGTGTATACGAATAAACATTTCTCGATGGATGTGGTAACACGAGCGTGAAACGTCTATGACGCGGCGACAACGTTATGCTCCAGTGGGCGGGTGCCTTCAAAATGGATACTAAACGGATCAGTAATTGTTGTACAATACTGTGGTACTTTTTTATTGATTAGTGAGTTTTGGTAACAAATTTTGCGATACATCTTGCATCAAATGTCGATTATTTGAAAACTATTTAATATCAACGACGTATGAAAAATCCAGAAAACCATGATAATGTATTGTGTCTTTCTTTAAAGTCCGAATGTTCACATTGCGCTCTATTTTCTCGCAAAATGTAACATGAGTGTGTCAAGTGGAACAGTCGATCAATGTCGCGTGCATGACGACTTCTGACAATAGTGTAACGTTACTTCACAACATGACATACATCACTACCTAGTTAGTTATGTAGTGGACTACCTAATAGTAAACCAGTAATAGTGGGCGAGCATATTGCCAAAAACAGGATATGGATCTAAGATCTGAGGCTGCTACTGAGGTATGTACCTAAGTATTATTGATACTATCCCGATCCTACCCAAATCTATGCCCGACCTGGGGAATGAACACATAACCACTTGTTCAGCAGCCAACGCGGTAAGTAGTTACCTACTTCATTGTTTCCATAACTAAGTCACGTGACTAAGTATACGACAGTCGTAAGCACTAGATTTAAGCGATTTATTGTGGTAATGCCTGCAAATAACTTTAATGGAACTACTTATTTTTATTATTTGAAAATAATTTACTACATAAATATTTTTAAAGAAACGAAAAATTCAGTTGCGAGCGATGGCCTAGTGGTTAAGGCGTCTGGAGTACCTATCCAGAAGACGCAGGATGGAACCCTGCTCGCAACTGAATTTTTTCTTTAAAAATATCTTTGCGAAGACGCGACGCAGGCGTTATTGCGTATAAAAATATAACTTTAGTTTACTACATGTATGTCTGTAGTGTACTATGTCATTTTTATTTTATTTTTATTTTTTATTTTATTTCAGTCATCAGTTGGATCACGGGACCCTAAATCAACATCTGTAGTCTCCGTGTTTCACTCAGGTGGAGAATCCGATAAAATCAAACCCTAAATTCTGCCACTGTTTAATACCTGGACAAGTCGGCAGAATAACATTTTCAGATATCACAGTTTCATATATGTAGAGAACGACTGTTTTCCATACAAAAATGTGTCTTATCGCAGCAACTAGCACAAGTTGTGCAAAGTGCGATAATCGCGGCGATTCGAGTTAACATAATTTCACACGGCTATACAACGCGCATAATTAAATCGCCACTCGAGCGCATCGCCTTACATACATAATTCGCAGTTTTTCAAGAAGATTTCATGAAAATATTGGCTGGTGGAAATTAATATTTGCAGTACTTATCGAATAGTTAAATTCTTATGAAGCTGTTTGTCAGAAGCTCGAGAGTCTGACAACAGTCTTTGACAAAAGGGTACTATCGTATACTTAGTTACTGGATTGTGGAGGTCGGATAGCTATTTTCTTAGTACCTTCATGTTATTATTTTGAAAACGTTACTCGCTCTCTTTTGTATTAGCACATAGACTATCGTTATTGGTTAGTTAACTTAGCCCTTCACAGGCGTCATTGTCGCCACAAATAAAGGAGCTTATAATAAACTCACCAGCAATGATGTCTGCGAGGCCGTTCCGGAAGGTGTACTTGGGCAGCCACTGCAGGATGGGCAGGCGACGTAGCAGCGTCTTGGTGGAGCAGCATGCTCGCGCGCGCCTCGCCGCGCTCCTCCGCCAGCCGCGCGCCGCGCCCTCCTCATCCGTCTCGCCGGCCTCCTTGTGTGGTAGCTCCCCATTGTATGTGCCGTTTGTGTCTGTAAGTACACAGGAACATTTTAGTTTTATTTTATGTATGGATGATTCACTTACAAGGTTAAGTTTAGTCTAGGGGAATACCAAGGTTAAACGTTTTAGTTATCAAAAGTATTTTTTAATTCAATTTCTGATGATAAATCAGTAGTTTTTGGTCGCCTTAAACATTCTCCCAAAGCTTTAACACTACCTCATATTTTAGCTTCGGCCTGTGATGACAAATAAATATTGCTTGGCAAAAATTGCGATCTCGATTCAGGTGAATCTGTTGATTAAAATTTCCGTACGAAAGATCTAATTTTAATTGTATAATAATTGTAGTTTATGCCTTGATGTGTCTACAAATTTCCGCACGAAAGATCTAATTTTAATTGTATAATAATTGTAGTTTATGCCTTGATGTGTCTACAAATTTCCGCACGAAAGATCTAATTTTAATTGTATAATAATTGTAGTTTATGCCTTGATGTGTCTACAAATTGTCACATCATCTAAGAGGAAGGAAGTACACTAAACGTCTCGGAGGTAGACAACCTACATAATACAACAACATCAATCAAGGTTACCACGCTTGCGGTATCCATGCGATAGTGCGGTTTACGGCGTCACTAATTAATATTATTAACGGTGTATTTATTAGTGTAAAAATATACCAGTGTTATGTTTGTAAATCATTAATATACAGGGTGAATTTTTCAATTGGGCGTGGTTGCCTATATTATCTGAAACTATGAGGAATATCGAAAAACGTTGAAAGGAGTCTCGAGGCCGATTCTGACGAAAACTTAAACAACATCCAAATCCAATGGGATTTCAGGAAAATCAATAATCCTGGCCCGGAATCGAACACGCTTATTTTGAAAAAATAAATAGCAGCCTGTATTATTACACTATTCGATAGTGTTGCTAACAAGGATCAAATTCTGGGAAGCAATCATATAGTTGCCACAGCCTTTGAGAGATTTTTCGCCGACATTCCTGTATCGACTACTAAATCATTAAACTCGGCACCTGCTGCTGCAGAGTCTTTACTAAAGGATAATGTCCCTGCTTGCGATTCCGATTTTTGTTTTCAATATGTCACTTGTAAAGATATAATCAAAACTTTTTACACATTAAATATTAAGAAGACCGCCGATCTATGGGGTCACTCAGTGGACGTTGCTAAGTCTATTATAAATACTGTAGCTCCCACCCTCGCTTCTATTTTTAATGATTGTATTGACAGTGGAGAGTTTCCTGATCTAATGAAAAATAGTAAAATAATACCACTATTCAAATCTGGTAGTACATCAGACCCTACTAACTACAGACCTATTTCAGTACTACCTACCTTTAGTAAAGTTTTTGAAAAGCTTATTTTGGTTCAATTGCAAAGTTTCTTTAACAAACATAAGTTATTGCATAATAAACAGTTCGGTTTTACAAGGGGTCGTTCAACAACTGATGCCGGTGTTGAACTTTTAGGACACATTTATGATGCATGGGAAGACAAATGCGACGCCTTGGGCATTTTTTGCGATTTGTCCAAGGCTTTCGATTGCGTTCAGCACGAAACATTGATCAGGAAACTGCACCACTACGGTATCCGGAACGCCTCTTTGGATCTTCTAACCTCTTATTTGAGTGATAGGATTCAAAGAGTGGACGTCAACGGAAAAAGATCCCCCGGATCTGTTGTAAAAATGGGGGTACCCCAGGGCTCAATTCTTGGCCCATTTTTGTTTCTCATTTATATAAACGATTTGCCTTACCTAATAAAAGACAATCATGACATAGTGTTGTTTGCTGACGATACTTCTCTTTTATTTAAACTCAAACGTCAGCAGGTCGTTACCGATAATGTTAATAGAGCTCTGGCAAAAGTAGTGAATTGGTTCGAATGTAATAATCTTCTTCTAAATGAGAAAAAAACGAAGTGCATTAAATTTACGATACCTCATGTTAAACAAGTGGAAACTGTTATACGGATAAAGGATCAAGAGTTAAAACCAGAAGACACCACAGTCTTTTTAGGCATAACTTTGGATAACAAACTTCAGTGGGGCCCCCATATAGAAAAATTGGCAAAAAAACTTAGCTCTGCAGCATTTGCCGTTAGAAAAATTCGCGATTTAACTGATTTAGAGACAGCCCGTTTAGTTTACTTTAGTTATTTTCACAGTGTGATGTCGTACGGTATTCTTTTATGGGGAAATGCCGCCGATATTCAAACAGTTTTTGTATTGCAAAAAAGGGCAATTCGTTTCATTTACAAATTGAGTCCCAGATGCTCCCTCAGAGAAAAGTTTAAGGAGATTAATATATTGACTGTGCCGTCTCAATTTATTTATGAAAATCTTTTGTACGCACATAAAAATATTAATCTTTTTAAAAAATATAGTGATATTCACAGTGTTAACACGAGGAATAAAGATAAATTTATTGTTCCAGCAACTCGGCTGAAAAAAATAGGGATTACGTTTAGATGTCAATGTATACGTTTCTATAATAAACTTCCCGGCCTTGTTCAAACGCTAAGTATTAATAAATTCAAATCATATGTTAAACGAAATTTGTCCCAGAAAGCTTACTATCATATTAATCATTATTTAGAGGATAAAAAGGCATGGGAATAAGCTGCTCCAATTAAATTAAATTCACTCAATGTTTTTCTTTTACACTATTTCTTTTATATAATTATTTTGACGTTTTGTTTTTTTTTATTATATACAACCTGACATTTTATTTATACTTATTTTTTTTGACATGTTCTATTTTATACACCCTGACATTTTAATTTTACATCTTTTTATTTTGACATGATTACTTTGTAATTTATTTATATTTTTTTGTATTTTGACATTTTCTATGTCATTCTCTTTTTGTATATACTTTTTATTTTGTTTTTGTTCTTTTTGTGTCTTTTTTATAGGTACTTTTTATTTTGTGACATGAATTACTTTGTAATTTTAATTTTGTCTTTTTTAATTTATTTTGTTTTTTTACGAATTTGTGAATGTGAGGACATGTGTGGGTTACATAATATTATTCTATTTTTTTTTACGTTTTTATTTAAATTGTCTGACGGTTTGAGTTATTTATGCGGCCTACCCAAATGTCCTTTCTTTGGTATTGATCGTCGTATCGTTGAGCTCCTTATGTTATGAGTTGAGCTGCACGGTAACTGACACATGCTTGCACTGACTGGACAGGCCCACTCAAATCTGAGTGGTTCTTTCTTCAAAAGACCACTTCAGACACCTGCATGGTTCTCATATAACTTTACCAATACACAATTGTCTGGACTTTAAAAGAGACTGTGACCTCTGAGTTTGTTTCGGATGTTTCTTCTCAGAGTAGTCAGGTACGAAACACCGGCCTCATCTAGTTTAAAAATAGTGTCTTTTTGACGTGTAAAAGAGTTTGCCAAAACCAATTTGCTAAATAAAGATCATTTATCATTTATAATACGGCAAACTTAAGGAAATAGCAGATTTTTATGAAATTGCTATTTTTCTATGTTACTTTACTTCTACTGAGCCATAGCTTATTCGAAATTATAAAATTTAAATGTTTTCAATGTTTCACTGGATTTGACGCCTCAACAATCACACTGTGTTCAGTAGGTAATACAAAATTATTGAGTTGAACGAAAAATAGCATTATTTCAAAGATGAAAGTTTCGAAAACATTCAATTGCCTTGAAGATGGATCAGTTTAAAAAAAAATACTTATACGTTTTCCTTAAGTTTGCCATAGGTACATCATTACTTTACAGAATTCGATCTTAATGAGCGACACTATCGAATGGCGTAATAGGGTGTGATATGTTTTCTAAAATCAGCGGCTTTGATTCTTGGCCAGGATAATTGATTTTTCTAAAATCCAATGATGCAATTTTAGTTTTCGTCAAAATCTGAAATGAGACTCCTTTCAGTATTTTTCGATATTCCTCATAGTTTCGGATATAGCCAACCACGCCCAGTTGAAAAATTCACCCTGTAACTTTCACCTTATGGCTAAACTTTTTGTGTACGGTCTATCTCGAGTTCATGACGCTTTTATAAAAAAATACTCTTTGGTACCTATTAAATTCTAACATGATCAGACAGAGGTCTTATTATTGTGACAGAAGAATGTAGAAGCATCTACAATGATACACGTTATGATAGCGGGGGAGACCGCCCCGCGCCAGGTGATACGATACAGGGTGTTCCGTTACACGTCGCGCGGCGGACATCATTAACATCAACGATATCTGATCTTTTGTAACGTATCACAGTGCCAATGAGATATTATTTGGGGAGTGTATTGAATCTACATTAGCTGGATATATCATCGTTAAACTAATGAGGACTTTAATTTACAAGATCACACGATTATCAGCAAAGAAGAAAAACGTCTCTTGCTTGACATGAACTGGTGATATCGTATTTATTTCAATTTGTATAATATATGATAACTAGTATAGTACTAACTGTAACTAGTATACATATTTTCATATAACAATTAATTGTTAATATGAAAATTAGTTTGTTAATTAGGTACCTTTTCCCGCCCAAACCACTCAACTGATCATCCTGAAATTGTGCATGTACGTTGTCAAGTGTACAAGGATGGACAAAGGGTGCCTTTCATTCCGATGAAAGTAATGGTGGCCTACCATGACGTGTTACTGCGAGCGTTGGTCCACTGTGCGAACGAGATGGCGCTAGACGACTTGAATAAGTCTGTCTCTTTCCAATAGTGGGACTACTCTAGCTTTAAGACGGTAGGCCCCCTGTCCTCTAGAAAAACATATCATTACCGTATCAGCAGGCCTACCATGAACTCATTAAAAACGATTAAAAAGCAAGACATTTCAGTTTGAGTTCATAAACTGCATCGCTGAAAGTCGTACCCTGACGTCCAATACGCTCAGCGATATTTCGATTGTTCTAAGTGAATGAAAGATCGCAATTTGTAGCTGAAATGTTTTAGTGAGAAAAAGACAACGTTATTTAATAATAGCGTTGTCTCTTTCAAATAACTTTGACAGACTTTGTTTCTTTAAGCTGTTGTCATGGTACGAATTAGAAGAACAGTTCAGTTTAGGTCATAAACTGGATCGCGTTAAGAGCTTGTGGTAACTGGTAAGGCCCCAGTTCGTAGATTTCAGTGCCAAGCACTGCAGTGAGACAGTTGAACTTGAGCTGAAAGATTAGTTATGCAGAGCGACCGTAGCGGCGCGGCGAGCTATAGCGAGGGTCACGGACGTGGCGACTCGTAGCGGATGTTGAAACTATGAGAACAAACATTGTTATCTAACTGTCAAATTAATGCTTGAACTTGAGTTAATGATTATGTAGCACAAGCACTGGTCAGAAAGTCAATCAATCATCAGTAGTCAGTTCAATGAATAGTTAAATATTTTTTTTACGGTTTAGGTATGGTAATACGGCACGTCTGGTGCTGTGGCTGACCGATCGACTGCTAACCAGTGTGTCGCGGGTTCGGTCCCCGCACAGAACAAATATTTGTATGCTCTACAAGTGGTTGTTTCGGGTCTGAGTGTTTTTGTAACTATGTGATTTGCTATGTTTGTAAACGCACCCACGATACAGGAAGAAATTCCTAGTGTGGTGCAACGTCTTTAAAAAAAAATGCAGTTAATTTTTTGTTGGTCAAAATAATCTAAGAATCTTAACCATAACTAAATTGTGGTAATTACTGAGTTATGAATTCAACTCTGTTATTATAGGAATTTGATCTTAGCGCCATGCTTTATTACAGTTTTAAATATATCTTCTTATTTTTAAAACAATTGTTTTTTTTTTCATAACAAGGAAGTAATTCTATAGCTTACAAAAAACATTTAATTTCTTAGGTATGTTATAATAATGACATTAACTGTGGAAATTAGAACTAAATTATGGAGTCAATTAAAATTTAATTGTTGTACATATTTTGGACCTGAGCTACTATTTCTATTTCAAAAGGTATGACAAATTGAACTAATCTATTATGTCCTTCCGTGAGTGACTAGCAAAACACACACATATACTTAATTAGAAAGGTAACTGAAGCTTTTCTCATTTAAATGCTGAATATCATCGACTTCTGCCCTCTTATCTCATTCTGGGGGCTGCGTTGGCTTAACAATTTTCTTCTTTCATTCTTGTGTAGGTAATCCATTCTTCACTCTATCCTTTACCCTCTTGCAAATCAATCCTCATATAATCCATTCGTCTTCTCTTTCAGCAAGCATAATATTCAACATGAAAATGCTTGCTCTTGCGTCTAGCTTGCTTACAGTCCCACGAAAGGACCTCGTTCAAAGAGTAGGTCATTTACACAAACTGACACACTGAATTACTTGTACGATTACTAATGATAATTTCGACTCGTGTTTATAGCTTATTTTCCTACAAATTTTGTTTGGCTTCCTAATTTCCTATTAAGACAGGTGTTCAAACATGACATAGTTTACCCTCATCTATCGTGCTACATTTGACAGTACGGTTTTAAAAATAACAGTATTTTTAATTAAGGTTTGTTCAGGTGAATAGTACTCAAAAGAATTCGTACACACTTCCTAGAAATGCAATATTTCAGGTTTTAAGCAACTTCCTTTCAGTTAGTTTTCTTGTTCTAGATCATAGACTATTGTTTACGTACACGGTCTACGCCATAGTCAGTGCACTACGCGACATTTTGATCATATTTCAGTAATGCCTACCTACTTGTCTGGTCGGCACAATGGTCGCAATCGCTACTAACTGTGAGCAGTCTTAGGTTTGACTACTGGTGGCCTACCATGAACTCATAACGCAATCCAGTCTAGGCTGTGGGGAAGAGATGGCGCTAGACGACTTGTATAGCTCTGTCTCTTTCCCACAGCCTAAACTGGATCGCGTTAAGAGCTCGTGGTAAGGCTCCTGGTCGTGTCATGGTGGTGTTATTGGATTTGCTATAAGGGTTGATTTGGGGACAGGGTTGGCCCTGGTTGGCCCAGTGGCAGCGCGATCGACTGCTGCGCAGCGTGTCGCGGGTTCAATCACCGCACTGAACAAATATTTGTAAGAGTTCACTGGTTCATAGTATTAGGGACATCACTTTACCCTCAATCTAAAACTAAAGGCAAGACTAGTAGCTCCTTAAAAAATCGTTGTGACTCATAGATGATACAAAATTGGGGCTGCTCCAGTCAAAAATACTTCTACGACAATTTCGAACAATTTGTTTGGTACTTGTTTGGCAGGCGGATTGCAATCATAACGCGTTTTTTTCTACGGAAATTCCTTTGCAAATGCTTATATAATCAACGCCTAGCTTAAGAAGCTCGCTGTTACCATGAATTGAGCACGTAATTCAAACCCTCATTTTGAAATTGACAGGTGTTAGCATGGAAATGTATTACACCTGTATTACACTGATGGATGTAGGTGCTGTCAACTGTAGCTCATGTCCTCATGGCCTGGATGTTTCCATGCCACGCCAATGCCACGGTATTGTGTGCGCACAAAAGAACATTTTGTGTTCAGCTGTCAGTTGTGTGTGTGGCATTTGATGCGCCGCTGCTCTGTTTCAGTTACATAGTGACTAGTTAGCGGTAATGTTATCATAAATGGTAGTGATTGAAAACGTGTCAATGATAGTAGGTTTTTTTTAAACATTGTCCCACACTAGGAACTTCTGCTGTGCCGTGGGTGCGTTTACAAACATATAAACTAGCGTACACAAACGGCCAGACATTACAAATTTTTGATGCGTGCGGGAATACATGCAACATGCGACACAAGCACAACTCACCGTGGCGTCAAGTTTTATTAATGACAAATAATTTTCACATGGTTAATGGTCAAATCAAATGGTAAAATCAACATACCATAGCTATTTAGTATAATTCGAAAGAGATTAAAAAATACAGAATTCAATAATCTTCTTATTTTCTACTATTCAATGCTATCGTGTTTATTCCGTAAGTACCTATATCGAAGTAAAAAGTTGTCTAGAATAGTTCGTGTCTTGTGATTAGTTGTGATTGACCCCAAATTTTCAAGTGGTCTTTCTTTTAACTCTTTGAAAGCCAATAATGACGCTTTTTAGCGACGTATAAATAAAAATGAATCGTTTAATAATGGGTTTGATAGCAATCATTGAATCACGTTCATCACGAATTGAGCAGGAGTCGTGATCAACCTGTTTAACTAAAACGCGATTGTCTTTTGCTTGCTAGTTTTTTTTCTGTAGAAATAGTACCTAGATCGTAAATAATTGTTATTGATGATAGGGTTCAATTTGGATTGTCGTGATTTTTATGAGAAACAAACGTGTGTTCCACCACAAGTGTATTTAGCGACTGTTTTTTTTTATTCAAGACAAGTATCTACTAAATATAGCTATAATATGTAGGCTAAATTACTACACAGAGGAACGCAATGCGTCTCAACAGTAATAAACGTTTTTCTATCAGAAGTACCGCATAACTTACGGAGTAAGTAATTACAAAGAAATTAAAAATGTTTATTGGCAACTAAACAATCACCATCAAATTGAAATTAATAAAAAGGGCATCAGCTTAGCGTAATGAATAAACTACACAAAATATTATTATGAAATGCTGAATTTCAGGTGTAAAAAGTGCCGTGTGTAGAAAGCCCCGATTTTTATGTTTTCAGCAAATTCAGATTTTGTCTCACACAAAACCTAATTGATGAAAATAGTTGTGTGGTAGGGGCGATAAGCGATAGCGATTTACTTACTGATCTTCTAAATTGTTCCTACAACCCGCGTTAGTTTTTGGGTAGTAGTATATTACCCAGTATTTACTTGTGTGCGGTTTATTAAGCAGTTAGCATCGATAACAACTTAAATTAATTTAAATTATTTTCCGCAATAGGTACCTAATTGTGCGGGTCATGACCTTCGGCGTGGTCAGCACATGATAAAATATATTTATTTTATTTAGTTTGAGATATCGAAATAAAAGTACTAAGTACAACTAAAATATACATTAAAACAATAATAATATGTTAACGTACGGTTTGGCTTTTACATTTCAAAGTGTTTAAGATCGCTGCGGGGTGAAAGGTTAAAGGTTAACAATATTTAACTTTTGAATGTCAATTCAAAAATAGCTAGATTTTTCTATTACCAATCACATTTTTATATATTTTTTTTAAACCGCTTTTAGATGTGGAACACATAAAGTACTTATTACTTATTAGTACTTAATACCAAATGGAATCCTTTGTAGTACTGGTACGAGTTAATAAAAAATTAATCGTGAATACGAAACACAATATTATAGTAAATTAATCAACCCTCTATTTCTTGGTATTCATTCACGCACGGCCGCGGCTGGCGGCCGCGGCGTGGTGCGAGCGGCGGCGCGCGCTCAGCCGGATGTTACCAACTATTGTCAACACTGTTTTGTTCAGTATACAATACGCCTCAGGGAAGTGATTGCGTTTGCGTAAACGTAATAAAGGAATGGAAGGGTGACTCTTTTGTAAGCAGCTTGAGTTTAGGTTCCTATCAAAAAATCGCGACACTCATTGTGTGCATACAATGAACGTTGCGATTTTTTAAGATTGAGAGATCCTGAGATTTGCACTGAACAGACTTATCAAACTAATCAAGTTTTTGACTTAAAAGTTACTGTTAATAATAATAAAATATTTATGTAGTAGAGTTGGCCGGACTATCACTTTGGCTGACTGGCGAAAAGTCGGCTGCGAAAAGACCAATTATTGGCCAAGTCAATCATTCTTTTCGGTTGACTTTGGTGGGCAATGTTAGTGGCGGGCGTTTAATGTTTGAGTCACTTAATTTACATACATCACTCGATATCCCATTGCTCAGCAATCATAGACAGATGCCGACTGTAAATATTAGGTGATAAAGATTAGGTGTAAGTGTAAGGCCCATATTGTTATAAAAATAGCTTGCGACCTATTTCCCTACTCACATACAGTCAGGAAAATTAACTTAAGTAATTGAGTTTCAGAAGCAAGTGTTTGTCCCTCGAGATAACCTGATGCACTTTATAGAAGACACATTATCAACAGAAGTTAGCACGCAACTTGCAGTTGGTGCGTCATTTGTTCCAGTTGATTGAGAGATTGATTCTATAAAAAGTATTACTTTCTGAGTTAGCTTAATGTCCAAGGTGCACATTGCTAAAAAATAATACTCGTGCTTCATTTCCGTGTATAGAAACTAGTCGGATAACCAAACAATCCCTGCATACAATAACCTATTAGACAACGCTTA
The DNA here is from genome assembly GCA_954870645.1 of Agrotis clavis. Classification (NCBI taxonomy): domain Eukaryota; kingdom Metazoa; phylum Arthropoda; class Insecta; order Lepidoptera; family Noctuidae; genus Agrotis; species Agrotis clavis. Next base: position 27,684,010 of record OX940920.1, on the reverse strand, counting down.
AATTCGACAGCGAATAAACTGTAAAAAGATTATTATTATTGGCGTTTTAATTCTAAACACATGTGTTAGTGCTTGACCTTCACGTTACATTTATTTTGATTCAAATCGTAGGTACGTATTGTAATAGATTTAAAATAACGTAATGAAATAGCTGGTATTTACCGCTTTACCACTAAAAGATAAACATCAGCTGTTTAATGCTTGTCCAAAATAAAGTGTAACTGCAAAACGACTCTTACCTATATCAAAGTGAAATGTCGTTTTGACGTTGACAGTTTTTTTTTAGACACGTTTCTAAAGTTCATGTCATGTTTTAAGTATTATTTCATTAAAAAGTCAATAAAACTAAAAAAAATGTGACATAGCAAGGGCATACACTCAAACGGTTAAATATCAAACTATTAAGACTCCTTACTATTATTTTAATTTCAAACTGTTTTAAAACAACTTATTGTTTTGATCATGCCAACCCCGCTAGCACTTGCCTATTCGCTATTTTTAAATCACGTGCTCAATTATTATCGTTTAATTTCTTGGTTTTAATTAAATAAACCTGTTTTCGCTTCTTTTGATGCTAATATTTAAATTCGCAAGGAATATCCAATATAAATTCAGACATTCTAAATAAACTAATTAATTACACGAAGCATGTTTCCCCATCTGCACGCCGCTTACATTCCAATAAGCATAATAAAAACAAACAGCGCTAATAGAAAGCATTAGACACGTGTTTTAAAAGTTTTCCACTAATTACTGCGCGAGAAGCGATAGGCTCAGTGATAGTCGGTGGGCAGTGCGCAGTCAAACCTGACCTACATGCTATTACCATAACGAAAGTTTTCCTTGTAGGCTGTCATGGACAGGAAAAGAGGCAGCGGATTTGCCTTTGAAAAGATAATTATAATGTCCATAAAGCAACGACGTAAATTGGCTCTGTCATGAAATAAACAGGTTCAGACAAATAGCTAGTCGGGCCTACAAGTAAACAATTATTTTATTGTGGTAAAATTATGAAATGAGTCCTTCCGGTCATACTGTCAGACTCGTACTGTCCACGGTGATTCTTCAATAGCCCTTTACGTTCCAGGGTCACAGTTACCTGATGAGACAGTCCCGCGACTCCGATTGCCACTTAAAGTTTTGGTGCGACGGATTACAAAAACGTTAAATATTTTTACTTTAAAACTTGTAACAACATTGACACAATAAAATATTATTAAGTTTGGATAAAAAAATCGGTTGTTTTTAAAGTCGGTTTACTGACGATAGTTGAACGTGACAACGTCATAAGAAAATACTGCACTTACGTTGCTATAAACAAACAATTGACACGCCGTTGCTATGGAACGCTATAGAGCGAGGTAACGCCGCATGACGTCATCTTTTTTCGTGCGTGCAGCCGGTCATCGAATTATAAGACGTTATCACGTCAAAAAATCCACCATTAAATGAAATCGCTCCGCTCGTGTTTTGCACCGCAGCCCAACAGGGTGTCTACGTTAGCTATAGACTATACTAGAACGCACGCGCGGAGAAATTCGCGCCACAACATGGCCGGCTTTCTATGCAAAGCGCGCGAAGGGAGCGCGGTACTGGAACGTGTGCACAGAGCTTACACTTGACACCACGGCCTCAGAGCACGGGCGTTACATACATTGCTTGAGCGTATTGACTTCTTACATACCTACTTGTAGATACCGTGTCCACTTGCTAAGCGTATCAGCAAATATCTTAAACCTTAGCAGCACGCGTAGCATGACCAATTCCATCTCTGTTCTACACAGAATACACAAAGTAATTTCATCGTTATTTCTATACAAATCGATTGTTTAATTTGCACGATTATGACACGATTCGTAATCCATTGAAGAAAAGAGACATTTCTTTTCTACATTGTAAACATTGCCATGCTTCCTTCCGGTGCCAACTTCCAGAATATGCGCAAGGGCTCATATTATTATGAAAGTTGGTACCGTCGCAAATAGCTGTCAAATATTTGCAAGTTTTAATTAATTTGCATATTTTCTGTATGAAAATAAGAAACATGGCTCTGTAATGCATTAAAAATTAATGAAGGAATGCATTTAAAACACTGAATTTGATGTTGTAACCGTTTCAGGTGTATAAAAGGCATTTGGAATGTTCCCAAATTCCTTTTTTACATCTAAAACTGTTATACTCGGTGTTACGATATTAATTATTGCATTCCCTTATCAATTTTTTAGTGCACTACAGAGCCATGTTTATCAGAGGCGGCTCGTGACAAAATTGTATGGGTGTTCACTTGAAAAGCCAAGTCAAAATTCCTAATTTATTTGCAATTTGTACATGTGGTACAAAAGGTAAAAACAGTTAAAATACATAGCATTAGTAATACTATTTATTTTAAACAAAATTACTTATAAGTAGTTTTAAACAAAATTAAAATGCGTACGTCTGTCTTTTTGGTGTGCAAAAATATCTATGACTTTTTTGTGAAAATCAGATATCTGATTAATCAGCCGTTTTTCTATTGAGATCATGCACAAAGCATATAAACGGTCCTAAGTCATGCTATTACGCGTAAAAGTTTTACTTTATTTAAGGTGGAAAAGCAGCGCTCACTTTCGACCGAAGTCATCAGTATTGTACAAATGAATTTTAATAGTTTAATACTTTCAGCAAAAACTGACTCTAGGTTGAACTCTATAAAGTGTTGCAGTAAAGCTACCGCGCCATCCGCGTTATGGTAATCTTCCCTGCTGTAAATAACTACTAGCTCGTTTTTAAGTTTTGATCTTTCCAAAAAAATCATATGTTTAACCACTTTTTTAAAATTCTTCTTCCGGAAAGTTTTGTAGTGTTTTTTTTTTGTACATCTCAAAATTGCCAGTAAAAAAAAAGCTTTGACGCCAATAGATGATCAGTATACACAAACGGGCGCGGCGAGCGGTAAAACATGTGGTAAAACCGTCCGGCAACGGCAACGTCACGTGAGCGGCGCTCCAAAATTGGCTATTTCTTCATAGAAAATCTTTTGTTTCACGCGCAGGCCTGTGGCGAAATTTCTCTTTCACTCCTGTTGGATTTCGTATACTGAATCTTGTTTCATTGGAGCGCAATCGTGAGCGCTCCGCTTAGCGCGTTGCCTATGAAAATGATGATGTTTGGGATAGGCAGAGGTAGTACCTAATGTGTATAGGTATTATTTTAAATTGGTATTTACAGTAGTTTTTTACAATAGATTTTAAATAATAATATTAGTAATGAAATTAAGGACTAAAATTTTATTATAATTATTTATGGGAGGGAGTTCACTGCACCAGCGCTCCTTAGGACGAGCCGCCTCTGATGTTTATTACTTCCCTCAGATCATTGATCTTAGTTATTTCCTTAAAGTAACATTGCCAAATTAATTAAAACTTGTTCTTTTCTTCTGTCAAGTCGTCGACAAAACCACTACGACACCATAAAAGTGGAAGCTTAACAACTTCTTGTAAAGCTGTCGGTGAATAGTTGAGTGGTCTGAAGAGAATATAAATTATTATGCATGTAGTTTTGGTTTATTTACTGCATTGTGAGGTAGTTCTTCAATCCGAATTCCTAATGGTTGTTTTCACTTACATTAAACAGCACCTACACGAATGCGGAATAATATACCATCAGTGTCAAGCGTTGAACTACTTACTATAGCGCGCTCTTTTTTTGGCGTTACATGTACCTAGGTGTCGCCTATTGTTAAAAAGAAAAGGGTTGATACGATACGCAAAACTAATGTTCTACTAATATTAAATAAGAAACTTGTAAGAAATTAACAGCGAGATTTATAACACTTGCATTCAATTAACACTCTTAGTAAATGCAATAGTGTGATACACGACTCAAGCTTCAGTCATAAACCAAATGACCGTTCATTGGTTTTATGACTAGATTTTAGTAGGCTGAATAGATTTAAGTAAGTTAAAAAGTTAAACATCTGTTGAACACTTGTCAAAAAGAACTGTCAACTGCAAAACGGCATTTGCGGTTGATGTAAGGGTCGTTTTGCAGTTACACTTTTTTAAATAAGTGTTCATCGTTCAACAGATAAATTGTTTATTTTTTTGTAATAAGACGGATATACAGGGTGGTCAAATTTTGCATTTGACCAACTTCCGCCGGCCCGATTTTTTTCTTGTGATACAAATGAAATGATCCTTACATGAAACAGAGTCGAACGGCACTAAAAAAAATTTGGCCAATTTCACAAATTTCTGTGGACAACTCACACTTGACCAAAAAAATAAAAACGCCAAAATTGTCAACATTACACCGACACGTGAACGTTGAGGCTATTCAGCTCCTAGACAACACAGACTTGCTAAGTGCGTAGGCTAAAAAGAAGTAAACCTTTTGAATTAGTGAAGTGTGTAAACTGAGTGAATAATAGTAACAGTTTTGTGCTAAGTATACATATAACACACGAACATAGTGTTTTTTTTTATAAAATGATAGAGACTCTAAGTCTCTAAGAAAGTGCTGGACTTGTGTAAAAGTGCTAATGGACATTATTCTTAGTTTTAAAATAATGTATAACGTAGCATATTAAGTTAGAGTTAAATTACTTATTAGTCTTTCAGGATAGATCGTTATTATTTTATTAAGAAGTCTGTTCTTAATAACACAAGGAAAAAAAAGATTTTCTACTAATTACGCGAGCGAAGCCGCGGGCAAACCGGCAAACCCTAGTCTCTTAATTAAGTTTAATACCACCATATTTGACCTGATTGTCAATTAAGTTTAATCAAGTTCAAACCTTCGCGCCTTTCGATTTGCCATTAGTTTTGCTTTTGTTCTGATTGTTCTACTAATGTATTTAACGGATTAACATCTTGCTTGCTTTGATACATCATAACATCACACATGCAATAGTAGAGCTAGAGGTTATCTCAATGCGTTCTACTAATGGATTGACATCCTTTCAATTGTTTGATACAACCTACCATCACACATGAATAATCCGCAGGATTAAGCAGAGCTAGTGGTTATCTCAGCATATTATAAAAAAGTAAAGTCCCACATCATACGTGTGTAATAAAATAAGACACATAGTCTTCTGCCTTAGATTATAGAATATTCAGATTCCTAGTAAGATCCCGAATTTTGAAGCCAGAAACATGGAAGAAAAATTACCCGCGTCGTTCGCTTACTTTACGTAAAACAAGTGAACATCGCCAAGGAAAATATTAATAATAATAAATAAATAAATAATAATAATAATAATAATATTCCACAACTATCACACAACGCCATCTAGTCCCAAGCTAAGCAGAGCTTGTGTTATGGGTACTAGACAACTGATAAACATACTTATATATTTCTAAATACATACATATTATAGATAAATTACACCCAGACACAGAACAAATGATCGTGCTCATCACACAAACCTTTGTCCTGGGTGGGAATCGAACCCACGACCTCCGGCATAGCAGTCAGGGTCACTAACCACTAGACCAACAGGCCAGTTAATATTTAAATGTAGGTATGTGTGGCGCTCATTCACACATTTATAAAAAAACTGGCTTTATTTTAAACTTTACGTTTTGTTTCGAACACGGAATCTGGTTTTATAATCTAATTCTTTTACCTTCCATCGCGTACAAAATGTACAAATTCAGAATCTGAATTTGTAAAAGTGTCAGTAATATTGGTAATATTAAGTACAGTTAAACCTGGTTAAGTGAGACCTCAAGGGACCTGCTTTGTCTCACTTAAAGAGGTATTCCACTTACGCAGTGTCTCAGATATTATCCAGGTATTAATAGATCCCACCAAAAACATTAAATGTAAAAAATGCCAAGTCTCTCGATGCAGTCTTTCCATCGTAAAAAGTTTTGAGATCTCACAGAAGCCAAGTCCTATTCAAATTATTTTGTAGTTATAAATCAACATTTAGTAATTATATCAATAGTTTTCTTTATATTATAACTATAGTGACTTGGCAATGAGCACAAGTAAAAACAAATAAAACGGCATATTTGGAGGAGTTGAAAGTTACACACACCGCATGCGTAAACAACCTCTTTTACTTTAGAATATTCTCTTAACATTCATCATTTACTTTCATAAAGCGATGGCCCGTAAGGTATTCTTAATTATTGTATTGGAACATGTAGTCGGTAGTGACCATCATGATTCACACATAACAAATAATCTGATCACAGGTCTCGTCAGTAACATTTGCACATAATTCCAGGCAGCAAGTTAATTTGTGCTCATTGCCAAGTCACTATAGTTATAATATAAAGAAAACTATTGATATAATTACTAAATGTTGATTTATAACTACAAAATAATTTGAATAGGACTTGGCTTCTGTGAGATCTCAAAACTTTTTACGATGGAAAGACTGCATCGAGAGACTTGGCATTTTTTACATTTAATGTTTTTGGTGGGATCTCATTTATTTTTTGTAAGTGTATTTCTTTCTTTTTTTTATTTGTCCTCATAATTTCTTGGACTTCAGCTACTTTTTTGCTTAGGACCCATTCTCTATCTAACAAACTAAATAGAACTAAACTAACTAACAAATAACTAAATAAATATATATCTGCTAACTTACAAACTAAATATAATTAACTAAATAACACGTAAACAACTAGATAATGTAACTATGTCTACGTTATATTAATAAACTATTTTCCTAAATAACTGTTTCAGTAACAATAATAAATCTACACCGAATATCGCTACAATATTTTTTTAGTTTCGAAATGGTTGCTCATAGATAGATGGCGCTATCAAATGAAAATTATTGAATTATTTTAAAGTACTACTTAGACTGCGCTCTGTAACGAAACCATAGCGCGATTCAGACAGGTACAACGCCATCTATCGAGCGTGCATACAATATTTATCGCAATACAATAGAGTTTTAGCTTTATTAATTTAATGAATTATGAACTTTATGTATTAATTTATATTAATTATGGTCTATGTATTACATTTATATTATTCCTTTCTATTCTATGTATGTATTCATCCAATTGAATACTAACTTAAACAACGAACAAAGTTAACAATGCAGTCAAAATCCATACACAATGTTCTTGCCAAACCGCAAATATAAAATTGTTTTCTATGGTATATTATTTTTTAATGTTTTTATAATTTTTCCTTTATATGTGGCTAATGACCTATCTTGGTGCAAAATTTGAAGTTTCTAAGTCTGCTAGAAGTACCTTAGATTTTTGATGATCGGTCAGTGAGTGAGTGACAAAATGGTGTAACTTTGATCGACCGTAACTCCTAAACTATTCATTCAATTGGCATGTAATTTCGAACTTAAGCTTGTTCTAATGCCTACTATTATTCACCGAAAACCTAAACTCCTAGCTTTGTCCACGTCGAAGTTATAGGGGGGGCGAAACAGCCGCGAATCGCTTCGAGAAAAGATGGTACGGCCGTGCCCTTTTGCTCGAGACTTGGCGGGGCACTGCCGTGCCCCCAGATATCTGTCTCATTTACGAGGGTTCCATTAATAGAGGTCAGAATACAGGTACCTAATCTCAGCTACAGAGGTGCGATTATTAAATAAAATAACGTTTGATGTAAACATTATACGTGAGTTTTAATCTTTATTGGGAATCAAGAAAAGGTAATGAATGTATGTATAACAGAAAACCCGAAATCATTACCACCTGGGAATCAAACCCAGTGCCAGCAGTCACTGGACCAACATCATAACACTTCCTTGTTGTGAAACGACACATGAGAAAACAGACAGTTGAAGTGATCTGAGTGGATGCTGTGACGTCAGCGCATGCGCCGCTGAGTGCACAGGTCACATGTGGTTAGGTACCAACGAGCTGTAATTAAAGGCCTATTCAGACCTAAGCGGTATTCGCTACCGTCTGCGGCAGAGAAAACCCAGTGGGTATGCGGTAATATTACTGTTCACACCAAAACGGATTTCGCTATCCTTGTGGGTAGAATAACGCGCGGTATGTACTACCTCTATGTATGTAATACCCACAGCGGCAGCGAATATCGCTCAGGTCGCTCTAGCCGCGGTACTTAATACTAAATACCTGAGCGAAACCCGCGCGGTATGTACCTCTACCCACAGCAGCAGCGAATATCGCTTAGGTCTGAATAGGCCTTAAAGCTTTCATTATGTATATCAATCTTCTCATCTTGTTTTCACGATAACTGCTGTCTGACCAATTGACATTCGATCATATGAGAACATAATATCGTTTAAACATCATTTTCGTAAATGTCTATTGTGATGTATTTTTGAATTCACACCCGCCGTGAGAATACTCCACTAGAATTATTTAGATTTCAATCAAAATATGTTACACGAGTGTGTTGCGTCTCTGGTAGACCAAATAAATGATATCATTGATTGTGAGAAATAACAGTTTTTGTGGCTTCTTCAAATAACTTGTCCTTCAGAAATAATAATTACATAGACGCGCTTATGTAAATCTGGAGGAATACTTAGGTAAGTACTATTACTTAATTTGTTGTTACATTGGCCTTGAAATAATGTTAAAGGTAACTAACAACAAAATGTATTCAAAGCTAATGATCATAAAAAATAACATCAAACCGTTATTATTTGCATAATCGTAAGAATTCTTAAAATAGCTCCTAATAAGAATCTTTTATTTTTAATATTAAATAACAGGGGGTGTATTACAAGCTCTTAATTCCTGTCAGTTTACGCCTTAAAGTGAACTGCCTTGCTTAGTCGTATTACGATCACACAATGACGGCCAGTAAAACGATCACGTGACCTCATGCCGACTTCTGCCTGTGCTTGTGCCTGGAAATTTCGTATTACAAGCTACATAATGACATTTCAAGGCCGGATTAATTGTCAAAATTGGCATCTCCAAAATCATTCAGTTTACGCCACTTTTTAGTAACTTTTACTGACTTGTTTCTTTTAATTTGTCTTTAAACAGTTGAAACTAACTAAATTAAACTTTGGTATTAATAATAGAGGCACTACAGAATATCTGGAGAGTGCAAACACGATATAATCTCAGCTGACGAGCTTTACATAAAAAGACGACAAAGTTTTTACCTTTTACGACACTTATACACTCATTAACTGAACTGAAACTCATATAGTAATATATTGTTCTAAATAAAAAACATGTTACTCCTGAAAAAATTGTTTTATTTGTCGTAGTTCCATCAGTAATAATAAAAAAAATATATACAGAGCTTAGATTTGAGACATGGTGACGAAATAAATAATCTTTCGTAGCAATGGACGTAGGGTTGAATAAACCAAACAACATGTATGATCAACTCAAACACTTAAAATTAATAGCCTCGCGCAGCATCATTCCAGAAATGGTACAGTCCAATGGAGCCAAAACTTGTGTTCAATATTTATTTGGGTACATTGGGCAGTCTTTAATGTATCAGCAGACATTTTTAATTTCACTTCCTCGATTGCTTCTGGTACCACAATTTCGCAGCCAATTTCAAGAGAACTAGGTACACTGTCTTTCGGTTTGAATAAACGTCCTAGGTTTTATCATTCCTTCACTTGTTGAAACATTTCTAGCTCTTGCTTTAAAAATTAGAACATTGTTGTGTTGGAACAGCTCCATTTTTCAAAATTTTCCGCTCATGACTTATTCCATTTTGTTTCCTTCCCAAGTAACACAAAAAGCATTATAACAAACGAATATTAAACTTATGTAGAGCCTAAGATCCTTATAGAGTCGTATATAAGTTCACCGAGCGTCTTGTCGCTTTATATTGGCATTTTAAAATTATTATAATGCTTTACTCTGTATAATGGTTGTATAATGGCATATCAAAATACTGTTATAAAACCTGAGGTTTTAGTGCAGCAAGCCACAACGAAGCTGTACAGCTTTCAGCTGTTGTTAGTGCTTTTAGTTGTACAATAGCATTTTAAGAAGCAAATTAATGCCGAATGCTGTTTAATAGCATTAACGTGAACCATCATAATGCTAGTCAAATCCACTATACAGCTTTTGGCTGTTTTTAGTGCCTTAGGGTCTACAATGGCATTTCGTGAAGTACATAAAGGCCTTATGCTTTTTTATAGCATAAACGTGAACCATTATAATGCCACTCAAATCCGGTATACAGCTTTTGGCTATTTAAAGTGCCTTTTTTGTTTTTTGTCTTTTGACAATTCAAAAGTGCCTGTAACTGGCTTATTTGAAATAAATGTTTTGATTTGATTTGATTTGATTTAGGGTCTACAATGGCATTTTTAAATGCTATGTAAAAGCCTACGGCCAATGAAGGGTGCCAACCTGAATCAATGTAATGCCTGCATTTTTAAAGATCAACTGAGTTCTGTTGTATGGCTAGCAGCTTTTACGTGAGTTATTGTAACGCGTAAAGCTGTATAAACATTCATATTAATGTTTTCGTAAAACCATTTATCGGCCATATTGGGGAAAAGCACATTTTAATAACACACTATCATCTGAACATTTTGTCTTCAACCTTCTACATGCAAGCAAAAACCGGCCAAGTGCGAGTCGGACTTGCCCATGAAGGGTTCCTTATCAGCAAGTAACATTATATAAACGTTCTTGTAGTTGGTTGTAACTTTGAAAGGTAAATTGCGGATTACGGTTTATGACGTATTAAAAAAAAAACTAATTACTTGATCTTGTTCAAACCAATTTTCAATTGAAGTTTGCACATGTACATCATAATATTTTTTTAGTTTATCATTCTCTTATTTTAGAAGTTACAGAGGGGGGGGGAGACCAACATTTTACCACTTGGGAAGAGTCAGACTGTGTGTGAAACTGATCAGTTTAGAAAAAAACGATGTTAGTAACCTCAATATCATCTTTAAAGACCTATCCATAGATACCCCACACGTATAGGTTCGGTGAAAAAAAAATTTTTTGAGTTTCAATTGTAAGTATGGGGGCAACCCCCAAAATTAGTTTTATTTTTATTTTTGTGTAAAAATCCTAATGCGGTTCACTCAATACATCTACTTACCAAGTTTTAACAGGATAGCTCTTATACTTTCGAAGAAAAGTGGCTGTGACATACGGACGGACAGACAGACAGACATGACGAATCTACGAGTATAAGGGTTCCGTTTTTTGCCATTTGGTTACGGAACCCTAAAAAGTAGGTACCTAGATCCATCTGTGATAACCCATATGAACTATGTACGTACACCGTCGTTGCTTATTTCATCGATGTAACATTCTACATGCGTACATGATTTTTTTTATAACATATTATTGGAAATACGTTAGTTGTAAAGAAATTGTAAGAAAAATGAATTAATTTCAATAACTTTTTGTTTTCCTAATAATGCGACTCCAAATCTCTATGCTTTGTGTCATTTGGATGATGGGTTTTATTGCTTTGCTTAAGGATCTCCAAAATTGCGTTCAAGTTATGGTACTATTACAGTCCACATCAAGTCTACTAGTATACCGGTGAACCCTTATAAAACTACTTTATAGACAATGGCATTACAATGGTTGAGCTTAAGTCTTCTTTCTGGCCTCTGGGTTGATGATTGTTCACATGTGAGTATTAATACTGCCGGCGGCATTAATTCGCTTTTTTAAAGCTTCACCGGGCTGCTATAGACCGACACCATTTTGGAAATATTTTCTAACCTAAAAATATTATTATTCAGACCTGTTTATAAAAGAAATAAGCCTTTATAATAGTAACACAACTTAATTTAATACTGCCCAAACTCTACTATTATGTGAATTATGCAAAATTTGTTCTTTAATAGAAATACATCATTGTTTTGGTTATTTCACACATATCTTTAAATAATATTTTTTATCTAAATCACAAAATATCGAAGGCGCGTGAAAAATATCCATAAAACTTATATAGATATTAACAGTAAACCACACTGCGCAGTAATATTTGAAGGCAGAAAGCAATTTCAGAGAGTCTAAACTTAAAATTTTGTTTTAATGCAAATAAATATGGTGTCATCATTTACGGTTTGTCAATGTTTGTCCATAATAAAAAAAGCAAAGTAGTCAAGTTACAACGATAATTCTATTTTAAAATTTATACCGTGGTAATAGAGACGTTTTTGCAATGATGTGGGATTTATTCAAGTTCTAACTGTGAACACTTCAATGGCTACAATCATGCTTTTACTTCACTTTTATGCTCCTCTAATGCATTAGTAATGCTATTAACATCTTCACTATTAATAATAAAACTAGTATAATGCTTTTATAATGCGATTGGCATTTTCATTGACCGTAATAATGCTTTTATGATGCGATTGGCATCTTCATTGACCGTAATAATGCTTTTAAAATGCGATTGGCATCTTCATTGACCACAATAATGCTAATATAATGCGCTTATGGTGCAATTAAACAACTATGTGAACCCATTTAGGATCTAAAGCCGTAAAATTTGTGCCCAAATAAGAGTTATATCAGCCGCATAAACGTTTGTAGGGCTAATATAGGGCTACCTTCAAAATGCTTTAACGCTACAGAAATGCTGTAAGACTGCCGATATAATGCTTTGATGTGTTACTTGGGTTACTTTCTCTGCGGTAGGAAAACGGTGTGCTTCTTTATTAATGTAGTAAAAAGCACTACATAGTGGCATTATAAATAAATAAAATACGATAATCTTGTTTGTTTTGGTAAACAAAACCGCCACAGACTAAAAAAGTATCGCAATACGATCGTTCAGAAACAAACTCCTTTGTGAGAATTTTATTTGATATTAAGTTTTTGCATAAAATGACAGTAAATGTTGGTCAATTTGATTGTAAATATTTAAATTGTTATTAAAATACAGTTTAACTCAAATATCTCCTAAATTTACAATGTAAAAGATTTTTTTCACACACAATTTATAAAACCGGTAATCATCGGTAAATTGTCGATTCGATTTTTGAACGAATTCGCTAGCCCGTCATAATCATCCAGAGACAAGTAATCCAGGATGATTCCTTGCAGAATTACGTACGTCATATTACGAAATAGAACAAGCCTGCTTAAGGCCGTAAAGTCAACTGCCCGAAAACTGCAAGGAATTAAAAAAGGTTGTAATACCCCCCCAGGTATGAAAACATATTTTAAGATTGGGGGAAATATCCGTAAAATTAGTTGGTCTATTTTTACAGAGCTATGTGAATATAAATATTTAAAGCACGCTTCTATATTTTGGCCGTTCACTGCTGCGTGGGCAGTATGGGCACGGAGAGGGTTGCCCCGTTAACTGCGATGTTCATTTGTTTACTTGTAATACCAGGGTCACCTTTCCCAGTGGGCACTCTTTCTATGGGATTATTCCCGTTGGATCCCACTTTAGAATCCCATCAATACCTGGGCCTCGCAATCCTTGAAGGCCCCAAGTTCTTAAGAACATCATGATAGGGCCTTACAAAGATGGACCTTTCCCAGAGGGGTCTGTTTTTTTTAAATCCTGCTTATCTAAGATTTACTTGATCTGTCATCCTTCCACCCAGGGCAGGACTGTCCGACTTGTATTGTCTAAAATCCTGTGATCTTTCAATAGCCATTTACGTTCCAGGGTCACGGTTACTTGATGAGACAGTCCATATACCCCGGCAGGCTTTGGGACTCTAAGGGAGGCCCCGTCAGATTGCTGACAGCTCTGAGGCGCGCGTGGAACACGACTCGCAGTCGCGCCCGGGCATGGTCCATGATTGGACGGCGAGTCACTCATTATACACATCCGCATGCCCGTGATTTTATGCATAAGTCAATAAATACGTAGTTTTTTTTCATGAATGATCACACATACATCAGGGGCGGTGTCTCGCTATTTCATCCTTCATGGGCCCTACACCTAAAGTGCTCAGGGCCTCACATCTAGGGAAAAGCCGGCCCTGAGTAATAAACCTACGTCCTACTGTTATTAGCCGCAACATCGATCATTACCAGTTCAGGCTGGTTGGTCCAGCGCCCCTCAGATCATCCGTGTCGCACATGTCATGGCCGCGCCTCATGACACATCGTACGTAATGACCGCCATTTTGCACGGATCAATTTATGCGAATATGGTACATTTGTGCGAATTATTGGGATGTAACTGAGTAAAGTTGGGAAATGATTTTCACTATCTTAACATGGTATTAAATAAAGTCTATCGGTACGCATAATTTCCAAACTACTACTCACTGAATTGGATAGTATTTTGTATTTTATTTTTCGTTGTGTTCAGTTTTTGGAAAATCCATCGGGTGATTCGAAAAGAAATTGCGAAACCGGGGCGGACCGCTAGTGTGATAGTAAGCGATATGTCAGGGGAAGTACAATGTTAGCCATCAAATGAGATGTAGATTGAGGCTGATTATTGCATGATTAATGCGAACGCTATATTCAATAGTAGTCAAAAAATTTTTTCATCATGAACATATCAAACTGGACTAGATAGATGGCTTGGTAAAAAGCTCGCCAGAACGCTTAATGATAATTGATATTTATTTTGCAAGTTGGTTGTTAAAAACACTTTTACACGTCAAATAACATTTTTAAAGCTGGATGTGGCCGGTGTTTCGTACATCTGACTACTCTGAGAATATCCATCCGATACAAACTCAGAGGTCGCTCGTTAGAATGTCTATTTTTCTGTAATGTAGCATTCGCTAGAATGCATATATTACAAGTGAATGCTCGAGTTCATCAGCACCTTAAGACAAAAACATCTACTTAAAGACATTCTCGAAACCGTTTACGAACTTCCCAACATTTTCCTTCCGCTAACATCTAGCTATTACATCAACTATTACCAATGATAGGAGCGCAGTGATGCGCACGGCGAGCTGCGCGGGCGCAGTTCCGTGTACGCGTCTGACAACAACACGCGGCTTCGGTTACAATAACACCTCGAGCCGCACAATGGCGCTGCCTGAAACCTGACCAATGCTACTGACTATTGTTTTTCGTGAAACTGGTACTTTAGCATTCCTTGGCTGGCTGGCACGCTGGTGAAGCTGAATTAATTATTATTAAAATTTCATCAAACCGGATAATGAATCGGATGACCGTCATGTTACGTTTTTTTTTGTCTGACTTTATCATTCATTGAAATCAATTTGTTTGCAGAACATACTAGATTTCTGAAAACCGTGAGTTGTGAGCTGCAAGGTCGTTAAACTTAGATCATTGTCATTGACTGCAGCTGTGTGGATAGCCATCAAATGAGACGAGGCGTGTCCATTTGTCCAGTATTGGCCAATTTTGACCTGGGTTTAGTGTGTTTGTATGATGTTCACTTCGCTTGTTCAATTTTGTATGATGTGTTTACAAAGAAATCTGTTACTATCGTTAACGCAGAAATTCAAATTCAGTTCACGATCTACGAAATGTTTTAATCTTTATTTTATTTTTTGCAATACAATTATTATAATTATGGTAATTAAGGAAGGATCTTTCATTGAATTCCTCTCAGTCTAATACTTCCTCATTACCTATATCGTGTAGAAATATGTTGCATACTCGTATATAGTAGGAAGCTGATACTCCGACGTCTCTTGTCGGTACCATGGAACTAATCAGTCAGTGGGCAGACGCGCCGAGGTTCCGCCTGCGCAAGGAGTCACTGCCCGTCACATGAAGACGAACGAAACAGAGATCACCGTTCTTTAAAACCAATCTGTATTAAATATGAAAGGACGATAGTGTAATGGTATGTGTACTTTTTGCTTAACAAGAAGCCTGTAAACCACTTTTGCCATGCATACCTAAGCGCCCTTGCCTGGGACTTCGGTTTAGATCTGTGAGTTACCTACATCAAAATGTTTTCTGACTTGAAAGAAATTTATTGTATAGTTAACGAATAACCTACTGGGTGCTTCAGGATGGCAGTTTTACTTTGATTTCTGGATAGCTTACGACTTTAGTAAGCCCACAAAATGCTAATAATTTACAGTCCTACTTAGTTTTAGTAGTTCACCAGTCTGTCTAAACAAAAAGCCTCGCAAAAACGTCGCGAACGTGTAAAAGGAAGCCGCACTCCACTGCCTGCCTTGACACACCAATTACATGAAAAACTTAATTACACTCTCTTATCTCAGGAAATTGAGTTGACATATAAAAACTTATTGCTTTGACGTTGCTTGGGGCGAATATTTTTATTTCGGAAACAGGTGATGATCAGGATTTCTGTATATCGCTGCTGGTGGCGCGTGGAGTGATGCTGAACCAGTCTCTTTTGATATTTCACAAAAAATATCTACAACATTATTCAAAACATCCTGCCCAACCACCTGCACCTGCACCTTCCAGGATTTTAACGAGGCAAATGACAGAGCTGGTTAGATACAATTTGAGTACTTCGACACGCAAAGAAGAACAAGAAGCATGTTCGTCTGCAGTCCGGGACCACTATCTTGATAAGATGACTCATGGGGGTCAATGTCAAAAACGAGTGACTAGATTGCAGCAAACATAACGTTCTTTGACCCCTTAACGCCTCAAATTATGACAGAAACTTCAAACTACTTCGGTTTGGGCTCTGGGGGGGAAGTGGCGCTAGACGACTTGTATAGCTCTGTCTCTTTCCCACGGCCTGGACTGGATCGCGTTGGGAGTTCGTGGTAAGCCACCTGTTCGCCGTTAAGCATGTGCGTGCTTAATCCAGTTCTTTTTTGTCTTTTCTTTAAATATTATCATAATTTTTCATGAAAGATACTTACATGGTTTAATTAACCTTCGCTCCTATTTAAAACCATTGTTTTATTTATATACTAGCTGACCCGGCGAACTCCGTACCGCCTGAGAAACGATAAAAAAAAACCTTTTAAACCTTCCCTGGACTTTCCAAAATAATTCAAAACCAAAATCAGCCAAATCGGCCCAGCTGTTCTCGAGTTTTAATCAGACTAACGAACAACAATTCATTTTTATTTATATAGATTTTGTATAAAGTCCGTTCGCATGGTAAATACTATTAAGGTAAAAAGGGAAACCTTACTAAACTGTTTTATGTTTATCTGTAATGCATTTTATGTAACGCCGTTGGTTTTCTAAATAAATAAATAAATAAACTGGTCTAATTTTCAAGTCTATCAAACTTCAAGTTTACAGTTTATTGAAAATTCAGTTGAATGAGCGAAATTCATGGTCGTATCCCACGAGCCCAGACACTCTTTGCCATTTACGACTACGAGTCATACGCTAGGGTTGCCCAGTTGGCCAGCAGTCACGGTCGAGGTCGTGTCTCTGAGTCGTCCAGGGTTGCCGCCTTTCATTGGCGAGCCCTGACCTCATGCCCTGTGCCCCGCAGATTCGGTTCCGCAATTCTTAAAGTAAAGGCCTTCTTATCTTATAATTAGATTTATCAAAACATTATTGACAGCCTTTTCGATAAATAGTTGTCTTTAATAATTATATTACTGGCATGTATGTCATTAACTCTTTAGAAGGCTTTTCTTCCAAAGATTTCTTTATTTGAAACACAGATGTCTGTTAAAAGTCTGCAACCTATAACGCTGACACGGTTTTAAATAATCCTACAGTTTTTAAATTCCAATCGTAAATAATACCAAGCAACTAATTAAACAATTAATTAGCACTACGATATAAACGTCGTCGGGGTCGCCTAATCAAAGGCATTTTAACCACCCACTCGTCATCAAAACACCCCCTATTTAGTCGAGTGGGGTGTACTTATACCGTTTAAACTGCTGATTAGTGGACAATTAGTTGATTGCAGGTGTGAGGGAGGCAGTACCACGACACGTGTGGACGAGTACCTGATTCTTGTTTACGGAGGTTTTCTAGGAAGCGCTCGTGATGATACATGTTTTGACTTCAGGGTCTGTTCGTGGAATGTGCTGACAATTGATGTCTCTTGGCTTGTTTTTAGTATTTAATTAGCTCAACACGTGTATACTTACCTAGGTGAAATAAAAACACATTTTCAATGTAGCATGATCATTCTTTTATTAATGTAGGTTTGACTGACTACTATTCTTTGACATAAATGATAGGGTGTAAGACCGCAGTCAATCAACGTCAACCCTCGTCGATATACCAACATTTACATCATCAATCGACCTTGCTATAATAGCACCATTTATCGATTACGAACTACTAATGTACGTTAAACTTTAAATTTTGCTGTCGATCTTATAAAATATTACTTCGTCGTTCTTCTAAGTTATTTAGTTATAAAAATGTAATGTAAACTTAAATGTTGAGTTGAGCAGCTAAGACTCGCAGAGGTCGCTCATGTTTGTATACAAACAGAAGCTCGAGGTGAGTCATGGTCATAGTACACTGGACAGTTTTGTTGTTTCTGCAATGTTTGATGACCCGGAATAAGAAAAATGACTAATTTACAACTAGTACTTAGGTAGACGATATTGAACGAACAACACAGTTGGTAGGCACTCTATAAAATCAGAGAGAGTAGCTTTCAGTTCAGGGACATAATAAAACAAAAAATATGTTTAGTTTGACTTGAAGATTTATACGTAAATTATAAGAATTAACTACGTACCGTACCTACCTTGAGACCCGTTTCAAATAGTGATCGTATTTCATATTGATTGAAAGTAAAAGAAACCGCATCGTATTGTATGTTATGCTGTGCTTATAGGTAACTGATCAATTAGTACATTTTGGTTCTTTGAAGCTGTGAGATTGATAGTTCCCGTCGTTACGTAGGTAGCTCTAACAAAACCGACTTCGATTTAATTTACATTTCCTAGGTAAATGTCTGGATGCCGGTAAAAACAGTAACCGGTAAATGGAGAAAATGAGCAGGCATCAACATTTTTTGCATGTTTGGTTCAACAATGCCATTTAAAGTACGATAACCTTATTGATTTAAATATAAGAATTGCTATTCAAACTAAAAAGTAAAGAATACAAACTATGCTCTCGTTATATTTCTAGTTTAATTGAAACTATCGTGAAACAACTAACAATACCACAGTTTAAAAAGAAAATGTTTATAGCACTTTATTTTAAGGAGATAGCGCAAATATTTATTGAATACACGTAATTCGCTGCGTTTCATCGAACTGGTAATCTTTATTTAGAATTAGTTCCTGAACTGAACTGAATTAGTAACTGACATCCATTCATCCTTTCGTATCTACACACATCAAAAGTGTCTAGGGATCAAGCATTTTTATGCGGATTTCTTGAGATTGAGATGTGGCTTTGTAATAAATTTATGATTTTATAAATTTATATGGATCCTTTTTGGTGCATTTCATAATTTGAATCAGGAACTGTAAATCAAATTCGAGTAAAAGATGAAAATCAGCTGTCAATATTTTCCCTATAAAAACATACAACGCATTGAAGACATTATTAGTGCTACTGTTTCCCTACTACTGATTAAAACCAACGTTATTATGGAGCGGCGACGTCATTTAAGCAGGGAAGAAATGCTCAGAGCCGTGGGAATGATAGAAGCTGGTTCCCGGCAACGTACTGTGGCTTTAGCTCTGAATACAAGTCAGAGTGTTATCAGTCGACTCTGGACACGTTACCGAAGCACTGGTACCGTGGCTGAGCGCCATGGAGGACGGTATCGCTGCACCACACGGAGACAAGACCGATACATTCAAATCTTAACTCGAAGAGCTCCAACAATAACCGCCATGATGTTAGCCGTGAGGCTTCATCACTCTTCAGGGAACTTAATTAGCGACCAAACAGTCAGAAACCGCTTGCATGAAGTGAACCTTCATTCCCGAAGACCGCTACGGGTACCACCTATAGCAATGCACAATCGTAGGATTCGATATCAATGGGCTCTTGAACACAGAAATTGGGCAGAAGAACAATGGCGTTTCGTGTGCTTTTCTGATGAGTCTCGTTTTGGTATGAGACCGGATACAAGACGTATACGACACTGGAGAACCCCTGGACGCCAACAGCGATTAAAATCCTGCCAGGAAGTCCATCCTTATAGTGGTGGGACCATCATGGTATGGGCGGGTATTTGGATCGGAGGAAGAACTGAGTTGATTTCGATCAGAGGCAACCTCAACGCTCAAATTTATGCTGAGACGATTGTATCAGACGTCATCGTTCCTCTACAAGTGCAAATCGGTCCCTTATTTCAGTTAATGCATGATAATGCACGACCGCACACCGCAAGAGTTGTAAGACAGACTCTCGCCGCAGCTAACATCAATGTCCTGCCCTGGCCTGCTCAGTCGCCAGACTTGAACCCGATTGAGCATGCATGGGATATGCTACAGAGAAGAGCTCTGCCGAATATGGAGGGTATCCAGTCACAAGAAGACCTTTTTTTGTTGTTGCAACGAACATGGGCGGCCATTCCACAGCGTGATTTGGATGAACTCATTTTGAGTATGCCAAACCGATGTTCTTGTGTTGTTAGTGTTCGCGGTAGAAACACGGATTATTAATTGTTTAAGTTACCCAATAAAATTTTAAAGAAAACTGTTATTTCAGTCTTTTTTTCGAACTTTAATGTTAGTGGTTCAAATGTCAAAAATCCCTTTATTAGGAAAATGGCAAATTTCTTTATGAATGCAAAGGTGACTTGGTTTATCGTTACTGTGACAAACGATAACACTTTATTTGATGAATCCTTAAAGAACATTTTAATTAATATCAATCAGGAGAAAAGTTATTGCAAAAATATATGTTGATCCCTAGACACTTTTGATGTGTGTATAACATTAAGAGCGTATATTCCGAAAGCTGGCAACGTCGCAAATGGTTGTCAAATATTAACAAGTTTTAATTAATTTAGCATTGTTACTGTATGAAAATAAGAAATACGGCTCTGTAGTGCACTAAAAAAATGATAAGGGAGTACAATAATTAATATCGTAACACCGAATATACAGTTTTAGATGTAAAAAAAGCATTTGGAAGCCTTCCAAATGCCTTTTATACACCTGAAACGGTTACAACATCAAATTCAGTGTTTTAATTGCATTCCTATATCATTTTTTTAGTGCACTACAGAGCGATATTTCTTGTTTTCATACAGAAAATTTGCCAAATTAATTAAAACTTGTAAATATTTGACAGCTTTTTGCGACGTTGCCAACTTTCAGAATATGCAGCCTTAAGAAGACATCGACTATTACAAAATTAACAAACATTTTAACATTTTTTAAACTTTGTTTTCTTACTAGGAATTTCTTCTGTATCGTGGGTGAGTTTAATAATAATATAATAATATTCCACAACTATCACACAACGCCATCTAGTCCCAAGCTAAGCAGAGCTTGTGTTATGGGTACTAGACAACTGATAAACATACTTATATATTTCTAAATACATACATATTATAGATAAATTACACCCAGACACAGAACAAATGACCGTGCTCATCACACAAACATTTGTCCTGGGTGGGAATCGAACCCACGACCTCCGGCATAGCAGTCAGGGTCACTAACCACTAGACCAACAGGCTTGTCAAGTAGTTTACAAACATAGAAACTCACAAACACATAGACTCGGAACAACTACTTGTATTATTTTGTTTCATGTGGGCATCGAACCGCTGAGCAGCAGTCGATCGATCAGCCACTGCGCCAACTTTGCAGTTTTTTTTTTTTTTTTTTTTTAAAGGGCTTTGTCTCTTAGAGACCACATCGCCCAGTGAAAACCTTGCAGTTGAACGACATAAAACTTTAAAATACTACAAAAATTTAAACATCTGTTGCACACTTGTCCAAAAAAGCGTAGCTGCATAACGACCCTTATACCAACGTAAAATACTGTTATGCAGTTGACAATATTTTTTCTTGACAAGTGTTAAACATTTTAGTAGGAAGACGGTAGATGTCGACACATGGCCCTGGAGAAAGTGTCCAAGGTTTTAGACGAACAGCCGTGACTGCAGAACACCCACCCACTCTCATGAAGATAAAAGTGTGATGAGTGTGCAGTCCTCTTGATCAAGTAATGTATGAGTTGTATGACAGTGACGATGCAACGTCATACAGTCCCGGGAAGTAATACATTGGCCGGAGCAAGTGCTTAATGCGGCGATGACAAGGTGCGCCTGCGCCGGGCAATGTGCAGGTCAGTGCAGTAGGACAACTGAAAAGGGGAATGTGCAGTAACTGTGATCCTGAACTGCCGTGTAACATATTATAATCGAGCCCCAGTTCAAGTTATTAATGGATTATTCTGCATAAATATAAGAAAGTAGGGAGAGGCAAAAACCTTAGAGAACATAGATTTGTGAGCAGTTTGCAAGTGTCATGTAAAATCATGATTAATATTATTATTCTCAAAAATAGCAATGAGGTAGCACCACTCAATGTAAGCTTGGAATCAAAAGCAAAGATTAAAACAATTATGTAGTAAAAAAGTTTATAAATACTGAGCATCATAAATTGTATGCATTTTAAATGGCAATTATGATCTTTATCAGAATGCAAATGTAATTATCTGAATGTCACTTAATTATCAGAAACAATGCAAGTTGACGCAACATTATGCAGGTACAGTCGATCAGCATCAGGACTAAGTGGTGTATGATTGCGCTGTGTACAGTCGACAAAAGATTTAGGTCTACGTGTGAAAATTTATCCCCGTATGGTAAGTTATAGGCAACCTTTCATGTCGACCGTGAATCACAATTAAACAGCTTCTGACTGGCCTCTGTCAACTGATGAGTTCTCGAAAATCTTCCAGAGATTCGCGACGCCGGAGTCTCGAGACAAGCAAAAACATTGTAGTTATAGACAAGTTTACTGTTTAAAACAGAAAAGAGCTCTTGGCTAAAATCACAGCTGCACAGGCCAATCTTCAATGTCAAGTCGAGTTTGCCATGGCTGGTCAGTCGACGGGTATCATAGCGAGTTTTTGTACCTCGGAAAGCACGTAAAGCCGGTGGTCGGCGTCTGCTGCCATTTGTAGATCTTTGACAGTCGTTACTGTTAGTCAGAAGCTCGAAATTCAGACAACCTGTCTTCCAAAGGGGTACCTACCTATCTTATTACCTAGTTATTGAGTTGTGGACGTCAGAAAAGCAGTCATACTATGTAAGATTCTATTATTTAGCTGAATTCGGTTCGACTGTGACTCGATTCCAACATAGCTGGGAAAAGGTACGCAGATCAGATGATGATGTTCAAAGCAGAAGTTCGTGTCCTAGGTATCGCCCCGAAACTTTAACTCACATTCTTAGTTACCAGAGTTTTGTTAAAGACTAACTATCTAGAACAGTGACAACGCTGTTTTGCAAGATAGCTGCCTGTATAATTATCTCTTCCTTAGCATACAGTCATAACTGTACGTCTATGTGGATAATCTAGATATCTCGAGGAAACCTACATCGTCCGCTATTGAACGGAAATGCACAGCTCTTAGATCCCCTGCTGCTGATAGTTCTGTCTGTTGGAGGTGGCGTGAGAAAATGCCTTAATAACACCACGACAAAGGTATTTCGTGAAATAATTATGCTAAAAATAATAATCTTTTTTTTTATTCTATCACGTGACTCACGTGCTGTCACAGCCACTTAGACTATAGCTTAGTGATAGATTGCAACATGTGTGTTATGTTTAAGCATGAATTAAGCCGGAAACACATTATTAACACCCGACGCCACCCGACGAAACGTGATGCGTGCTGAGTCAAATCAAATGTATTGTTTCCTATGACTAGAATCACACTATGAACACCCGACGCGACGACACGCGCTACTGCATATCGGGTGTCGACACGTTGCGTCGCGTGGCGTGTTAAATAATGTGTTTCCGGCTTAAATCCTATAAGGCCCGCTTGCACGAACCCGAGTTATCTTTTAACTCAGAGTTAGTTGCTAACACAAGGTTAAATTGACAGTTTGTCATACAATATTGTCAATTTAACCTCGTCTACTACGGCAACTAACTCTGAGTTTAAAAGATAACTCGGGTTCGTGCAAGTGGGCCTAAGTGCCTTTCAGACATTCTTTTAATCTGCATGGTTTTCATACGGATTTCTTAATTAAATTGTTTGATAGAATAAAATAAAACTTGATGCTACCTAGTTTCGTTGTTTTTGCTCAGAACTGTTCAAAAATGAAAAAATAATAAAAAAAAGCAAAACAATAACGCTCCATAAAGGGAATAGGTAGCTAGATCGTTGTATTGAATATGAATTGTTAAAAATACAATTTAAAGAAAATAGTATTCTGGTATTGGAATTAATTATATAAATACCAGACGAATTATGGTAATATTCGTCCAAGTGTCAAATTGTCCGGGGTGCTATGACAGGAAACCTCCACGTGCGCCCGTGGACTGGAGTTCCCTCTCGGATACGTCCGGGGGGAAGACCAGTTTTTCGGGCCGGTGCACCCTGGGATGCGGGCAAAAACTTCCTTAGGCACTGTGTGCCTAAGGGGTCTCTTTGCCCGTATGCGAATAGCCTGTCGTGTGGACGCTCCAACGCGTGTCCCTCTGATTAGCAGAGGGCACAGCGGTGGAGCGGGCTTGCGGACGGTGAGTTATGGGTAGCTCGCCGTCCGACCAAGGACCAAGCCCGGGTCGGTGGCGCGTCGTGTTTCGCGCCAAATGCCTGCTGGGGTCGCGGGTTTTTTCTTAACCCAGGTTACCGTGGCCCCGGAACGTAAAGGGTATAGGAAGGAACACGGGTGGATTTTAGTCAGTAAGAGTCTGACAGTCCCTTCCGCCCCACCCAGGGCGGGAGAACTCATTTGATGATTTTACCACCTAAAAAAAAAAAAAGTGTCAAATTGTCCACATGTCATTATGTTAAAAAGACAAAAAAATTGTTATAAAGATCAAGTGACAAAATGTCCATAAGACATAAAATAAAGGTGTATCGGGTTTCACATAAACAAAAAATAATGTTGTATAACATTAAGACTAAATAACAAAATTAACAAACATTTTAATTTTTTTTTTAACTTTGTTTTCTTAATAGGAATTTCTTCTGTATCGTGGGTGAGTTTACAAACATAGAAACTCACAAACACATAGACCCGGAACAACTACTTGTATTATTTTGTTTCATGTGGGCATCGAACCGCTGCGCAGCAGTCGATCGACCAGCCACTGCGCCAACCTTGCACTTGAACGACATAAAACTTTAAAATACTTACTACAAACATTTAAACATCTGTTGAACACTTGTTCAAAAAAGCGTAGCTGCAAAACGACCCTTATACCAACGTAAAATACTGTTTTGCAGTTGTCAGTATTTTTTGAAAAGTGTTAAACATTTTAGTAGCAAGACGGTAGGTGTCGACACACGGCCCTGGAGAAAGCGTCCAAGGTTTTAGACGAACAGCCGTGACTGCAGAACACCCACCCACTCTCATGAAGATAAAAGTGTGATGAGTGTGCAGTCTTCTTGATCAAGTAATGTATGAGTTGTATGAGAGTGACGATGCAACGTCATACAGTCCCGGGAAGTAATACATTGGCCAGAGCAAGTGCTTAATGCGCCGATGACAAGGTGCGCCTGCGCCGGGCAATGTGCAGGTCAATGCAGTAGGACAACTGAAAAGGGGAATGTGCAGTAACTATGATCCTGAACTGCCGTGTAACATATTATAATCGAGCCCCAGTTCAAGTTATTAATGGATTATTCTGCATAAATATAAGAAAGTAGGGAGAGGCAAAAACCTTAGAGAACATTATAGATTTGTGAGCAGTTTGTAAGTGTCATGTAAAATCATGATTAATATTATTATTCTCAACAATAGCAATGAGGTAGCACCACTCAATGTAAGCTTGGAATCAAAAGCAAAGATTAAAACAATTAGGTAGTAAAGAAGTTTAAAAATACTGAGCATCATAAATTGTATGCAGTTTAAATGGCAATTATGATCTTTATCAGAATGCAAATGTAATTATCTGAATGTCACTTAATTATCAGAAACAATGCAAGTTGACGCAACATTATGCAGGTCCAGTCGATCAGCATCAGGACTAAGTGGTGTATGATTGCGCTGTGTACAGTCGACAAAACATTTAGGTCTACGTGTGAAAATTTATCCCCGTATGGTAAATTATAGGCAACCTTTCATGTCGACCGTGAATCACAAAAAACAGCTTCTGACTGGCCTCTGTCAACTGATGAGTTCTCGAAAATCTTCCAAAGATTCGCGACGCCGGAGTCTCGAAACAAGCAAAAACATTAATAGACAAATGCTCAAAACAGAAAAGAGCTCGTGGTTAAATCACAGCTGCACAGGCCAATCTTCAATGTTAAGTCGAGTTTGCCATGCCTGGTCAGTCGACGGGTGACCATACCATCTATCATAGCGAGTTTCATTTGTACCTTGGAAAGCACGAAAAACGGTGGTCGGCGTCTGCTGCCATTTGTAGATCTCTGACAGTCGTTACTGTTAGTCAGAAGCTTGAAATTCAGACAAACTGTCTTCCAAAGGGGTACCTATACCTATCTTATTACCTAGTTATTGAGTTGTGGACGTCAGAAAAGCAGTCATACTATGTAAGATTCTATTATTCAGCTAAATCCGGTTCGACTGCGAGCCTATTCCAACATAGTTGGAATAAAGGAAGGCAGATGATGATGTTCAATATAGAAGATCGTGTCCTAGGTATCGTGCTGATGCAAGGGCAGCGAGTAAAGGGCAACTCGCTGCCTGACCATGGACCATGCCCGGGTCGACGGCGCGTTGTGTCCCACGCGCGCCTCAAAGAGCGTCAGCATAATGACGGGGCCCCCCTCTCTGCAGAGGGCCAAAGCCTGCCGGGGTCGCGGGATTATTTCCTTACCGTGACCCCGGAACATAAAGGGCTATTGAAGGACACCGTGGATTTTAGTCAGTAGAAGTCTAACAGTCCCTCCCGCCCTGCCCGAAGTGGGAGGACTCATTTGATAATCAAAAAAAAAAAAGGTATCGTGCCGAAACTTTAACTGACATTCTTAGTTAGGTACCAGAGTTTTGTTAAAGACTAACTATGTAGAACAGTGACAACGCTGTTTTGCAAGATAGCTGCCTGTATAATTATCTCTCCCTTAGCATACAGTCATAACTGTACGTCTATGTGGATAATCTAGATATCTCGAGGAAACCTACAGCGTCCGCTATTGAACGGAAATGCACAGCTCTTAGATCCCCTGATAGTTCTGTCTGTTTGAGGTGGCGTGAGAAAATGCCTTAATAACATTACAACAATGGTATTTCATGAAATAATGATGATAAAAATAATATTTTTTTTTTTTATTCTATCACGTGACTTACGTGCTGTCACAGTACCCACTTAGACTATAGCTTAGTTATAGATTGCAACATTGAATAAATCCTTTAAGTGCCTTTTCAGACATTCTTTTAATCTGCATGGTTTTCATACGGATTTCTTAATTAAATTGTTTGATAGAATAAAATAAAACTTGATGCTACCTAGTTTCGTTGTTTTTGCTCAGAACTGTTCAAAAATGGAAAAATTATAAAAAAAAAGCAAAACAATAACGCTCCATGAAGGGAGTAGGTAGCTAGATCGTTTTATTGAATATGAATTGTTAAAAATACAATTTAAAGAAAATTGTATTCTGATATTGGAATTAATTATATAATAAATACCAGACGAGCTGCAGTTTGACCCTACTTAGTACTTGCATCTCCTAGACCCATAAGCCAGTTAAAAATACGGGCTTATTTACCGGCACAACAGGTATCTAAACAATTCGTCACCTCACGGGGACATTCCGTCACAGTGGCACTACTGCTCCCCGCGTGGCATGTCCAATTGTCCATCTGCCACGCGCTTCCGACACTGAGTGGTCCGCGAGACCTCTCACGTGACCCCAGGTCACTATTGAGACCTTTAGGGCGGCCACATACATCAGTTTTCCTGATCAAGAATCCTGATCCGTTTTCTATCCGAACACAGTGAATTCATACAAGTGTGTGTACATGTTTTGTGTGTGTTATTCACATTTCATTAATCATTTCGAATTCCGAACGGAAAAAAAACTGATGTATGTGGCCGCCCTTAAAATGCAGCTGCTTTAAGGGCGGCCACATCCATCAGTTTTCCTGATCAGGAATCCTGATCCGTTTTCTATCCGAACACAGTGAATTCATACAAGTGTGTGTACATGTTTTGTGTGTGTTATTCACATTTCATTAATCATTTCGAATTCCGAACGAAAAAAAAAACTGATGTATGTGGCCGCCCTTAAAATGCAGCTGCTATAAGGGCGGCCACATAAATCAGTTTTCCTGATCTGGAAACCTGATCCGTTTTCCGAAACGGAGCCTCCGAACGCAGGGAAATCATACAAAAGCAACTGCATGCTGAACTGCACACATTCGGTAACTTTCAGAAAAAAACGAATGTGTGTGGTAGTCCTACAGAATTTTGTTTCAGTTTTCCTGATCAGGAAAACTGATGTATGTAGCCGCCCGGCGCCCTAACTGTGGTAACTAATGTGCAGATCTTAGGTTCATGTCCTTTCAGTGAAGCAGTAACATTTTTTTTTTTCAGTTTACTTTTGTACCTTATATATAGATACTTTACAATCATAGTAGTATTGTAGTGTTGTGTCAGCAAAATATATACATTATGTTAATATGTATGTATAGTTTATCATTGAGTGTTCACACTGCCATGCCAATTTAATAAAGCTGTCAATCGCTAATCGCTGGCAGTGAAACCGTGATGTCAATGATCGACTGCAAGACCGCAACATCAATCCGCAATGATTTTTAACAAAAAGACATAAAAAGATTTAAAATAATTGACACAGGCGGGAGTTTACCGATCAGCTTAGTTGCATTTATAGTTCCATAAATACTGGGTATCCAAAACATCTAATTTTAATCTAAGCTGCAGTAGTTTTCCACGGTTTTCATTATAAACAGGTACGTAGGTATATATTATTCGTTATACATATCTTCTTCAAACGACATTTATTAAAATGCTTATAAATATAAATACTGGTTGGTTTTATTTATAGAATAAACACATACATTATTTTAAACTAGTGGTCTGTCCGGCTTCGCACAAGATAATGTTTTTATCTCTTCTTACATCTTAGAAGGATTAAGCAGTGTTTTCAACTGTAATCGTTATTTTAAACAATTTACATAAAACTTTACTAAATAACCTAAAACTTTTTCATAAAACACTCAGTCAATGAATTAAAACGACGTAAAAATCCGTTCAATCGTTTTTAATTTATTGCGGATATACAGACAGATAGAAGCAGCGGGGGACTTTGTTGTTAACGATTTCAATCGTAATAATTAAAATAATCGACCTAAGCAGTTTCGACGAAGCCCCGCTTCGCGGAGCTTCTAATTCTGTGTGCAAGGCTTAAAGGAACCTTACCAAACCGAACTTCAGACTTGCGTCGGGTTGAGTAGGAAGGGGCTTAGATTTGGTGACCATTTATCCATTTTGGTGTACAAAAAGAATTATTGTATTGTAGCCAATTATCAGTAGAGCAGCTGGAGGGGTCACATTCAATAGACAAGACTATCATTGTAACCCTATCGAAAATAATAAAACATCTTGTAAAAGATGGATAAAGGTTTGTTCAGAAGGGTCTCGCTAATCTGTAGAAATCCAGTTCCTATGCAAATCTTGTTCTTATACAATAACAGATAGGAATCTTTGGGGGTGATCAACAATCGAGATGAATATTGCAATTTTGCAATGGAGAACCAACATACGAGTACTATATTTATTTCTTCATTTTCTATTCTGAGATTTCAGCTTAGTAAATTCGATCATTGAATTTATAAAAACATCTGTTTATGTCTGAATAATGAATAAATGAGTAACACTCATTGTAGCAACTCTTATAACAAGATTATGTTAATTCCGTTTAGTAATGGATGTAATATCTATGGCAAGTTATTATTTGTCTTCTCTGATAACGTTATTCTAATTCTGTAAAAGGAAATTGTCGACAGGACAAAGGAGAAGAAGAAAATGATTTAGACCTCCACCTATTTTTAAATTGATAAATGAATTAACTCTTGATAAGGACATGGACGACCTATCTGCTTTATTCAATTGTAAAGTTTGACATCGAAATTACATTTCAATGTTGGATTAAATGCAGGTTTGACTTTGACATAGTTGCAGGCACCTCTTGCACTTTATAATCTTAAGAATATAAAATCTTCTAGCTCAGTGGTAATGAACTGTTTGTTTCTTACAAATACTGTTCAATGGCGAAATAGCGATATTTCCGTGTTTCCTTCCGCACCGTCTACTGATTCAATGACTGCGTCATCAGAATGCTGTTATCATGACCTACACATTTGGCGAGATATTTGCTCGTGGTGTTAATGTTTGTCTACATATCGACAACGTGTCTGAGTCAAGGAATAACGGGGCCGTGAGTGTTCAATTGTTCATAGTTTATTTAGGAAACGGCATCAGTTTACTAATAAGTAACAATGTTTTATTATGCCGTAACTAACTGATGATCAGTCAGAGTAGTTATGTGAACTGTTTACAATGAATGTGAAACATTTCAGAACAATAATATATAGAAATAAAATGTGAATTATAGGTAACAGCAAATATAAAATCAATTAATAAACATATTGATTCAAGGCATAGGAAAGATTAAGAACAACTGAAACGTAAAGTTACTAAATTACCGTTTCAAGTGCAGCCGCGCTTGTATCGAACGTTGCTCAACAAAATAATTTCAGTAATAATGTCGTAACAACAGTGTTAGAAATAAAACCTACTTATCGACGACTCACAGCGTTCTTTTAGAATTTATTACATTTTGTTCGGTTCTGCGATATCGAATAATATGTTAGCAAGTTTCGCAAGCACATAATAAATTATATTATGTAAAAGTAACGGTTCAATAGTATGATGTTTGAAATTCGTGTCAAAGTCGAGTTACCGTTACATTTGATTAGCATAAATCAAAGGACTGAAGTATTGAGGTTCTATAAACAATCAATATGGAAAGTTATAATGACAAATAGTATTTTATCATTTTCTACTTACGAGTGGGTACAAATTCTTTTATAATTTCAATCTAAAATCTTGCCTCATTTCATTCTCAATTTTCCTTTATGTAAACTTTAAATATTATGTAAACCACACACGATATGAAATTAAATTGTATGGAATTGAATCCGTTCCAGTTCCGATTCCAGTGCTGTACCAGCTGCAGCGTTGTCAAACATGCCTTCGAATAGATATAATAGACATATCATTTTGATTGCATGTATTTTGATGATTTTCAAGTACTTTTGGGAGAATTATTTTTGATCATTTCGATGATCATAGCTAGGCTGTTAGAATAACACTTAACTGAAAAACTGCTTCAAGAGAGTATGAGAATCGTGGGTACTCACTGGTAAATATGGTGGCGCAGGTGGAGCGGTGGCAGGCCAGACAGGCCTCCTTGCCGTCCAGGCCCAGCGAGAGCGTGGGTGCCAGGCTGGGCCGCGGGCACAGCTTGCAGCCGCCGTTGTACTTCTCGCACAGGCATACGTTCTTGTCCAGCCCGTCCACTCGCAGCTCGTTCAGGCCGAACTTGTCGCACTCCTGCTTGGCGAGGGACGCCGCCAGCTTGTCGGAATCCTTCAGGAAGTCGCAGCCGTGCGGACACACGTGGCAGTGCTTGGCCTCCAGGTTCCTGTTCGACTCGGAGTGCACGTTGTCGTTCTGGTTGGTGTCCAGGTCCGGGCCCAGGCGACGCTCGTCCTTCCTGCTGCTGCTGTCCGTACTGCCCGTCATATACGACGTGAGGGTCACCTCGGACGCGGACCGCACTGTATTGTTCAACTTATACTTCGTCATATTTCAGTCTTGTGTCAAACCAAATTAAAATACCGTCTTGAACGCTGAGGCCCGAGACATTTTATTTCGACGGCCGCATTTGAATTTATTTACTAATAGTAATCACAACACTGAAAAATTAAAATTATTTTGTGTTCATTATTATCACAGATCGCGTAGGAATGTCAGGTAGTCACAATGTTGTTGTTGCCGCGGGTTGTTTATTTTATTGTTGTATAGAACGTTGCGGGTACTCGTATTAATTTAGTTTGTGCGAGTGTCGGCCGCCGCGCTCGGCCGAGTGTGGCGAGCGAATGACGGGAGTCGCGGCGAAATGGCGCGAAATCACCAGCGACTGCGACGCTGACAGCCGGCAACATCTGAAAAAAGGGGTTGTAGTTAGCACAGAACTTAAACAAGTTAGACCTTGTAGTTAGACAGGTGTGGGCTAGCGGCCCTCCGCGCTCTGTGGTGGCTGCACTGTGGCAAGTTCACAGTTGACGCCGACACAAGGACACCGCAGGGAGTCGTGACGTCACTCAGAACTTTCCACTGCTTTGTATGCAAGCTGTCGGAAGCTACACAGTGAAGATCTCACTGTGCGTACTTTTCCTAACGGCGTTAAACATGTGGGAATTAATTGAAGTACCTACAGGAACTTTTTCCTTTAGAATCAATCTTGCTAATTAGAAGTTTGTTAATTCAGGACCTCAGAGTTAAGGTTTGAAATCATTACGATTAATTCTGGTGACTTCGAACCCAGCTCAGAACAGCGGTAGGTTTTTCTTTTTCAAGAAAACGTTAATGTCTGTATAGAAACTTACCGCATTTACATTGACATATTTTTGCAAATAAATTATCGTAATTAAAACTTTATCGTGTCTTTTATTTAGCTACATTGTCACATCGGCTACTGTTTGTAAATAATATTGAATGAATAGGTATAAACACTCAGTTATAATAGGTTATTTAACTAATAGTTATTTATGCAACTGTTGTATAATCAATTAATCAGGGGTATTAAAACACGAATGTGGGTTTTTCTCACGAGGCGTAGCCGAGTGTGATAATAGTATCACATGAGTTTTTTAATACCTAATTATAACAGTTGCATACAAGACTTACTTTACTTTATCTACAATCATGATGTGAATCCTCTATAAAAGATTCTCATACCAGGTGTTGTACACTTTACCCCACACTCGGAATCTCTCCTGTCTCGTGGATGCGTTTACAAACATAGAAACTCACATACACAAACACACAGACCTGGAATAACTACTTGTAGATCATACAAATTTTTGTTGCGTGCGGGAATAGAACCCGCGTCACGCTGTGCAGCAGTTCAATTGTGTACAGTGTTGTAAGAACTATGTAAATTCAAGAAAAGTCTATTGCGAAGCATGTAAAATAAACAAACCATAATAAGTAAAAGAATTATTGTTCTTTTTTCAAAATTTTAGCAATCTGTTGGTGAAAATGTCATTGCATGAGAATGTTCTTTTTTTGAAATTCATAATATCACGCGTTTGGATGATATAATGTTCATAATTTCATTGAGTGTTTTAATGTTGGCAATAAGCTAATTGTTATTAGCATGATAGTAGATAAATACATTAATTAGTCCGATAGATAGATTATTAAAAAAAATATTGATCATAAATTTTGTTTTTTCTTTCGTTACGTATACCAAAATTGACGAAGATACACTTCTAAAAAACACAAAACGTCACTCAGTCGGTATTATTTGACAGGCGCGATGTCACAAAGCCCCCGCCCCAAATTACGAAGCGTTTTGTCTTTGTCAATATTCATGATTTTTCTCATCATCGTCATCATCATCATAATAATTATAAAGTACGATTATTAATTCCAGTCAGTAAAATGACAGTGCAACTGTCACTGATACAAAAAAATTTAGTAGGTACATTTCATTCATGTTTTAGTACATTTCATTCATGTACAAATGTCATTTTACTGACTGGAATTAATAATTATTAATTAATCGTACTTTAGGTATTTTTTTTTGTTAGACGTACTTTACACATTTTCAATTGATTTATGCAGTGAACTACCCTATTGCAGTGGAAGACCTTGTTGTATTTACAATAATTCGATTTGTTTTTACGAAAATAAAATGTATGATGAAAGGGCTCTCGATATAGGTTAGGAATATGATAATTAATATCATACCTCCTTGCGTCAAAAGGGTTAGCAGAGGAGTGTCCCCCAAAATATCGTCGGTTACGTTCAAAGTACTATGTGATTTATTTCCTATATCTAAAAATAGTATTTTTAAATTATTTCAGTCGTTCACATTAATGGCTACCGGCCCGTCCAAAGCGTACCATTTTTTTTGCCTCTCACCATTTTTTGCATGTTTTTATTATTTAATGTATTGTCATTTGTCACAATCTACAATTTCCTGTGTTGTACATAAAAAAATAATAGTATCTAATTCCTGTACATAATGTAGCATATAATAGTGTGCTTTATGTATGTATTTTCTGTAATTATATAGTAAATTGGTGGCCGCATGCATGTCAATTTGTGCCGTAGGTATGTGTTAGATGATGGGACACAAAAGATGAAATTGTTCTATCAAAATATGAAAATTATGATTTTTTTTTTTTTTTTTGCAAAGTTATTACAGTAGCGGGCATGCGGGCAGCGAGTAAAGGGCAACTCGCTGCCCGACCAAGGACCATGCCCGGGTCGACGGCGCGTTGTGTCCCACGCGCGCCTCAAAGAGCGTCAGCATAATGACGGGGCCCTCTCAGAGGGCCAAAGCCTGCCGGGGTCGCGGGATTATTCCCTTACCGTAACCCCGGAACTTAACAGGCTATGAAGGACACCGTGGATTTTAGTCAGTAGAAGTCTGACAGTCCCTCCCGCCGAGTCCCGCCCTGCCCGGGGTTGGAGGACTCATTTGATGATTTTACCACGCTAAAAAAAAAAAAAAAGTTATTACAGTAGTCACGGAAGAAAAAACGGAATTGAACCTACATAGTTTCATCCACCAAAAATTACCCACCAATTTAGGTGGTAAAAAGATTAACTAATTCCTTATCTACATAGATTTTCTGTTGTCACGTCAATATAAAAATTCAATTAATGAATTCAAGAATGTTAATGAACATTTATTATTATTTTTAAAAACAAGTAAATAACTAGAATGTTTAAAAATTTTTTTTTGTTCGTGAGAAAAATCTAAAAATTATACATTTTGTCTGAATAAAAAATATTCAGTGATGATAAAAACGTAACAAACATCAACAAAAAGAACCGCCCGAACAGGGACTTGAACCCTGGACCCTTGGATTAAAAGTCCAATGCTCTACCGACTGAGCTATCCGGGCTCTGCGGGGACAGCCGAAATTAAGTCTCGCTACATATAGCAACGTCAAAGTTAAATAAATATTACGTCATATTTTTTTTATTGCATAATTACAATCGATGAATATTAATATTAATACAGGCGTGTATATTTAACTGATAATACATTAATATCATATCGTTAAAGATTAAAACTTCAACGTTCTTATACACCATTCATTAATATCAATGTTTTTACTAGTAATGTCTATACACTCCGGTTACCTCCTCCTTATTTTTTTTGTAATCGTGATAAAATCATCAAAATAAGTCCTCCAACCCAGGACGGGATGGGAGGGACTGTTAATCTTGTATTGACTAAAATCCACGGCTTCAATAGCCGCATAAATTCCAGGGTCACGGTAACCTGATGAAACAGTCCCGCGACCCTGGCAAGCATTAGCCCTCTAAAAGGTATCCCTTGAGATTGCTGACAGCATATTGAGGCGTGTGGAACACTATGCGACCGGCTGTCGAAGTGTCGACCTGGACAAGGTTCATGATCGGACCGTAAGTCACGCGTTTCTCTCCGTCCGCCAGCGCCTACGGTGTACCACCTACCTTGCAACCTGAAAGGCCTTTGATAAAGATAATATCGAATGGAAGCTGTATTTAATGTTTCATTATGGGATAATAACAAGCTATAAGTAGGTAATATTTAAAACAGTCCTGTATAGTTATATTCACAAGCAAAATTATTACTTAAGTCAAAATCAATTTAGTTTTTTTTGACATGAGCATAACCCTTTTTTAGCCATAGGTACGAGTACCTACAGGTCAAATTACTGTTAACTGTTCATCAAACATTCGTATTTTATGAGAAGCCTGATCAAACAGTATATCAATAAGCATAGCTTTTTACGACGTTGACTGTGTGTACCGTGGCCGTAACTTTGGCACAGCGGTCGACACTCAAGGCCAACGACCACTCGAGGCCGAAAGTCCCTCCGTGAATGCCACGGCCTGCACTCCCGGGGTCACCAACACACGTGGGCCCGTGACGTTAAAGGGGCATTTCACGTAGATGGGGCCAATTTTTTTGGATATACATCTATTAATAGTATTATAGTCCAGGGATTCCCAAACTTTTTCGACGCACACACATACAGGTTTAGATTTTTTTCTCGGCGCAATAGCTATTTGATACCAGGTGAAAAATAAAACAGTCATAATACCTGGTTCCGAACTCCACGAAATCAGAGCACGAATCTGGGTTTGTTGCTACAAAAGAGCTCTATGAGACTATCCTCTTCTTTCCGGTCTTGGTTCCACGCAATATAAATCTGGAGAATGGTAGACCCTCGCGTCTCACGGGCGCCCCTGTGTACCCACCCAGGGTGCCGCGACGCACAGTTTGGGAACCCCTGGTTACTAAAAATTCCACTAATAAGACTTTGTGAAGAAAAAAAAATGCACACAACTATTCGTAATCAGTACACCTACCTAATGTTTAATTAATTTTTTCAGTAACATTCATATAAAGTCACGAGTCACGACATAAAATTAGCAATTCAAAAAAAAAACCAAGAACTTATTACAAGTTGAATAAAGTTCCAAGTATTGTATTTCCTGGACGCAGAAGGTCGCAGGATTGTTAGGAATCACAATCATTGTCGTGACATAGCTGAGCTGGTTGCACAACTGACACATTATTTTGTGCTGATGATTGTACTGTGAAGATTCTTTTACCGTTCGAACTTGTTAAAAATAAAGACGCACCCTATAGTGCGGCTTCTTTTCAGAATGCAAGATAGTATAGTTCCTTCTTTTGCCGTATCCTCTGTGTGTAGTTTTATTAGGTAAGTGGTACTTTTTAAAAATAGGTAACGTTTTAAATAAATTTCTTGAATCGTGATCAACTCTGAAGTTTAAATTTTCTGCATCCCAAGAATCCAGACGGGATTATAAAAGAGCTGCTGAGCTGAAAATACAGTTTTATAGACCTCATTCATTATTTTCTTACTAAGTAATTAACACGTTCGCGCGCGGTGCTCACTTTTTCGAAACATGTGATGGAGCACTGTTTTCCCCCATACATTTTTTTTGCAATATGTAATCATTTTTCATTTTTTTTATTAAACACTACGTCTCGATACGTCGACGTGCAGTTACGTTCTGCCACATTTTATCCTTAAAAACGCATTAAATTATACAAAACGTATAATTTAATGCGTTATATTCGTTTGTTGAGTTTCATCAAATTCGTTTCCATCTACAACAAATAAATGAAATTAATTAAAGTAAGTGTAATTATCGGTATATAAATATTTTATATGTCGGATCCGGTCAATAGTACGGACAGCAAACGAATCGTAAGCGCGCCATTTTGAGTATCACGTGGTCTGCGCGCGCTTATACAGAGTCGTGATGTTTCATCGGGGCGGCGAGGAGCGCATTCAGTGCCCGACCGCAGCAGTGTGAAGACATCCCGAAACTGTACTCGATTCGTTGTGCCCAGTATAAGTGTAGTGAGTGATTAAATTAAATTGTGTTTGATTTAATTTGTGATTTAAAATTAAAATAACCAAGTGAACCGCACCCAGTGTATTTTCATTGCACGAGACCCAAACTCTGCCCACGTGATGCCTGAATCTGACGAAATAATACCGGTGGCTCCGACCTCAGAATTGGGATCAAATCGTGCTAATGAAATTACACGCGGGAACAGTGACAATAACAATCAGTGGAAGTTAGTTACTTTTTGAAATGCAAAACCAGCAAACTTTGAAAACGCAGCCAGTGAAAAACAAGTTTTTATTGCCGGAATTCGACCCCGACAAACCGGATTCCGATGCGCGGTCGTGGTGCGCCACCACCGACTTGTGTTTTAACGGATGTGCAGTGGAGGGATGCCAGCTTATTTTGACGCTGAGCAAGGCGCTAAAGGTGAAGCATCAACCTGGCTATCTCAAATAGCCTACAAAGGAATTTAAGGTACTTTTTACAACAAGATTTATTTCGGAAAGGCGGGTACCCTCATAAAAAAAAAAAAAATGAGTGGTGAAAAACCAAGTGATAAAGAAACATTACCCACGTTCGCCAGTCGTTTCATATCTGATGCGAAAAATGAACACTATCTGTGAATCATCGAAAACAAGTGACACCAAGCGAGGAAAAATAACGTCAAATAAGTGTTTTAACTGTGCTAAAACGCCCATAAGTGTATTGAGTGCAGAAGTAAGGCGGTGGATACGAAGGGAAGACCTACAGCATCAAGTCAAGTGACGCAGCAGCCGGCATCAAAGACCTTGGTGTGCTTCAAATGTGGCAAGCCAGGTCACATAGCCGTGTGCTGTACGAGCAGTAGTGGCGGCAGTGGCAACGGACCAGTCCAAGGCGCGGCGCGACGCGTCGATGTCTGCATCGTGCAACCACCATCAGACACGTCACAACACAGGTGAATCGTTTCATTTTTACTTACGCCTCTGGTGCCTTGTGTTCTTTATTTTGACTATCGCTGGTTAAGCGTTAGTGAGTTAATATCGCTGGTTAAGCTTTTTTTTATTATTACTGTCTAAGTGATAGGATTTGTAACGCTGGTTAAGCGCTACAATGTTAAGAACTGGTTAAGTACTTCAGTGATTTACACTACTTCGTAAGTAGTGATGCATAGTGCTGGTTAAGTGCTTTGGATTTGGGGGGAAATGCCTGAGGTTCAAGTACCATTTTGAAGTAGAGATGTTGAGTCGGATGATAGTGTGGAATCTTAGGTCGGCTGGTCGGACCGTACCAGTAGCGATTTCGTAGCCGTAATCCGTATCTTATTGACATCCCGGTGTCCATGGAAGCGCGGTGTGCGGATGGCACTGGCGGAGGTCGTGTATTGTGCGTTCATGGTGAACGGTGTGAAACAAACAGAGGTTTGTTATTGGGGCTAGTGTTAGCCACAGGCCACGAATTTGATTCCTGCTGTTTTGATTATAATATTGCTGTATTGTGATAATACAATTGCAAAGGTACTTGAATGCTCTGGGATTTCCGATCAGTCTTAGTTAGATCCAAAGTTGAAGGGTCTGTTTAGAGTGATAAAGATTTGGGATGGTGACCGTTACACATTGAAACCCTTGAACTCTAAGTGTACCTACAAACATGCCAACGGGTCATGTACCAGTCGAAGTTACCGTAGATTCTGATTAAGTTGTGGTGAGAGGTCGAGTAAAACGGTCTATCGGCCGTATTGTTTTCGACCGTACCAGCAGCTGTTTCGTAGCCGTAGTCCGTATCTTATTGACATCCTGGTGTCCATGGATGCGCGGTGCGCGGGTGGCTCTGGCGGAGGTTGGGGTCTTGAGAGACCATAGTGTGTGTCAGCGGGTGATTCACACGGGCGATCCACGTGGTGGATGCGCACAGAAGTTTTGATCCATGCGTTGGATGTGTGAAAGCAATGTGATTGCTGGTCGGCTAGAGAGCCGTGGCGTAAGAAGTTTTACTCGAAAGTCGAAGGTCACTGGAAAATTGGTAGTTTTTTGCAATAGAGTTGTGAAAGTAGATTCGAACGACTGTGGTACATGGCCCGGGGTAGTTGTTAGTGGCCCAGGGTAGTTGTTAGTGACCCAGGGTAGTTCTTAGTGGCCTAGGGTAGTTGTTGGTGGCCTAGGATATTTGTTAGTGGCCTAGGGTAGTGATTGATGTATTTTCAATTGGCTATTCCCAATGTTTGATTTAGTTAAAGAGTATTGGTTTTAATGGTACAGTAGAGTTGAAATTTCCTTATTTTCACCAAAGAACTGAATATAGAGTTTGGTCAGGAATGACCGAGTGGAACAGTATTCTGTCGTGGACTATTTTGTGTTTCAGAGTGATTATTACACGAGGACGAGTGAAAAGAGTTGAAGGAGGCCTACATCAAGATGGTAGAAAGAGGCTGAAGAAGAAGAAGATCACACGAGGACGTGTTAATCGCAGGATGGCCGTGTCGGATCCGGTCAATAGTACGGACAGCAAACGAATCGTAAGCGCGCCATTTTGAGTATCACGTGGTCTGCGCGCGCTTATACAGAGTCGTGATGTTTCATCGGGGCGGCGAGGAGCGCATTCAGTGCCCGACCGCAGCAGTGTGAAGACATCCCGAAACTGTACTCGATTCGTTGTGCCCAGTATAAGTGTAGTGAGTGATTAAATTAAATTGTGTTTGATTTAATTTGTGATTTAAAATTAAAATAACCAAGTGAACCGCACCCAGTGTATTTTCATTGCACGAGACCCAAACTCTGCCCACGTGATGCCTGAATCTGACGAAATAATACCGGTGGCTCCGACATATATATATTATACATACACATGAAATACACACACATGAAATATTATTTCAATCAGCCAACAGGACGTAGGTCAAATGTAATTTACTAGATTTTATTACAGACACACACAAACTGTCTTGGCGACACTGTAATAGTTGGACATAAATAAAAGCTAGTCAAATTAACATTACTAGTCAAAAAGTGTTTAAATCTTATATAAACAAGATTTAGTATTTACTGTAATGCCCGAAGAACATGGTTGTGATGGATCCGAGTCTGTATTGTCACTTTTTTAATGTTTTTCTTCCTTCTTGCTCGCTTTGTTTTGTTCATCTAAAACAATGGAATTTCTATGATTAGAACTAAAATAAAACTACTCTAGTTGCTCAAATATAAAAATAATTATTGTGTTTTATATAATTCACACTCTATTATTTAAATCCAGTATAAAATATGTGATAACTTACGATTTTAAAGTTTCGTCACCCTGGAGCTCACACTACTGTACACGTGGGTCGCGTAACAGCGCACAGCCCGGCTGACAGTATGGCGGAGCATACTCCAGTTGACGACTATGGACGTTCTGCGTTTGTGGGTGTATATTGTGTGAGAAGCACCCACAAAACGCTTTAAAATGTCGATGCTGTGTGACACTACGAAATCAAGATTTTGATATGTTGTGGCACTGTGACGTCACTATACGAGCATTCAATGAGAATTGGACGTTTCCTTACGTACTGAATGATAGAAAAATATAAAATTTGACGTATCGATACGTTGTGCGACATCGTATCTCGGTTTTTTTACGTATCCATACGTTGTGAACGCGAATGTGATAAGATAATAAACTTTTGAAAATTGCTAGTGATGTCAACGTATGCATTTTAAGAAGACTCTTATAAGTATTGTGTGAACGTACATAAGTTATTTACACACTCGTATTATCTTATAATATAAAATTTCCGTGTCACAATGTTAGTTACCGTACTCCTCCGAAACGGCTCTACCGATTTTTACCAAATTTTATATGCGTATTCAGTAGGTCTGAGAATCGGCTACTATCTATTTTTTTTTCATTTATATGGCAAAACAACGTTTGCGGGGTCAGCTAGTTAATCTAGTTATATATAATTAAATTATTACATAAAATTGGGCTTCTAAGTATGTGCATGTGATACCTATAACAAAGGAGTAAATTGACGTTCCTAATATCTTTATTACACGATCATAGAACATAATGTCATGTATGTATTATAATATAAGTATGACAAATTTACAATAATTTACATTAAAATTACATGACAATCTTGTAGTTTTCCCAGAATTTTTGCATTATTGGTAGACGTCGAGTGACATTGCATTGCATTGCGTGTTTCAATAATGATATATTATCTGCTATTACATTACAGGCCTCTAGTGGAATACTACACGTTGTTTGTCGCACATCAGTATCATACTCGTCATCATCATCATCTCTAGCATCACCTATAACTGCTATCTTATGTGATGTGCCAGTCCTACTTCAATGAGCCTTGTGACCCTTGTGTGCAGTGATGCACAACATACTGTTTGGTATGATTCATTATGCACCTCAAAACTTAAGTGTTACTGAAAACTAGTTTCAACCAATCAAATGCCTTGAATCTAGTTTTAAGTAATGCTTGAGTATTGAGTGGCGTTCTGTAATACGAGCCTGTCTCAAAGACGAGCTTGTCGTTGCGTATAGCCTAGAGATTGTTTTTAAAGAATATCATAGCTGCTTATAGCATAGCTAGTTCCAACAATCATAAGAACGACGTTTTCGAGAGTGAATTAGAAATCTAGTTTCCATAGATTTAAATTGCATGCGATTACAGACGTTTGGGTTAATTAAGCACAACAGCTGCTGGTAACACTGCAGCTGTTGTGCTTAAATAACCAAACGTCATTAACACCTTCATCATCACACGATGATGATAAAGATGAAGCGTGCACTACTTACTATCAAGTAAGAAAGTGATCAAACAGAAATAGATTTGTTAGCTATTCAAAGCTTCTAAACTGATATTATCATGAGGGAAAATTGCCAACAAATAAGTGTAGTTTAATAAGATAATTTACATACTAACAACAAATAATGTAGGATACTCCATCCATTACTTAGTAAGTACCTACTCGTCATGTAAATTGAGGTAGATGCGTTATTACTCCTAGGGTTCACAAATTGTTGTGTATCTGAGATATTTTTATCAATATTTATTACTCGTACTTAAACATCATTACGACCTTCTGAGAAAACGGTGCCTTTCTTTTATCGTGATAAAATCATCAAATGTCCTACTGGCCTGGGTGGGCTTGAAGGGGCTGTCAGACTCGTATTGACTAACATCCACGGTGTTCTTTCAATAGCCTTTTACGTTCCTCGCGGGGCTGTCTAAACAGGTAAACGTGAACCCCGTGACTTTCGCAGAAGAAAACGGTGCCTCAGAGAAGAGATGTCAATTGTTGCGGAAAAGCTCTCCTACCTCTCGTCTCTTCAATCTAGCAGAGCATCTCTTGGGTATGAACCATAGTGGTTGTCGGCGACGGGACCCCACGAAATGACAAGGGGTGCAAGTAGTGGGTGGACCTTTGACGTCGATCAGTGCAATGTTCAAAGTGAATATGAAGACAAGTGTTTTTAATTAGAATCTA
This sequence comes from Agrotis clavis, assembly GCA_954870645.1. Classification (NCBI taxonomy): domain Eukaryota; kingdom Metazoa; phylum Arthropoda; class Insecta; order Lepidoptera; family Noctuidae; genus Agrotis; species Agrotis clavis. Next base: position 27,641,044 of record OX940920.1, on the reverse strand, counting down.
GTAATTTTGTGGTGTAAATAATTTATCCTTATTAGATTGTGTTCTATTGGGTTGTAAGATTCTAATTAGATAAGTTTTGTAAGGAAAAATTGTAAATAATTTAAATTTTCTTCTTTAATTACGTAACTTGAAAACTGACTTTTTTGTTTATGGATATTTTTTAATTAAATTATTTAAAAGGGGTGTGTTTCATTATAAAAATGATTGCACAAGTTGTTTCATGTAAATCGGTTCAGTAGTTTTTAAGCTATTGTAGTTTTTGTATGATCAAACTTTTGTTCCTGTATAATTTTCATAGTTTTTGTTCTAGGAAATTTTTTGTATGTAGATATAGGTGCAATTTGTTTGTTTTATGTAAAACTAGACTTATAGACGAATCTAGAAAGGTATAACACGTAGTTGTAAGGTTTGAATTAATATGAAAATAAAGGCTACGAAGGTCTCGGTCTTAGTAAAAATCACAAGGAAAAACGGGCTCAAAATACGTGTGCCTCGTCAAGGTAAGCACGGGCGTTATAAAAGGCGGTACAACCGCCGGCACTGCGTTCAGTCGCAACCGAGCCACCGAAGAAGAAACATCACTACATGAAGACCGAAGCCTTCAAAGTGAACTCTTCAAGTTGGGTGTTTTTATTTCCGTTGTCGGTGGTCCCCCTATTGTATTTTCGTAATCTTCCAAAAACGTACGCATTCAGGGGTGCGTGGGTGCATGCGTCACCAGCGAAGGCAAGGCACGTGTGCACAACAATAAGGTAGTCTGTAGTGGACGCGCCGTCGGCAATCCCGGTCCAGTCCATTACAGTTTTGGTCCTTCGGAGTTCCGGATCCCTGTTGGAAGAAAGAAGGTGGTGCCAGAAGAGGTACCAGAAGAGTACCAGAAGAGTACCAGAAGAGTACAGAAGATAAGAAGATTGCAAGATGCCCGTTACCAGGTCACAGAAGGATGCTCCCTTACGTCCCCCGTCACGTCCTTCCGATAGGGACGCGACAGAAGATGCGTCAGGGGGGGGAGGGGTCACGTCTGCGTCAGCGTCATCGGGAACAGCTACTACTTCGGGTACAACGACCACGTCAGGCACAAACACATCGTCGGGAACAACAGCAACGGAGGGGACCACGGCAACGGAAACCACGAAGACTACGGTTGCGACCACCACCACAGCGGCTTCAGATAAGAAGGAAGGAGAAGCCACCCGTAAGGAGGCGACAAAGAAGACCCCAGATCAGGCCCCGGCTGAAGAGTTGCATGGGTCAAGAACCACTCTTAAGCCGATGGGGGTCAGTCGCCGCACCAGGTCAATGAAGACAACGAGCACCTCAGCCAGAAGACGTGAACTAGAAGCCAAGGAAGAATTAGCGCGCCTGGAGCTGAAGCAAGCTCAGGCTGAGGCCAAGCTAGCACGCGTCAGGTTGGAACTGGCACAGTGTGAAGATGATGACTCCGTCGATGAAGACCAGGAAGATCGAACAGCACAGGTCCAGAACTGGATCGAGACGTCAGTACTGAATGAAGACGTCCAAGAACAACCGGAGCTACGAGGTCAACGCCCTCCTGAGGAGTCGAAGAACATTAAACCTGAAGAGAACTCTTCAACCAAAGGAGCTACGATCGAGATTCAAGCGTTGGCGTCGGTGTTAAAGGAAGCTCTTACCACACGGGAAGGACCAGCATCGCAGCCCAAGTATATCCACGAGTTACCGTTCTTCGACGGCAGCAGCAGCGAGTGGTTGGCCTTCAAGGTTGTTTATGAAGATACTGCGCCAATGTTTAATGATGTTCAAAACATGGCACGGCTTAGAAGAGCACTGAAAGGGAACGCGAGAGAAGCAATCAAGAGCCTGTTGTACTCAGAAGCCTCTCCGGCCGACTCGACCGGATGCACTGGTGCTGGCGGAATTGGAGAAAATCAAGACTCTACCGAAGATATCGGAGAACCCAAGGGACATATGCATCTTCGCGAGTCAGATCAGCAACAGTGTAGCAGCCATCAGAGGATTGAAGAAGCCCCAGTATCTACATTCGCCGGAAATGGTGAAACAAATCATCGAGAAGATGCCAACGGTTCTCAAATTCCGCTGGTACGACTTCACTGCAGCATCAGAAGAAGGCGAGTTCTCCAACCTGACATTGGTGTCCAAATTCCTGAATATAGAAGCAGACAAGTGTGGAGCCTTCGCGACTACAGAAGAGAAGAGCGGGTTCAAGAGGACTCATCGACAAGCGGCGCACTCTACGAAGGAAAAGGAAAGGAACTCTAACTCGTCGAAGCAACAAGAGAAGACTGAGAAGACTTGCCCTATGTGTGAGGGTGGTCACTTCCTCCTCGAGTGTCAGAAGTTCCAGAAGGTGTCGGTTCAAGATCGGTGGGCAGCGGTGAAGAAGAGTCGCGTCTGCTTCAAGTGTCTTCAAGGGAACCACAGGAAGGAGAGCTGCAGGAAGCCATTGTGCAAGGAGTGCAAGAGGTGGCATCATCATCTGCTGCACGTGGAGTCAGAAGAAAATAACCCGAAAACAAGAAAGAAGATACGCCACAAGAAGAAGCAAGTGTCACCGCATCGGTAAACGCGGTCAACAGTACGAGGGCATATCTGAAGATAGTTCCTGTGGAAGTCTTCGGGTCGAAAGGATCCAAGAAGATACTGGCCCTCATGGATGAAGGGTCAACGGTGTCACTACTGGATGAGAAGATAGCAAAGGAGGTCGGCGCTCAAGGAACGACAGAAGAACTGGTCATCGAGACAGTAGGAGGCAAGCTACTAAGGAAGAAGGACTCTCAGACGTTGGACCTGATAGTGAAAGGTGTTCATCAGGGAAGCAAGAAGACATTGAAGAGGGTCCGAACCATCGACGAGTTGAAGCTTGCACCACAGTTCTTGGACAAGAAAAGGATTCAAGATTGTCAACATTTGAAGAAGATCGCCGACTCTCTCTACTACACAGGGGAGTCACCGCAGCTACTCATCGGGCAAGACAATTGGGAGCTGATCGTGACTCAAGAAGTAAGAAGAGGCAAACCAGGGGAACCAGTCGCTTCAAAAACAGGACTCGGCTGGGTACTACATGGGTCGGACAATGGAAGCACGAAGCCAGTTCACTACCTGAACACGTGTCTTCACATCAGCACGGCAGAAGAAGAGATGCATCAAGCCATCAAGGAACACTTCGCCATTGAAGCACTAGGGGTGTTACCGAGAAGACCTACGACCGACTCAGAGGGAAGAGCACTCGCCATCCTAGAGAAGACCTGCAGAAGACTTGAAGATGGTCGATTCGAAGCTGGGCTCCTATGGAAGAATGAAGAGGAGCAGATGCCAGAGAGCTACACTTCTGCCCGGAACCGATTGATCAACATCGAGAGGAAGATAGACAAGGATCCTCAGCTGAAGGCAGAGTACAGCAAGCAAATCCAGCACCTCATCGACAGCAAGTATGCAGAAGAAGCGCCTGATGGACAAGAAGACCCCAAGAAGACATGGTACCTGCCTCACTTCGCCGTGGTACATCCATTGAAGAAGAAAATAAGGATCGTCTTCGACGCGGCAGCTAAGTCAAAAGGAAGAAGTCTCAACGACGCTCTGCTGCCCGGACCAGACCTACTGCAGTCTCTCTTCGGTGTGCTGCTGCGGTTTCGACAAGGACCACTAGCAGTGGCGGCCGACATCAAGGAAATGTTCCTGCAAGTTCGCATCAGGCCAGAAGACAGAGACAGCCTACGGTTCCTGTGGCGAGGGGAAGATCGCAACGTGCTACCAAAGAAGTATAGGATGACATCCGTTATCGGTGCAACATCGTCACCAAGCACAGCGATCTACGTCAAGAACCGGAACGCGGCGGACTACAAGGAGCAATATCCAGAGGCTACAAGGGCAATTGAGCTGAATCACTACATGGACGACTATCTGCATAGTTTCCATTCAGAAGAGGATTTCAAAAGGGTGACAGCAGAAGTAGACTTCATACACAAGAAGGCAGGCTTCGAACTAAGAGGTTGGGCATCAAACCGACCTAAACTGCTGCAAGAAGTGAAGACTGACACTGCAGAGAAGACAGAAGTGGACCTCGGCGAGAAAGAAGAGAAGACTTTGGGCCTGCGTTGGTTCACAGAAAGGGACTCCATCGGCTTCAGGGCAAACCTACGTAACACACCAGAAGAAATTATCAAAGGGTTCCAGGTGCCTACGAAGAGGGAAGTCACCAGCGCAGTGATGTCGACCTTCGACCCATTGGGGTTGGCGTCACCAGTTCTCGTCCAAGGGAAGAAGCTGCTTCAGAACGTATGGAGAAGCGGCGTCGGATGGGACGACGAAATAGAAGAAAGGGACTACGAAGCATGGAAAACTTACCTGGAGAAGATGAAACTGCTCCGAGATCTTCACATACCGAGATGTCTGGCGCCACATCGCACCGAGGGGGAGCTGCACACGTTCACAGACGCGAGTGAGACAGCGTATGCAGCCACAGTCTACTGGAGGACAAAGGAACCGAGCGGCACCTATCACGTCAGCTTGGTGGCAGCAAAGGTCAGAGTCACACCTCTGAAGCCAGTGTCAATCCCGAGACTCGAGCTACAGGCGGCACTCCTGGGAAGCAGACTAGCGCACTCAGTGGAAGAAGAAATGGACCTGAAGGTAGTGAAGAAAACATATTGGACAGACTCCAGCATCGTGCTCTCCTGGATCAAGACAGACCCAAGAACATTCAAGACGTTCGTGGCTCATCGCTTAGCAGAGATTGAAGACCTGACCAAACCTCAAGAATGGAGATGGGTACCTACGGGGAAGAATCCAGCGGACGACGCGACGCGTGACGTACCGGAAGACTTCGACCACAATCACCGATGGTTCACCGGGCCAGACTTCCTACGCAAAGAAGAGGTTCACTGGCCGGCAGCAAGGACTTTCAAGAAGGAGACCACCGGTGAAGAAAGGTCAACGGACGTTGTAGCGACAGCGAGCATCGCGTATCCCGTACCTGACCTTGAAGGGTTTTCGTCGTGGAAGAGACTATGGCGAGCTACAGCGAGAGTGCTACAGTTTATTCAACTCTGTAGAACAAAGGAAAAGGTCAACGTCAGCAAGGAAGATCCAACATGGAGAGCGACGGGAAGGAAGAAGACGATTACGACAGAGAAGCGACATCAGTCTTCGAAGAACGCCGAGAAGAAGTACATACCCTTAGACGCCGGACTACTAGAGAAAGCCGAAGTTCTGTTGCTAAAGAGAAGCCAAGAGAAAAGCTTCGGAGAAGACATCAGGTGTCTACGGCAAGGAAAGCAACTAGAAGGCAGTAGCAAGTTGAAGAAGCTCGACGTAGTGCTGGAAGAGGGTCTTCTGCGGCTGAAAGGAAGGATCGACGCGATACAGGGTGTGACCAGGGACTACAAGCGGCCCATCGTGCTCGACAGCAAGGAAAGGACAACACGACTCGTCATAGAAGAATACCACTGCCGCTTCAATCACGGCAATCACGCAACGGTCATGAACGAGATAAGGCAACGCTTCTGGGTGCTGGGACTGAGGTCAGCGATCAAGACAGTCCAACATCAGTGTCAATGGTGCAAGACAAAGAAGGCAACGCCGCACGAACTCCCGACGGGCAACTTACCCTCAGAAAGGCTGATGCACGGCCACTTTCCCTTCACGTGCACCGGCGTAGACTACTTCGGCCCGCTGACAGTCACCGTGGGAAGACGTCATGAGAAGAGATGGGGCGCTCTATTTACATGCCTAACCACAAGGGCTGTACACATTGAGCTCGCTCCGTCACTCTCCACGGACAGCATGATCATGGCGCTACGAAGATTCGCCGCGAGAAGAGGGATGCCGAAGACAATCTACAGCGACAACGGGACCAACTTCGTCGGCGCTAACCACGAACTGAAAGAAGCGCTAGACAACATGAAGCAAGAAGACCTCACCTCAGAAGCAGAGAAGATCGGCGTGCAGTGGAAGTTCATCCCTCCTGGTGCGCCAAACATGGGCGGCGCATGGGAGCGTCTGGTGCGATCAATCAAAACCGCACTGGGCGCCACACTCAACGAGCAACATACACGAGAGGAGGTCCTGCATACCCTCCTCCTAGAGGCCGAGCACATAGTCAACTCTCGGCCTCTCACCCACCTCTCCGAGAACCCTGAAGAAGAAGCACTCACGCTCAACCACTTTCTCATTGGGCGTTCCTGCGGCGCGGCGAGAATCGGCAGCTTCACGGACAACGAGCTCGTGGGCAGACACAGCTGGAAGACTGCGCAGCGGCTTGCCGATCACTTCTGGCAACGCTGGCTGCGCGAATACCTGCCCACCCTGCTGCCAAGGAAGACGTCGGGAAGGAGCGACGCTGCTGATCTACGCGTCGGGGACATCGTGCTCATCGTCGACCGCAGCCTGCCGAGGTGCACCTGGCCACGCGGCAGAATCCAGCAGGTGTATCCTGGACCAGACGGGCGGACCAGAGTCGTCGACGTCGAGACGCGCGGAGGAGTGCTGAGAAGGCCGAGTTCGAGAGTGGTTCTGTTGGTGCCGGGAGTGTCGCCGAGCCAGGGAGATGGTGCGACGCACGAGGGGGAGACTGTCGGCGACGGGACCCCACGAAATGACAAGGGGTGCAAGTAGTGGGTGGACCTTTGACGTCGATCAGTGCAATGTTCAAAGTGAATATGAAGACAAGTGTTTTTAATTAGAATCTAGTAATTTTGTGGTGTAAATAATTTATCCTTATTAGATTGTGTTCTATTGGGTTGTAAGATTCTAATTAGATAAGTTTTGTAAGGAAAAATTGTAAATAATTTAAAGGAGATTGCCCAACTGCGGTCCAACTGTTGCCCAGGAATGGGAGTACGTGCGTTGTGTTGCCGGCATTAATGTATGTCTGTATACGAAATATTTTTAAAATCTATCCTGGGGTTCTCGATTTATTTACATTTTTATGTTGATGACTTTAATTTTGTCTCCATGTTTTTTTTAAACGTACTTTACACCTGTCCAAATGCTACCCAGGGCTGGGAGTACATGTGCTGTGTTCCTGGCACTAGTGTCTATCTATATACGAAATATTTAAAGAATCTGCCCTGGGGTTCCTGATTTATTTACATGTTTATGTCGATGTTTTTATTTTTGCCCCATGTTTTTTATCGTACTTTATACCTGTTCAAATGCTGCCCAGGTATGGGAGTACGTGCGCTGTGTTCCTGAAACTAATGTCTGTCTACATTCGAAATATTTTAAGAATGTGCCCTTGGGTTCCTGATTTATTTACATTTGTATGTTGATGACTTCCTACATTTTGTCTCCATTTTTTAATCGTTTTTCACACCTGTCTAAATGCTGCCCAGTAATGGGACTACGCGCGTTGTGTTGCTGGCACTAATGTTTGTCTATATACGAAATATTTTAAGAATCTATCCTAGGGTTCCTGATTAATTTACATTTTTATGTTGATGACTTCATTTTCGTCACCATGTTTTTTGTCGTACTTTACACCTGTTTAAACGCTGCCCAGAGATGGTTTTTTTTGGAGACAAAATGTAGGAAGTCATCAACATAAAAATGTAAATAAATCAGCAACCCAAGAGTACATTCTTAAAATATTTCGTATGTGGACAGACATTAATACCAGGAATCCAGTGCACGTACTCCCATTCCTGGGCAGCATTTGAACAGGTATAAAGTACAATAAAAAAAATAAAGGAGACAAAAATAAAGTCATCGACACAAACATGTAAATAAATCAGGAACCCCAGGGCAGATTTTGAAAATATTTCATATACAGACAGACATTAGTGCCAGGAATACAGCGCACGTACTCCTAGTCCTGGGCAGCATTTGGACAGGTGTAAAATACATTAAATTAAAAACATGGAGACAAAAATAGAGTCATCGACATAAACATGTAAATAAATCAGGAACCCCAGGGCAGATTCTTAAAATATTTCGTATATAGACAGACATTAGTGCCAGGAACACAGCGCTTGTACTCCCATTCCTGGGCAACATTTGGACGGGTGTAAAGTACAATTAAAAAAAAACATGGAGACAAAAATAAAGTCATCGACATAAACATGAAAATAAATCAGGAACCCCTGGGCAGGTTCTTTAAATATTTAGTATATAGACAGACACTAGTGCCAGCAACACAGTGCTTGTAGTCCCATTCCTGGGCAACATTTGGACGGGTGTAAAGGACAATAAAAAAAATAAAGGAGACAAAAATAAAGTCATCGACACAAACATGTAAATAAATCAGGAACCCCAGGGCAGATTTTGCAAATATTTCGTGTACAGACAGACATTAGTGCCAGGAATACAGCGCACGTACTCCTAGTCTTGGGCAGTATTTGGACAGGTGTAAAATACAATAAAATAAAAAACATGGAGACAAAAATAAAGTCATCGACATAAACATGTAAATAAATCAGGAACCTCTGGGCAGATTCTTTAAATATTTCGTATATAGACAGACATTAGTGCCAGGAATACAGCGCACGTACTCCTAGTCCTGGGCAGCATTTGGACAGGTGTAAAATACATTAAATTAAAAACATGGAGACAAAAATAGAGTCATCGACATAAACATGTAAATAAATCAGGAACCCCAGGGCAGATTCTTAAAATATTTCGTATATAGACAGACATTAGTGCCAGGAACACAGCGCACGTACTCCCATTCCTGGGCAGCATTTGGACCAAGTCCCATACAAGAATGGGCAATGTCCTTTTCTTCTATAATTACGTAACTTGAAAACTGACTTTTTTGTTTATGGATATTTTTTAATTAAATTATTTAAAAGGGGCGTGTTTCATTATAAAAATGATTGCACAAGTTGTTTCATGTAAATCGGTTCAGTAGTTTTTAAGCTATTGTAGTTTTTGTATGATCAAACTTTTGTTCCTGTATAATTTTCATAGTTTTTGTTCTAGGAAATTTTTTGTATGTAGATATAGGTGCAATTTGTTTGTTTTATGTAAAACTAGACTTATAGACGAATCTAGAAAGGTATAACACATAGTTGTAAGGTTTGAATTAATATGAAAATAAAGGCTACGAAGGTCTCGGTCTTAGTAAAAATCACAAGGAAAAACGGGCTCAAAATACGTGTGCCTCGTCAAGGTAAGCACGGGCGGTATAAAAGGCGGTACAACCGCCGGCACTGCGTTCAGTCGCAACCGAGCCACCGAAGAAGAAACATCACTACAAGAAGACCGAAGCCTTCAAAGTGAACTCTTCAAGTTTGGTGTTTTTATTTCCGTTGTCCGTGGTTCCCCTATTGTATTTCCGTATCTTCCAAAAACGTACGCATTCAGGGGTGCGTGGGTGCATGCGTCACCAGCAAAGGCAAGGCACGTGTGCACAACAATAAGGTAGTCTGTAGTGGACGCGCCGTCGGCAATCCCGGTCCAGTCCATTACAGTGGTCAATTTGGAAATCTCTCAATCGATTGTGGGCCCAGGTTGGCCGCTGATCAAAAATTTGGCGATCCCAGAGAAGGGCAAACTGATATTGCATTGAAGATGGCTGCAATGCAATATCAGTTTGCCCTTCTAAGGGATATGTCCCATCTCCTTCACTGTTCATCCTACACAACTGCCTACACCCTGGTTATAAACGAAGCAAACGATATTCAGCTCTATCGTTAGCTACGTCATGTTTCAACTACATATGTAGTTTAGGTACGAAAAGAAAATTTTGACAACACTTGTGATTAGAATACAAAGCTGTTGAAAGTAGTCAGCAAGATGATTGTAGTGAAAACCTAGAACTTCCAGCTTAGGTGTTATAATACGAGTAAGGGCTAAGAGAAAATCACTTTACACAAGCACAAGCACTTTAGAATTAACAAAAGACAAAAAATAGTACAAAATTATGGTGCTACAGTCCCAGTCACAAGACATAATAACTGTGAAAGTACTGTAGGTACCCATTCCAAAGCGTAAATCTCTATGGAGAAGAATGGGCAAGAAACTTTACCTCCAACGACCGTTTATACTTTTATGGAATTTCAAATTTTTTTTTTAAACTGCCCCTCAAACATTTCTGTAAAACTAGCAGCCCTAATAGTTCTCATAGTGGAATTGTTGGATTTCCATCTTGATTTAATGTTATAAGTAAATGTAATGTGTCCAATCAGGTATTCATTTAATTATGTCAATTACAATGATTGAACTGCACGCTAATCTGTTGCCGATTGCATTGTTTTCTTTGTTAACCCACTCTAAAGTAATGTAACCAATTAGGAATGTATTTGTTGTTGTTCTTGTTCATGACAAATTGTTTATTTACGTACATAACTACATTGAGAAAATAAATACAGTGGCAAAAGATAACAGCCCCGAAAAACGCCACCGCTCACAGCGGTAAGGCCGTGAACGTTAAGGTAAGATCAAAAAAATGTATCTTATAGAAACGTTTGATCACACCACGAGGCTCTGCCAGTAGCGAATTTGCGTACTTACAAAGTAATTATTGTCTTATTCGAGCCGCCCCCGTCGCACCGCTCAGTGCTTATGGGTCTACCACACGTGCAAACTTCACCACAGTTCTAACTGCACAAGCTTCTCGCACGAAAAAACTGTACACGGACGGCATATTTAGTACACGTGCAAGTTTCACCACAGTAACTGCGCAGGCAATCGCGCAGGCCGCAATGTGGGGTTTTCGCGAGATACAGTTTTACCAACCATACGCACGGTGTTCCGTGTACAAAATGGCTTGCGCAGGCAAAAGGCCCATTAGACCAAAGTGAACGAGCCGTAAAGCTCCCAAAAAATCAAAAACATCTGATGTGACTATGTAATATCCACGATTTCGATAGCCTCACTAATTATGAATTCTGTAAGCGTTGTCATAGTAACGTTTGTAACGGTAGTGAACACGCACTCGTGAGTATGCTCCTGTACGCAGCATGTCAATTTTGCGCAGGCGGTCACGTGCAGGCGGCAGCTGCGCGCGCGCCACGTGCGTGACTCTCGCGTTTGAAGACACGATGAGCGTACAAGGACAGAAGGTCTACTATGAATTATTGGTAGAAATGTGAAATATCCAACAGTCTCAGAACGGTGAGACGAGTTTGTCAGTATGAGAGGTCTCACGCATGTCGATTTCAAAAAACCTCAAAAGTACTCGTACTTACAATAAAGAAAATGCGATCAGTTTGTTTTTTTTTTTTTTGTTTTGGTAGATTATGATTGCTTCTTCTTTTTAGATTATTTATTGAAAAATATTGATTTAGGCCTGTATTACAGAACGTCACTCAATACTCGAGTATTACTTAAAACTAGATTCAAGGCATTTGATTGGTTGAAATCTAGATTTAAATGGAGATCAGTGCTTGAGTTTCGTTCTGTAATACGGCCCGTATTACAGAACGAAACTCAAGCACTGATCTCTATTTAAATTTAAAAAAATAAAACAGTTCAATGGTTCTTTCCATAAAAAAAAACTTTAGTTCGTTACATAATATGTTTTTTGATGTGTGTATTTTTAATAAGCCGTGCCCCCCATTTCAGTGAAGATCGCTCAGCCACTGGGCAAATCATGCCTTTGTTTCCTTTTGACCTAGAAAAGGGAGCTGAGAATTTCCACTGAGATTGGCAGCTATGACCGAAAACGGTCAGGAGGACAACACATACAGCTGAGTCTGAAGTTTTAGACCCAACACCCTCGAATCATCATCATCCACAGCCTGACTTCACTCACTGTGGAGCACTGCTGGGGAAAGGTCCTCTCCTTGCTTGTGCCAAGGTCCAAGACCGTAGCCAGGATTGTTTTAATCGTAGGTTTTCGCATGAGCAGGAGCGTGGACGTAGTAATATAAAATTATGTATAAAATCAAAAGTCGTAAGTTATAGAGCTAGTCAGAAACGGTTAACCAGCGAACGACCGCTCTTCTAAGAGGAGGCAGCTGCTGCTCCTTGCACGTACCTCGCTACCTTTGCGCAAGTTCCATGTTCCCTCGAATACCATCAGGAATTGGTCAGTCGTAGCTCGGTTAAAAGAGACCTACAGAAAACTGGCAAACTATTTATGTAGCGTCGGCGACAGTCGATACAACTCGAGGCCCTTCGGGAAAATATTCATGTAAAGTTTCAACTTCTACTACGTGTGTTCAAAATCGAGAGTGGACCTTCTCAGATCAGCCTGGTGTGTGACACCATAGAAAAGTTACTTTCCGAGAACACGTACTCCCATAGTTATTATTATTGTATTAGCCATATTATCATCTGTCTCATTGCTCAGATGATAATCACTTGTAATTGAAACAATTATTTACTGTAAGGAAATAAATACACGGGAAAGTAAAAACAAAAGAGCTGCAAATAGAAATTGCGACACGTGAGTAGATTCTGAAACTGAACGGAGTTTGATAGTTTGACAGGTCTCCAGAGGCAGTGGCGCTGCCCAAGCGGATATTTTTGGAACTGCTCAGATTATAGTTTGACAGGTCTCCAGAGGCAGTGGCGCTGCGCAAGCGGACATTTTTGGAACTGCTCAGATTAGTCCTCATTGGAAGTTGCGGATCCAAATAATTAATTTGGATGGATTTGGGTATCTTGTAAGTTCTTATATGTTAGTCAGTGGCATCTACAAGAAGATGTAAAGGATTGAAAATACAAAGGAACTCTAAATAGGTAATTAAGTAAATATATTATTTAAACCCATTGAACCAACCTTAAATAGGTTTTAAAATGTAACTAAGAAAATAATTATATTATTATGTACACAAGAGAAACATTAAACACTATCACACAATATTTCATTTTCTAATAATTCTATTGTTTCAATATACATAAGAATGTACTTAATACAGTTTCTTACTGGCTACACCACGCAGTGCGTACCTCAACGTCTGCTCATGTTGTAAGACAAAACGAGCGTGGCAGCGTCCACAGAAACGATCCAAGTTTCACAATATTTTTGAAAAAAGCTCTTCCAGAAGATTTTTAAATGTTGTCTGCTCGGTCATCCATCACGCCTGTACTCGATAAAGAGGAAGGCAGTGTGCAATTGTATATTAAGAGCACAAAAACTTTGTTTTTTAAACCAATATCAATTGATTAGGAAAACATCCTGAGGCTACCGGCATGTCCTTTTTTTTTTTTTTTTTTTTTGTTAACGGTGGGAAACCTTCAAAAGGCTACCGGTCTTTGGGGAAAAGACCGGGGAGTGTGGGATTTGTACCTCACTAAAACCACCCCGGTGGTCACCATCAACACATGGGAGGAGGCCCCGTTTCCTCTTAAAAGACCTGACCGTGGCCCCCTCTGTGCAACGCCTGTTAGGGCACATCCCTAGGGAGACTGTATTGGCCTCCTATTAGCTTCGCTGTACAAATTATTGTATACGGCGGCACGTGACCACTGTGCCACCGTCGTCTATGTGGTCACACAGAGTCCCCACTCTGTACACTTGTGACCCCAAACTGCCACCTACTCAGGCGGGATTTCAGCATTTTAGGCAACGAGATGGTTGCCACCCCGGCGCCTCCTTCTCCGAGCGGGATCGGCCCTCTCACGATCCCGCTCGGCAATTTCCTTCTGAAGCATGACAGTCTCACAGAATGAGCTCACCGCCCTCCAATTGTCAGAGTCTGCTAGCATAGCCTCTACCACCGCTGGCAGAGATAAGTCTTGCCCGATACAACCTATTAAGATGCGTCGTTCAGAATCCCAAGCAGGGCAATCCTCTAGCGTGTGCTGCGCTGAATCCAGGCCGCCTTCACAGTGGTAGCAATTCGCTGTAATTTCTCGCCCAATCTTATTCAGGTAATCGCCAAAGCAACCGTGACCGGTAAGTACCTGAGTAAGTCTAAAGGTGATGCGCTCCTCTCTTTTGAGCCAGGCATCGAAGTGCGGCAGGATGGCTTCGACAACGCGCTTACGTGCGTATTGCGGCTGCGTCAGTCGTTCACGCCATTGCTCAAGCGCGTGATGCCTTTCCTGCCGCCTCATCCTTACAAGAGCGATTTCTGGCGCCCTATTACCACGTATTCGGAGAGCACGGATTCGGTGATAAACCCTTGCGTCCATATCGGCCAAAATATCCAACGGTGGAAATCGCGCTAGGAGAGTTGCCGCCTCAAAGGATATAGTACGGTATCTTCGTGCGATACGAATTGCCATTTTTCGCTGAAGGCTATTGATTTTAGTCCTGCAGCGTCGGACGCCTGACAGTCTAATTGACCATACAGGCGTTCCATATAGCACCATCGATCGCACGACTCCCGCGTAGAGACGGCGAATTTCCTCTCGAGGGCCTCCTAGATTGGGTAATAATCTGTGCAAAGCTCCTACTGCCTTGCCAACTCGGGGGACCAAGCGTTGGAAGTGTTCTTCAAAACCCCACCGACTATCTAGGGTTAGACCTAGATACTTAATGTACCGCTCCACTTTGACTTGCGTCTCTCCAACTCTGACTGTCGAGCTTGGTGGTTCTCTGCTCCTTGGCAGCTTATGGAACCACATTGCCTCAGTTTTATGGGGTGCTATTGCTAGACCCAATTCGCGGATTGATGCTACGACTTTTGCCACTCCCAGCTCGGCAAGCTGGATAGTCTCTTCATAAGTGTCTCCACCGGCTAGCACCAAGGTATCGTCCGCATAGCAAACGATATTAACACCTTCAGGAAGTTCAGTACGCAAGACCACATCGTAAGCAAGATTCCATAAGTGTGGCCCTAAAACAGCGCCCTGCGGAACTCCACAAGTTATCTCTCGGCGATGCAAGTTACCATTCCTATCCACAAATCGAATACGCCGGTCACAGAGATAAGCGCTGATGATGCGCTGCAGGTAAGGTGGCACTCTGTGATATACTAGGGCCACCCTGATCGCATCCCAAGGTAGAGAGTTAAAGGCGTTGACGATGTCCAAACTTACCGCCAACGCCACCCCACCCCGGGAAACAACTTGTTCCGACAGCAAGCGGACGCGTAGAATCGCATCAACGGTGGAACGCTGCTGCCGGAAGCCATACTGGCAATCAGAGAGGTCTGGACCAACGCGCGTCAGGTGGGCAACTAGTCGTTCGGCAATTATTCTCTCAAATAGTTTGGAGACTTCATCGAGCAGGCAAATTGGGCGGTATGCAGAGGGACACTCTGGATCCCTGCCTTGTTTCCTCAATAAGACCAATGTAGCCTCTTTCCAGCTAGAAGGGAATACGCCTGCATGGAGGCAGCTGTTGAACAATCGCCTAAGACGGTTCCCCAGAATGGACAGAGTCAAAACCCAAACCCGCCCCGGGATACCATCTGGGCCTGGTGCAGTGTTCCGAGCCCCCAATCGTCTAACGGCTCTATCCAGCTCACCTTCAGTGACCCTCAGCTCGTGAGACCAATAAGTAGATTCTAATAGTGGCGAGGATCGGTCTCTAACTACTGGAAATAGTGTATTTACTACTCTCTCCAACAGATCTGGGTCCATAGTTTCTGTAATAGGGGGAACCCATGGACGTAATTTCGACATGACCAGCTTGTAAGGTTTTCCCCATGGATCCCTTTCCAACCCTTTGAGTAGTTCAAGCCAGGATCTTGACCTGGCATCAGCAATGGCGTGTTGTAGCTCCATTGTCGCCTCCCGGTAAGATCTATAACTTGTGGCTATATCTTCTTCCGTAGCCCTCGGTTGTCGTCTGCGTCGAGTGCGCTGATACAGGCGTCGTGATCTCAGACAGCGAACCCGCAACTGCGCAATTTCTTCTGACCACCAGTAAACCGCACCAAGACGCTGGCCATTCTTGACCCGTGGCATGGAAACATCGCAAATTGATGCCATCTTTTCTTGGAACCAGGACGCTTTTTCCTCTGGATTGAGTATTTCCGGGGAACGAGTATCCTCCGGCCAGGCAGTGATGTTTGCAGCTGCGATGAGCATGTCTCGATTGAGCAGTTTGAGAGCCCATCGTCGCGTAGGTGATGTATTTGAACGGCTGGGGCCACTAGAAGGAACCGGCATGTCCTAGAACGTAAAATTTCGAAGACATGTGACATCCATGAACCCGCACTGGGCCTGCGTGGTGGATTATTTATTTATTTTATCCTTTATTTCAGGCAACTAAGGCCCATAAAAAAAAAACACAATAGATATAGGGTAAACTACCAGTCATTGGACACTATCAGTTATTGGACAGAACTCCCTTTAATCGTTTCTATTAAGGTTATGATTCAAGAGTCTAACAATGCAACTGACTATTTATGTACTCCGTTTATTGGCGATACTTTAAAGTTTAAAAAATTCCTAAAAGATGGCAGTAATTAGTCAAAATTAATTAATTTTCTCGGCGTCCGGACGGTTAACGGTAATTCTAATGAGAAATAAAGAATTTGATAAGTTTAACTACTACATGTTTTAACGATTTGTATTCTGCCTGACAGTCCTATGTTCTTAGTAGTTTGCACAGTAATGTATAATGGTATTATGTACTGATTTTAATATGATTACATACAGTCAAATACGTTTTTTAGGTTATTATGTAATGTCCAATAACTGTTTTTTTTTTTATTAAAATCTAATTATTGGACAAGCGTCCAATAACTGCAATTTTTAAATTAAAAATAATTGAAATTATTTTGGACTCTACTGCGTATAACTTTAGGCTAAAGGAACCATTTTTAATAGTGTTGCTCTTAGGCACCTTCTACTAGTCTTCGGACAGGGTGTCCAATGACTAATTTTAACATTAAATTCAGATATTGGACACCCTGTCCAAAGACCGATGACTAATTTTAAGATTAAAATTAGTCATTGGACACCTTGTCCAAACTAAAACCTACCTAACTAACGGTAAACTGTCTGATAACACTGTTTAGAAGTAAATCAAAGATGCCCAAGGGGAAAAAGAAAGACTACGATTCGACAAAATATGCTTGAAAATTAACATTCGGTGCTGATTGAGAAAATATAGAACTCAGATAATTTTTTTGTTTGATGTGAATTTTATAAGAGGTATCTTATTTTGTTTAATGCTTACAAGAAAGCATTTTTTTTTTGTATTACATAAGAGCTGAAGACGGAATAGTTTTGAAAGCAACTGTGATTTATTAATGTTTCTTCTAAGTCTTAGAATCTAAGAGATATGTAGATGAAAATATTGTTTATAAGTTTCCCCTTTAATATTCGCTATTTTAACGATTTATAAAAATAAATCGTTTAAATAGCGAATAATGAAGGGGCACAATTTAGCGTATTAGTCTTGTTTTGAACATTAATGAGCTAAATTGTGCTGTCCATTAACTAGTATAGACTGTCCAACAATAGAAATTCTGTCCAATGACTATATATTTGGGTACTTTTTTTTTAACAGGATTTTTTTATATGTTTATGCTATAAAATATAATTTTTAAAAGCAAATTCTGTTAACATACACATTGAATAAGCAAAATAATAACGATTCTAGCTTGTAACTTCATAAATGTGTCCAAGAATAATTTTTCATCTATAGAAGGTCCTTAAGTGTCCAATGACTGGACGTTTACCCCACAAGTATAAAAAAAAAAAAAAAAAAAACTATAAACTAATACATATTTTAAAACAATAAACTTAAAAACTATTGCACACGAAGTGACGGCGTCGTGTTACGCTGCGAGGTGTCGCGTAGCCGGCCTCGAAAACGCCGATACAGCACACCTTTCGGCCAAAAATCTTCCTTGAACGAACCCTTCCCTCCACGAACGACTTGAAATTAGTGTTATGGCGCGCCTCCAACTTCTCCACCCTCAAGGTCCAGTTGGTCTTCATTCGCAGGTACTCCACAATGTCCTCAGCCTTTGTAGCGTGATACAAACGGGACACGTACAGCTGCGTCGTCGGTACTGCAGGACGTAGCAGCGTGTTGGGTCCTACAAGCGCTGTCCCGCACTGGTTGCGATAAGAAGGCTTCCTCTTCTTTCTCTCCACCTTGATGAAGCCGTCCTCATCGCGTGTGTCCTTCGGTAGACCCTGCTGTTTGAGGTCCACTACAGCGCCTTTAGTCGCGGTCGAAACTGACCGACTCTGCTTTCCCCGTTTTGGTTTAGCTGCTTGTGGTTTGGGTTGCGACACAGCAGGTTTTGATTTGGCGACAATTGCAGAATAGGCACATTTGGGGGTCGATGTACCTATTACAGGCGTCGCTTTCCCGGCAGGTACGACGCAATCAGCTGAACACGATGCAACGCCTGCATTTTTAACAGCCGGCGACGTAGACTCACTCGCTGACCGAAAACTGCAGACTGAAGCATTTTGTGCTCCGCGACGTGTGTTCACGTTGGAGCCTTCCGGTGACCCACTTGTCGAAATAGCGTTGCGCAACAACGCCACTTCGGCTCGTAATTCACCAATGATGTTCTCTGATGACTCCAACTTGGACTTCATCTCGGCCTGGCTCACCTTCAGAGACGTGATGTCCTTCAGCAGCCTGGTGACGTCGACGTGGTCGAAAGTGACGGGAGGTAGCTTGTGCAGCTCCTTCGCCACAAAATCTGGCACGTCATCCGGATCGGTCCTCTTGAGCAGGTCGATGATATCCTGCAGACTCTTCTCGCCACCATCCCTCCGGCGAGATGGCATTTGTTCGACTTGGTCGAGTGTTTGAAACAGCAGCAACTTGGCACTGCATACTTCTTCCTCTTTGTAGGAGGACTTGCAGATCTGCAAGATGCTGACCTCGTCCATGTAATCGATGGCATGCTTGATGAATGCCAAGAGCTCGTTGACAATGAGCTGCTTTGTAGCCATTGCAAACAAAATCGGGCAGCGGTTAATACTGCACAATACGCGAATATAAAATTCGTGCTGAGTAGCGCAAACGCGTCCGTTTCCGAGCGCGCATGGCACTAGACTCATGATTATGGCCCACTCCCTCTCTAAGAGAGAAGGCCTGTGTCCCACCAGTGGGACATTTATAGGCTGATGATGATGATGAATTGATATTATGATTGAAGAGTGTCTATGAATAGGAGCGAGCCTAATTCCATGATCCCTCAACGAGAAACACAATAACCACAATAACGCTATGCATCCCAGATTTAAGTTAAGACAACTTTACAATCTGTGTTTTTTTAATTTCCTGTCAGATTTACGATTTTAGGCAAATTGATAATTTTCTGACAATGTCCAGTACAACAGAAAATTGTACGGAAATAATTGTTGCAAAAATAGTCCAATTTGTACGTAATTACTGTCAAATCCTGCACGACGTACTATTTAGGAGGGCAGCAATTTCCGAAGCATGAGTAAATTGCTTCCCAAACGTGTTCCCGACATTTTGTATCTAATTATCTTCAATTGTGACATAATTATTTCCCTCATTTTGGGTAAAAAACGAATTATTGAAATAATTCGGATGTATTAACTGAACACATACAGTCACGCAATTCGGTAGCAATGTTTTTTTATTCTGGTAAATTCATCAAAAAGTCTAAAGTCCTCTTCTCCACGATGTTCCTTCAATCGCCCTGTACGTTCCACCGTACCCTTCTTAGACTGTCCCGTGTCCCGTGACCCACGCAGTCAGTACCTGATACGTGTGTTGGGACCAGCACATCTGCCATGAATGATGCTTGCGAATGGTAAACATAATCAGCCTAGGTTTAAGTAGTTCCTATCCTGGGATGCAGGCCTTTGTGGTAGCAAATTTTGTCCAAATGACAAAAATATCTAGCAAAAACTTTTAGGTATAGGTTCGCAAGAAGATATACCTAAGGCAGTTCAAAGTGGGGAGCTGGTCACGACACGCACGTTCCTCCGTCAGGTCGTGGCCTCACGAGACACAATAACTATCTGTCGAAGTGATTACACTGATACACTTCTGCTGCAACAACAGCATTGTTATGATTATAAACTACTAAAATAAACTTGTTGCCTGCCGCTTCAGTTGACCCCCTACGTTCTTCCATCGGTGTTCCGTAATTTATAAAGGATTTGCCGTTTGGAAGTTAAAACGGAACATACAAACAAAGCATTTCCATACCGGTATCCGAACCGGTGCTGATGTAGTGGGAAACATCGAGTTCGGATAGTTCTTCAGATTTGCGATTCAAACCACTTTAAAAAACTTTAATAAAGAACGATATAAGTTGGTAAGAATTTGCAGGTTTCATGGGCACTAGGCAGCGCTGTCATCGCGGGTATTAAGCGAACCAAAGTTACCGACATAGCCCAACGAATTAGCAAGTTGAAATGGCAGTGGGCAGGCCATATAGCACGCAGAACTGTTGGCCGATGGGGCCGTAAGGTTCTCGAATGGAGACCACGCACCGGCAAGCGCAGCGTAGGACGTCCACGAACAAGGTGGGCAGACGATCTTAAGAAGACCACGGATTACGCTGGATGCAGGCCGCTTCCAACCGGTCCTATTGGAAATCTATAGGGGAGGCCTATGATCAGCAGTGGACGTCTTACGGCTGATAATACGGCGAGTCTGTCTCATATTATGTCGGTGTCTGCGTTCGATGACCGACAAGGTTGTCATGACTAGACCTACATCTGATATGAATATAACACTGCAATGATAAATTACTATAAACGATGATCGTTTTTCTAATCGATCGTATCGTAATTATTGTAACTACGACTAAAGTAAACAAATTATTTATATTCGAGCTTATGCGAAGGATGCTGTGATAATTTAGACATTAATATCTAGGATATCATAGTACAGATGTGTCATTACATTCAGCAGTGAGTGGGCGCTGCAGCGCTGCCCCGGCCTTGCAGCCAGCTCTGCAAAAACTAGTCGAACATTAATTAGATAACTTAATTAATTGGCGCCGGTTTCGAAACTGTTCTTACGTCCTTACATCTTGAAGATCTAGACTACGTAGTAAGGTCAAGACTCTTGAGACCTTAATTTGAACTGGTCAGGTTGGATTTAAGATGGCGTGGTACAAAGTGCTGAGATATAGTGGCCATTAAAATAAATAATAATAAAATCTTTTTAGTCAGCTTGTACTTATCAGGAATCAGATTGTACATATAATTTTTTGGGTCGTTATTGATTTTGAAATATTTGAATCACACTTGTAGGTATGATTGCCACAGAGTGACTATTTTTAAGTATTAAAAAATGTTAAAGTTATGACCAGAACGTTAGAAAATTAAGAAGTTCAACTTTCTCAGGCCTTTGTTGTTTTAGGTGGTAATGTCATGAGTCCTCCTGCCCTGGAAAAACGAGAAGGATTTGTCAGATTGACACTGACTAAATCCACGGTGTTCCTTCAATAGCCTTTTACGTTTCGGGGTCACGGAAACCCAGTTGGTCAGTTCCACGAACTAACTTTCTAAGGCAAAAAGTAACCATGTTTCTATCTTATAATAGTTCTTTCCAAAACAGTATATCCGTCGTATGAGCAGTCAGGGATCATTACGGAAGGACCATGAAGCTCCATAACAGTGCGGTTCAATTGTAAAACCAAGAAATGCAAGTGCATAGTAATTTATAGCGATCCGTGGCCGGTTGAACTTGGCCAGCTCGCTCGGTCGCACTGTGCCGCACTCACTGTACTTGGCATTTCTTTCCACATTCTTTTTTAAAACACTGTTTACTTTTAAAATGGTAGTCGCTGTAATTGTAACTATATTTTACAATGTTAACTGTTTTAACTTTGGAATATTATATGTGTTTAAGGATGAATTGGTTGGTTTTGATAATGTGTTAATATTGCTATCATACAGGTACCTACTCTTCTACTTAGTATATTAAGTAGCCAATATTTTTATATGTTAGCAACAGATCAGTCGCATTTATCATTACTAGGTACTAGCTTCTGCCCGCAGTTTCACCTGCGTTATGTTAGGAATGGGCCAGACGCCGCGCCGTCATTCATGATTTTTGCGTAGGTGACATGAACCCTTTACACAGTGCACGCAACCGCAATTTGTGTTCCCGATTTTGCAACAGTTTTCATTACTGCTCTGCTCCTATTGGTTATAGAGTGATGTTATATAACCCATTCCTCGATATATGGATTATCCAACACAAACATAAATTTTAAATTAGAACAAGCAGTTCCAGGGATTCGCGCGTTCAACCAAACAAACAAACTCTGCTGCTGTATAATAGATAGAAAAAGCAACACTACATTTTTGTTGGAATAAGACTATCTTGGTCGCAACGTTACAAGTAAACCCGAAAGTCTGACAACCAGTTTTATCGAGGGATACCGTGTTACCCAGTGATCTGTTACATACTGCTGGTTTTTCGGTGAGTGGTTCATCTTAGGGGTTCAACAGCATCCTTTGATACGGTAAGGGAAAAGACTAGGCAGCCTAGCAACCAGGATTCTTAAACATGCTTATGAGGTAACTGTGATCATGGAACCTAAAGAGCTATTGTTGTACCACCGTGGATTTTAGTCAGATAAGAGTCTGACAGTACTTGCCGTTCCACCTAGAGTGGGAGGACTCATTGGATGATAAATTATATTTATTTAGCAAATTGGTTTTGGCAAACTCTTTTACACTTCAAAAAGACACTATTTTTAAACTAGATGAGGCCGGTTTCGTACCTGACTACTCTGAGAAGAAACAGCCGAAACAAACTCAGAGGTCACAGTCTCTTTTAAAGTCCAGACAATTTTGTATTGGCAAAGTTATATGAGAACCATGCAGGTGTCGAGGTGGTATTTTGAAGAAAGAACCACACAGATTTGAGTGGGCCTGTCCAGTCAGTGCAAGCAAGTGTCAGTTACCGTGTAGCTCAACTCATAACACAAGGAGCTCAATGCTATCACGTTTAAAAAACCCCTGAAATATTGTAGTAAGCTGACTTAAATATGGACATATTAGTCAGCTTTGTCAACTGTAGTCCACCCAGTGGTGTCCCTACACTACACAATAGTTATCTGTTCTACGAGTATAAGCCACAGCTTTCCAAATGTCGGACAACTGGTACGTGCCACACAGTATTGTTATTATCGCCAAACGTGCTCTTTTACCACAATCAGACTGCATTGTCAACACTATTGATTGGTACTTTCCAATAATTCCGAGGATGAATATGTAGGATACGAGGGTGAGGAAAATGATAAGTCTTCATGCACTTTTAAACAATTTAATAATATTCTTTGTCTTTGCACAGAATGCCATGTCAACGGCAACGTCGTAATGGCGACTCCTATTCATTCCATCTCTTTCATTATCTTGCCTTCCCTTTCACTCATGACATATCCTTCCCGTACGTTCCAAATCCCACACTCGGCCTTCCTGCATTTATGTTTGTCCCCAAACATGCACACTCTGAAACATTCATCTACTCAGTATTCTTCCTTAATCAGCAATCATTCTCTTTCATCATACAATAAATTCTATAAGGTGTCTAAACATTTTACAACATAGGTAGCAACATCAGAAATACAATATTATTAATAGAAGTAAACAGATCAAAACATAATAGCTTGCCTAGCCGTTCACTCCTGAGCAAGGTTTTGTCACTACTCCGTCTGGCTTACAGAACTGAAGGCTTGATTCTCTCTTTTTCTTTTTAAAATAGCCTTTTGTTCTATCTTTCTTATTCTGATCCAGGCTACTGGACGCAATAGTTATACGATTCCTGTTCAGTGCGTCAATTACTGCATCAGTCTTGTCAGCAGTGGTGCGCACGTCTCTACGATCTTCTTTCGCTCGCTGTTTCGGCTGTTGTGCCACTGGATCTTGATCTTTAAACACGCTCTCTAAGTGAAATCGTGCCTCTTCATTTTGCGCGTATTTAGCTTCCTCCAGGCACTGAAATTCATATTGATTCATGGAGCCTAAAGCAAAACCAGTCTCTTCCTTGCACACAAACCTCACACAACCACCTTCCATAACTACAGTAACATTCACTAAAAAGTCTTGACCTAGAGCAACATCATAGAGAGCACAATCACTTGGTATAACATAGAATGGAACACCGTCGTAACATTGTTGGTTTACACACATATTTAAGTAACATTTTCCCATTGATTGTACTTTTGATAGTCCAAGTCCTGTTAATATCAATTTCTTCTCATCACATTTAGGACTACCGATCTCGTTATAAATGGTCGATGATAACAAATTAACATCACTGCCGGAATCCACCAAAGCTTTAATGCAATAACCATTTATTTTCATTGGTATGATTGGCTTATACGGTTTTCGCTGTCTATAAACAACTTGCATAACCTCCGTTCGTACTGACATATCGCTGTCGCTGTCACTTTCAACTTGGACATCAACCTCCTTCGTTTTATTCTCCTTTCTTCCGCTGCAATGAGAAGTGACGTTAGCATCTTTGGTATTCACCGCGAACATAGCTCTTTTTGTTTCTTTTTCAGAAGAATTCCGATCTTTGTCGAAGTTTCCCGACAGCTTACGATCCTGTTTGTTGGTTTCAAACATCTTCGTACAAGTCGAACCAACATGGCCGAACTCGTTGCACCTAAGGGTGCGTCCACATCTGACGAATGCGCCGCAAATGCGCAGCTCGCGCACCGTTTGCGAGCTGCACGCGTGCAGATCGCGCGCCGCGCGCGCGCCTTTTGTCGTACCAAACCATTGCTGTTAATGCGCGCGAGCAGCTCGCGCGCCACTCGCAAACCGCGTACGAGCTGCGCATTCGCGGCGCATTCGCCAGATGTGGACGCTCCCTAAAACATTTCAGCCCCTTGCTTTTGTGAGGGCAATCCTTTGATGCATGCCCTAGCTCACCACAGCCATAGCATCGAATTCTTCTACCGCTTGTATGTGTGTTGGATGTTGAAGCATCCAAATCCTCGGAATCATGAATTTTCCGCTTTATCATTTCATAAATTTTAAGTTTTTCTTTTAATTCGTTATACGTCGTCACACCATACAACATCACTTTGTTCATTTCGTTGTCGATGATCCCTTCAACGATATATTTTATGGCCACGTAGTCAGGCAGCTTACCACGCTTACCCAGTTCTTTCATAGTCAACATATAATCGAGACAGCTTTCTTTGCTTCCTTTCTTTCTTGCACTCATCAGCTCATGGATAGCTTTAGTGTCTATTGTATCCGGGAACTCTTTCATCAACGCAGCTTTTAAATCATCCCAACTCTTAAACGGTCGCTCTGCTCGCAACCAGAGCTCCGCCGTGCCGGTCAGCGCTCGACGAGCCACTAGCAACTGCTGGAGTGGTGTCCAACCAAATATTTCGGCATTGCACTCCACGTCGTCAATCCATCGTGCAACCGGATAGGTATTATCGCAGCCACTGAATTTTGGAACTAATTCCGCAGTCATCTGCAACATGTTTGAAGAACTGCTTGGACTATGAGCCAACTTCGTATCGCAGTCTTCAAATTCGGCATCCGCATCAGCCTGTCGGCTTTTCCTTCGTTCTCTTACGTCCCTAGGCATGTTTTCGTCGTGTTGAATAGAGATTCAATTTTCGTCTTGTTGAACCAAAATTCAAATAAAACACACCGTTAAAATGGCGTCGTTTTTGTTCGTCGTATCCCAGCGTCTTCTTGGGAATTTTGTTTTTCACCCTCGTTACAATTTCAAATCGTTTTACATCCCGGACGAGCCCCCAAAAATGTAGGATACTGTTGTAATGTGAGGAAAATAATAAGTCTTCATGCACTTTTAAACAATTTAATAATATTCTTTGTCTTTGCACAGAATGCCATGTCAACGGCAACGTCGTAATCAGGGTCATCAATCTTCTAACTAAAAGCCTGGCACGACTTAGATCATTATACTAAAAAATTGTGGAGTACCAAATGTAACTTATACATCTTCTTAGAGATGTATTTTTTAATTTAGTAGTATTATAATACGAGAGTTTCGATCTGTTCTATAGAGATGTCGCTATACCAAAAATACTATAATTTATCATGTATTTTATTACGTTCCTAGTTTAATGTTTAATTATCTTTTTAATTGTGTCGTTTTTCAATATTTATATAATATGTTTTTCTATTTCGATATTTTCCCAAATTATTAATAGAATTCTATAATTATTTGGGCTACCTACTGGTAACTTTAATTTTCACACATTTGCACCTTTGGTGCAACAAAGACGTAACAGCTCATTTTGAAATTTTACAGGAGAAGACTTTTAAATTTTTTTTGCATGTTTTTCCTCGGTTCTGGATAACTATCTAAAGAAGGTTTGAAATCTTTACATTTAATTAATTGTTTTTTAGTTGGCTATAGTTATACGTAAAAATCTTGTATTTAATTGCCAAAGAAATCCTAATAAAAGACATAACAAAAAAAAAATGTCCTGAACTGTGTCTTTGTTGCACCAGAAGTTATTTAGTTTTATGACTTAATCCACATCACAATACACACTAAACACTCCAACTCACACCTCACACCCCATACATACCTCACCACACACCCCACATATCACCCATCTCATCACATCACGCACATTACACCGCATTCCATGTATGTAGTTTATAATGTAACAATAATAATTGTATGAAAGAGCGGAGTCCTCTAATACAGGAATTGTTTGCCTAAAGAAAGAAAGAAAAAGAAAGAAAAAAAAACGTTTATTTGGCACAAAAACCACGACATAAAGGTGGGCTCCAAACAC
This sequence comes from Agrotis clavis, assembly GCA_954870645.1. Taxonomy (NCBI): domain Eukaryota; kingdom Metazoa; phylum Arthropoda; class Insecta; order Lepidoptera; family Noctuidae; genus Agrotis; species Agrotis clavis. The sequence continues at coordinate 27,614,540 of OX940920.1, read as the reverse complement.
GACTCATGTAAAATTATCTTATTGAGACAATAAACTATTTTGTATTTTTTTTTTGTATGACTGTTATGTTTTATGCCTTTGTTGCTCCAAGATTTTGAGCGAAAAAAGACCTCAATATAAGGTCGCGGGCGAGGGGGCACTACTTACAATGAAACGGTGTCGGCCCAAAACGCATGGAAAAACCGCCAATAACCACAAAGGCACTTCTGCCATCTAGTGTAGTTTCGAGATACTTTCGCGGATGTCTTTGTTGCCCCAAGTAAAGGCATGATTTAGAAACAATTTGGCATACTTAGGTCGATTTTGCAGTTTTGGCTATTAGTGACTTTGTTGCACCGAAGGTGCGATGTCTTTTCAATACGTCAATAAAATGTCAGTGTCACATTGCACTTTGCTGAAAAAATTTGATTCTCGTTTGGTGCGGTTCGTTGTTTTCCTGCATTTTCTGCTTTTGGTGCTATTCTAAAGTAGTGTATCCGTGTGTTATTTCCATGCTAATAAAATTCTTACTGGAAAGCAAGATACTATCAGTGACACCGATAAATATCAAGTAATGGCTAGAAATTGATGGGAATTTGCCGAACAACTACCGCCCTATTGCAGTCTTGAGTGCTTTATCCAAAGTCTTAGAACGTTTAATTAACAAAAGGCTAATAAATTACCTGGAACATCATGATTTACTTTCATCACAACAATATGGCTTTCGCAAAAATAAATCAACAAATAACGCTGTCGTAAATTTACTAAATTTTGTAGTAGAACATCTTAATAAGCAGAATAAGGTACTAACAATCTTCTTAGATCTCGCGAAGGCGTTTGATACCGTCCCGGTTTCCGCACTTTTGCATAAGCTGGAAGTCATGGGGGTTCGAGGTTTGCAACTGGAGCTTTTCAAAAGCTATCTTGCGGATCGACGACAAATCGTAAAGATTGAGGATTACAAAAGCGATGAACTCTCCATATATTACGGTGTACCACAAGGAAGCATATTGGGTCCAACGCTTTTCTTAGTCTTCATCAATGATTTGTGCAACCTTAGGATGGCTAATGCTAAAATCATTTCATTTGCAGATGACACCGCTATAACATTTGTCGGTAGTACGTGGTCAGATGTGGAGCAAAATGCTCAGCTTGGCTTAAACACAGCATTAGAATGTCTTAACGCGAATGCTCTGACTCTAAATTTGTCCAAAACGAATTTCATGACCTATTCCATTTCTTCTGTTTCTCAGCCAAAAACACCTATAATATTGAAAGCTCATTCTTGCCATCAGCTAACTAGGGATAAACTATGTCAATGTCCATTGTTGAAGTCAACGGATAAAACTAAATATTTGGGTATTGTCCTTGACAAAAATCTAAACTTCAAGACTCACATAAGTCTCCTCACTGGAAGAGTGCGCAAACTTATATACATTTTTAAAATTCTTCGAAATATAACAAATCCAACTGTTATACGTAGTGTTTATTTTGCTCTATGTTTGTCAATAGTTACATATTGTATCTCGTGTTGGGGCGGTGCTGCTAAAACCACCTTAAAATCGTTAGAAATTGCACATAGGGCCATTTTAAAGGTAGCAACATCTCGTCCAATATTGTTCCCGACTGATCAATTATATAAGGAATGTCAAGTTCTCAACGTCCGACAGCAATTTATCTTACACACAGTCATTTTGCAGCACCACAATACCCCATATAGAGAAATCACTAAACGACGCAAAGATAATGTTTGCATAGTGCCGCAAGTGCACTCTTCATTTGCAAAAAGATTCTTTTATTATTTAGGTCCTTACCTTTATAATAAAATTAGCAAAGAGATACAAATCTACGGTTTGTCTCACCACAATTGTAAGAAAACTATCAAGCTATACCTCCAAAATTTGACATATGAGGCAACCGAAACTATACTTACTAAAATAAAATAAATAATTATGATAAGTATTGCACTGCGCTATACAATAAATTTTTCATCATCTTACACACACACTCACAAACACTTACACACGCTAACACACAACACAAACACATGCATATATTTATATACCCACATTTACTGACACACTACACCCACACAAAATAAGTAAGCAGAATTATATTAAAATTTCTATAAAATAAAAAAAAACTAGTATTTAATCTTTGTTATATATAATTTAAACTGTAGCATCTATACGAACTTTATGTTATGTATAAATTGTCACTGTACCTTTATAAATAGGGGACCGAGTCTGTTTCTCCTTAACACAGGTTATTTCATAACCTAGCTAGGAGAACAGTGCTACACCCACTCGATTGTAGACTACTTAACATACTCTGTAAGACCTTTTCTGTAAAACTGCAATCTCTGTATTTTTCGTAAATAAATTATTATTATTATTATTATTTTAAATGTCTTTTAACATCTCGGGATCATGGGATCCCGGACTTTTGAAGGGCGTGCCAGGAGCCGAAGCCATCTTGCAGAGGCCCGTTACGCATTTTTAAATGAAATGAGGCCCTAACCGGCGGTTATCCCTGTATGTACTATGCCAGTATACCCAAGGACAACCCCCGGTTAGGGTTGGACTATTGCGGAATATGGAAATAAAAGACAGGGTTATGGCGTTTGGTGGGTTTGGTGGACTGGTTATATAAAAACTATGGAAAAACTATGGCCCCTGCCTAATCAATGTTTTGTATACATAGATACGTTGGCAGGGGGTGACTTGCACACTCAACAAATGGACCCCCAAACATATCGCTAGCACTAGGTGACACAGCGACAAGGGGGTAACATATCCTGAGGTGCTTGAGGAGTGGAGAGGTATTCCACGGTTCTCAGAATCGACCAGGAACCCGGAAGTATGGTCGATCCCTACAAACACTTACTGGAATACGTCCCTCCTCCGAGCACGTTTGCTCTTGCGAATCTCCACTCTAGCCAGCCAGTTAAGGCAAGAAAGAGGTGGGAGGTCTGTTCCTCGTCAGTGTTCACTCTGACCGGCCAATAAAGGCAAGCCAGAGATGAGGAACAAGATATCTCCCGGGAGATCAGGTCCGTGGGGTCGCAACTGCCCAACAGCTCGCCACAAGCTGCCCTGCGGGCTTATTATTATTATTATTAAATTACTGTAAAAACACTGTAAAAGGCCTCATAGTTGATGAAATACATATAATTACTTAACAAATTTGTTTTATTTTTTACTAATGTAGGCATATAGTTATTAATAGTCAATCAAAACACTAAAAGGAATGAGCAAGCTTTGTATATACCTATATTTATATAACTATATACAGAAAAGTTTTCGTCGGTGAACACTAGATGTCGCTGTTGTCCATTGCTCGAAAAACCTGTGAAGTTAGATCTCCTATGCCCTATTAATAAAAGTACTCTGTGGTCGTAATGGCGACTCCTATTCATTCCATCTCTTTCATTATCTTGCCTTCCCTTTCACTCATGACATATCCTTCCCGTACGTTCCAAATCCCACAAATATTATACTTTTTTTCTTTTTTTTTTGTTCCACAATAGGAATTTCTCCTGTGTCGTCGGTGCGTTTACAAACATACACAAATACCGAGAATAAACTACTTGTAGGTCATACAAATATTTGTTCCGTGCGGGTATCGAACTTGCACCCGCAGTCGAACGGTCAGCCACTGCACCAAACGTGCATTTTGTAAGCGAAACATTGCGGTCCCTAGCCAATTTACAAGAAGAAAAAAAAAACTAAACACGGTCAACTTACCAACTAGAATTAATAGACACAACCACATTAAGCACTATAGCATCTTGATCACTGTTCGTATTTCACGTTCCGAGCTCACAACCGCGGCTGGCTGATGTGCGACTGCGCGGTCCAACTGCACCGACTGGCGCGCGCGCACCCTCCACTGCTGTTTTGTTGCAACCACACGGAGATATACGAAGCTCAGGCGATTGCAGAAGCTCATGGAAAATAAACTAGGAGAAAACATCCACTAATCTTAGAATCGAATGAAAGTACCGTAAAACCATCATTTCTTACTATCATGTTTATTGTACTCTTGATTGAAGGTTAAACATGGGCGTACGGATGGCGAGCAATGGGTGACTCGTTTATTTTAAGTAAAATCATCAATTGTGTCCTCCCACCCAGGGCAGAGCGGGAAGGGCTGTCATGTCCACGGTGTCCTTCAATGGCCCTTTACGCGTTCCGGGGTCACTGTAATTTGTAAGTCCCGCGACCTATTCGTATACCTGAATAAATACTTAGAATAAAATAAAAATAGTCACATGAGATGAGAACACTACACTCTCCTTATGACCCTGTGTTAAATGTTACAATAAAATACCGAGTGAGATCTTAAATCTAAATGAAAAAAAATTTAAAAGTTACATTAAAAACACCCTTAGTAAACAAGCATATTATAAATTAGAAGATTATATTCAAGATAAAAATGTTTGGAAACATGCTGGTCCTGCTCCATAGAACAATGTAGGGCTTAAACAGGGTCAAACTGGTTGAAATTTGAATGCTCACACACTTATATTATATTTGTAAATTGTGTAATTTCAATGTTTTGTTAAAATGTGAACGCCATGTACCTTTTTGCTTTTTTTATTTCTTATTATTTTTTTTTTTTAATTTTTAGTCTAGATTTTCAAGGTACATTGCTTTGACATTAATTATTTCAAACGCTGTTAAAAAATATTGTAAAACATTTTTTTTAAAAGAGTAAGTATGGAGTTTCTTGCCCATTCTTCTCCATACAACCTACCTTAGCGAATGGGTGTAGAATCAATCCCTTCCCTTCCTATTCCCTTTAAATTTAAATATCGACGTTCAAAAGTGCCTCTTTGATGGCCTAATTGGAATAAATGATTTGACTTTGACCATCCTTGTTATGACTTGTAACCATTGCGGAATAATATGATATGTAAGCAATGTTGGTAGGTTTTAACTGCCACCTCATTTACGATTTACGACATACCACACTCTATTGCTACAAACAGTTAGGCTACGTCCGCACAGACTCGGTTTGCTTAGCGCCTAGAGTGTAGCAAGTCACCAAGCGTAGTAAAAAGATAGTTCGATAATAATTACGAACGGCCGCACGGCGCGCCTGGCGCTTTACGAGTCGCTTGGCGTCTATAATAAAGTGTCAGGCGCGCAGTAAACAAAAGTGTTGATTTTTTGTTATGAGGCGAGAGGTTATTTAGAAGAAGAAAAATGGATGAGATATTAATTGCGTCAGTTGATAAAAGAGAAAGAAAACAAATACGTTATTGGATTTGATTTGATTTGATTTGATTTGATTTGGCACAAGAGAACCACTTCTTAGTTCGGCCATTGTGTATCCTAGCAAATAGTCAGAATGCAAGCCACTAGGCTCTAGGTGCTAAGCATGCCGCTTGTCTATGTGGACGTAGCCTTTTAATTTCACGATTGTTGTATGCACAATTGCACATGGTTACCAAGTTTTGAGGGCACGGTTGTCGCAGGAGCGACCGACTACAGCGCTATGAGTCGCAGGTTCGATTGCCGCACGTTACACATCTCATCATGGATCTGGGTGATCCTGTATGTCAGTTTAAATGTTTGCACTGGAGAAATACCTAGTGTGGTAATTTATTAACAAATAATGTTCCATCTGCTGCACAGTGGCCATGCGACCTGCTAACACCTGGTCCAAATCTTTCTAATATCTCTCCGGTTGTGTCGAGGCATCCCATCGGATTGTGATAGTAAAGGTACCGAGGATATATTATATTCTGGGATAACTAACGTAATAGTAAGTAAAATATAGCGTCTGCAGTAAACATATTTGACAACTAACGACAACTAGCGACATCTATGGAGCAATAGAAGAACTAACAATTAAAATCCTTTTTGGTTTTAGAGATCTTCCTCTTTTTACGTGGTATAATTATCCAATGAGTCCTCCCACCCAGGGCAGGACGGGAGGGACTGTCAGACTTGAACTGACAAAAATCCAAGGTGTCCTTGAATAGCCCTTTACGTTCAGGGGCCACGGTTACCTGATAAGACAGTCCCGCGACCAACAGCAGAACCTTGACTCAATATTCGTCTAGTGACTTCTTGCACTAGTCATCATTTAGTACTTCTGGTATTAAAAGAGTTGCATCCAAGTGTACTGGCAGCCTTGGTGCGCCGGCGCCGGGCTAGCCTTCCGGCTGGGACCTAGGAAATGGGTTTCTTCTTAACTCGGACTTACGGATTTCCTTAAATTATGATCATCATGTGGCACTTAACACTTGACATTTTAATAAATTGCTAAAATGCCTGTCATCTAAGGTAAAAAATCTAATCTCACAGGTAATTTACAGGGTGGCCCGGGAAGTGCGGATCAAATTGAACAGGGGCTGGGGAAGGTCATTTAATTTTTTTTACGGTTCAGAAGTATAACCACTTTTTGTGTTCAAATTGGCAACAAATGCCTAGAGATTGTAATTCAATTAAATTCTCTCATTTAACACTAATGAGAATATCCGTATGATTATTTCTAATACACGGTTAATTTTTGCTAGTGTAAGTTATTCCATAAGTTACATTTTTGGAGTAAATGTTTTTTTTTGTTGCACACTAGTGTTGGGAATTCTGTAATACTTTTACGCAGCTACTTATTAGGTAACAGAAACCCTGGAACATGAAAGGGACACTGTGAATTCCAGTCAGTACGAGTCTGACAGTCTCTTCTGTTCTACCCGGGGCATGAGGATTTGATGATTTTACCACGTTCAAAAAAAAGTTGTAGATAGCTACGCTCCGTGACTGGGAGCGGTTAAATTTAGTGACAGAGGCACCCAATTGCCTATCTATTGTCAATTATCCATGATTCCTACACTGGCATGGTGGCTGTTTTTGTGTGCAGCGCGGAAGACGCGAGGTCGCAGCCTCACAGCGGTTCCGCGTTTCCCACCGAATTATCCGTGAAATGTCACAAAGCGGCGCGCGCGCCGTGACGACAACATGGCCGACGTTTGGGTGCTTTCAGTTTCACATTTATGTATCGTTCGGGCAGATTACATTACTACGTCAATTATTAACAAATAATCATTTTATTCGCGTTTAATAACAATTAGGATTGCAGATTAAATAGGTTGCTGTTAATTTATTCATTTCATAGCGTTTCTGTGTTGTTGTTTGTGATCCCAATCACGTCACGACTGTCCGATGTTTCAAGAAAACCAATTGTATAAAACAGTGTTGTCTCTGTTTATAAGTTAATTAAGTCCTTTCTTAGTAGGTAGCTCACCGTGGTCTAGATTAGTTGTTGATTCCAATGAAATATGTAGTAGCTGAGACCTGAGAACAATCATTCTAGTTGTAGTTGAAATACATTTTTTTATGAAATGTTAAACGAGTTGGCGAACAAGGCCTGAGGTGTCCACCTGGCTACCTGACAAGTTGGTTGGCACGCAACGCCTTTGTCTTTGAAATGCCTTTGTCAAACAGACAGGCGATAGCGAACCGAACCGAATCATCACTTCACTACATAGTATAAAACAAAGTCGCTTTCTCTGTCCCTATGTCCCTTTGTATGCTTAAATCTTTGAAACTACGCAACGGATTTTGATGCGGTTTTTTTTAATAGATAGAGTGATTCAAGAGGAAGGTTTATATGTATAATAACATCCATTAAATAGTGGAGAAGTACTGTTATTTTTGAGGTTTCTAATGTGATGTCGTAAAAATATACATTTTTTCCGCTTACATTGCAAACGCAGGCTGAACCCTACGAGTTTTATCAAAATAATGTACTAAGTATTGTACACATTGAAAAGGTCTACAGAAAAGTCCGTGATGGTATATGTCTATCTCTTATGGATAACTCACAATAACTTTTTTTTGTCATTTACTTTTTACGACAAATAATGGCTAATTTTCGAAGCGATTTTAACCAATACAGCATTAATCCTTAACCAATTAAATACCTTGAATACATTGTTCATTTAATATAGATCTATATGGCCCTTTACACCGTATGATTTAAGTGAATATTTTCGAAGATATTACAGATTTAAAAATTGCGGGACGTAGCGTTTGCGGCGGTACCGGCCGGCCGCCCGGTGCGGCAAGAGCGTGTTATAAGACAATATCTTGGTTTAAAGAAAGAGCGATTCTGTCACCAACTAACGAACAAGCAGATAAAGTAAATAACTTGATTCTTTCAATGATTGATGCGCCGACGAAAATATAATACTCGGTCGATACTGTTCTCGATTTGGAAGAAGCTGTTCATTTTCCTACAGAATTTCTAAACTCTTTGAACCCGCCTGGACTCCCTCCTCACAAAATGGTGTTGAAAGTAGGTTGTCCTGTTATTTTATTAAGAAACCTGAATCCATCTAAACTTTGCGATGGCACGCGTTTGCTGGTAAAATCATTGAAAACTTTCATAATAGAGTGCACAACACTCACAGGATTTGGTACCGGAGAAGATGTATTGATTCCCCGAATCCCTCTGATACCATCGGATTTACCCTTCCAATTTAAACGTTTATATGTAGTTTCCGGTAAAGACATCTTTTGCAATGACCATTAATAAATCGCATGGTCAAACCTTCAACGTTGCAGGCTGATTTGAGCGTTGACTGTTTTTCACATGGACAACTGTATGTCGCTCTTTCAAGAGTGACCTCCAGAGAAAACATATTTGTATTGTCTAATGACAAGAAAGCTGTGAACGTTGTTGATAAAGACATTCTGTAATATGTTGTAAAAATTAAATAAATAGTTAAAAATGTAAAAAGTAAATAAGTAAAAATGTAGTGTATGAATTTAGATATTCCAAAGATAGCAGGAAATCTTCATGGTATAGGGAAAGGGGGATTGTTTTACTCTAAATTTAACGCGTGCGGGCCACGGGCAGTAATGAATAAATCAAAACTACTGGATCGATTTTAATCAAATAGACTATATTATATTTTATACCCGTGCGAAGCCGGAACGGGCCGCTATGTTTTTATATACAACGTTCACAGTTTTTCTGTAGTGTATTTAGTATCAGCATTGCACCCGTGCGAAGCCGGGGCGGGTCGCTAGTTATTAATTATTTTGGATACATTCCCCTGCTTTGTAGTACCTACCCATAATTCAACTGTACCTGATGCAATGCAAAGATATTTAGTAGAGTAAAAATAGAATACCTATTGAATAAAAACAGCACTTATGTTATATTTTAGTTATATCTTTGATGCCGTGTTATCACGATCCAACATGATCCCCATGATCTGGCGGCACTTACACAGCTAAGTAGGACGTGACGTGAGGGCTTGTTTTTGCTATTATTGGAGTATTGTGGGACTACCTACAGGGTTGACAGGGCAGGGTTTGAAACAGCCACTTCCGGATTCAGTACCTCCGACGTTCTTATCAACCGAGATACCGAGGTCCTGCCTTCGATCATACAATCTTCCGATTCATTCTAAATGTCTGATGACGTTCGCGACACGTACCTATGTGTTATAATGCGTATAATAGATATTCAAAACGAAGAATCTCCTTGAATAAAATATTGTGAATTATTTGCAGGTTATACGGGCTATATAGGTGTTGTGGATTACAATAATGTATTAGATATAGTATATCGAACGCGGCGAGTGCGAGTCGCATGACGCACGGCCCCCGCTGCTACGATCGTTGTGCTGACATTACTCCGTATTACTACTCATTAATAACGCTCGTCGACAGAACTGCATTATTTGTCGTAAAACAAAAGTATATTTATGATGACATAACCTTTCAGTACTGTATCTCGCTTAGCTACCACTAAAGTAATTCCGTTAAAAAGTAGAACCCTGAAACCTTGGATGACTGCTGGACTTGTGAGATGTATTCATGGCTCTTTGGTCGTTTGACCCCGCTCTGGCGGGGCCCGCGGGTCCAAACGACCTAACGCGTTTTTGAAATCCGAAACAAGATTCAACGCAGGCTCAAACTTGACCCGTTTAACGAGGTGTTAAAAATTACCTACAAAAGGTACCGGAATTACTTTAACTAGATCCTTAAAAAGAAAAAACGAAAATATGACAGAGACCAACTTCGAAAGCACACAAAATTCCCAAAAAAATATGGGCTTCATAAACAATTACACATCGCAAACCTAAAAAAACAAATAACCTCGAACTCTTAGATCTGTCCAATACGCCACAAATCTCTATTAATAAATAAGGTGAACAGATATTTTTCTACCATAGGTAAACTACTTGCAGATAATATCACACCTCCTCCGTCTTCTACTGTAAATAGGTAGCAATTTTAACTCATCCCTGCCCAATTATACATTGACCTCCTCTTTTGCTTTACTCGACACAAACTCTGGAGAAATTCATTCTACACTAATGAGCTTAAAGCAAGACAGTGCCCCCGGATGGGACATTATTCCAGTTAAATTTCTAAAAGCTGCTCATCAAAAAATTGTCCCAATCCTAACCTACTTGACAATCCTTTGCTTCGAACAGGGAATTTTTCCGGATGCCTTGAAAGTAGCTGTAATAACGCCAATTTACAAGAGTGGGAACAAGACAGACCCATCAAACTATAGGCCAATTTCGGTTCTGCCATCTCGAAAATTCTAGAAAGAGTCTTAATAAAATACCTCTTTAAGTTTCACAGCTTGTCCCCTTCTCAGTTCGGCTTTAGGCAAGGAAAGTCTACAGAGGATGCGATCTCTATCATCAACTGTAGTTGATAAACTGGATAAGGGTAGCAAATGTCTGGCAGTTTTCCTTGACTTTAAAAAGGCATTCGACACTGTATCTGTCCCCATACTTCTGCAAAGGCTCGAAAGCCTGGGTATAAGAGTCACGACTCAGCTGGAGAGGGAACGCATTTGATAATTTTACAAGCCCAAAAAAAAAACATAGGCTGTGGTATGTATCTGTCTCTAAAGTTAACCGTAGTCTGGTAACGCAAAGAGCATAAACATTGTAAAAACACAGCGGTTTTTGGTGACTACGAGTTTGAATTTTGAAAGTCCCTTCCGCTACACCCTGAGCAAGAGAACTCATAATTGATGTTTTCCCACCTAAAAAACAAGGATCGCGCACTTCAAATTTATATTTAGGGTCGCTAGCCATAAAGCCTTAGAACCGCTGCTGGTTTAAAATAATACATGTGCAATGTTGAAAGCAAAATGATAATAGAAAAAATATTTATTGGGAAATTGAGAAAAGGTCGATCGTGCCTCATCGTTAGCAAAGTCTTAATTTTTTTTAAGTCTTTTTGCCGCAGCCGTGAGACACACAAAAATTATTCTTTTATTTTTTCTTGAGTGAGATATAGGATTTTTTTCTTTTTCTTTTCTGTGTTTATTTTTATTTTGAATGTGTGTCTATCGTGGTCCCTTTGCGCCAAATAAATGTTTTTTCTTTCTTTCTTTATTTTAGAGAGAGCGGAGCGAGCTCGAAATAATTATTGTAATTTCTAGAACACGATAAGTTTTGTTTTTTTTGATAATTATGTCCACACACACGGTTGAGGGCCCTTTATTTTCACGGGGCCCTGGGCTGCATCCCAATTAGCCCTTAGGTAAATCCACCCCCGCTTATGAGTAATTATATTTAGTAGATACTTGGTTTATTGCTCGACGTAGGTCGACGAGTTATACCTGCCTAAAACCCATTCTTTAAACTCTTATTTTTTTTTTCGATAATTTGTATAATTTATGCATGTAATATTTTAAAACTTAAACAGTTACTTTAAATTTTAAAACATTTTTATGATTATTACGTTATAGATGTCCGAAACAAAACTAAAAAGTACTTAAATTGCATAATATGTGCTAGGTAGTAAAATAATTATAGGGATCTTAGTAGGTATAATGTTCACATTCTGGCTGCATGAGAAGGCGTTTTGTTTGCTTTGTTATGGATCATTTATATTTGACTGGTATTTTAATTGGTTTCATAGCTTAGTACCGTGACGAAAGTCTTTGGATAATCTCAAGTTGGTTCATTAATACCTTAAAACAAATCGTGCAGATTAGCATCATGATAATAGCGCCATCTCTCAAAAACTCTTTAAACTTTCCAATAAACTGCCATCTAGTGTTGAGTAGCAGTAAATAAATTACTGGCGCACCATTCAGTTCAGTGATTTGTCGCTAGATGGCGTTGTGAAATATTATTAAAACACGGCGCCGCGCTCCTTTGCGAATGGTGTGTTTTTTCGTGTAGTAACTAGAGTTGGATTTTGAGTAGCTTTATTGAAATGAGAGCGCAGCGTCACGTCTCGGTGTGACCCTTAAAAAAGATATTTGAATCTGACGGGGAACCCATGGAGGGCCAATGCCTGTAACCGTGACTCTGGATCGAAGGAGTATTGAAGGAAAAACCTGGATTTTAGACCTTCCCTCCCGTTTCTCCCTGGGCGGGAGGACTCATTTGAAGATTTTACCATGATAATAATAAAAAAAAAACAGTTTTACTCTGCTAGTTTGATAAGCCGAACACAGGACTGACACCCAATAGTAGCGATTACTGGCCACCAGCGTGCAGCGTAACGAAGCTTGCACGATGCACCCTTACGTAACGCAAGCTGAGCCAGTACAGGTAGGCGGCTGTCCTTACTGACAAGTTCATGACATCAAAAGCCCTGAGCTCTCCTTAGTCCGATCGCGACAAGCATATCAATTATCTACGTACTGCAGATAATATATATAAAGTGTTTTAACCGACTTAAAAAAGGAGGAGGTTTAGTCCGTGTTTTCTGAAACGATTTGCATGATTCAATTTTTGTTTGATGTAGCATACTTGCCATTTGGTCAAATGACAGTTGGCAAAATTATGTAATATGAATTTAGGTTGAATTTATAAACTAAATAATAATTAAAAAAACTAAAAAAAAAAAATTAACCGCCTTCAAAAACAACCACAAAAACCGGCCAAGTGCGTGTCGGGCCACGCACATTGTAGGGTTCCGTAGTTGCCCATCAAAATACTTATGCGAATTAACTAAACTGATTCGCTGAATTTAATTTTAAAGAGAAGAATTTTCAAAATCGGTCCAGGAGTTTTGAGAAATCGGGGAAAATACATAAAAAAAAGATTACGACGAATTTAGAACCTCCCCCTTTTTTGAAGTAAGTTAAAAATAGTTGACGATAAAAACCTACCTATCCCCAAAAAACATACCGTAAAAATATACCTATTACCTACAGCTGTAAAAATAAAGTTGACAAACTTACATTTGCAGTTGAAGAGCTTGTTCTCCGATACATTTTGTTTAGGAAAATATGTTATCCAAGTACATTTTATAAGTTGGTCGACTATTACTCGTAAAGTTGTAAAGCCTACTTAGTCATGATAATTTTCTTTTAAACTTCGTTATATATACTACTATTGTGAATTTTTTCACACCCCCAAACATAACCGTTTAGCTGGTAGAGGGGGGGGACACTCGAGTCGAGCAAAATTTAGCACTTTAAAGCTTAATATTTCACAAACGAATTTTTTTATCAAAACATTGTTAATGGAAACTATCAATATTTTTTAAAGACCTATTTAATGATACCCCACACTAAGGGGTACGCGAGAAAAAAAAAAAACATCCCCTCTTTACGTGTACAGGAGGTACCCTAAAAAAAAATATTTTACGAGATTTTATTTTACCGCTTTTTCGGCACAACAAATCCGTATATTTACACCAAATTACAGCTCTCTAGTACTGTGCGTCTCTGAGCTAAACTGCGGACAGACGGACGGACGGACGGACGGACGGACGGACGGACGGACGGACATGGCGAAACTATAAGGGTTCCTTGTTGACTACGGAACCCTAAAAAGGGTAAAATAACCTATTAAATAAGTTAAGCTTCTCTGAGTCTTTGGACGCTTGGAAAATCTTTTGCCCGAATACCGGCAATCCATCTTCCCAAGGACAGTGGGATGAGCCGCTCTGCAGCGTAGTACAGAATAACTTACTAAACACATCTGCTACTAGTGCTGAGCGTGCGCGCCTACTGGCTGTGGGTAAGTAGGAGTCGGGTCTTTGGCTTCACGCACTGCCGTCGTCGAGCATCGGCACCTTACTCGACGACACCACCTTCCGGCTCGCTGTTTCCCTCCGATTTGGTTCTCCACTCTGCTGTCCTCATCGCTGTCACTGTGGTGAAGCTGTCAACAGCCTCGGACACCATGGCCTATCTTGCAGCCGTAGTGCGGGCCGTTTTGCGCGGCACGCGAACATAAACGACATTATTCAACGAGCTCTTGTTACCGTCGGCGTTCCAGCTGTTTTAGAACCCAACGGCTTGGCACGCGACGTCGCAAGAGACCGGACGATATTTATGTATTTGTTTCCTTGGAAGATGGGTAGGCCTCTAGTGTAGGACGCAACCTGTGTCGATACTATTGCGCCATCCCATCTTCCAAGTTCATCGTGCTCTGCTGGCGCTGCTGCTGCGGTTGCTGAAAACTTCAAGCGGCGTAAATATAGTAACTTAAGTAGTAACTATAATTTTGAGCCGTTTGGGGTTGAAACTATAGGGCCATGGGGTCTGAGTGCTCACAGCCTATTGTTGACGCATCCCGTGATCCAAGAGCTGGCTTTTACCTTGGCCAGAGGCTAAGTATTGCCATACAAAGAGGCAACGCCGCCAGTCTCTTGGGCACATTACCAGCTGACAGCGTTGAGGATGAATTTTTCGATGCTCTATAATAGTGTAATTTACGATTTGGTTTTATGTACAGTTTTGTAATTGGTAAATATTTAGGTTTAATTAATTTGTTATTGTATTGTTTTTAGTAGTGTTTATTTGTAGGTATTAATATGTTAGTATTTATATATAGTGTAATTTAAAGTAAAATAAATACTGATTAAAATTTCAAAATTGTTTGACATTAAATAAGTTCTTTCGGAAGTCGGTAGCTTTGTTTTTTTATTTCGTTGTCTTTTTGCCACCGACTTCCGAAAAAAGTCATTTTGTAGGTTATTTCACCCCTTTTTAACCGACTTCAAACCGGCGTTGCCCGTCTATTTTTGAGTCGCAATACTCATTAGTGGCGTCGTCTTCTTCATTATTAGTGTCGCCCTACTCATTATAGGCGTCGCCCTACTCATTATAGGCGTCGCCATTTAATTGGCATCGCCCTACTCATTATTGGCGTTGCCCTACTCATTATAAGTGTCGCCCTAATCATTATTGGCGTCGCCTTACTTATTACTGGCGTTGTCGCCCTACTCATTATTGGCATCGCCCTACTCATTATTGGCGTCGCCTTACTCATTAAAGGCGTCGCCTAGTGTCGACCTATTGATTATTGGCGTCGCTCTATTTATTACTGGCGTCGCCCTACTCATTATAAGCGTCGCCCTACTCATTTCAGGCGTCGCCCTACTTATTATTGGCGTCGCCCTACTCATTACAGGCGTCGCCCAACTCATTACAGGCGTCGCCCTACTTTTTATTGGCGTCGCCCTACTCATTACAGGCGTCGCCCTACTTTTTATTGGCGTCGCCCTTCTCATTATACGCATCACCCTACTTATTACAGGCATCGCTCTAATTATTACAGGCGTCGCCCAACTCATTATAAGCGTCGCCCTACTCATTACAGACGTCGCCCTACTTATTATTGGCGTCGCCCTACTAATAATAGGCGTCGCCCTACTTTTTATTGGCGTCGCCCTACTCATTTTTGGCGTCAACCCACACATTATTTGCGTCGCCCTGCTCATAATTGGCGTCGCCCATCTCATAAAAGGCGTCGCCCTACTCATTACAGGCGTCGCCCTACTTTTTATTGGCGTCGCCCTTCTCATTATACGCATCACCCTACTTATTACAGGCGTCGCTCTACTTATTACAGGCGTCGCCCTACTCATTATAAGCGTCGCCCTACTCATTACAGGCGTCGCCCTACTTTTTATTGGCGTCGCCCTACTCATTACAGGCGTCGCCCTACTTTTTATTGGCGTCGCCTTCTCATTATACGCATCACCCTACTTATTACAGGCGTCGCTCTACTTATTACAGGCGTCGCCCTACTCATTATAAGCGTCGCCCTACTCATTACAGACGTCGCCCTACTTATTATTGGCGTCGCCCTACTAATCATAGGCGTCGCCCTACTTTTTATTGGCGTCGCCCTACTCATTTTTGGCGTCAACCCACACATTATTTGCGTCGCCCTGCTCACAATTGGCGTCGCCCATCTCATAAAAGGCGTCGCCCTACTCATAATAAGTGTCGCCCTATTGATTATTGGCGTCGCCCTTCTCATTACAGGCGTCACCCTACTTGTTTATTAGCGTCGCCCTACATATTATTGGCGTCGCCCTACTCATATTGGCGTCGTCCTTCTCATTGGTGGCGTCCCTTTACTTATTATTGGCGTCGCCCATCTCATTATTGGCGTCGCTCTTCTCATTACAGGAGTCGTCCTACTCATTATTGGCGTCGCCCTACTCATTACTGGCGTCGCCCTACTCATTATTGTCGTCGCCCTACTCATCATTGACGTCGCCCTACTTATTACAGGCGTCGCTCTACTTATTACAGGCGTCGCCCTACTCATTACAAGCGTCGCCCTACTCATTACAGACGTCGCCCTACTCATTATTGGTGTCGCCCTACTTATAATTGGCGTCGCTCTACTTATTATTGGCGTCGCCCTACTCATTACTGTCGTCGCCCTTTTCATTAAAAACGTCACCCTACTCATTATTGGCGTCGCTCTACTTATTATTGGCGTCGCCCTACTCATTAATAGCGTCGCCCTACTCATTAATGGCGTCGCCCTACTCATTACTGGCGTCGCCCTACTCATTATTCGCGTCGGCCTTCTTATTATAGGCGTCGCCCTACTTATTATTGGCGTCGCCCTACTCATTATAGGCGTCGTCCTTCTCATTATAATTGGCGTCGCCCTACTCATTATTGGCGTCGTCCTTCTCATTATAGGCGCCGCCCTACTTATTATTGGCGTCGTCCTACTCATTATTGACGTCGCCCTACTCATTATTGGCGTCGTCTTTCTCATTATTGGCGTCGCCCTACTCATTATAGGCGCCGCCCTACTCATTATTGGCGTCGCCCTACTCATTATTGACGTCGCCCTACTCATTATTAGCGTCGTCTTTCTCATTATTGGCGTCGTTCTACTTATTATTGGCGTCGCCCTACTCATTAATGGCGTCGCCGTACTCATTAATAGCGTTGCCCTACTCATTACTGGCGTCGCCCTACTTATTATTGGCGTCGCCCTACTCATTATAGGCGTCGTCCTTCTCATTATAATTGGCGTCGCCCTACTCATTATTGGCGTCGTCCTTCTCATTATAGGCGCCGCCCTACTTATTATTGGCGTCGTCCTACTCATTATTGACGTCGCCCTACTCATTATTGGCGTCGTCTTTCTCATTATTGGCGTCGCCCTACTCATTATAGGCGCCGCCCTACTCATTATTGGCGTCGCCCTACTCATTATTGACGTCGCCCTACTCATTATTAGCGTCGTCTTTCTCATTATTGGCGTCGTTCTACTTATTATTGGCGTCGCCCTACTCATTAATGGCGTCGCCGTACTCATTAATAGCGTCGCCCTACTCATTACTGGCGTCGCCCTACTCATTATTCGCGTCGTCCTTCTCATTATAGGCGTCGCCCTACTCAGTATTGGCGTCGCCCTACTCATTATTGGCGTCGTCCTTCTCATTATAATTGGCGTCGCTCTACTTTTTATTGGCGTCGTCCTTCTCATTAGTGGCGTCGCTCTACTTATTATTGGCGTCACCTTACTCATTATTGGCGTCACCCCGCTTATTATTGGCGTCGCCCTACTTATTATTTGCGTTGCCCTTCTCATGACAGGCGTCGCCCTTCTCATTATAGGCGTCGCTCTACTCATTATTGGCGTCGCCCTTTTCATTATTGGAGTCGCCCTTCTCAATATAGGCGTCGCCCTTCTCATTACAGGCGTTGCCCTTCTCATTACAGGAGTCGCCTTACTCATTATAGGCGCCGCCCTACTCACTATTGGAGTCGCCCCACTCATTATTGACGTCGCTCTACTCATTATTGGCGTCGTCTTTCTCATTATTGGCGTCGCTCTACTTATTATTAGCGTCGCCCTACTCATTAATGGCGTCGCCCTACTCATTAATGGCGTCGCCCTACTCATTACTAGCGTCGCCCTACTCATTATTCGCGTCGTCCTTCTCATTATAGGCGTCGCCCTACTCAGTATTGGCGTCGTCCTTCTCATTATAATTGGCGTCGCCCTTCTCATTATTGGCGTCGTCCTTCTCATTATAGGCGCCGCCCTACTTATTATTGGCGTCGTCCTACTCATTATTGACGTCGCCCTACTCATTATTGGCGTCGTCTTTCTCATTATTGGCGTCGCCCTACTCATTATAGGCGCCGCCCTACTCATTATTGGCGTCGCCCTACTCATTATTGACGTCGCCCTACTCATTATTGGCGTCGTCTTTCTCATTATTGGCGTCGCACTATTTATTATTGGCGTCGCCCTACACATTAATGGCGTCGCCCTACTCATTAATGGCGTCGCCCTACTCATTACTGGCGTCGCCCTACTCATTAAAGGCGTCGCCCTACTCATTACTGGCGTCGCCCTACTCATTATTCGCGTCGTCTTTCTCATTATAGGCGTCGCCCTACTCAGTATTGGCGTCGCCCTACTCATTATTGGCGTCGTCCTTCTCATTATAATTGGCGTCGCTCTACTTTTAATTGGCGTCGTCCTTCTCATTAGTGGCGTCGCTCTACTTATTATTGGCGTCGCCCTACTCATTATTGACGTCGCCCTACTCATTATTAGCGTCGTCTTTCTCATTATTGGCGTCGTTCTACTTATTATTGGCGTCGCCCTACTCATTAATGGCGTCGCCGTACTCATTAATAGCGTCGCCCTACTCATTACTGGCGTCGCCCTACTCATTATTCGCGTCGTCCTTCTCATTATAGGCGTCGCCCTACTCAGTATTGGCGTCGCCCTACTCATTATTGGCGTCGTCCTTCTCATTATAATTGGCGTCGCTCTACTTTTTATTGGCGTCGTCCTTCTCATTAGTGGCGTCGCTCTACTTATTATTGGCGTCACCTTACTCATTATTGGCGTCACCCCGCTTATTATTGGCGTCGCCCTACTTATTATTTGCGTTGCCCTTCTCATGACAGGCGTCGCCCTTCTCATTATAGGCGTCGCTCTACTCATTATTGGCGTCGCCCTTTTCATTATTGGCGTCGCCCTTCTCAATATAGGCGTCGCCCTTCTCATTACAGGCGTTGCCCTTCTCATTACAGGAGTCGCCCTACTCATTATAGGCGCCGCCCTACTCACTATTGGCGTCGCCCTACTCATTATTGACGTCGCTCTACTCATTATTGGCGTCGTCTTTCTCATTATTGGCGTCGCTCTACTTATTATTGGCGTCGCCCTACTCATTAATGGCGTCGCCCTACTCATTAATGGCGTCGCCCTACTCATTACTGGCGTCGCCCTACTCATTATTCGCGTCGTCCTTCTCATTATAGGCGTCGCCCTACTCAGTATTAGCGCCGTCCTTCTCATTATAATTGGCGTCGCCCTTCTCATTATTGGCGTCGTCCTTCTCATTATAGGCGCCGCCCTACTTATTATTGGCGTCGTCCTACTCATTATTGACGTCGCCCTACTCATTATTGGCGTCGTCTTTCTCATTATTGGCGTCGCCCTTCTCATTATAGGCGCCGCCCTACTCATTATTGGCGTCGCCCTACTCATTATTGACGTCGCCCTACTCATTATTGGCGTCGTCTTTCTCATTATTGGCGTCGCTCTACTTATTATTGGCGTCGCCCTACTCATTAATGGCGTCGCCCTACTCATTAATGGCGTCGCCCTACTCATTACTGGCGTCGCCCTACTCATTAATGGCGTCGCCCTACTCATTATTGGCGTCGTCCTTCTCATTATAATTGGCGTCGCTCTACTTTTAATTGGCGTCGTCCTTCTCATTAGTGGCGTCGCTCTACTTATTATTGGCGTCACCTTACTCATTATTGGCGTCACCCCGCTTATTATTGGCGTCGCCCTACTTATTATTTGCGTCGCCCTTCTCATGACAGGCGTCACCCTTCTCATTATAGGCGTCGCTCTACTCATTATTGGCGTTGCCCTTTTCATTATTGGCGTCGCCCTTCTCATTATAGGCGTCGCCCTACTCATTATTGGCGTCGCCCTTCTCATTACAGGCGTTGCCCTTCTCATTACAGGAGTCGCCCTACTCAAATTTGGCGTTGCCCTACTCATTATTGGCATCGCCCTACTTATTATTGGCGTCGCCCTACTTATAATTGAAGTCGCTCTACTCGTTTTTGGCGTTGCTCTACTCATTATTGGCGTGACCCTACTTATTATTGGCGTCGCCCTACTCATTATTTGCGTTGCCCTACTCATTATTGGCGTCACCTCACTCATTATTGGCGTTGCCCTGCTCGCTATTGGCGTCGCCCTTCTCATTAAAGGTGTCGCCCTATTTATTATTGGGGTTGCCCTTCTCATAATAGGCGTCGCGTAACTCATTGTCATTACAAGCATTTGTATTTTCTTAATCACTTTAAGATTTCAGTTTATTTCTCTTTTTTTTTTAAGTTTCACCCACACTTAAAACTTCTCCTGTACTCGTATTGTGGGTGCGTTTTCAAATATACATACGCACATACACAAATACCCAGACCCGGAATACCTACCAGCAGGTTTAACAAATATTTGTTCCGTACGGGAATCAAACCCGCGACACGTTGCGCAGCAGTCGATCACTCAACCACTGCACTTTGTATTTATCAATTTTTGTATGTAAGCTATGCTTACTAACTAATAACAAACTGTTATCATGAGTTTTTCCGTCAATAAAGCTACTTTAATGTTACTCCTGTCAATTAGCTTCTAGTGTTATAAAAATATTCATTTAGAAACGGGCGATTTTTTTATTATTTGTTTATAATTCAACTGTCAAAACAGTATGGTTGTGTGAACCGAGCGCACGCGGCGCTCATGTGACGACGATGCGCGCACGCACGGTTTGAACGTCGATGGTCAGTGCCGCGCGCCGGCCCAGCCCTGGCTGCAGGGGTCGACACAAGGCAACGCCTTAATGAAACCTACTACGTGTAGCATACTAAACTGATAGTATGGAGAATTGAATTTTACTGGGAAACATTATACCTTGCCTGACTTAGTGGTGTAATGGACGCACGCGCTATTGCTTGCTGGTCCTCAGTTGGTTATAAATCGGGCAAGTGTTTACGTACAGTGTTTTTCTAATAGGAATATTTAAATAGCAACCATTTAGTCAATAATTATCAGCCTATTGCCATCCACTGCTGAACTTAAGCCTCCCCCAAAGAGCGAACCAACCCTCCCGGTCCAGGGCAGTCCACATCCATCCGCTGCCAGCCCCATTCTTCAAATCCTCGGCCCATCTTGTCGCAGGGCGTCCTACACTACGTTTGCCCATTCGCGATCTCCACTCTAGCACTTGTCTGCTCCATCTGCCATCAGTCCGTCTACAGACGTGGCCGGCCCACTTCCACTTCAACGTGCTTATTCTACGCGCAATGTCGATTACTTTGGTTCTCTGGGGAATGACTTCGTTCCGAATTATCTCCGCCAGAGAGACTCCGAGCATTGCTGTCTCCATTGCACGCTGAGCAACCTTGAATTTGTAGACCAGGCCTATGGTAACTGTTCACGTCTCGGCTCCGTAAGTCATTACAGGTAGGACACACTGGTTAGACGAGTAAACCCTGGTTTTGAGGGATTGTGGGATCGATGATTCGAAGATATGACGCAGCTTCCCGAATGCCTGCATGGAGTCAATAGATGCTCCCGATTATGGATGCGGTGTTCCATGATCTTGTGAATTATATGGTATGAATTATATGTGGGGCTGGACGGAAAAAATTCTTACGAAAAGTTGGCACGACACTTTTATCCGACTGCGCGACGCAAAGGAGGGTAATGTGTTTATTACCATGGAATGGAATGGAATGGACTGGACTGGACTGGACTGGACTGGACTGGACCGGACCGGACCGGACCGGACTGAACGGGAGTGGAATGGAGTGGAGTGGAGTGGAGTCGCGACGATTATTTTTGTTGAGTGTATACAGTAACTTCGTTCCATCCGGGTGTCCCTTGACACCTCTCAAGTTTTTTTTTTTTTATATGTAAAACCCCTTAGCCGGAGTATCGATAACCGCAGTAACCAAATACATCGTTTATTTGATGTGTAAGAACAAAACCAACACACTTTTTACCCGACTACGGCAAAGCCAAAAGGAGGGTTATGATTTTGACCAGAATCATCATCATCATCATCTCAGCCATAGGACGTCCACTGCTGAACATAGGCCTCCCCTTTTGATCTCCACAGATACCGGTTGGAAGCGACCTGCATCCAGCGTCTTCCGGCGACCTTTATAAGGTCGTCTGTCCACCTTGCTGGTGGACGTCCTACGCTTGACCAGAATGTATGTTTGTATGTATGTATGTATGTATGTTTGTCTGTTCCCTCATATCTTCAATACTACTTATCATTACATAACAAATGAGGTGTCGTTAGACGCGTCTCAGTTGTCCGCTGGTTATAGGGTAGGTGACGTGTCACCAAATCCAATACGGCGCCCTCTAGGCGATGTAAAGTCGTAATTCCCTACCTAGCCACAGATTTAGACCAGGAGGTAAAAGACCGATACCATTCATTTGAAACAAAGTCTATGTGACGATATAGTCTTCAAATGATTCACTGACCACCGCATACTACTGATATTAAGTGACTCAAGATATGGTCACATTCACCATCCCAATGACTCAAGATTATTATATTATAGCTCCATGTAGCCATATGGGCCCATTCATTCTTTTGTTACATACAATAGCAATATTTGCACTTGTGTTAACGTTATTTTTTTATACGAAGTCTTTGCAGGGGGCAATGCTCTTGACAAAGGGAGATTATTCACTTTTTTTTATAGGAGATTCTCCTGAAAAACAAGTTTCTTTATTATTTTTCAACCATAATTCATGTTACACACTGAAACGCTTGTACAATGGTCTAAGTATCTTAAAACCTAAAACTTTGATGAGGTGATTATCAATTAGATGAGCACCATATCATCGCGTCGAACCCGCTGCTTGGGTCTTATTGGTCTACGACCATGATGTTATATAGTTCTCGAAATAATTTTTTTTCAATATGTAGTACTTTCTCAGCGCATTCAATCAAACAAAAAAATAAAAAACTTGTAGTTTTATAATATTACCTATACAGATATGGTTTGTGGTCTACAAGATGAGCTGTAAAATGGTTGCGCTTCGTCAGCATGTTAATCATTGATAACATGTACCATTGTTAAACTACAAATCCAATCGGTACAGTTGGAAGTATTCTCTAACAACCACATTACGCATATTGAAGTCAACCTTAGCAATGACGATTCAGGTGACATACTGGTAAAGTACATGGAGTTCGTCACGTGCACTCACCTGACTATGAAACCGCAGGCATCTACCGTCATCGACAATCATCGTGCTTTGGAAAGCACGCAACACAACTTTTCCTTTAAAGTTAACCGACTTTCACGGAAAGTAAAAGACAGTCGTAGTGTCGCCATGTCGTACACGTCACCATAAGGTCGGCACTATTGCGCGTCTGATCATGTGCCCAGCACGCGTAGCATGGCGATTCTATCTCTATTCTACCAAGAAAAGACAAAGTTATTTCATCGTTATTTCTATACAAATCGAATATTTTTTTTACACAAATATGACACGATTCGTACACCATTAAAGAATAGAAACATATCTCTTCTATATTTTAAACATTGCACATGACTGGCCTGTTGGTCTAGTGGTTAGTGACCCTGACTGCTATGCCGGAGGTCGTGGGTTCGATTCCCACCCAGGACAAATGTTTGTGTGATGAGCACGATCATTTGTTCTGTGTCTGGGTGTAATTTATCTATAATATGTATGTATTTAGAAATATATAAGTATGTTTATCAGTTGTCTAGTACCCATAACACAAGCTCTGCTTAGCTTGGGACTAGATGGCGTTGTGTGATAGTTGTGGAATATTATTATTATTATTATTATTATTATTATTATTGCTACGCTTAAATCGATAAAAATCTTTCACGTTTTGTCATTTTGTCTATTCTCGCGTCGACAAAACCCGTTTCTTCGGCGCCATGCTACGCGTGCTGGTCGACCACGAGTCGTGCTCCACGCGCGCCTCTACGAGTTCTCAGAAGCCTGACGGGCCCCCATAGGGGGCCAAACGCCTGCCTAGCGGGATTGTCTTAACAGGGGGCTGTTGAAAGACCACCGTAGATTTTAGTCAGTACAAGCACAGATTAATACAAGTCTGACAGACTTTCCGTTCGCACCACTCAGGGCGGGAGTAGGTACTAATTAATTGCTGATTTACCACTTTAAATAAGTTTGCTAAATATTCAAAATTTAAGGAATATTTCGATGAAAGGAGTAAATAAAAAGGTATATCCCAACAAAAACATTTCATGTAAAATGTTGCCAATTCGAGCACATAAGGTTTGCCCTACCAAAAAGATATCAGATCTCATGTAGAACCAAGCTTCTGAATCTACACGGCCTAACTCTACCGACCCTAACTTCACAAATTCTACACATCCGTTAAAACGTATTGCATGGCTGTTTCGCTACCGTCATGGAGGTAATATTTAGTTTCTGAAGTAAGTAACGAAACAGCCAAGCAATACGTTTTAACGGATGTGTAGAATTTGTGAAGTTAGGGTCGGTAGAGTTAGGCCGTGTAGATTCAGAAGCTTGGTTCTACATGAGATCTGATATCTTTTTGGTAGGGCAAACCTTATGTGCTCGAATTGGCAACATTTTACATGAAATGTTTTTGTTGGGATTTCAGTTCTTTTTGTAGGTTGCTAGCATCTTGGATTTATAATGACGTCACGTTATTCTTCGAGTTGCTCTCAACGAGCCCTTTCATTTGGTACCCATATTGCAGAAGTGCATTAAAAATAACTATTCCACCATCTTGGATTTAGAATGACGTCATATTATGCATCGAGTTGCTCTCAACGAGCCTTTTCATTTGATACCCATATTGTAGAAGTGCATTAAAAATAACTATTCCGCCATCCTAGATGATCCACCATATAGGATTTATTAAGACGTCACATTATTCATCGAGTTGCTCTCCACAAGCCCTTTCATTTGATATCCATATTGAAGAAGTGCATTAAAAATAACTTTTCGGCCATCTTGGATTTAGCATGACGTCACATTATTCATCGAGTTGCTCTCAACGAGCCCTTTCATTTGATACCCATATTGCAAAAGTGCATTAAAAGTAACTATTCCGCCATCTTGGATTTAGAATGACATCACATTATTATTTTAGTTGCTCTCAACAAGCCCTTTCATTTGATACCCATATTGTAGAAGTGCATTAAAAATAACTATCCCGACATCTTAGATGGTCCGCCATCTTGGATTTAGAATGACGTCATATTATTCTTCTAGTTGCTCTCAACAAGCCCTTTCATTTGATACCCATATTGTAGAAGTTCATTGGAAATAACTACTGCCCCTCCCCCCCCCCCCCGCCCAATTTTAGGAGATGGGGGGATGGGGGATGTTTTTTGTATACTGAACTTTGTTTACATACCGAATTTCGTCTTTCTAGCACTTCAGGAAGTACCCTAACATTTTAAGGTCTCATACCAACTTCTACCCCCCATTTTAGGGGGATGGGGGGCGAAAGTTATAAGTTTATGAATTTTTTTGTTGGTTGTATACTAAACTTAAATTACATACCGAATTTCAGCTCTCTAGCACTTCAGGAAGTAGCCAAACATTTTGATGATCATCAGTGTGTCAGTGTATCAGTGACGAAATTCGTGTATTTTAGATATCAATAAAATCTAAAGTATTATAGCTATTCTATTGAGACTTTGTATGGTTAATAAGTCTATTATTGGCATCATATCCTGCGAATATGAACTTTCTGATACATCGGAAACCAACTCTATGATGGTTCAAAAAAACGACGAAACACTTCGAGAAAAGGTAGGTAGTGCCCTTGCGCTTCGCTTGGCTCGTCTTGGCGGGGGCACTACCGTGCCCCCAGATGGTTTCAAACTATACAATGTCAGCCATCTCGAATACTGTGGTTTTATAATACTAAGTTAAATAGAACATTTATTGTAGCTATAGATAGATCACGTTCTGGTCATTGTCCATCAAAGAAAGCTTATTTAAGGTGATTGCGTCGATTTAGCCCGCGCAATTCAAATTTTCTTGTGTTTTTTGCAATTTGCAGGCCAGTGACATGTTGTAACTTTATCAAAATATGAATTGCGGCAATAACAAGTATAATTTTAAATATAAAAATGATCAAAACATTCGCTCCATCAGCAAAGGTATAAATTGATAAAATCTCCGAAATCTCACTTACATGCCACCTTTTCTATGTGAGAGCTGATGGAGCGAATGTTTTGATCATTCTTGTATTTAAAATTATATTGCCGCAATTCATATTTTGATAAATTTACAACATGTCACTGGCCTGCAAATTGCAGAAAACGTAAGAAAATTTGAATTTCGCGGGCTGGTTGGAGCATTCACCCTAATGAAAAGTTGATTCCCCCATTTGCGAAGTGTGCAAGGACGTGTAGCACATACTTGTAGAATGTAAGAAATTCAATGGAGCGAGAGAGGCATTGGAGCAAAATTTAATATAAACAAATACAACCAAGGAACTTTTTTAAGTATTCTAGCAGAACCAACATCTGACGCTGCCAAGTTTTAGTGGAGAACATGATTTTACACCAATGACTCTGTCACTCATGTAAGATATAGGTACATTTTATAGATACGGTAGTGATTAAGATTAGGTAACGTTAGGGGCTCGCATGTCCATGTCCATGGAGACAAATGCCCCTAAAATAAAAACTGAATAAAAAAAAAAGTTTGGCCCAATTTTTAACCGAATATCAGGGCTCATTAGATTTAATAATAAAAACAGGAAAACTATGTTATTAATATTGTATAGTAATAATTTATAACAAAACGTAGCAACTGATACCACGCCACTAAATGGGAAACCCGTACCTACCCATTTTATATTTATAATTTTATGTGGAAACCATAGATGTACCTACCTAATAAAAAAAAATAAGTGCCTAGACAACATTGGATTGTGTTGTTTTGATATAAATCTGTAGGAAAAACATAATGGCAATCAAAGTAAAGTTATAAAGTAAATCTTGTTGCGTATTTTTGGCAACGATCGTAGCGAAAACCACAGTTCGATTTTGGTTTTGAAAGCGATCTTTGCCAGAAGTAGGTAAGCGGTTACCGATAGCAAAATGGATGACAGTGACAATGGTAACCTCGGTATTTGCTTAAACTTTACTCTGTGAAATAAAAATTGATCAAAAACTCGGTTTCCGTTGACGAAATCTCGTTCCTATTCTAAATCCACACTAAATCTGCACTAAAGAATATCCTTTTCTAACAATACAATACATTGTGATACAATGCTTACCTTGGAAGCGAACTTATGATAATCATGCTTAGCAGTTCTGCGACAGCTAGACAAAACGAAGCAATCTAAGTACAGACGTCAGAAAGACAACCTACCCAAATTTGTCAAATATTACCAATCGAACATTAACCTAAGCTTCCACTATTGTGATAAGGTTGAAAATATATTAAAGAAGACTATATTAAAGATTATGGTAGGTTGATATGCTGGTGTCTGTACAGTAAATAAAGTCCGTCAATTGAGGTGCTTGGCAGAAATCCAGAACTAGATTTAATAATTTCATTACGCACTGGATAAGTCCAGTGCGTGGAACAAGAATGGAAATTGGTCAATTTAAAATACATAACCATTTTCTGTCCTTTTGTGGTCTTCCAGCGATAGCTGACTGTAATGTAATGTTTGTGGTGGACTGTTTGTATGATTCCGTTTTAAAGAACGTCATAGCGATGTTTTTGGGTAATCAGAAGGTCTTTGCCTTTATGGTGTCTCGCCAGGAGCATTCGCGTGTAATGTATCATTACATAATACGAATTCTAATGGCGCTCCCTCAACGCGAGCATTCACCTGTAATGTAACATAAAAGTGCGCAATTTGATGCTCTATTGTCTTCGAATGTTCGAATCTGTAACGTTACATTACAGGTGAATGCTCGCGGTGAGGGAGCGCCCTAACATTATATTACAATACTACGACTATACTACTATATACTGACTGACGAGCATTGGCGCGTAATGTAACCTTTTGAGTCATGACTTTAAGAGTCTATACACAACACGTTTTTTAAACGCGCCGGTGCAGCACGTTTGACGCGATGCAGATGCGATACGCACGCAAGTCAGACGCAGCCTAGAACAAATGACAACAAACTGCTCTGATGAAAACGCGCCGTCGCCGTCGATGCGCCGCGCGCCGGTGCAGCGCGTTTAAAAAACGTGGTGTGCATAGGGTCTATGGTTCTGAGCATCGGGAGCATTATAATGAGCACCTTGTAATGATACAATAATACCTTTATGCAACTAGTAAAATCAATGTGCTCCATTTGTAATTTTATGTGTCCTGTAGGGCACATCGCTAAAGGACACAATAAAGATGCGCTACATTACACGCCAATGCTCCTGCTGATGGAGTACCTTTATAAAACTTTGATTTTTCCAATCACGTGAACAACATTTCGTCTCTCGTTCCTAATAGCCCATTCCCCCCCTGTGTGGACTGTCAGGTTCATACAAATAATAAAATAAAAGTTCTTTGGTTGCCCTTTACGTTCCAGGGCAACGGTGTCCTGCTTAGTACCGCGACTGATTTGGAAAAGTCATATTATACCTAGAGATATATTTTGTACTTGAGCAGTGTACTTCTGCTAGGAGGAGGGAGGATCTATTACATTTCGGACGTAAGTGATGGATGTATTAAAACCACATGTCATGCTGCCAGCGACTTCGCCAGCTAGGTATATTATGACGACAAATACATAATTATTATAATGTTAGTATAATGTTTATTTTTTGTGTACCTAGTTTTTCGTGTAATGTTGTTTAATTGTGCTCCAGTTATAAGTTAATGTTTTTGTAACTTTTTGCATGCCTACGTGGTAAAATATGGCTGAACTTCTCATTATGTTTTTTTGTCATCATTTAATGTTACCCATGTTTGCAAAATAATATTATCTTATCTTATCTTATCTTATAAAATGGGGATAAAAACTATTCCATTTTTTAATCCGGATTAAAAACTGTTTAAATCCATTTTGTAGCTTTTGCATAAAAGAGTAACAAAACATCCATCCATCTATCCAAACATCCTTACAATCAATCGCATTTGTAATAATAATATTATTAAGATTTGATATTTTGCTTTGCTCTTTTGAGTATCACGGAAGATATCCCGTAAGTGACATTTTAAATTTAGAGACAAACCGTGAAAGCTTAAAACAGTGTTTAACCCGCCATTGGTGACCTGTATGTCTGTGAGACCGGTTGGTTAATAAAACGATGATAACTTTAACACCCGCCATCGAATCGTGCCGTGATTTTGAGTAGCTGCCTTATTGCACGCCCCCCGCCGTATGTTAACCCCGCTAAGTCGTAGCGTGCACACGTCCCGAGTTTTCACACCAACCCGGTGCGTGAGACCGTGCGTCACCGAACACGTAACTTAAAACGTCATATTTTAATATTTGGTTTTTACACATTTTGATGGCGTTTTGTGCTTACTTTCACTGTACATTTGATGAACTTGTGTACTATTATAGTATTATACTATGATCAGTAAGTTTTTAACATGGTTTTTATTTTTTATACCAAAAATGCGCATGTGTTTATCAAGTCATAATTTAGTTTCAGAATGAATTACGAACGCGAATAGAGACGCATGGAGGCTCTTTTACAAGAACAATTTTTACGTGAAGTTGATGAGTCACCACCGTCATCAGACAGCGAAGCTGAAAGTGATTCCACATCGGAAGATTCCGCCCAGATCAAATACGAAACTTGGAGAGCGAAGAGGATCTGAGAGACCTGGAATCTTCAAGTAACGACACCTCTTCATATTATTTGGGATATTTCAAAATGTCATAAGACTGGATAAGGCTGACACAAAAATTTTAAACTATAAGATTGTTAGTGTTTTTGCATTTTAGAAAAGTTATAATTAAAACTTGATCAATTTAAGTGTTGCAAGTACCAATGAATAACTTCTAATAAACGAGCTGTGATTGAAGATATACCGGCCTTTTATTGTCAAAGGTATACCTAATTTTAACACTGAGTCAACTCCGAGTACATTTATTAGTTAATTCTTGAAAAAAATTAAGTTTAACAAATTAAGTTTAATCCCGGTGCGTGAGACCGGCGTCACCGAATGTGTAATTCAAATTGACGTCACCAATGGCGGGTTAAACTCAGTAAATACTTCAAGTACGCTGTGAAAATACAGAAATCTCGTGATAAGGCCTGGGGGTAGGTAAGGGTAGTTGCTATTTTTTTTTTAACGTGGTGGTATAGTCATCAAATGAGTCCTACCACCCAGGGCGGGCGGGAGGGACTGTCAGATTCGTACAGACTAAAATCCACGGTGTCCTTCAATAGCCCTTTACTTTCCAGGGTCAAGGTAAGTCCCGCGACCAGGGTAGTTGCTATTTAGCAAAAATGTGGAGCAAATAAAAATCACTTCATATAATTCAGTCAAAGCACGAATACATTTTAATAAAGTATAGAATAATAATAACAAATAGTATCAAAGCCCAGCTATAAGCGTCCGCCATGATTATTTGACCGCAGCACTAATTAACACGGTTTCCACGAGCCCTGCTTGTGATGGATGACGCAACACATGATAATTTCCCCATAAATAACTATTGTTATACATGATACTAACTGCAGTTCAACCACATTGTTAAGAGTTAACAGGTAACTGTCAGTACTATTCAACTGATAATGTTATCAGCCTTTTGAAATAGGTATTGTGAGTTATTTTTGTAAGGTTAGGTTATTTATGGTTTAAAATAAATGAATATGTAAACTGCTTGATTTAGAAGTCAATTGGTACCTAGAGGATGGTGAAGAAAATATACATGTATTGTGGTGTCTGCATCATCATTATTTACCCTCAGCAGTCCCGCGGGCATGCGGGCGGCGAGTAACGGGCGACTTGCTGACCGACCATGGACCATGCCCGGGTCGACGGCGCGTTGTCGTGACCAGCACAATGACGGGCCCAAAGCCTGCTGGGGTCGCGGGACTGATGAATTACCGTGACCCCGGAACGTGAAGGGCTATTGAAGGATACCGTGGATTTTAGTCAGTACAAGTCTGGCAGTCCCTCTGACAAGCCCACAGTTACTTTTAAAGTTTACGTTGTGAGCTGCTACTTTCAATATTCAGACCCTGTTGCTCCTCACATACATAACCTCCGTCACGTCTTGCGGTCACTCGCGGGCTGCAAAGTCATCGTTGGCGCTGATGTAAATGCGTCATCGTCACTGTGGTATGGCAAAGTTCGGTCCACGGATTACGAACGCCGCTGCGCTGTTGAAGATTTCATTGCTGAGATGAACCTAACTATCCATAACACCCCCGAAGCACCACCTACTTTTTGCAGCCAAATGGGCGAGTCTTGTATTGACGTCACACTTTCTAGTGCAGACGTACACTTGGATAGGTGGCGTGTCCTACCGGACGCGTCTTGTAGTGATCATCGCTTGATCGTGTACGAATTTGTTCCGGTTTTTATTCAGGGTTCCTCACATGTCAGTGGTAACTTTAGGTACAAAAGTAAAGGTGCTAATTGGGAATTCTTTAGATCACTTTTTGCGTGTCACGCCAAAGAGTTCACTCGTGATGGGCTGTCAGCTGAAGAAAGTGCTGAAATTATGTCAGACACCTTCACTTACTGTGCTGACATTGCTATTGGTCGCGGACCTATGACCAATGTACGTAGATGTGATTGGTGGTGTGACTACCTAACCGAACAGCGTAAAACTTATCGTCGAGCGCGTAAACATCTTAATAAGCTTAAAAAACGTCAAGTCACCGGAGACTCACTAACCTCTGCTTTAAATACATTTAGAGTTGCCAGGTCCCGTTACAGAGCATCGGTTGAAAAGTCTAAGGGTAAATTGTTGCGCAAAGTAGTGGATAAATTAGAAAAGGAAGGTCCGTGGTCTCCTTTATATCATGAGTTTAAAGCCAATCGATCGGTCGACCTCGCGTATGTTCAGAATATTAAAGTAAATAATAAACACACCACCGGTATTGAAGAAACAACGGAAGTTTTATTAAATACTCTTATCCCTGATGATTCACCTGTTAATGATACTGACTACCACCAACAGATTAGAGCATGGGCTACAGTCCCGCCTGAATCACCAGCGTCAGATCTTCCAACCACTGACGAATTCATTAATGTTGTCAGGAGGCTGCCCCTAAACAAATCATCAGGTGAAGATAAAATATCCAATCGTATGATAAAAGAAGCGTGTAAAACAGCGGCCGACGCGATATTAACTGTTTACAACCGGTGTATTGCTGAAGGTGTTTTTCCTCGTATATGGAGACATGGCTTTATACGAATAATACCTAAAAGCGGCGACAAGCCACCAGATGACCCTAAGTCTTACCGGCCCATAACATTATTACCATCTTTGGGAAAGCTCTTGGAGCGTCTTATCGTCCCACGATTGTTACCGAACGGACCCAAATTCCATAAAAATCAATTCGGTTTTACTGTCGGCAAATCAACCGTTGACGCGGCACTTTCTGTTAGAAAAATGGTTAATAACTCCGAGCACAAGTACGTAGTAGGAATCTTTCTAGACATTTCCGGGGCTTTTGATAACGCGTGGTGGCCAATGCTACTACTTAAGATAAAAGCTCGTGGTTGCTATAAAAATATATTTAATCTTCTTTATTCGTACTTTTCTAATGGATCCGCTAAACTTAAACTCGGACATCATTCCGTATCGAAACCTCTTACCATGGGCTGTCCTCAAGGTTCGGTTATCGGTCCTCATTTATGGAATCTAGGCTTCGATGATTTCCTCGCGATTCCTCTTCCAAGTGGTTGTTCTTTAACTGGTTATGCGGACGATGGCCTTCTGCTCATTCAGTCGAGTACTCGTGCTGGACTCGAGAATTTGGCTGACACTTGCCTACGATTAATATCTCAGTGGGGCGATCGAAACCGCCTGACCTTTGCACCACAAAAAACCTATCAACTCATTTTAAAGGGTGACCTTAAATCGTGGCCTAGTGTTAAATTCAATAATGTTCCCGTTAAGAGAAAACAATCGGTGTGCTATCTTGGTTTAGTCTTAGAGAGGAATTTCACATTCATAGAACATATAAAAACGGTTGGTGAAAAAGCTAAAAATAATTTTTATGCCCTAACGAGAATATCTAAATCTACTTGGGGTTTGTCATTTTTAACCTTAAAAACTATTTATGGGGCTACTTACTTGGGCTGTGTGTGCTACGGGGCACCTGTTTGGGCCGATAGAGCCACCATAGGTGCGGCACGACGTAAATTGCTTCAAAGTCAGCGCTTGGCTTTGTTATTCTTAAGTAAAGCGTATAGGACCGTCAGTACTGAAGCTTTACCGGTGCTTGCTGGTGTTCTACCAGTAGATCTTGAAGTGCAACGACGCGCTGCAATGTACTTTTCCGCTCGGGAGACCACTGACGCTGATTTTCTACCGCAACGTGACCGTGATAAGATATCTCGATTATTCAAACCCCAGAGCGACGTCTGGGAGGATCTTTTATCCGAATGGCAAAATAGGTGGGATAATTCTATCAAGGGACGGCACCTCTACCAGTTATTTCCATCCGTTCGTGAGCGGCTGGCTAGGACGTGGCTGGAGGTGGATCACTGTGTTGCCCAATTTCTCACCGGACATGGTAACTTTAAAAGTAAATTGTTTTCCTTCAAGCTTGTTCCCTCGCCTTTTTGTCAATGCTCGACACCTGACTGTGAATATGAACAATCAGCACATCATATTCTTTGGGAGTGTATTCTTTGGCAAAACGAACGCAATATTATGTTGGATGCTGTTCAGACTACATCTGGAGTCATTTATTATACGGACCTTGTCGAAACTCGAACAAACTTCCGTGCGTTCAAGCGTTTTTGCCATACCTATTATTGGAATCAAATATAGCAGCTCACAATTTAGGACCCATTAATATTAGTAGTCATTTTTACCCGTGGTGCTAGGCAACTGGGCTTCTCCCAGTTGTAATGTCCCTTTGTGCCTATTGGCCTTGTTTTGTTCTGTCTCCTGCTTGCATGGAGGGAAGTGGAAACATATTTTTCCTACTCCTCCACTATTCTTTTCTGATTAATTTCGTGCAGGATCCAAGACAGGTAAATTCATTCTCCGGGACACGTCGAGACTTCATTGTCTCGGCGCTTTTCTGGTGGTTGCCACTGTTGATTCTGGCTTTCAGGAGTTGCAGTGGTTTGGGAATAGTGTGGTGGGTTTGTCCCAAACAAAAAAAAAAAAAAAAAAAAAATGACAAGCCCACAGCAGTCCACTATGTCCACTGCTGGATAGGCCTCTACAACAATACGCCATTCAACTAGAATATAGATACCCGGCAATTAGGTACCTGTCCTTGTAACTAATGTTTCTAGAAGCATTAGTCAGCTAACAGCTAACTAACCAGACTTGAAGCCGCCACGCAAATCTTTTATTATAACAATGAGTCAAACTAAATATTAAAGTTGTTTAAAACATCTTGTGACACGTGTGGCGATTCTTTATGAAAAAGATCGATTCTTTAATCGATCTGAAAAATAGATACACAAAAACAAAATTAACTTTCTATGAATCGATAGGTATTTTATTACTTTGAAAGCCTTTGAATCTTCTATCTATCTTCTTCTTCTATCTATCTTCTTCTTCTTCTATAATATATCTATTCTTCTATAATATTTAAATGGATCGCAAAATGTGTTGCTAAGCTCATAATTCGAAAACGGCTGGACCGATTCGGCTACTACTTTTTTGTTTTGTTTGTAACCAGCGCCAGGTTTTAGAGGACGAAAATCATCATGTCCACCAGTGCGAAGCCGGGACGAGCCGCTAGTTTTTTTTATAAAAATACAGGATTCTTTTTTGAAAAGTGCGTAAAATATTGATTCTCTGTATCGATTCACTACAAGATTTCGATCTTTTTTTTTGGTCAAAATGAATAGATTTTTGGATTGATCGATCTCAGACCGCCATCCGTCAGCAATCAAAGATCGTATTATCACTGAACTAAGAATGTGCTCACTGATTCTTAGTAAGTTTCAAACCTGAAAAGAAAAGAAATGATAACAATTTTATAGAAACACATTAAAATCAAACGTACGCAGAGCCATAGGAACCAATATGGCAACTCCATGGATACAAGGTACAGTTACCTATACATTAGGTATTTAAACCTAATGAATAATGACACAAAGGTTAAATTCAAATAACTGACTTCACTGCCATATATAGAATTCGATAGTCGGAAAAAACTGTAACATTATTATCCTGTAACTATGCTAAGTTACAGGATAATAATATTCTTCCTCATGGCCACCGCACATATTTGGTTTTTCTGAAAATGTTCCCGTACGTTCCATGAGCTATGTCGATTGTACTTTAGCAATTTTGCTAATAGAATGGCAATACAATTCGTAAAATGGAATATTCTATACTATTGCTGAAGCAATAGAGATAATTGATACAGGACAATTTTATCGCAATTCTATTAACAACACTACTAGATCCCTTGAGGAAAGTCGCGTAAAGTTAAATAGCGTTTAACCGTGTGTTATCAAAATGTTTTTTTTTGTAGGTTGGCTAAAGTTAGGTAAAGCTCCCTTAAAGATAGACCCCTCCACGATCATCTACCAAAACCACAGAACAATATTTCTGAAGAAATAAAAGAAAAGGCGAGAAATCGCTGCAAGCATCATTAGCATGTCGGCTATGAAATCTGGCTTGTACCGCTCACACACTACTGGGCAAAGGAAAACTACTACAATTAAAACTGACCTACCAACTACACAACTCGTACCACCGAAAATATAGCATACAAGAAACCAAACTTGAATCGTCTGTACACACGGCGACGCAAGTCTCTGATAACTTTCGACTGGCATCCAGCCGACTATCGCAATACAAATCCATAGAGGTTCGTTCACAGTCACGCGTCAAGGGATACCAAATTCGTAAGGTATAGAAGAATTGCGTCGCGATGCGTACGGCCCCTTTCTCTTTCTAACTTCGATGTATCATGGTAGCACCACGGATCTGCGCCAAATACCTTATATGATTAACTACCGTTATGACTAACAGGATAATCAGGAGGATAAGACAGACTCCTGACGACATGCTCGCGGGTCAACAAACCGAACAGGGAGGGAAAACTTGAGGCTAATACCACAGATTACCAGATACTGCACTCCATGTACTTATACGCGCTAACTACCTACTGGCCGCCGGTCCGTAGAAAGACCTTAGTGCAGCGGGTTGTCAATAGCCGCGCGACGCGCACGTACGCATATTTAGGTCGAATTGATGTTAGTTTTGAAATACTAAGATATAGTTGAAGAGATAAAAACTATTTTTTACGTTTTTCCTCGTGATGCAGAGGTTTTTTTTGTTATGAAAAAATGTAGGTACGCGAAAAGGTAATGAATGTTAAAATGTAATGTAACGACAGTCAGTATTAATTATTTAATAATGTCGTTTATTATAAAGTTGTAGGTAGGTACATTTTTCATCGACGATTCACGTTTCGATTATTTTAAAAGTACCCACGACACAGGAAAAATTTCTGGTGTAGGACAATTTAAAAAAAAAACAAAATTTTCTTTCTTTTTACAAGTGTATATTTTTATTTTCACTTGTTCGATTGGCGGTCTGTAATAAAATCTTGATAAGTTGATAATTATAATTATTTGACTTACTTCCCGGCTTCCGATTGAGCAGATGAACTCGAAATAATAGGTACAGCCGAGTTTCGTTAACTCTTGCTATTACGAATTATCGAATGATTAAAATTAATATCAAAAGGAAAAAAAATGAAATATATATAATAAGTGTTGATAAACAGACAAATTCGTACGAAAGTAAGTGGACTGTGTCAAAAAAAACCCTAGGTACTAACATCATTGTCGACAGAGGCAGCCCTCGTAATTTAGAATATCCACGTAGCGGCGCGCATCTTCAAAGCGAAATTTACTTTACGTTTGTATGGTTAGGGCACATTTTCGTTCGCAGCGTCTGTCAACTTGAAAGTGTAGGCTATTATAGCGGTAGGTATTGCACATTTTGTATGGAGTGAGTTATATGTAATATGTGCTAATACCTCCGTGACGTCGCAGAGGGAAGGAAGGAATAAGATTTCGTTAAATAGGGGGAATAGGTCAAGGATGTTCCTGTACTGTGACGACAGTGGACGAGCCTTCGCTTTAGTCAGTGGCTACAGCAATACTCGTATAATTGTCCCTCAATCTAATTTGAGCAAGGCTGAGCGATCGCAAGACAGTCGCGACAGATTTTCTAAGAGAGGCTTTTGCTTTTCTAAAATTCCTACAGTCTAATAGACAAGGGGGTGCAAAAACTCTTCCTTAGGCACTGTGTGCCTAAGGGGTCTCTTTGCCCGTATGCGAATAGCCTGTCGTGTGGACGCTCCAACGCGTGTCCCTCTGATCAGCAGAGAGCACAGCGGCGGAGCGGGCTTGTGGACGGTGAGTAATGGGTAGCTCGCCGTCCGACCAAGGAACAAGCCCGGGTCGGTGGCGCGTCGTGTTTCGCGCCAAAGGCCTGCTGGGGTCGCGGGTTTTTTCTTAACCCAGGATACCGTGGCCCCGGAACGTAAAGGGCATCCGAAGGAACACGGGTGGATTTTAGTCAGTAAGAGTCTGACAGTCCCTTCCGCCCCACCCAGGGCGGGAGGACTCATTTGATGATTTAACCACCTAAAAAAAAAAAAAAAAAAGTCTAATAGACAAAGCTGTCTAAAGGTGCTGTTTAGGGTTGAGTATTGACTTGTGACAGAACATCGAGCATTCGTCGTTCTTTTGAACTGAAAAACGAACAGAGCTAACCATTTATAGCCAAATATCGCTACGAAACGAGCGAACGCTCTACTCTAGTCGATGATGGGCAAATAATGAAGATTTCTGACTAGACAGTTAGCTCGGCAAAACCTTAAACAAATATTTTGGTCATAATAATTGTCATTGCATTGAAAATGGTATTGTTGAGACAAAATACCTAAAAAATGTATTTTATTAATATACAGAAATTCCAAAAACAGTTATCACAACCCATTGATACCTCACATACTTAGAACATTACATTTAAACACCTAGGTACATACGACTGTACATCAAGCTATACCAAACTGGTATAGGCTGAGGCCTTACCACGAGCTCTTAACGCGATCCAGTTTAGGCTGTGGGAAAGAGATGGCGCTAGACGACTTATATAGCTTTGTCTCTTTCCCACAGCCTAAACTGGATCGCGTTAAGAGCTTGTGGTAGGGCCTCTGATCGTTAAATGTGTAGAAACACCATATAAAGCGAGACCACGATAAACTGGTTTTGTACAGCTTGATACGAATGAGTGTGTACACTATTATCCATTGACTACCTGGGTATTCCCTAGACAAAAGAAAGACGATTAAATTCAACGTCTTCATGGTCACAGAAAACAAATCTGGGGCTATCCCCGAGTAGGAAAGTTTTTGGTGCTTCTTTTGTAGAAAAAATACTTAGCATGTAAAGCATGTAGATTGTAGGTTCCGTCGTCTATTTACTAATTTTGAACACGTATTCGAATTGGTTTGTGTTATTGAGAATCATTTTATATTTATATATTTATTATTGCTATCTTTTATTTTATGCTTGAAGTACAGGAAAAGAAGAAAAAAAATAGATTTTGGGTACATCCTATAATTTTGGAGATATGACTCATATCTATAAACATAAGGATAAAGATACTGATCAACAAAAGCTAGTAACTGCTTCTGTTCCGACGGTACCCTAAAAAGCAGTTATAAAACTCCTGATCATGATCTGGTCGACCTTGTGATATACAAGGATAATGGAGATTCTACGAAGCGAACACAGTTATTCGGAAAGGATTTCCCTGTAGGCTGCGCTCGCGCATGCTACGGGAATGTTGCGCAATCTCACCGTAACTGTGGAGCACGTGGAGGCACCACGTTGCCGTGCTGTGATTGGCTGGCTGGCTCTCTAGTAAAACATATTAGAACAGAGCTAGTTTATTATAGATAAGTGATAACTTCTTTAATATTAGACTGTGGGGTGAGTGAGAGACAAGAACAAATGACTGGGTCTCGCGACGCTTTTATGAATGTAGCATTGGATAGCATGATTATGGGCATTGATGCCTACTATTTAATTAGTAATTAAACGTGTTGTTTGTACACTTTTCTGTAACTTTACACAATTACTTAGACCAATGTTTGATATAGTTGGGCTGGCAGAATAATTATGATGAATAACAAGTTACGACTTTAAACATGAAAAAATTGTTTTCAAGATTCCCAAACTAAACTTTTCCACGACTTTTTATATGTTGGCAACACGTTGACACGTTTGTTCGCAAAAAACATAAACAACATGGACCATGATCTCCATTAGACTTACATAACACAACTGCAGCATGTATATACTGCGTGTTTATTTATATGTAGCACATAATATACATAACAGATCGTCTTAATAACACATAATAACAGCCGCGAGCTGGCAACACTTTGTAGGTAGTTCTTCTTAATTACCTCTGACTATTAGCTCCGTTAACGTACAGTCATATGCCTAATTATGTACACACACTAGCTTGTACTAGTCTTCTCCTGCATGGTAGTCAAAAATTTATCTCCCGGGCGTGTAAAACCGGGATAATATAAGGCAGTCTAAGGTATTTCAGACTATACCCGTGTTATATTTCATCCAGGTGGATAGTTCCGCTCAGGGAGTCAGATGGCGCTAGACGACTTCTATAGCTGTCTCTTCCCCACAGTCTAAACTACTCACGTTTCAAGACGTCATGAAGGGCCACCAGATCTGTGTTGCTGTTCTGCCGTATATGCAATTGTTTTACAGACTTTTTGCATTTATGATATTACTTAGATTAGTGAGTAATTTGTAGCGGGACTTGTCAAATTACCGTGACCACGGAACGTAAAGGGCTATTGAAGGACACCGTGGATTTTAGTCAGTACGAGTCTGACAGTCCCTCCCGCCCTGCCCGGGGTGGGAAGACTCATTTAATGATTTGACCACGTAAAAAAAAAAAGATTAGTGAGAAATATTATAAATGCAAAAAGTCTGTAAAATCACAATTAAGATAGTAAAATAAGATTATTGTGGAATTGAGCGTAGCTTGCAGAGTAAACAAGCAGAAGTGGCAGTTGACTGGTTATCATGGCCGGTGAAATGAACGAGTGCCTGAAGAACTACGAGTATGATAGGATTTACTTCCTAGCGGTTTACCCCATTCAAGGGCACCACAGACTACCCGTTACCTGTGGTGACGGGTGAAAGATAACACTAGCGGTGGTAGGTAGGCCTCACCAGTTTCACCAGGGTTGCGACCCTATCTTTTTAGAGACCGGCACCAAACAGTTTTCACTTTGTTCCGTGGGTGCGTTTGGACCCGCGGGTTCTGACTGAGCGGGATCAAACGACCAAAGAGCCCGCAGACCAGTTTCTATTCCTTCTCGGTGAGCTCTATGTCGTATCTTATGACTCTTTTTGCTTTAGGGCTAGATTGAAGCCAAGAGGCAGACGGATGTCGCAGGACGGTCTCCGACCA
The DNA here is from genome assembly GCA_954870645.1 of Agrotis clavis. NCBI lineage: Eukaryota > Metazoa > Arthropoda > Insecta > Lepidoptera > Noctuidae > Agrotis > Agrotis clavis. Next base: position 27,573,674 of record OX940920.1, on the reverse strand, counting down.
ACCGTCCTATCATGCACCATGCCCTGGTTGACGGAACGTCGCGTTCCACGCGCGCCGCAATGAGTTGTCAGCACAAATGATGGGGCCCGAATATAGGCCAAAGCCTGCCGAGGTCGCGGGACTAACGAGCTACCGTGACCCCGGAACGTAAATGGTTATTGAAGGACACCGGGATTTTAGTCAGTACTAGTCTGACAATCCCACCTAAGCTGCCCTGTGGGAGGACTCATTTGATGATTTTACCACGCTAAAAAAAAAGAGGCAGACCATTGTAAAAAACATTCCTATTAGCATAGATACCTCTGTGTCGAAGAATTGTATGACTACAAGAACCTAGGTTTTGAATTTTGAAAGACACTCCCATATTTTCATGAAATTTAATGTAATAGATTACAGCCTTCTCTTAAAGAAGAGGCTAATAATACATGCAGTGGGACCATGATTTCAAGCTAATTAAACTATAATGTTATGACTGACTGTACTCCTTTAATACGGTATAGTGTACGGGTGGTGTTAGCGGTATGATGATGATTAATATATAAATGCCAGTATGTAAATTAGGCAACGAGATTCAGCAGAAAAACAATGTTTATTTATTTATCATATTTACAAGCAAACTGAGTGCACCCTATACTAATTTTATTGTTTTTCTTGGAAATATTGGACACATAAAAATAATGTTTGGTCAACTGTTAGAGTTTCTTTTGTGATTTCACACCTAAAACGCTGAACAGATTTTGATGGATTTTAGCACAAAGATAGTTGGGTACGGTTACGGAAACGGTTACAGGCGGTTCTAGCATCATTTGAAGGAGGACTACCGAAGCCGAAACGAAGAACAATTACCCACATTTACACATGATTTTTGTTGATAGGTGAAGAAGAGCGACCGTTGTTTTTCGTGACAATTACGTTAAATTACATTTTATCTTACCTAGTTAACACGTTTTTTTTTTAATTATGCTTCACTCTCTTTTCTGAATTTCTCTTTCGGAATCCTCCTTCACGCGGGTATATTTACAAACATTTAAACACACATTCACAGACACCCAGACCCCGACAACTACTTATAGATCATACAATAAATATTTTATCCGTGCGGGAATTGAACCCGTGACACGCAGCACAGCAGTCAGCTCAGCTCAGCTACTGCGCCAGTCGTTCCGTCTACAGATTGCTAGATTTATTCAATTTATTCATTGATGATGCCCGCGGTTTGACCCTTGCTGTTCAGCTCCTGTTGGTTGCAGCGTGATGTTCTATAGCCTATAGCCTCCCACAATAAATGGACTATCCAACACAAAAAGAATTTTTCAATTTCAACCAGTGGTTCACGGAGAGAAAATTCTAGTTTAGGTAACCAGAATAAAGTTAAATTGACTAGATTGTCTTGTAATATATACGACAGCTATCTTTATTGTAGAGTTACCTAGAATAATCTGGTAATAGCTTACAAGAATATCTAGCACAATTAAACATAATGCTGGTACACATAACTAAAATTTATGTATAGTGCGCAAAAGCCTGTTTGTATTCATTACATACTTTATTTTAAATTTAACAGAATTGGTATAGTTGGTAACACCATACTTTATTTTGGAGATAACCAGATTTACAGTAGCGTTGATAGATTATTATAGTTACTATAAACATATTGAATGCAAATGTTACCAAATTGAGTGTTTATCTAACAATATATATTGTTTACTTTACTACCTATTTTGTGTTTATTACCAGCATGTTGTTAGCCATTATCACATCAAATGGTTGAGTTTACTATAATGAGAATTTAATATTGTTCAGTTTACTCTATTGTTTAGTCATTTCACCCATGTTTTATTTTTTTATTCATATTGTTTAGTAGGCGATTGGGTCTTTAAAAGAAATAGAGCGGGAGCCCGTAACAGATGTCCGTGACCAATTTCCTCTCAAGCGATAATTAGCAGACTACATGAGGGAGTCATATCATGAAGATTCTTGAAAGTCAGCTGCGATTCCGTTGGTGGGATAAGCAGCAATCGCCGTTCAAACACGTAGAAAAAATATTTTTTTTTAGTCATTTCCTCCCAACTGAAACCTGGTTTATATTGAAGATTACCTTGTATCACGAAGAATAAAACCAATCAGCCGACGGTACCATGGTGGAATACACGTCAGCCGGTCACTCGAACATGTAATTTTTTATTTTATTTTCAGTGATTTCCTCTCAACCCAAATTTAACCTGATGAATGTTTACATGTAGTTATGGCTAAAAACAGACGTCAGCTGGCTGTATCTCGGTGGAAAGATCGTCAACTGATACTTTGAAAATTACAAACAGGACTTAGGCTCTCAGCCTAAATATGCATTTAGATCAAAGTTTTCAATTCCTCCCTACAGAAAACCTGTTTATATTGACGCTTACTCAATATCACGATGAAAAAATACATTCAGCTAATGTTTACAGACAGTTATGGATCAAAATACAGAGTTATTCTTATTAAGCTGGGCATCAGCAACAGGATTATACAAAATGTGCCTACCTTAAAAACTACTTAACCGATTCTCATGAAACAAACTGTACAATAGTTTTTAAAACAAGACCATCACATTAAAATTAGTTCCATTGCAATAACCCCATAAACAAAAAATTACATTTTCAAGTTACGTAATTATGATCAACATAATTATCAAACTTCAGTACAATTTTCTAGTTAGTTTCGTTAAGATATTATATATTTTAATTAGCTCTAATAAGAAAAATGCAGTATTCTAATAATAATTTAGCACAAACAAATAACATAAAAAAAATCTGATTAGAAAAATATCGAGAGGTTCCTTACAAACAATATTTACCTACATCTTGCCGCACCTCCCACTACGTGCACCTCTCGTCATAGCGGTGGTCTCATCGCCGACTTTTAATACTTTGGCCGGCACTTTCGGAAAAGCCCAAAAATGTATGGAGCGTGATGAATGTTAAATGATGTCCTTTGACCAATTTCCGCCATCCTGATTTTTGTCTTCTGATACAACGAAATGATCTTTACATGAAACAGAGTCGAAAGGCATTCAAAAATAAATCTTATAAGAGATAATTATGTTGATCATAATTACGTAACTTGAAAATGTAATTTTTTGTTTATGGGGTTATTGCAATGGAACTAATTTTAATGTGTTGGTCTTGTTTTAAAAACTATTGTACAGTTTGTTTCATGAGAATCGGTTAAGTAGTTTTTAAGGTATTGCACATTTTGTATAATCCAAATATTGTACCTAGCGAATTCATTTTAGTGGACATTTCACACTTGACCAAAAAAATAAAAATGCTAACATTTTTATACTGAAAAAAAAGCTAAAGTTATCTAAATAAGTTTTTTCGTATCTCTTACGGAATCACAATGTTCCTGATGCCCAGCTTAATAAGAATAACTCTGTATTTTGATCCTTATCTGTCTGTAAACATTAGCTGAATGTATTTTTTCATCGTGATATTGAGTAAGCGTCAATATAAACAGGTTTTCTGTAGGGAGGAATTGAAAACTTTGATCTAAATGCATATTTAGGCTGAGAGCCTAAGTTCTGTTTGTAATTTTCAAAGTATCAGTTGACGATCTTTCCACCGAGATACAGCCAGCTGACGTCTGTTTTTAGCCATAACTACATGTAAACTTTCATCAGGTTAAATTTGGGTTGAGAGGAAATCACTGAAAATAAAATAAAAAATTACATGTTCGAGTGACCGGCTGACGTGTATTCCACCAAGGTACCGTCGGCTGATTGGTTTTATTCTTCGTGATACAAGGTAATCTTCAATATAAACCAGGTTTCAGTTGGGAGGAAATGACTAAAAAAAAATATTTTTTCTACGTGTTTGAACGGCGATTGCTGCTTATCCCACCAACGGAATCGCAGCTGACTTCCACGAATCTTTATGATATGACTCCCTTATGTAGTCTACTGATTACGGCTTGGGAAGAAATCACTAACGATATTTTGGCCTGGCTCCCGCTCTAAAATATGTAGGTCATAGTTACAGTGTTGCTAAGACAAAGTTAAAATCTGTCAGTTTTGTCACCAAATTTACATGTAAACTGAGAGATTTCAACTTTTCCTAACATGGTAACTATGACGTAAGTACATATTTCTTATAATGACCCAATCTCCTACTAAACAATATGAAGCAAAAAATAAAACATTGGTGAAATCACTAAACAATAGAGTAAACTTAACAACATTAAATTCTCACTAAAGTAAACTCAATCATTTGATGTCATAATTGCATCTTCTATTATTACTTGACAAGCTGTAGTAAAAATAAAGTACCTTCTGCACCAAGCTTTCTTATTTACCATTTATAGAATAAATGCTCATTATTCACATTTTTTCATACAGAAACCGTAAACAAAACTATAGCACGACGTAGAAGGTACTTTACTCTTCAAGTACCCTAAGCCTGCCACCTTCTGAAATCATGAACGAACATGAAGGGATTGTCAACAACCGATTTAAATAAAACAAAACATAAAACGTTTGTAGGTTTTTATTTGTATTATCAAAATCACAACAATCATATTAACATAGGATGGGTTTGACGTAGAATGTGCATTTCGCAAAATGTGCCCTTGACTCGAGGGGTACTTATCACTTACCTCTAGCGAGTTAGTGAACTCATTCGATTGGTTCAGGTTTTTTTGGAATCTTACGCGGTCCCCTACAGGTTCAATCAGCTCTTTAATCACGTCCGAATCCAGGAGACCAAATGTGTCGAGGGTTATTTTGTTTTCTGAAAATGAAACATTTCAATTAGGTAGGTATATAGGCAGGCACGCATATTATAATTCACTGGAACCGATAGTTTTAATAAAGTACATTCAGGTGCATTACCGCATTATACGACCATGCAGACCAGAATTAGAAGTGAGGTACCAATATGTACCTACCTAACCTAAAGATCTCTTTCAACTCATCCCCATATAAAGAAAGATACTTCTTAAGTCGGTCAGTGTCTTCACTGGACGTAATAAAGGTATGCCTAATTGCCTAGTCATATCATAAACTCATATAACTCAACACTTTTCTTCCAGGAATATAGGTACCTAGCCAAATAAATTGTATAAAACTTACTTACCGGCAAAAACGGGCATGTATTCCTCCAACCGCCAGGATTTTAATAGTTCTGTTACATTTGTTTGTAGTTTTGTCCATTATTTTAAAAATTCTATAGAAAAACCACACTTTAATAATATTTACCAATATTTACTGAACTCTTGAACAGCACACGCTCACGTAAGGTAAAACAAAATGGCGTGGCCCGCCTTGCCAACTTAAGTTCAAGCAAACCATACAATATATTTGGTAATCGTAAAAATCGTTTCGTTTGTAATACGATACTCATGTTACACAAAAAACTATATATGATAACGATAAAAAACATTTTGATAGGATAACAATAATCTGGTTAAACATTACTATATTAATCTAGTTTATTTAAACAAATAAATAAGTTTTTGTTACTTGAATTCTTTTAGATATAACATAAATATTGTATTGTTTATTTGACAGCTAGTAACAACAAACAAATTATGAAGGTAAACTATAAAGTTATGGAAATGTTGTATTTACAATAATAAAATGTACTTGTAAATAGCTTTGAGTATTCTTTACTATAATTTGTTTACTAGAATATTCTGGCATTTATTAAAATACGACTACTTGTTGTTAAAAGTCAATCTAGTAAACTTAACTCAATTCTGTTTATAGAAACTAGAATAATATTTACCATACGTTCTGGTAATATTGTTATAATAATTTCTCTCCGTGTTCCTGAGATTAGCGTGTTCAAACAAACAAACTCTTCAGCTTTATGATATTACTAGATGTTCTGTTGTAGTTTGGATGTGTAAGGTCATCCAAGGTATTCCAAGTGGAAACAAGGTGAGACCACGGTCAATACTAGTCGGAAACTGCATGATTCAGCTACTAAGACGAAGCCATCGAACAGGCCGTGGCGTCGGCGCGTGCGCGTTATTTGTGATTCGAATTTGAATAGCATGCAGTCATTGCGCACACCTTGGTATTGGTAGCAGCTATGAATGACAAGTACTGCCAGTGTTATAAGAATTGGGATAAAGGCATTCGCTTTTCCTGTGGCTATTTATGCCACTGGTTATCGATAACATAATACATATTTGTTCTAAGAACCTATCATTAATTCTTTGTATTTAATAGTTGAAATATGTATTACAGATAATGAAAAAGCGCTTCTAAAGTTGATAATAAGGCCTCGGGTCGGGTTACCGGTTGCCAGGGCTCTTTAGGAGGTTCCTAACAATATTATTATTATACATTTCATACTTTGGGACAATGATATTATAAGTAAAAAAGGTGTAGATACGTCATACGCGCTCAATAACGTATGCGCTCAAATGAGGCTGATACACACACCTTGATCTCAGTGCGACGTTGCCAGCGGCACTTCACGTACCACAGACTGAATCAAAAGTAAAAGTGACTCAAAACTACCGAAAATGCCGTCGTGTGTGATGAGATATTGTACAAATTAAACATGCAAGACTTCTAAAAGTCAAGGAATCACATAACATTCGTAAATATACTATTTATCTTTAATATTTTCACAACTAAAACATTACGTTTTTATAAATATGGCGTCGTAGAAGAAAGAGTGCGAGCACGGGTGCGAGTGAGAGGAGACGCTGACGTGCGGGGGGATTGATGACGCGTGGCGATCTAGCTGTCACTTTTTTTCTTATTGGTTTTATCAAGCTATCCTTTTTACTTGTCGTGAAATGTAATGTGTGTAAATAAAAAGTGTGTATGTGTGCTCGGAACACTTTTTTCCGTTGTTTTTGTACGTGATAACATATCTATGACTTTATAATATCATTGCTTTGGGAAATGAATCTGTGTGAATCAGAAATCTGTGCTTTAACCATAATTTGTACCGTATGTGTCTCAACAAAACCATTTGTAACTTATACGAAATTGAACAAGGTTACCTATTGTTTTGACTTCCTCGTTTATCCAGTGGTCACAAGCCCGACCTTTGAGTTTGAGGTCTCAAGTTCGATTTCAGATTTCATTAAGAAAAGTTTTTAGGGTTCCGTACTCAATGGGTAAAACGGGCGGGTAAAAGGCCGTTTGTTCATACTCGGCTTCGTTTTAAAAAAAGTCATTTGGGAAAAACCTAATGGTCAAAGGAGAAAAGACTTAAAAAAACTTCTTAAAGTTCACAAAATAAAACAAACTTTTTTTTTAGCATGACCATTATTAAAGGTTAAGTTATGACGTTTGATTTTATTCTTCGAAAAAGTATTGTTATTTTATTCGTCTTAACTTGATTGCACTGTCGAAGGAAAGCGAAATAAAAATAAAAAGGAAATTATTTTTTTGATATTGGTTGGTAAAATCACCAAATGATTTCTCCTGCTTTTGGTGGCGTGGAAGAGATTGTCAGACTCGTAGGGGGACGCTAGGTATGATGGGAAATCACACACTAACGTAGCGCAAGCGCCAAAAGGACGCTATTTGTTAATGGCCGCTTGTAAATGACGTCCTGATGGCGCTTGTGCTACGTTAGTGTTGAAGTATGCCTACCTAAAGAAAATTTAGTGATGGGACCGTACGGCTATGGAAAAAGGAATAATAGTGGAACCCGGCTAGTACAGTATGCATTGGAAAACAAACTCACAATAATTAATACCAAATTTAAGAAAAATAAGAAGTGTTTCTGGACTTGGGTCAGCCCAGACGGAAAAATAAAAAACCAAATTGATTTTATTCTCAGCAATAACCCAGAAAGTTTTACCAATATAGAAACAGTGAACAACAATTTGTTTCCGAGCGACCATAGGCTTGTACGAGGTACATATATTTTAAGAAACCCGAAAAAAAGCAGATCCAATTTTGGTAATAAACGTTCCATTTTAAAAAGTGATGAAAACAAAATTACTTTTTTAAATTCATTAAAAACAATAATAAGCACAGAAATATGGAATGTAACCGATAACGTGGAGACTGTTTACAAGAAAATAGAATCAGCCTTAACGCAAAGTTTGAAAAAAATAAGAGGCACATCAGAGACAAAAGACATAATTTCAGCGGAAACAAAAATTATGATAAAGAGACGAATTGAGCTACAAAAGAAACACCCAAAAAATAAAAAAGACAAACAAGAACTATCTATCTTATACAAGAACACAAATAAACTTCTTAAAAAAGACTACGAAAATCACAGAATGAAAATAATAGAAGACAACTTGCTAAACTCTGGAAGCCAAAAAAAAGCGTACAAACAGCTAAATACCAACAAAACATGGATACCAAAGCTAAAATCAAAAAGCTCTCTAAAAGGTACACAGACAAGATTAGATATTGTCCAAATCGCCTCAGACTTCTACAAAGACCTCTACAACCACCAATACCGTAAAGAAAATCAAAGAAAACCTGGAAATCATAAAGTCATTACAATGTCACCACCACCGGTCAAACCTTTCAGCGAACAAGAAATAATAATGCAAATAGACAGACTCAAACAAGAAAAAAGTCCCGGACACGATAATATACCAAACGAAGCTATCAAGTTTGGTAAGTTTATTTTGGCCAGCCCGCTCAAAATTCTTTTTAACAAAATCCTGCAGGAACAAAACTTGCCCAAAAAATGGACCGAGTCTAGAATAATACTATTATATAAGAAGGGAGACCCATCAGATGCAAGCAACTACCGACCTATTAGTCTACTGCCGTCTATGTACAAATTATTTGCTGCCTGTCTAAATAAGAGAATTGAGCCCGAGATTGAAACAAACCAACCAGTGGAACAGGCTGGGTTTCGAAGAGGTTTCTGTACCATCGACCATATTCATACCCTAGAACAAGTTATAGAGAAATTTCAGGAACTCCAACAACCCTTATACCTGGCTTTTATTGATTACGCGAAAGCCTTCGACTCCATATCCCACGAAAGCATATGGCAAGCACTAGAAAATCAAGGTGTACCAGAAATATATACAAATATTTTAAAAGATATCTACAGCAAAAGTGTAAGAAGAGTAAAGCTAGATAGGTTGGGGCCAAAAATCGAAATATGTAGAGGCGTAAAACAGGGGGACCCGCTATCACCAACGATCTTCATATCTGTCTTACAATATATTATGAAAGACTTAGGCTGGGAACATAAGGGAATAAATATCGACGGAAATTACCTCCGTAACCTCAGATTCGCGGACGACATAGTTCTCTTCGCAAGATCATCTAGCCAATTGGAAACTATGATAACAGAATTATCCAAAACGAGTAGCAATATAGGATTACATCTTAACACATCAAAAACAAAAGTAATGACCAACGCTCATCATTATCCAATACTAGTTACGAACACACAATTATTAGAGTATGTGGACAACTATCTATATTTAGGAAAGCAAATTTCATTCAGCAAATCGAGGCACAAGGATGAAATTGACAGAAGGATCAACTCGACATGGAATAAGTTCTGGAGCTTAAAAGAAATACTGAAGTCAAAACTGCCCTTAAAATTGAAAAAGAAAGTCATGGACTCGTGCCTGCTGCCCTGCCTGTCTTACGGGTCTCAAACTTGGATATTCAATAACTATACACAAGATAAAATACAAAAAACTCAACGATCAATGGAAAGAAGTATTTTAAATATGAAGATTGAAGGATAAACAAAAATCAAAAAGTATACGAAAGAAAACTAATATAATAGATGCTCTTCAACACACGAAACGTCTAAAGTGGAAGTGGGCTGGACACGTGGCTAGAATGACAGATGGGAGATGGACACAGCTGGTGACTAAATGGCAAGGCCCAGGCGGCAAGAGAGCCAGAGGCCGCCCATTAGAACGCTGGGATGATGAAATAAAACAAATAGCTGGAAAAGAATGGACACAGAAAGCGAAGGAGAGAAATACATGGAAAAAGTTGGAGGAGGCCTATACCCAATCGGGGCCTTAAACTAGACATAAATGTACATACCTATTTAATCTTTAAATGGTTTCAGTTTACGAAAAAGGACACAAGTGTCGAATGTAATGAATTGTTAAAATGTTATGAAATTTTTATACAAAATGATAATAAAATTGTAAAAACTATAAAAAAGAAATAATAAACTATAAGTAAAAGAATTGCTTGATTAATCATAATATGAATGTAAATGTATAAATAATGTTTTAAAAGCATGTTTAAGAATTTTAACAAAATTAATAATGATATTTAAAACTATGCTAAAAATAATTTTGAATGTAGTATAAGTAGAATGAAATGTAAAATGGTATGTTGAGTGTTTAAAAATCAAAAATGTTATCAATTGTAATTTTAAGGCAAATTAAGGCTATTTATTTATTATTATTATGCCTACCTAAAGAGTGTATTAGTCCCCATTATACCTCGCCTCCCCGTCTTTATACACTGATACACTGATCCCCTACAAACTAAAAAACTTTTTCAAAAAAAATGTAACCGCCTTCAAAAACAACCACAAAAAGTGAAAAATAATCTACAAAATAATTTTTCTTTCGGAAGTCGGTGCCTTTGTTTTTTTTTTCTATTCATTGTCTTTTTAGCCACCGACTTCCGAAAGAAAAATTATTTTGTAGATTATTTTTCACTTTTTGTGGTTGTTTTTGAAGGCGGTTACATTTTTTTTGAAAAAGTTTTTATTTTACTCTTTTTAGTTTAAATATTCAACCCTAATTCTTGTCAAGAACATTATTCTCTTACATGTGAACTAGAATTTTGTAATCCTTCGCACCGGTAATTACATCGCTCATGTACACAATATGATAATAAAATTCCATATCTCAAAAATTACTAAACCGATTTTGATGAAACTTGCAGCATTCTCTAAGTTAAATAATACCTAGTACAACAAAAAAAGAATTACTTAAATCGGACTTGTTGTTCCGGAGATATGCGAACACAAAGTAAATCAATCGATGTCTACTCCTTACTCTTGAGTTGTACCTTCCATCATCAGGTCATCCACCTGAGATGATGATTATCAGATGCAAATACTTGAACAGCTTTAGTAAATATATGAAAATGGTACTATGTGCCTATAAAATTTGAAGGTTGCCCTCGATTTCCCTGGGATCCCATCATCAGATCCTGACCTGATGATCATGGGACCAATGGGAAAGTATACCCTTTCAAACAAAAGAAAAATTTTCCAAATCGGTCCAGGCGTCTTCGAGAAATCGGGGACCATACATAAAAAAAAAAAAAAAAAAAAGATTCCGACGAATTGAGAACCTCCTCCTTTTTTTGAAGTCGGTTAAAAAAATCCGCAATAATATTATTATGGATATCCAAAGCTTCTCGCGTTAACTTCCCCGAATTCTTTTAGTGACTCTGCACTGCTGACTAACCCTTCCAATTACACTTTTTTTTTTATCGTGTCAAAAAATCCACGGTGTTCCTTCAATAGCCCTTTATGTACCAGGGTCACGATTACCGAGTGAGACAGTCCCGCGACCCCGGCAGGCTCTGGCCCTCTTAGGGGGGCCCCGTCAGATTGCTGACAGCTCTTTGAGGCGCGCGTGGAACACAACGTGCCCTCGACCCGGGCATGGTCCATGATCGGACAGCGAGCCACCCATTACTCGCCGCCCGCATGCCCGCGCCTACGGTGGCCGGAGATCGTCTTGCGACGTCCGTTGCCGTGGGCGTCTCCTGCTGCGACTGGGTCGTGAGGTGGACGCTGTCCTCTCCCTCAAGCGTTCCGCCTCCTCCTTTGCTAGCATTACTGCTTCAAAGAAGCTTCTGCTTTGCAGAAGGAGGCGACTGCTTAATTACACCTTAACAATTACACCTTAACCCACACGAATGCATTTCATAAAAGTGCCTCAGTGTAAGTGGACCCAAAATGTGGGTGAATGTGTTGCAGCCGCTTGGCCGTGACCTTGGGCCCAGCACAGGTATTACCGGTATGCGGTATAGGTACTTGGCTAACTTGTTTAGGTACCACCCGTTTTTTTACCTTTTTAGCGTGTGCTCAGGTAGCCGGACATTTTAGCACGTAGTGAGATTGTTGTGGTCTATGTAAAGGTTCTCAGCTTATGTATAGGTACGATTTGTTTTTTTTTGGTACCCAAAGTTGGATTGCTTATTTATTTTATTTTTGGAGTGCAATTGTTAATGGAATTTTTATTCAATAATCGCGCAAAATCCTTGCCACAGCACGTACTCCCATTTTGTTTGGAGACAGGACAGAATCGTTTGTCGCACCAGCGTGATGTCGACCTTCAGTGTGTCGCACAAGCGTGCATTTGAAATTTTGAACTATGGTGTGTCGCAGTACAGTTTTGTCGCACAAGCGTTCATTGCACTTCCGTTTGTCGCACTAGCGTAGTATACTCCATTTAAGCCACAGGATTGATGTTTTACTTAAAAAATATGTTCTCAATAAATAAGTAGGTAAATATAAAATAATATTTTGCTGTATAAATATGAGAAGGATCCGTTGCCATAACAAAACTAGCTGCTAATGGCACAAGATTATGCAACCACACTGGTATTACATAATGTAACAGCATGTTGGATATGTGGGCGGTGCTGCACTAACATAAGTAATAGGTCACTCGAGGCAAGTGTTTTTAACCGACTTCAAAAAAAAGTAAGTTCTCAGTTCGACCTGTATCTATGTTTGTCCGCGATTATCTCGCGTTTGGCTGATCCGATTTTGTTACGGTTTTCAGAAACTGTTCGTTACATTTTGGGGAAGCTTTTAGTATGCACTAATGCATATCCCGTGACTTTGCCCGCATGGATCATCATACTAAAGTGTTGTAGCGTAGTACATTATTCATAGATTTTCAATCCATAAGATACATTAGTCATTAATATTATTACATAACAAACAATTAAGCATCTCATTACACACATTATTAAATTGTTGAATACCAGTTCTTTTACATATTTATAGCTGGATTATACAAATTGAGGAAAAACAGAGAACATAGTACTGATTGGTGCAAAAGAAATAATTTAAATTATTTTGTGGTTATTCAATGGCTTCATGAACCTAATGTAACTGTTTTGATGTAAAACAGGAAAATCATGTTGCCAGGGACATTTTGTGTGACGGCCAGTCATGGATTGACCATTTTTGGTGAAGTACTCAGTAATGGGCATTCGTAATTGGGTTAGTCCATCAGGCTACGGTCACGTCGTACGTACCATAGTCAGGTATCGTCGACCTCATACATATTTTAACCATAATATGGATAAATATAAAAAATGTATACGAGTCTTAGAGATGTCCAATCAGAAGCAGCCGTCAGAAATTAAAGGAACGATATTTGGGTTGAAAAAGAATCTTGATTTCGGCTGTAGTCCACTACGGATACATACAAATTCACGCTTTTTTCCCAAAGTGGGAGTGGTGCTACAATCCCTGCATACACCTTTCGCCTTGTCCACGCTCATCCATCAGCTGTTATTCTCTATAAGAAATCTCATCCCGGGACTCTACGATGTATTCTTAGACGAGACGGCTTTGAGATCGTCTAATAGCGCAGCGTGAGCGGTGAGAGCTCACTCTGGATAGTGTCGCTGTCAGTAGCTTTGTGAATAGCAAACTTTAAGCCAGCTCTACACTATTCGCGAAGTTGCCTCGACGAAGTACTCGTCGAAGTTGATCGAAGTCCCGAAGTATGTGACTAAACACTCGTGCAACTTCGCGAGGAGCTCATTGACTCGGGCGCAAAAACCGACAACAAAATGGAAGTCGCCCGAAGCGAGCCCAGGTTGCACGAAGCGAAGCGAAGTTCCTTCTACACTATCGTATTAGCTCAACTTCGACTAACTTCGCGAGTAGTGTAGAACAGGCTTAAGTCACAGCGTGGCGTAAGCGCTGTGGCCGCGCGGTCACAACGATGTGTTTATAAAGAATACCAATGCTGGTCATATAAGTACATTGCGACTTGTGACTACGACGCACCTTTCAGAAGAACTTAAATAACGTCATCTTAAGATGTTAATCCCTTTGATCTAATAAAGGTAGATGTCTAATGAATCGCTTTATATGTAAGGGGCATAATAATAATACATATGCAACCGTGTTAACATTAATTAATGTCCATCTGATTAACACTGTGCATGTGTATATTAATTTTACTCCTCAACGGTATGTCGGTCGTAATGCTCTTAAAATTGTGCATCGTGAGGTTCGATTCCTAGTTCAATTTAAGTAGAAACCTGGTCTTCTGATGCCCCAGTGAATAGGCACTCTCTTGACTTAATATTATGGTACTTGGACATAAGTTTTGGTGTTTTCTAATACTTAGATAGAATACACCAAAACTTATGAGATCTACGGAGAAGAAGCTAAACCTCTACATATGCTGGAGAAATCAGCTGGCAATTTCAATCTTTGACGTCTTAAAACCAGGTTTATTCCGGCGAGTGAAAGTGACAGAGGTATAATAATAATAATATTCCACAACTATCACACAACGCCATCTAGTCCCAAGCTAAGCAGAGCTTGTGTTATGGGTACTAGACAACTGATAAACATACTTATATATTTCTAAATACATACATATTATAGATAAATTAAACCCAGACACAGAACAAATGATCGTGCTCATCACACAAACATTTGTCCTGGGTGGGAATCGAACCCACGACCTCCGGCATAGCAGTCAGGGTCACTAACCACTAGACCAACAGGCCTGTCAAACTATACAAGTCATCTAGCGCCATCTCATTCACTCACTAGAACAAGCCTGATTTTAAGACGTTGTAATACCCCCCTAGAGCAGTGGTGGTCCAGTGGTATCGGTCCCGACTTACGAGTTGTAGGTCGTGGGTTCGAACCCCGCCAGGCGCATTACTTTGTGTAATTTATTTCATCACCACTGCTCTCTAAGGTGAAGGAAAACATCGTGAGGAAACCGACATGTCCTAGAACCAAAAATTCGAAGACATGTGACGTCCACCAATCCGCACTGGGCCCGCGTGGTGGATTATGGCCCACTCCCTCTCACAGAGAGGAGGCCTGTGTCCCAGCAGTGGGAACATTATAGGCTGATGATGATGAATACCCCCCTGATCGAAACCAAACCTTCGGTCAGACACTCATCATTATCTACCTGCCCTTATCCCAATTTACTTGGGGTCGGCGTCGGTGCAACCTTCAGTCGGACACTAATTTGTTTTAATATGTAGATTTTAAACTGTATCACGAAGTTAGAAGGTTTATATTCGATTGGGAAAATGTGTCAGATTGAGGTAGGTTAATGAACTGACGTCTGTACTTACTTACTAACAGGCAGAGGTAGATTCCCTAGCACACGCGTCGGGGCTTTTATGAGGCTGACGCTATCTCGACTGCAATAAAAGATATAACAATATACAGGGTGAATTTTTCAAACCGAGCGTAATAAGATTGCGAAATGTCATTATTTCCCAGTATTTTAATAATACAGGGATGTGTTTTTTTCAAAATAAACGAACCCAATTCCTGGCTATGAATATTAACTTTACAAACAAGTTTTAGTTTTCAACCAAAATCGCTTTCGAGACTCCTTTCAGTATTTTTCACTATTCCTCATAGATTCTAATTTGGAAATCCACGTCCAGACAGAAAATTCAGCCTGTATAAAGGCGCTCCCTCACCGCGAGCATTCACCTGTAATAACGTTACAGATTCGAAAATTTCATCGGTGAGGGAGAACAATCGAGCATCACAATGCGCACCTTTTATCAAATCTATACTAAATGTACGCGAAAGCTCGTCAGTCAGGGAGGCAGTATTGTAATGTAATGCTCAAAGTCGAATCTATATCGTTAAATTACACGCGAATGCTCCCGGTGAGGCCTTAATGTACTTAAAAGAAATAAAGTTTTTGACAGATTAAAAATTTTATTGGATTACAGATGTATTTTCGCATCTTGCACATGTTTCAGGTCAGCCGTCACACTGGTCGGCTTTTCTTATAAATGACTATATTAATTCTTATATTTTCTTTTATTAATGACGTAAGACATGATATTCAGGGCTTGTGTCAGGAATTCACGTTACCAATGGAAAGAAGTCACGTCCTCAATTTAAAAAATTACAAATGGGAAAATTTGGATGTTTTGATGGATGTTTGTTATTAATCATCATCATCATCATCATCATCAGCCTATAATGTTCCCACTGCTGGGACACAGGCCTCCTCTCTTGTGAGAGGGAGTGGGCCATAATCCACCACGCGGGCCCAGTGCGGGTTGGCAGATGTCACATGTCTTCGAATTTTAGGTTCTAGGACATGCCGGTTTCCTCACGATGTTTTCCTTCTGTAGCGTTGTAGTCGATTTTCTAAAAAATCAACTAAACGCGCCTCACTAGTAACGCGCCACATCCCTAATCTTCCACATACGAACGCGTCATCGCTTGGCGGCGTTCGTGTGTGGCTATATAAACTCACGCGGTTCACTATACGGCCTCTTTCTTTTACGAAGCCTCAATACAACAACCCCAACCTAAACGGGTAAGTGCTCATGTGATTTCGATTGTTCACTGTCCTGCCAGATCGCATTTCTATGTATTTCTTTGTCTGCGCGGTCTGGCAGCCATTTTATTGTATCAGCGTCACTATAACCATTACTGTCGAAAAGCTTTAATGTAAATCATCACCTTTTCTTCATTGCACCTCATTGTGAATGCGCCCACATGCTTCTCGCATCCTACGCTATGCTTACCTCGCAACGCTGTGCCTAGCTGCTCGCTTAAATCGCCTGGCCACGCGGCGAGGAACCTTCAAGAATGCCTGGGGCATGTGCGCGCATACCTACCTCTAATTGTAAGCCACCGCGATGGGTGAGTCTTCCACCAATCCCCTTGCTTTGGGCTTGCGGCTGAGGGACCCACACATCGACGGAGGCTTGCAGAGCTACGGCACGACGCTGACGCACGCACCCTTCTCCGCACTCGTTCCAGGGTTCCAGGCTACGGCTAACATCCCGACTTACGGCTCCAAATTAAACCGTTAGGCGTCCCGCTGCCTCCCTGCCTACCGCGGGAGAAAGACGCCTAACAAGCCGCGCGGCCGCTAACGCCGTCGGACGTCTCGTGGGTGAGACCCACGCCGCCACGTGCCTAGCAGAAGGCACTCCCTGCCTACCTGCCTGTCGGCCACCCACGCGGCGCGTGGGTACCGAGACCCCACGCCAGCCGCGTGTGGAGGTCCCTGCCTGAGCGGGCCACGTGCCCTGCTGTGCCCTGCCTGCGCGGGCCACGTGCCTAGCGGAAGGCACTGCCTGCCTGCCTACCTACCTGCCGGCGGACGCGTCTGCCACGCGCTCGCCTCCTGCCCTGCACCGTCGTCTTCGGCGTTCTAAAGCCCAGGGCAGTACCTTTCTTACCAAGTGACCAGTGACAGTGCTTAGAGACCGTAGAACCTACTACCCTGAATCTATTCTGTGTGCTCATGCTCTCTTAATAAATGTATTAAGTGACGGTTGGTTTTATTATCTATCCACCTAGAAACCCGCATGCCACAGTGGCGCCCACTCGGCTAGGTTCTCTAGGTGCTAGCACTGGTCACTTCTTCCTATACTCTCCATCGTGGTGGTAAGTACCTATGTTGTGTTGTAACTAATCCATTAAACTGTGTATCCCCTTACTGCGGCCAAGACACCCTTAGCCTAACCACGGTCCTGTGAGTCTGCTTGACCGGCAGTGAGAAAGTCATTTCCTCCTACCTTTTTCCTTTCTATATTCCGTCTGTTACCTGTAGGTGTCGAGGTGCAGACATCCTGATCTACTAACACTGTGCTAGGGTATAGAAAAATGATTTGTAAACGATTGCAGTCAATGAGCTCTCACCCGGTGTATCTTAGTAGTCATCCTTGCTTACCTATTTTCTATAGCTGCTTCCTAGATAGTTACCTAAATCTAAAATTATTACAAAACTTAAATAGAATTTTATAAAGTAATAATAATAATTCATAATAATAATCAAAACTAAAACTAAAATAAAAGAATCTCAATGTAAATTTATTTAATGCTATAAAAAATATACCTACATTCTAATTATATAATGCAAAAACAATGTTCTATATTAAACTAATTTCTAATTAAATCTACTTATTCTAATAAATTAATTGCTAAACAATCTATGAAACTACAGGAGGAAATAACTCTTCAACTCTAGTCAAAACTAAATAACTAAACTTCTATAATTATATAAAATATAACTTTTATCTAGGATACCTACATTACAACACAACGCAACTTTTGAAAAATATAGAATTTATTAATTCATCTACTTAGACCTACCTAGCTTACACCACAACTAAATAATACTATTGGAGAAATATCTAACTTCTATCAATCCAACTATCTATCTTGTTCATCTCTAAAACTATCAGACTAAATAATCTAAAATAACTAACTAAAATAAATCTGCAAAAACTAACTAGAATTAATCTACAAAAAGTAACTAAAATCAATTTAAATTAAATCTAGCTAAACTATCCTAACTAATGAAACCAGTAGTTCCACCTACATAACTAAATAATGTTCAATGTTCTGTTCTACAAAACTCAAAAAACTAGTAAATAATAGTATTTCAACCTACCGACCTATAGGCTGAGCACTTAAGATTTCTCTCTAACATCTTTGACTCTACATCAAGATGCTGAACTTAGGTTCTCTCTCTAACCTATTGGTCACTATAGTTTACCTTGCTGAAGGTTTACTCTAGAAGTACTAACTACCTACTTGAGTAAAAGAACATTGTAGCAGCTTATAGTTGGAAGTCTACCTGGTTACTATGAATAGTAATTATTCTCTAAATTCTAGAACTAATTTCTCTAAATACCTACTTAATATAAAAAATAAACTAATTTAACTTGTTAAAATTTTTAAATTTAAACTTTTCTTCTTTTTCTAAAACTTTTACCTATCAATATGCCTTGGCATGTCAAGGATTTATGGTGGAGCTATCCATCATAACTCCCGTAGGCCTAGCTAATACTAACTAGTGTCTGACTCACTACTGGGTCAGACGATGCCAAGGGATCTACGACCATTCTCCACCTGGTTGTAGGAGGTATACTTGTACCAGAGATTAAGTCTCTTAATCTCCGGCGTGCAGCTTCTACCGCTTTCGCCGTCTACCTTAGATAGCTATAACCTAATTATAGTTATACTAATGGCACACCAAAATGCCTAATTTAAGTTTTTTAAATAAAAATAGACTGATCAACTTTTATAAAACTTAATTTTAACTAAGAAAAGTGATTAAAATGTAACTAAATAAAATTTTAAAACTTAACCTTTTATCTAACTCTGACTAAAAAACTAAACTCAATTAAACTATTAAAACTACTTACTATAATCCTCTTTCACTATATAATAACTTTAAAATGGCATAGTCCAAAATAACTATTCTAACAACTGTAGGTACTACATACCACAGTTGAATCTTGTATCAGCCTAACCCGATAACAAGTCTAAGGGATTTGGCCCTACCCCAGATTCCTTGGTGATATCACTACATGATATCCACCTAAACTACTTGGTTCCCGGTCCTACCCCGGTTACCAATCTTGTGCCAGTCTACCCTGGTAACAAGTCTAAGGGATTTGGCTCTACTCCAGATTCCTTGGTAATATCATCACGATATCTACCTAAACTACATGGATCCCGGTCCTACCCCGGTTTCCAAACTTGTACCAGCCTAAACTGGTAACAAGTCTAAAGGATTTGGCCCTAAACCAAATCCAATCAGTGAATATCACTACATGGTATTTACTTGCTACTTTTATATACTGGTGCTGCCCAGTTATATACTAACTATGAGCGGATCGCAACTCAAAAAATAAGCCTTTGCGTGAAAACTACCTATTATTTAACTTTTGTTCTAAACTCTAAATAACTAAAATTCTGTCACATAAGCACTAAACCTAAAACCTAATCTAACTTTGTCACTTCGTATGATTGTTGAACGCATGTACCTTAAATCTACCAAAAACTAAACTTTCTTATAAACATAACCATAAAACTAAACTTTCTTTATAGTTCCTACTTCTATAACTTCGTTCAATCACTAGATATCACAATGGGCGTAGTTATCGTTGAAATTATTACCTATCTATATTCCTAGTAAGCTAATTAAAATTCTATCAATAATTATTTGATCTAACAGCATGTCCTAAGATAACCTAGAATGTCGTTGACGGATTACATTTTGAACTGACTGACAGCTGAGACTTGTCAACTTTGACAGTTGTTTTGGTCATGGACTATAGGCTTTTCGAACTTCGTCAATTACATTTTCGGATATTCTCGCCGAATCTCAATCTAGAATAGACATTGATCGTGGACCGAGACCTAGATCAATTCTATCATAGACATTGAACATGGACCTGAAAGGTCAGCTCCAAATATTTTTTAATGGCATGTTTTTTTTTTAATCTTTTACTTGGATTTTGCTAAATGAATTTTATTTTAAAATAAATATTAATTTAAAATATTTTAAAACAAGACTTAATAAATTCAAAAACTTAATAAAAAAAAATTTAGCCTTTGACAAAATTTTTATTTTGAACAAAATTTTTTTTAAACAAAATTTTTTTTTGAAAATTTTTTTTTTTCAAAAACTTTTTAATTATCTTAACTAGACTCCTTCGAACTTGAACTTACATTTTTACTAAACCTATACAACTTCAAGTTCACAGTGTTCTATATTTTTTAAATCTTAACTACATACATGACAACGTTCAACAATCAACAACGGAGTATACTCTTACCTAGGTAGCTAGATACATTACCCTGCGTTTTAACATCTTGGTTACCGAACCCTACGGAGATTCACTTGCTGTTATTATCTTGTGCTTTTCCAACTGACTGTCTTGAGTTAAACTACACTACTATTAGTTTACCTCTTGTATGATATAGTAAGTCACTGACTTAGGACTACTTCCAAGTCAGGGACGGACATAGTATGAATGGATGAATGATTGATGGAATGGAAGCACATGAATGGGATGTATGAACGTTATGGTAGTCAGTTAGTGGTTCAGGCCTTCTAGCGGATTTTCCCTAGGGAAAATCCTTTCATAGCAGCCGGGGTACTGTAGCGTTGTAGTCGATTTTCTAAAAAATCAACTAAACGCGCCTCACTAGTAACGCGCCACATCCCTAATCTTCCACATACGAACGCGTCATCGCTTGGCGGCGTTCGTGTGTGGCTATATAAACTCACGCGGTTCACTATACGGCCTCTTTCTTTTACGAAGCCTCAATACAACAACCCCAACCTAAACGGGTAAGTGCTCATGTGATTTCGATTGTTCACTGTCCTGCCAGATCGCATTTCTATGTATTTCTTTGTCTGCGCGGTCTGGCAGCCATTTTATTGTATCAGCGTCACTATAACCATTACTGTCGAAAAGCTTTAATGTAAATCATCACCTTTTCTTCATTGCACCTCATTGTGAATGCGCCCACATGCTTCTCGCATCCTACGCTATGCTTACCTCGCAACGCTGTGCCTAGCTGCTCGCTTAAATCGCCTGGCCACGCGGCGAGGAACCTTCAAGAATGCCTGGGGCATGTGCGCGCATACCTACCTCTAATTGTAAGCCACCGCGATGGGTGAGTCTTCCACCAATCCCCTTGCTTTGGGCTTGCGGCTGAGGGACCCACACATCGACGGAGGCTTGCAGAGCTACGGCACGACGCTGACGCACGCACCCTTCTCCGCACTCGTTCCAGGGTTCCAGGCTACGGCTAACATCCCGACTTACGGCTCCAAATTAAACCGTTAGGCGTCCCGCTGCCTCCCTGCCTACCGCGGGAGAAAGACGCCTAACAAGCCGCGCGGCCGCTAACGCCGTCGGACGTCTCGTGGGTGAGACCCACGCCGCCACGTGCCTAGCAGAAGGCACTCCCTGCCTACCTGCCTGTCGGCCACCCACGCGGCGCGTGGGTACCGAGACCCCACGCCAGCCGCGTGTGGAGGTCCCTGCCTGAGCGGGCCACGTGCCCTGCTGTGCCCTGCCTGCGCGGGCCACGTGCCTAGCGGAAGGCACTGCCTGCCTGCCTACCTACCTGCCGGCGGACGCGTCTGCCACGCGCTCGCCTCCTGCCCTGCACCGTCGTCTTCGGCGTTCTAAAGCCCAGGGCAGTACCTTTCTTACCAAGTGACCAGTGACAGTGCTTAGAGACCGTAGAACCTACTACCCTGAATCTATTCTGTGTGCTCATGCTCTCTTAATAAATGTATTAAGTGACGGTTGGTTTTATTATCTATCCACCTAGAAACCCGCATGCCACACTTCACCGTTTTGAGAGCAGTGGTGATGAAACAAATTACACAAAGTAATGCGCCTGGCGGGGTTCGAACCCACGACCTACAACTCGTAAGTCGGGACCGATACCACTGGGCCACCACTGCTCACTGCTGTTATTAACACGTCAGAATAACTGAATAGATCTGGATCAAACTTTGGTACAGACTACAGAGATTACGTTATACTCTGAAATTATACCTAAGATAAAGTAGTGTTTGATGTTCCCGTGGGATAATTTTGAACATTCCGGGCAACTGTTAGTATTAAGTATTTAATTACAATAATATTAGACTAGCTTCTGCCAGCGACTTCGTACGCGAATCCTGTTGCTTATGCCAGCGACAATGGGGTCGTCAAAATCGAAGATCTGAAACGTCTGATGTCGAATTCTTAGAGCCTGGGGACGGGAAAACAACGGGACGCGGATGACGATTCCAGACGTTCCAGATCTTTCATTTTTGAAAGTCAACAGGAAATGCCCATCAGACTAAACAACTCTTGCTAAGATGTTATTCATATAAATATGTTATAGTATAGCTGGGCTCTTGGAATTCCACATCAGTTTTTCCAGATCTCAATTTTCATACGTCAACTGAGAGTGCTCATTAGGCTGAACAACTCTTGCTAAGACGTCATTTCTATATATGTTTTAGTGTAGCTGGGCTCTTGAAGTTCCACATCAGGTGTTCCAGATCTTCAGTTTTTATACGACAACAGGGAGTGCTCATCAGGCTGAACAACTCTTGCTTAGACGTCATTACTGTACATGTAATAGTGTAGCTGGGCTCTTGGAGTTCCACATCAGGTGTTCCATATCTTCAAATTTATTTTCTCAGCAGAAAATGCTCATCACGCGAAACAATTTTTGCTACGGCGCTATTTTTGTATCTCTTATAGTTTAGCTGATCTGTTGCAGTTCTGCATCAGGTGTTCAAGTTTCCAAGGTAAATTATAGCCTATATGTTGCCCAGAATTAATAGCTATACAACAAAAAAAAAAAAAAAAAACAATCAAATCCGTCCAGTAGTTCCGAAGATTAGCGTGTATGGAGTAACTTCTCCCGTTTTCCTAACATTTCCCTTCACTACTCTGCTCCTATTGATTGTAGCATGATGAAAAGTATACTATAACCAGCGCAGGAGTATGAAAAATAATTGTACCAAGTTTCGTCAAAATCCGTCGAGTAGTTTTTGTTTCTATAACGGTTATACAGACAGACAGACAGACAGACAGACAGACAATTATTTTATTAATTGCATTTTTGGCATCAGTATCGATCCCTAATCACCCCCTGATAGTTATTTTGGAATTATATTTCATGTACAGAATTGACCTCTCTACAGATTTATAAGTATAGATATAGATAGATAGATAGAAGAAGATAGATTAGGCAGTAGAAGATAACATAACATTCAATCAACGTAAACGATGATGGTAATGTCGCACAAATTTAAGTTGATATATAAAAATCTTACTAGCGACATCTATTTTTGCCATACCTATTACTGGAATCAAATATAGCAGCTCACAATTTAGGACCCATTAATATTAGTAGTAATTTTTACCCGTGGTGCTAGGCAACTGGGCTTCTCCCAGTTGTAATGTCCCTTTGTGCCTATTGGCCTTGTTTTGTTCTGTCTCCTGTTTGCATGGAGGGAAGTGGAAACATATTTTTCCTACTCCTCCACTATTCTTTTCTGATTAATTTCGTTGCAGGATCCAAGACAGGTAAATTCATTCTCCGGGACACGTCGAGCTTCATTGTCTCGGCGCTTTTCTGGTGGTTGCCACTGTTGATTCTGGCTCTCAGGAAGTCAGGAGTTGCAGCTGGTTTTGTCCCAAATAATAATAGCGACATCTGTGGAACAATAGTGGAACTAAAGTCAAAATTCTGTTTCGCAATAATGTGAATGTCTCTGCAAGTTTGGGACGTAATCGTAGAAAAACGATATAAAGCCTACCCCTTTCTGGTTGGAGGTAGGTACGGTCTCTTAAAAAACGGAGTACGTAGAAACTTTATATCTTGTTTCTTATACTGCTAAACTTCTTCCCCAAAGGGTACCCATCCCACAATGGACGTCAGCGCAGCCTTTAAGCAACGTGACGACATAAATGTACTTAATGCATGAAATGTAATTTAAGGTAGTTACATCAGCCGAACCGAATTCGACCCGAAATAGTAATACCGAAAGTAAGAAATCCTATTGGAATGCAAACCACTTGGTGTCAAATCAAACGCTGACATTGTTGACAAACAAATTCGCACATTGAACACAGCTGCTCATAAATTCATAATATTGTTGACGTAATGTTTCGAAAAACGTGACAAACAGCGCGCCGCTCAAATATCTTGGTAATTGTTCCAGAATAACGCACGTGCTTCTATAAGTACCAAACAATTTGAGGGAAAGAATAAAACTTGGAAAATTGCGCAAGCCAAAGAAACAACTTTTTTAAAAGAAGCCGGTGCTATAATAGCCGGAGAAATTGTGAACAACTTGTTTACCAACCCCTTTTTAATCACACACCTTCAAGGGGTTATTTTTTAAATTCACGCAATAGAAACTGGGGGCTTGTTTTGCTTATGTAAATATATTTTGACGTGCCATTTGGACGAAAAATAATTTTGATAGTTACGTAGGTTTTATTATTAAGCTTTACCATTTTGTATTTACATTAGTATTAATATTTATTTATTAATATGTATTCGTATGTTAAAGGTTAGGTTAGCCACTTATTTACGGTTTTTATTTCTCTTCTCACACACTATAGCCTACATTTCTCCTTTCACGAATCTACTTTCAGTATTTTCAATAGAAATAAGCAGTACCCGTGCACTCAGTTCTATGTTATAATTATCTATCCTGTGTGTACCTACTTATACAGTAAAATAAATAATTACACTCTGTCTATGCCGATTCGAAACGTAGTAAGGAATTTAGTAGCTTTGTTTTAGAGTTTAAAACAATTCACGTAATCACAAAATTTGCCCAAACTATACACAGGTATATCGACGTAAACCTACAAAACATTTGGAGTAAGTACTGTATGTCGTCATAGTTCATAAAAATAAATAGTTTCCTTGGCAGCGCCACCTGGTGTCACGTAGCGGCATTACGTTTTATGTAATGTACATGTTAACATGTATTTAGGAACACATTGTGCCTCGTAATGGGTGCGTTTGGCCCCGAAATTCAGATAAACTATTGTTTGTTTACTAAATCACTGCCTTGAATGTAGTTTTGGAGATGATGGATAACATAGGGTAGCACCAGGTATTTCAAAATAAGGAAGAAAAGACATTCATAATTATAATTCCCAAGGGCTTCTTCTATTTGGTGATTTCCGGCCACCGTGTATAGCCGTAGGCGCGGGCATCTAGACGGCGAGTAGGTAATGGTAGACTCGATGTTCGATCATGGACCATGCCCGGGTCGAGGGTGAAACGCGTGCCGGGGTCGCGGGACT
Organism: Agrotis clavis; assembly: GCA_954870645.1. Taxonomy (NCBI): domain Eukaryota; kingdom Metazoa; phylum Arthropoda; class Insecta; order Lepidoptera; family Noctuidae; genus Agrotis; species Agrotis clavis. The sequence continues at coordinate 27,547,894 of OX940920.1, read as the reverse complement.
ATCTACACAGGTAACTGTGACCCTGACACGTAAAAGGCTATTGAAGGAAGACCATAGATTTTTGAAAAGTAGGAGTCTGCGTGCGGCGAATAATGGGCGACTCGCTGCGACCGACGACGGCGCGTTGTGTTCCACGCGTACCTCAGAGAGTGTCAGGATAATTGACGGGCCCTTTAGAGGGCCAAAGCCTGTCGGGGTCGCGGGACTTACCGAATTACCGTGACTCTAGAAGCTAAAGGGCTATTGAAGGACACCGTGGATTTTAGTCACTGTCCCACTTTGCCCTGGGTGGGAGGACTCATTTGATGATTTAACAACGATAAAAAAGTACGGGTCTTACAGTCCCTTCTGCTCCACCCAGGGTGGGAGGACTCATCTGATTATTTTAACAAATGACTAGGACAAACAATAGTCTCTGGATCTGGATCTGGATCTGGATTTCTAAACTAAACGAAGACTGGAAAAAAAGTACTGGAATGCTTAACGCATGAAGTTATGTCACTAAAGTGCAAACCAACCACACAAACATATTCTGAATTACTTCCGAGGGAAATATGCCAAAAAAATAATGAATGAAACCTCGACTAACAAGATTGGGTTCATAAAGTCAATGCAAGCCACAAACAAAATGCTCTCGAACTAGTTTGTCACATCAAAGCGGCATTATAGCAGAAATTATGTAGATGTCCGAATTAATTTACATGTAAATGTTATGAACATCACAACAAGGAGTGCAGAAGGCGAACTCATAAAAAAACTATGTCACTAAGTAGAATTTAATGTCAGCCACTAACAAGATGACATGGCTCTTAACATTATGTCAAGGAACAACCATTGACAACTTACCACGCTAACCAGAATATTGAGACTTTTCATTGTCTCCAAAAGTGATGTTACTTCATTGTAGGTTTTAAAAAGAGCGGCAGTTACAGGTTTACAGTTTTGATCATTTCGGGAACCCATACTCATACTCGTATAATTATATTCCTGTAAACTTCCACAACTAAGATGAAGGTGTAAAGACTAAAGCTGCGAACAAATTATCGGACGCGTCCGTCAGCCGCGGCTAAGAGACGCGGCTTATTCATTATCTAGCCAGTACATTTAATACTACACTGTGAAAATTGTCGGTCGTAAGACGCGGACGTGACCTTGAGCGTTCGGACGTCCGAAAAGAATCTAGCCGGCTTGGTGTTCGTGCATCCGAAGACGTCGTCCGAACTACCGTGCACACTGCTAAGCCGCGTCCCTTAGCCGCGGCTGACGGACGCGTCCGATAATATGTGCTCAGCTTAAAAATTAATGGGTCACAAGACTGTCTTAAACTGACTGATTCTGGGGGTCACGGTGCCCTTTAACCCTTTGCATTCCCGTGAACCGAAAGAACAGAGTGAACTTTTAGTGTGTAAGAGTCTAACAGTCCCTTCCGATCCACAAAAGGAGGAAAGACTCATTTGAAGATTTTAACATCTCAAAGAACAAAGCCAGTTTCTTACCAGCAGCGATTCGTGTCTAAACATTCATCTACCCCTTCCAGCTTTCTCAGATCCACTACTCACTGTGTACCTTCTGCAACCACTGGCATATCTCGTGATACACGTAAGGCTGGTCATCTGGGCCGTCAGTCTCGCCCCTGACCTTGGCGGCGATGTAATCGTGACATCGCGACGTGATCGCCATGCTAACGTCTCTGGTCGCGGGGAATAACTTGAAGGCTGAAACCCGGTGCCGGTGATAAACCTCAGACAAAGGTGATCGGAATATAATCAAGTCATTAATAGGCCCTTGACATAATTTGTTTTGCAGCCTGCTTTACATCTATGAAAAGCATGTCAAATATGTGTCTCAGGATTAGTTTTTTTTTGCGAGAGTAGATACTGCTGTATTAGTTTAACTAGAAGCCAACTCCACCTTTATTTCAGCGTGTTAAAATCATCAAATGAGTCCTCCCACTCAGGGCAGAGCAGGAGGGATTGACTAAAATCCACGGTGTCCTTCAATACCCCTTTACGTTCCGGGGCTACGGTAGCTGTTAGTCCCGCGACCCCGTCAGGCTTTGGCCATCTAAGGGGGGGGGCCCATCATTATGCTGACACTCTTTGAGGCGCGCGTGCAACACAACGCACCGTCGACCCGATCATGGTCCATGGTCGGACAGCGAGTCGACCATTACTCGCCGTCCGCGTGCCCGAGCTGACTCCGACTTAAGATATAAGCTGAGGTTCTGCATATTTTTCCACCCAGGGCATTGTGCTGACACTCTTTGAAGCGCGTGGTACACAACCGGGCATGGTCCATGGTCGGACAGCGAGTGGCCCATTACTCGTCGTCCGCATGCCCGACTTCATAGATAAAATAATTTGGGGTTGGTAGAGGCACCGCAGTGCCTCTGTCGGAGTCTGGTGCCAAAAAGTTTTAATAATTGTGTACCGTCGTCCTAATAAAAACCTTTTCTTTCTTTCTTCTTTCGTCGTCGGTGCGCAAGAGTTCTAAGCTCTTCTGGATGAGCTCCATTTCAGGTCTCTTTTTTACTTCTAGGCTGACGTCAAAAGAAAACATTGCAAGAATTAAAAAAATCTTTGCAGGAAATCACTTACCGAATCGGTGAGATATTCATTTTCTGTATTGGTCAAAATATGATGTTATCATAAAACGTGTTATTTTTTTGTTCATATTGTTGACTTTGAGTATTGTTGTTTTGAAAAAACAAACACATAAATACGAGTCCTACATAATAATTTTCAAAAAAATGGCCATCAAAAAGTCGAAAACCCGTACAGTCAACTACGTAGTTTTTTTACAATTTCCTAGACAACGATTTGAAATAAAGGCTCGTTCTCAAGGATGTGTCTAATTAGCTATTTTAGTTGGTGTACCACTAAATATATTATGTTAAATTGGAGGTGTTCTTGGAATAAGTGTAAATTTATGGATTCAGACGGTGTGTGTGTTATTCCCCGTCTCCAGATGGCCTTGCATAACTTTGCAGAAAACCTCACGTAAAGAATGATTTTTGAATTCAAAACAATTAACAATAGCTTGGGTTCTTGAGAAAAGCATTGATTTATGTGACAAGCTCAATTTGTAGGGCAGAGTAAGCTCAAGGTAGGGGTGGTGTAAATGGTGAACGTGATGGTAAAGATCCACCGTTACTGAAAAGGGATGAATCCAACGTTATATTACCAAACGAAATTTTGAAAATTATCTCTCGGAAATCGGAAATCCGGATAAAAACTATCATGACTGTGTGAATTCATTTAAAAACTGTCTCTGTACAAAATTTTATTCAAATTTGTGCATTAGTTTTTGCGTGAAAGAGAAACAAACATCCATCCACATATCCATCCATCTATCATTACAAACTTTCTCATTATTTTATAATATATAGTAAGATATGTAACGTGTAGATGTATGATGTATGTATTGAATTAGTCTGAAGATTTTATTCTTAATCTTCAGACTAATTCAATATTATGAACGAATTGATAATTTTCATTTCAGTGATCGTTCAAATTTACATAAGACACGTTAATGTTGCGGTCACGACTGTTTGACCAGTTCTTAACATCTTTTGTCACATTTTTAACAAGAGTGTTAGCATTTTCATCAAACATACCATTATAAAAGATTTTCCGAGGAAAGAAAAATGCGACCACGAGCTGGATTTGAATCTGCGACCTCTGGATCCAGTACATTTGGTCCTACCGACTGAGCTATCCTGTCCTGGCAACCAACCGGTCCTGGCAAGAAACGTCGAATTCTTCCTTTCCTTACGGTGATGTTTCTTGTGATTTTTTTTAACAGAAAATCTTTGTTTTCGACACATGCGTTATTGCGTACCCATAATATTTAAACTATTTGACATTATTGTGTCTGTCGTTTGTGAAGGGATAGACCTACCTCTCGCTAATTTCGTGTATTATGGGGCAGGCCTATTGCCGTCAAGCGGACACCTATTTTCTTGTTGTTTTTTATTTATATACACTCGAGAGCAATGAATCCGGGTCACTTAAAGAATCCTAAAAATCTCGGAAACTAAAAATGCTAGGTTAATGCAATAAATTGTATTTAATAGACAATGTAATACTCCTTAAAAGAAGGTGTTAAAACTTCTTAGTTATTGTAAAGTTATATCATAAAAAAATCAAATTTGAAAAAGGGCCACTTTCGAAGATGGAACTACGAAATTACAGCATTTGGTTTTGCTTTTGTTTGTAATCTGTCATTTATGCGGGTACATAAACCATGTTGATAGTGCTCTATATTCATTATTCAAGCTGAAATTATGTCGCTTACGCCTGAAGAATGCACCAGAATACTTACAATGCTGGAAACCGGCCGGAGTCAGCGCGATACAGCCAGGACTGTCGGTGTGTCGCTGTCAACAGTACAAAGAGTACTCCGACGTTACAAAGAAACTGGTTCTAACCTACGCAGACCAGGAACGGGCAGAAACAGGTGTACTACAGCACGAGAAGACCGATACTTGGTGAACACCATGTTTCGAAATCGCTTTCTCACAGGAACTGAACTCACCAATCAGTTTCGACGCCTCGGAGGAAGTAACCCAAGTGCATGGACAGTAAGACGTCGGCTTGCTGAATCTAACTTAAAACCCCTTAGACCTGCAAACGGCCCTAAACTGGAGCGTGGGCATCGTATTTCAAGACTAAGATATGCCCAGAGCCACGTAAATTGGAGTATTGAAGATTGGTCAAAAGTTATGTTCTCCGACGAATCAAAATTTATGCTCTACAAGCACGATGGAAGACACAGAGTGTATCGAAGACCAGGGGAAAGATTCAAGCAAGCATGCATCGAAGAAAAAGTAGCCTACGGTGGTGGGTCTGTACTTTTGTGGGCCGGAATTTCTTCTGAAAGTCGCACAGAGCTGGTGATCATAGAAAACGGCTCTTTAACTAGCGTAAGATATGTGGAAGAAATCCTCAATGATCACGTTGGTCCATTTATGGTCAATTTAGGTGAGGATGCTATATTTATGCATGACAATGCCCGACCTCATACAGGTAGGATTGTGAATGACTACCTTCAAGAGATGAACATTACTCGTATGGAGTGGCCAGCGCGCAGCCCGGATATCAACCCGATCGAGCATGCTTGGGACGAGCTAGGCAGATGCGTAAAACAACGAAACCCTCCCCCAATCACGCTTCGTGAGCTCAAAATTGCTCTCACAGAGAAATGGGAGAATATTCCCCAAAATCGTATAAGGAACTTGGTGTACAGCATGCCAAACCGCGTAAACGCAGTAATGGAAGCACGAGGAGGCAATACGAAGTATTAAAATTCAAGAAAATCGTAATGAAGTTCAAAAATTTAATGTTTCCTGTTTTTGTTTTAAGGAGAGATCAGCAGTTTTTTTCTTTATGTAATTTTGTGTTAATAAAATGTATGGTGACTCATATTTTTTTTTACTTTCATTTAAGGAGTATTACATTGTCTATTAAATACAATTTATTGCATTAACCTATCATTTTTAGTTTCCGAGATTTTTAACATTCTTTAAGTGACCCGGATTCATTGCTCTCGAGTGTATTTCAGACTGTGTTCTGTTTATCTTTTCATTTTTTAGCTGTTAAATGTATGTAACTGTGTGTAGTACATCGTACTAATATTATAAATGTCAAAGTTTGTGAGTATGAATGGATCGATGTTTTTTTACTCTTTCAAGATTTCAGAGAAAAAACTAATGTACGGTTTTTATGGAGTTTGGTGTACAGATAGTTTATAACCTGGATTAACATATGGAGGATATTTTTTATGGCTGTTTTATCTAGACGTGGAAAAATTTTAGAGTGGTAGCTGGTGATACCGCTGGCAACAGCTAGTTTTCAATAGTATTATAATTAAAGCGCTGTTATTGAACCAATAATTATTGTAACAATTGTACTGAGTGTAAAAATAGTTCCTCTCGACATACTATATTGTCCTGTAGTGACCACCAAATAATAATTTAATAAACATTTTGTAATTCCGAATCCCAATGTTGTTTTGATTTTATCTTTATGTAACCTATTGCTGTTGCTTTTAGTTGAAATTCTTCCTGCTATTATTTAACAAATTAAACGAATGCTAAAGTTCTTTGGGTTAAATTGTTTCTGATTTTAATTTTTGTGACATTTTTGTTGATATAATTTTCCTGCTACGGATATAAATTAAAAAAAGATGTTTTCCGCCTCTGTTTGCCTCTGTTGGCCACTCAATGGAAATATTTATAAATATGTGTCACGTGCTTCTTTTTAGCAAGTACTGCACTTGTTTCCCCCATCAAAAATGAACAGGTGCTCCGTGAAGGAAAATCGTATCTTGCGACGTAACAATGTGGCCCATGATGATGTAAATAGCCGGAAAAAAGGGGAAAATAAAAGAAAAGTCGAATGCAAAGAGGGTGTTGAAGTGAAAATATGGATATCAATTACGAAAAAAACGTTGCTACCCACAGACATATTATTTTTGCTATTAACGTTTTCGCAAAATTTTAATATTTCTACATTATTTTTTTCCCTTATTTTTCATAGATATTTTTACAAAAAGAAGAACATTCAAAGACGCCCGCCACCAGCATCGGGAACAGGGCTACCGGTGGTCACGACACTTGTCTTGAGAGAGGAACCTTCTAACAATACGGACCGTGTTCAGAGGTATTACCTTCTAGCATGATTATGGCATAATATTTGTTGTATTTCATTTTGGCATAATTTGTTGTTGCATAGTTTATTAGCAGAACAAAACCGAGCATAAAGCCACACTATCGTGGTCGTCTTATTCTTGATTGAAAGCTATACAAAACCAGTATAAGGTGACAGATTGACGTGCTTTGTGTACTGCTGGTAGAGCAAACTAGCTTGGTTATGGGTCAATTTGTAAGATTGTCATCAACATGCTAGAATGAAGATCACTAGTCTCCTCAATATAGACTTAGTCTCTCATTGCATTACTAAATAGCCAAGGTTTAAGATAATTCATCTGCCTGCCTTTCCCCAACTATATTGGGGTCGGCTTCCAGTCGAACCAAATGCAGCTGGATATCAGTATTTTACTCGAACATGGAGCGACAGCCTATCGGACCTCTACAACCCAGTAACTGGGTAATACGATACCCTGTTGTAAGACTGGTTGTTAGACTTTAGAACTTCTGACTAACAGTAACGACTATTATAGATCTACAAATGACAGCCGGGACCAACTACAAAATAGCCTAGGTTGACAAATTAATAAAATAATGTACCTGACTGACCTTGATCTCATGTCATCATCATCAGCCTATAATGTTCCCACTGCAGGGACACAGGCCTCCTCTCTGTGAGAGGGAGTGGGCCATAGTCCACCACGCGGGCGCAGACTCTTCGAATTTTTGGTTCTAGGACATGCCGGTTTCATCACGATGTTTTCTTTCACCGTTTTTAAAAGCAGTGCTGATGAAATAAATTACACAAAGTAATGCGCTTTTCTGGATTCAAACCTACGACCTACAACTCGTAAGTCGGGGCCGATACCACTGAGCCACCACTGCTCTCATGTAGTACCCATTAAGTTTGAAGGAAGGAATATACCAGAATTTTCCCGAACATTGTGTGGGTCAAGGCAAAGAGGTTGGACTAATTTATCCTTGTTGTAATGGGTTGTGTTTAGAATATAACGAACTAATTTCCTGCTGCCATAGAATATTAGGTTTTAATACAGTTAGGTAGGTCCAACTTCGAGAAAGAGGTCAACCGCCGAATCCAACTCGGTTGGGCAGCGTTCGGGAAACTACGCAATGTCTTTTCGTCCGACATACCTCAGTGCCGCAAGACGAAAGTCTTCAACCAATGTGTGTTACCAGTGATGAGTTACGGCACCGAAACGTGGTCTTTCACTATCGGCCTCATCTCAAAGCTCAAAGTCGCTCAACGAGCTATGGAGAGGGCTATGCTCGGTGTTTCTCTACGTGATCGAATCCGAAATGAGGAGATCCGTAGACGAACTAAAGTCACCGATATAGCCCACCGGATTAGCAAGCTGAAGTGGCAATGGGCAGGCCATATTGCTCGCAGAGCAGATGGCCGATGGGGTCGAAAAGTACTAGAGTGGAGACCACGGACTAGCAAGCGCAGCTTAGGACGTCCACCAGCAAGGTGGACAGACGACCTTATAAAGGTCGCCGGAAGACGCTGGATGCAGGTCGCTTCCAACCGGTATCTGTGGAGATCAAAAGGGGAGGCCTATGTTCAGCATGGCTGAGATGATGATGATGATGATAGAGTATTAAAGAAAGCCATAAAACATACCTACAGGATATTGGTACAATAGAAATATAACAAAACGAGTGTTTGAGTGTTGACGGTACAGTTGGCCCAGTTGCTGAATGATCCACTCCTGCGCTGTGTTTCGGGTTCGATGCCCTCACGGAGTAAATATTTGTATGATCTTCAGTTACTTGTTTCGGGTATCGGTGTCTCCGTATATGAGTTCAAATGTTTTTCAATGCGCCCACGATATTAAAGACATTCTAGGCGAAATTCCAAGTGTGGGATAATGTTTTAGTACATAAATCAGCCAAAAGATTCCATAATTATTATTATTTGAGTGTAAATCAAAATCAAATTTAAATTCTCTTCCAAATCTCTGGTTTTATTGCGTCAAATCATGATAGTTAAAACATTTTATTTACCTGTTTATTTCAATGCTTTCCGATTGAATCGATGATATCCATTATTTATTGTTTGAACATACATATTTCTTTACATTTTTAAATATTTGAATTAAAAATATATGAAACTGCCACCCGTCCAGCATCGGGAACAGGGTCTAAACTGCTGGTGGATAAGTAGCGCTCCAGAAAGAGGAACCTCCTCACCATGCGCGCCGTATCCTAGAGAAGTGCTATAAATGTGATATATCATTTTGTATCATCACTTTTTATTATTCATTACTTGTATAATAACTTGGGTATTTTTGATTTTTTACAAAGCTTAATCAAAACTGATTAGACACTCGATCTTTCAAACTCCAATGTTTATGATCGATCGAATGAAATAAAGATTCGATAGGTACGTTACATTAATGATTAGGTTTATGTTAAATTCGTGAGTTTTGTTTACAGACACATTACTTTGTTTTTATTTATTAAAATTTACAAATTTAATTAATAAAACAATAAATTTAATAATACAAATAATGTAATTAATTTTTAGTATAATATTATTATAAAAAGTTGACTAATTGACCTGTTGAAAAATGAATTTTATGTGTTATTTTGCTAAATATGAAAAAGTTTTTTATTTTGCCTAAACAAGAAAAGAATATTTGCCTTTTACCTAAGTTCCGTTATCTATTTGACTAATTTATTTATTCATCAACTTTACCTATCAATACAGGGAATTTTGTCCTTATGCGACAGATCAGAAATTAAACTAAACTATAAATTACGATGTATGCCTGTAACACTTTCACACAAAAATACTGAACGGATTTGGATACAATCTGTTATACAGATAGTTCATAAACAGGATTAACTCTAAGGATACTTTTCCATCCCGGTATTATGATCCACTGGGTTTTATTTTCGTGTTGCACGCGTAAAGAACAGCTAGCAGGTACATAGTAATAAAAATTCTTGAATTTATCATCATCATGCTCTAGTTGCATCTAGTGGCTCTCGGAGTGCAAGGCTGCGTTTCCACTGAGGCGGAGCGGAGAGCGATTCACCAATCGCACGGCTTGAGTGGAGAAGAGATGTGAATTTCAAGCTATGTGATTGGTGAATCGCTCTCCGCTCCGCTCCGCCTCAGAGGAAACGCAGCCTTATGGTCGCGAAAGGGTTAAGCATGTTGATAACATCAATATAATTATTAAAAAAGCCAGTTAGAGTTTAAAAAACAATGGATACGTATTTTTCTTTCGTAAGTTTTTCGTAAATCATTGTATATTTATATAATAACGAAGATAAGGCATTAAAAACAAAAGTCGGGTGTTACGTGGCGTCACAAGCAAACAAAAATTGTTCTTGCTTGTAACGTATTGAAAATTTCAAAAGTTTCGTCGTCATCAATTTTGGTTTAAGTAATAAAAAAAGAACGTTTTTTGGATAATTTAACTGAAGGAATTATTATTTTTTCAAATACTCTATTAATTTGGGTTCAGAGCAGCATATTGTGTTCTATGACACTAGCCTGAAATTCTTTTTGTGTTGAATACGCTGGACTACACCTTAACATAAACCAGTTTTTTTTGCAAATAAAGTGAGTTGTTGTGTGACCTTCATAGAGGCAATTTCAAGTGAATCACTCTGAGTATGCGTGTTGTTTTAAGATAATTGATGTTAAAAGAATGCTTCCTTCTCAGTAAGGAAATTAGGAAGGAGAATATACACTACGATCTACTTACCTAATGAGTTAACATACCTATTGGTAAGGGCAATGTAATGGACCATTTTCACAATTTTTTGATAGCGTTTTAAAAAAAATGATGCCCCGTACTAAGATTTTTTCATGTATCATGGGTTCGAGAGTGGGTATTCTAGGTACCTCCTCTGTTGCCTCAACCTCTTTCCTTTTAGATCTATTTATTGATTTTCTAAATTGGAATATTCATACTTCGAATTCATTGCATCATCTTCAACTCTTTTTTAGTCAGTACAATTTTACCAAGCCTTGCAGCTGCACCTGTGCTGCTGTAATATTTAATTTAATTTCATGTTTAAAGTAAACTCAATTACCTGCTTCCTATAACTGTTGTAAAATTATTGTAATAATAATTGGAATATTATCTACCCTGACAAAGGTTGGCTTGTGAGTTTATTGAGATTTTAAATGGTTCCCTCTACAGGTCCTCAGGACCATTTCATGTTAATAATTTTGTTTTATTTGTCATTGTGCATAGGGTTCCTTTGGAGTAATAATAAACGGAAACTAAACCTTGTAGTGGCGAATTATTCCCGTTGGATCCCACTTTTGGATCCCATTTTTTAGGTAGTCCCGATGAATCCCATTTTTAATTCCCGTTGAATCCCACTTTTTGACAACATGTGTACATATCAGAAGAAAGCTGTTACCGTTATTTTACTGATACACACATCAAAAGTGTCTAGGGATCAACATATATTTTTGCAATAACTTTTCTCCTGATTGATATTAATTAAAATGTTCTTTAAGGATTCATCAAATAAAGTGTTATCGTTTGTCACAGTAACGATAAACCAAGTCACCTTTGCATTCATAAAGAAATTTGCCATTTTCCTAATAAAGGGATTTTTGACATTTGAACCACTAACATTAAAGTTCGAAAAAAATACTGAAATAACAGTTTTCTTTAAAATTTTATTGGGTACCTAACTTAAACAATTAATAATCCGTGTTTCTACCGCGAACACTAACAACACAAGAACATCGGTTTGGCATACTCAAAATGAGTTCATCCAAATCACGCTGTGGAATGGCCGCCCATGTTCGTTGCAACAACAAAAAAAGGTCTTCTTGCGACTGGATACCCTCCATATTCGGCAGAGCTCTTCTCTGTAGCATATCCCATGCATGCTCAATCGGGTTCAAGTCTGGCGACTGAGCAGGCCAGGGCAGGACATTGATGTTAGCTGCGGCGAGAGTCTGTCTTACAACTCTTGCGGTGTGCGGTCGTGCATTATCATGCATTAACTGAAATAAGGGACCGATTTGCACTTGTAGAGGAACGATGACATCTGATACAATCGTCTCAGCATAAATTTGAGCGTTGAGGTTGCCTCTGATCCAAATCAACTCAGTTCTTCCGCCGATCCAAATACCCGCCCATACCATGATGGTTCCACCACTATAAGGATGGACTTCCTGGCAGGATTTTAATCGCTGTTGGCGACCAGGGGTTCTCCAGTGTCGTATACGTCTTGTATCCGGTCTCATACCAAAACGAGACTCATCAGAAAAGCACACGAAACGCCATTGTTCTTCTGCCCAATTTCTGTGTTCAAGAGCCCATTGATATCGAATCCTACGATTGTGCATTGCTATAGGTGGTACCCGTAGCGGTCTTCGGGAATGAAGGTTCACTTCATGCAAGCGGTTTCTGACTGTTTGGTCGCTAATTAAGTTCCCTGAAGAGTGATGAAGCCTCACGACTAACATCATGGCGGTTATTGTTGGAGCTCTTCGAGTTAAGATTTGAATGTATCGGTCTTGTCTCCGTGTGGTGCAGCGATACCGTCCTCCATGGCGCTCAGCCACGGTACCAGTGCTTCGGTAACGTGTCCAAAGTCGACTGATAACACTCTGACTTGTATTCAGAGCTAAAGCCACAGTACATTGCCGGGAACCAGCTTCTATCATTCCCACGGCTCTGAGCATTTCTTCCCTGCTTAAATGACGTCGTCGCTCCATAATAACGTTGGTTTTAATCAGTAGTAGGGAAACAGTAGCACTAATAATGTCTTCAATGCGTTGTATGTTTTTATAGGGAAAATATTGACAGCTGATTTTCATCTTTTACTCGAATTTGATTTACAGTTCCTGACTCAAATTATGAAATGCACCAAAAAGGATCCATATAAATTTATAAAATCATAAATTTATTACAAAGCCACATCTCAATCTCAAGAAATCCGCATAAAAATGCTTGATCCCTAGACACTTTTGATGTGTGTATATTCTGAGTAAGTAATTTATGAATTTTACTAAAAAAAAAGTTCCACAAGATCCGGCCACCATAGGCTTTCCATAGACCGGTCACACCAGTGTGTGTAGAAAGATGGCAGAGACACATTCTGAGAAATTGTTTCAGTCTTTACTTAAAAACTGATAGAATGTCACTAACCAGCAAAAGTACTAGGTTAGCATAAGATCAAGGTGGTATGTTTTGCGCTCTGGCGCCACGTGACACGCAACGCGGGGGTAAGGTAACTCAAACTGGCCTGCCAAAGTACTAGGCTAGCATAAGCTCAAGGTGGTACGTTTTTCAACGGGATCAGCGAAGTTCATTTGAAAAGCGCTGTGATGCCACGTGACAGGGAGGGGGGGAAATCACTCTAAATGGGTAGTTTATTTTTCACAGAAACGAGATATAAAAAACCTGCAATAATGTTATATTCTTTTGTGATAGTGACTACACTGATTTTAATTCGACACTGACTGACACTTGTCATGTTGCGCTCAATATGGATGTCTTTTTTAATGGACATTGTCTACTCTCGCCCCAGCCACCGCTGATGACGCCCGAGGGCGTTGGAAATCGCGAGTCATATTCCAGCCGCTTCTGGACGGGGAGTCCGGGAGCCGTCCGACCAAGGACAGGTCCAAGTCATGGCGCGTCGTGTTTCACGCTTTCCTCAAGGGAACTGATGCGAGACTGGACCATAGGGCCATACGCCTAATACGACGCGGGCGAAACCGCAATTTATGATAGCAATTTTGTCGTTGAAAGTACTCGCATTCAGATTTTTTAAAGCATGTGGGATCCAACGGGAATTGTTTTTGGGATTCAGCGGGAATAAAACGTTTTTCTTTTGTTATGGGATTCAACGGGAATTAATTTTAATTTTTTTGGGATCCAACGGGAAAAATATTCAAGTGGGATTCAAAAGTGGGATCCAGCGGGAATATTTCGTAGTGGCTACTTATTTTAGTCCCATACCTCGCCCCTCCTTATCTATTGCGTCAGCGTCTATTGGGACGGGACGACTGTCACAAACTCATGTGCAAGACCCGGTTATGTAAACAAACATCCAGATTCACAGCAACTACTTTTGTGGATCTTACTTTTGTCGATCTTATTGGTTCCGTGCCGGAATCGAAGCAGTCAGCAGCTTAGCCAAAGCGCCATCGGTGTCGTCAAAAAAGATTTTAACACTAGCTGCATTTATGATGCAAACCACATATTCCAAGACTTTATTGCCACCATCATTCTCTAAGCTACGAGTCACAATAACTGGCTATATCAATAATTGGGGTGTAAAAGTGGAATTTGTGCTAAAGCAAGTGTTCGAAAGAACCAGTTTAGTGCGAGCCTGGCTCGCCCATGGAGGGTTCCGTATCATTAACAATACATAGAAATGCCAAAAAAATATGTTTTTTGCATGGGAGCTTCTTAAATATTTATTATATCTGTTTTTAGTAAGTATTAATGTTGTAGCAGCAACTAACACACATCTGTGAACTGTCTAACAAACAATCACTGTTCATGAGAAACAGCCTGGCGACAGACGTACAGACAGCGGAGTCTTAGTAATAGGGTCCCATTTTACTCTTTGCGTACTGAACTCTAAAAAGAAATGCTAATAGTCTTAGACATTGATTAGCATTCAATGCAGATGTTGTTGGGTTAGCGTGGCATTTGAAACTAATGTGTCTGTTGCCCTTGAAAGGAAACTCAATAAAACTAGTCTACTCTACGAGTCAATGTACTACCGGTTGTAGAATTAATTAGATGCAAAAAAAAATCAAAAATGGATACCTATCGAAAACAATACAATAAAATCATAATAAATCACAGCAACGTAAAAAAACTGGAATAAATCACAAAATAAATGTTTTTTCAACTCAATGATATTTTAGTAAACAGATAATAATATGTTATGAACGCGCAAAACGTGAAGACCAGAAAATGTCCTACGTGGGACAATTTGCTAGTCTATGATGCCGACGTGCGGGGGGATTGATGACGCGTGGCGCTGTTTGTTTATCTAGCTGTCACTTTTTTTCTTATTGCGTTTCGATCAATCTATCCTTTTTACTTGTAGTGAAATATAATGTGTGAATAAAAAAGTGTGTATGTGTGCTGCCGCTCGGCGCGGAACAGTTTTTTCTGTTGTTTTGTAAGTGTATAACATATCTGTATATTAGAATATAATTGTTTCAACTGAATAAAAATCTTAAATCCACTGACAGTGATAGACAGATAGCTGAGAGCTGGTGGCTAAATTATTACAGCTGCACAGGCCGATCTTCCGGGTTCAGTCGCGCTTGCCGAGGTTGGTCTGTGGATTGGTGGCGACTATCTGTCATAGCGAGTTTCCTCCGTGCTTCGGAAAGCGCGTAAAGTCGTTGGTCCCGGTTGTCATTTGTAGATCTTTGACATTCTTTACTATTAGTCAGAAGCTCTAAAGTCTGACAACCAGTCTAACCAAGAGGTATCGTTTTACCCAGTTACTGAGTTAAGGTGGTCCGACAGGCAGTCGTTACTTGTATAATACTGATACTTAGCTGCATGTTGTATTTTTTTTTTGTTTTTTGAGTTAGCAAAGACAGAATTTAGACTTGTGTTAATAAACTGTGTAAACAAAGTTTGTGTATCTCCGTTTTTTTGACACTATTTTCTTAAAAAGCTCTTGCGGAGTTGCTGTTGGAAAATTCCGCGGGACACGCCAACTGCTTAACTAATATAATAAACATACATAAACATCTTAAGAAAGGGTAACTAATGACAAGTCCGAAATTGATGAGATAAGAGCTTAAAGCGCAGTGCAACAAACTCAGGGCCGACCAGTCGGTCCACACGGCTGCCACTCCGTACCTAACATCATAAACTTTGCATATGTATATCAATTTATATATATAAATATGCCATATCTTTGAAATGACCTTTAAGATTTCAAAATTGAAACCTTGTTTGGTGGCTTGATTTTTGAATTTTGACCGACCCAATATTTTTCTGGCTTCCTTGATTGCTTTAAAATGCTTTAAAATTTCGATGTAGCTAAGACCAAGCTTTTTTACGTGGTAAAATCATCAAATGCGTCCTCCCATTCACGACGAGAAGGGAGGGATGTCAGACTTGTAAGTTTACTAAAATCCACGGTGATCATTCAATAGCCAGGGTCACGGTTACGTGATCAGACAGTTCTGATCCCAGCTTAGACTAAGCTTGGTTTTGAAATGGTTAATGTTAAAATTTCAAAGCTAAGGTATCATTAAATTTCAGTTCGTAGCAGACGGGAGACAGCAGCAGCAGATTTTGGAAATTTTGGCACTGCGCTTGCAAGGTAGATTTTGTTCTATTGCCTTTTCACAAAACAATGGGTACATATGCCTACTTTTCCATATAGATAAACCATGACTTATTTCAGCGTTACCAACTTCCCCTGTTTTTGGAACGAAGTTCCTTATCGCGCGTTGTGAAAGGGGGCTGGACGGAAAAAAATCTTACGAAAAGTTGTCACGACACTTTTATCCGACTGCGCGACGCAAAGGAGGGTAATGTGTTTATTACCATGGAATGGAATGGAGTGGAGTGGAGTGGAATGGAGTGGAGTGGAGTGGAGTGGAGTGGAGTGGAGTGGAGTGGAGTGGAGTGGAGTGGAGTGGAGTGGAGTGAAGTGGAGTGGAAGTGACGCTTGCCTAGAAGTTACCTAATCACTCTAGACTTAAAGACCTCAAGGTTGCAGGAATCAGGAAACACTTAATAAGTGGTAAGCTTTAATCACAATACTTTGTATAAGAAGCAAAGTGCATACAAATCATCATAACGGTAATTTCATCATCACAGTGCATTGCGTCGTAGTTCATAATAAGTGGTTTGTCATCACCTATTAAGGTCGAGTCATGAATGATCACTTTTACCTCTGACGTACTTTCTACATGATTCATTACATTATACATTACACATTTGTTTTTCTCCCATCATGTGCAACGGTGGTTAAGGTTACCTTTCATGTTTGAGGTTTTGAATTCGAAACTGTAGCAGGTAACAACAAAACATTATTTTTTGTTAATATTTATGTTGTTTCGAAGCTTTTATTCATCCTATAAAGGTGATAAATAAATATAACGCTCATGGAACTGTTACCGTAGCTTATGGCCACCTGCATCATCAGAGGTACTCCTCTTTTTAATTATTTTTTTCCTCAAATGACTCCCAAAAACTCAAGATTTGCCAGCGGCGATGGACCGCAGCATAATAGGTGCAAAGCGAACAGACCGAATAAGACCACACTGCGCTCCATCACCAAAGTAGCTGATGAAGGAGTAAAAACAGCCAACCTGAAGTGGCAGTGGGCGGGCCGTGGAAAGGTGGGAAAAGATGCTCAGGCATCACACACTGGACATCTGAGGGAGGACATCGCCGTCGAGTCTAACCGCTGCGGAGGTGGTGTGGCGATCTTATCGTGTTCGCGGGGCAGACATGGCCAGAAATTGCCTATATTAGAGAAGTTTGGAAAGAGAAATGGTAGGCCTTTGCCCAGCAGTGGGACACAGAATAAGCAATCGCTTCACTCTTGGCAGAGTGGTCGTGGTCGTCACATCAGAGGTGGTGGCTCGCTTCACAATTCGCCGCCATTCCTCTCGCACCGCTGCCTTCGTGTTACATTCGTGTAACACGAATGGGGAGCGTTCAATGCAGCCTTGATCTTGTCTGCCCAGCGCATTGGTTATCTGCCTCGAGCTCTCGTGCTAACTTTGCCTTGCACCACAATGCGTTTCACAGATGAGTGGAGTCATACTCGTACCTACTAACTAAAACCCACCGTATTCCTTCAAGCATTTTATGTTGCAGGTTACAGCGCGTTGTTGACTGTTACTTTTGAACGCCCTTTTTGAGGGTATGAGGAAAGTACGAGTAGGAAGGAGAGTTGTGCCGAGAGTTATTTAATTTGTGTAGCTGTAGTTTCTTAGTTTCCTATCAATATACGAGTATATAGAAATCAATGCCACTTTCCGTTGTAATTTTATAAAATCACAAGAACGGGCTAACCTATCCAAACCAAATGTTTAGGCTTTGTACGGACTATTTAGTAGTTCTTCATTTATCACACTCTTTGTAACAAATGAATGCAATAAATGGTGGACAATTTTGTTGATTTGGATTTTGCTGTCAAAGTAGCGAAGCACGTACCGGGCCGCGTGTTGCATCATATAACCCCAGTACTGCCAACATTCAGCAGTATGGAGTAACCAGTTTCTTGCCGATTCTTTTCCATAGAAACGAAAAATCCGAACCGAGCACCTGTTTGTCGATGTTTTATAAGTGCCCTCATGGCCCAATTATGTGATGTACATTCTAAAGTTTCTCTTCGTTTTCACAGACATCGGCGAAGGAAATCATCCGGAGGATATCCACTCCACCTTAATGATGTCACCTATTTTTTTAATGGGAAAAAACTTCCCAGTAAAGGACCCTGACCTTACACCACTGGGAGGTTAAAATGGTGTTATTGTTCGCAGTTTTTTTCACGTTGCGACAAAAATGTTGCTAACGTTTGTTATATTGTTCATTTGAATTAAGTTTTACACGTGTACCTTTTTTGTTTTGTTTTCGACTAAAAGAATAACGTAACTTGATTATTTGATTGTCCTGTTGGGTTATGAAATGATCCAACATACTTTATGTCATAATATTGGCGTTCCTGTGTGTCGCTTTTATGTAAGGTTTTGTTTTTGTATGTGTACTAACATTATTTTAAGATTTTTGTGTTACTAACATTTTATGGACTATGTCTGAATTAAATAAAATTATTATTATTTCTTTATTTTTCTTTAAACTTATAAATTACATTTTTAAATATTTTTACAAAAAGAAACAAAAAACATTATTATTATGTTCGCAAAACTTGCTCTGTCGTTGCCCGTGAATGATTTTGCGAACAATTCAATGTTTTTTCGATCAAAATTTAATTATATTTATTTATTTGATCATTTATGACCACATAAATATAATAGTAATAAGGACATCCCAAAATTTGAGAGTACAAAGGCACTGCTTGTTTCACAAAGCCACTACTTATTTCACAAACTTAAATCATTTTCTGCTACTAGTCAAACTCATAATTTTATTACAAAAAGATCTCATTAGTTTCATACTAAAGCTTTAGTGCTTTAAGCCTCTTCTCATGTTTAGCGTTCATAAGTTGCAGGCACGTCACTTTTGGATGAAGTGGCAGGTTTCGTTCCCCAGATTCCCGATCTGTATTAGTATCTAGCAGCGTGTATTGAAGCAGAGTCCTCGCATCAATATCAGATATTGAAGAAAACTGGTGAGATTAGGATATAATAGTACTCTTTGGGGATTACAGATTGGTGTTTTGTGCATATGGAACAATAAGTTAAACCAAAACATAGTATTTACTACCAAAATAATCAAAAATTTAAAAAAGCTTCATTAGAGTCCACGAGTCGGTTTGAAGGTCACCTTCAAAAAAACAGTAAATAATTGCTCGCGGCCAAAACCCAAAAGACAAATTACAATTTTCGAGAAACCGGTATTTTATTAGGTTTTGGATTTGCATCGCATAAGGCCAGTTTAATTTATTATGTAGTATTCATATTGATGTAAGTACTACACAAAGGATTTATTGTAACTGCGTAGTGGACTTACATTAATTGTCTTTAGTGAACTTTTTACAAGCACTTGAAACATTATAATTGAAAGCTAAGTTAAAAACAGAAAGCTTTTTGTTTTGAAATGGAATGATCAACGTTATTTTTAATTGCAAAAATAATTGGTAATATTACACACATTCCTCTAAAGGATCAACAGAAGTGCATCAACGGCACATCCACGGTTCAATTTGACAACAGCTGGTGGCCACCATGAATTCTTAACGCGATCCAGTTATGGCTGTGGGAAAGAGATGGAGCTAGACGACTTGTATTACTCTGTCTCTTTCGCACAGCCTAAATTGGATCGCGTTAAGAGCTCGCGGTAAGGCTCCTTGTGTCACTTTGATCACATCTGGCTCGATAATGATTGACATGCTTTTCTAAAGGTGTGTCTACGCTGAGGAGCCGAGCACAAGCCGATCACGAATCGAGCACAAATTAGTGTAGTGTGGCCCGACTAACTAGCCTCGAAAGCAAGCTCTTGGCTCGTGCTTGACTGTGCTCCGCCTATTGTCAGTTTTTTGACGAACTCGAAGGTGTTCGAGGAGATTATTTTGATGTGCGCTCGTTGTACTTCGACACTTGAACCTGTCAGTAGAGCGGCTCAGCTTGTGCTCGGCTCGTGCTCGGTCCCCACCTTAAGAGTTTTCTGTTCGTCAGTAGGTACACTTCTAATTCCTCCTGTTCTATCACTTTCCTGCTCTTCATCTGAATGTGCGTCAGATCATCTCGGACTTTTGCTGACGTCAATCTAATAAAAGGTGTGGTAAAGGAAATTTTATAATCTAGTATAAGGTAAATAATATACTTCTAATAAACATCATAATTCGACGTCAGAAGATCTTTACTACCGTCCCCTTTACAACAACACCAAATACAAACGCACTACATAACGGTTATTTTTATTTATTTTTTACATTTTATTCATCTGTTTTTTATAATTATGCATATAAATAAATACAAACTAAAATCGTGCCCTCTAGCCATATTAACAAGGTAACATTTTAGGCAGCTAGATAAACTTTTTAACAAACTTCAAAAAGAAGGAGGTTATCAATTCGACGGTATGTTTTTTTTTGTGTGTATGTTACGCGATTACTCCTTGAATTGTGGACCGATTCTCAAATTTATTCTTTTTGTTCGAAAGGAGATACTTCTGGAGTGGTCCCATAGTCACCATTTCAGGATCTGATGATTGGATCTTGGAGAAATCAAGGGCAACCCTCAAATTTTATTGGCTCACACATAGTTTTTCGCAAATCTTATGAAGTAATTCAAGTACTTGCGTATGGAAATCATCATCTCATGAAGCTGAGCTGATGATGGAATGTACAACTCCTCTAGTAAGGAGTCGGCATCGACTGATTTAGTAAATTATATTAGTGTTAGCATATCTCCGGAACTACAAGTCCGATTTAAGTAATTCTTTTTTATGTTGTACTAGGTATCGTTCAAGTTGTGGAATACCGCAACTTTTATCAAAATCAGTTCAGTAGTTTTTGAGATAGGGAAGGAATTAAAGAGATGTTAACGATGTTATTACCGGTGCTACGGGTTACAAAATTCTAGTGCACATGCAAGAAAATGATGTATTTGACATGAATTTTGGTTGAATATTTAAACTAAAAAGAGTAAAATAAAAACTTTTTCAAAAAAAAAAATGTAACCGCCTTCAAAAACAACCACAAAATAGGGTAAAATAACCTACAAAACTTTTCTTTCGGAAGTCGGTGGCAAAAAAACAATGAAATTAATAAAAAAACCACCGACTTCCGAAAGAAAAGTTTTGTAGGTTATTTTACCCTATTTTGTGGTTGTTTTTGAAGGCGGTTACATTTTTTTTTGAAAAAGTTTTATTATTTTTATAAAAATAGAGGTATTTCATAAGGCCCCATTTGTCTTTGGACCTGCTACCACCCCCTGCGAAATGCTCCAGAGTCTACTAGGGGGCGGTAACTCTCCGTTAGGAACCTGAGATTAAAGATTTCCAAAAAAAAACCAAGTTTCCCTTGAAGCCTCGGCCCATAAACCCAACAAAGATGAACTACCTATATATAATTAAAAAGGAAAACAAATAATAATTAGTTTTCCATAAGAAGTACACCGAAAAAAATGTTTGTATGGAGTTGACCACTCAATACTTCTAACTTTAACGTTAACATAAAATAAACTTTCAAATGATTAATTAAATTAATGATTTTTTGCATATTATTCTCACATTTTTATTATTATGTTTCATTGTTTTATGTTGTAAATTATCTTTAATTTAGTTTAGAAATTCTGTTGGACACAACATGAATCGGGCCGATCTTTGTCATACCCCTTTATTAAGGTCGGCTTGCAGTTTAACCTTTTATTAGTAAGTAGGTACTGCATCGTTATTATATATATGTTTTTTTATAAAACACCTTCGTCCACATCTCTGTCAACGGGAGGGGTGCCAACAGGATTACAACGGTGGTTGGCGTTTTTTTTTGGGACAAACCCACCATACTATTCCCAAACCACTGCAACTCCTGTAAGCCAGAATCAACAGTGACAACCACCAGAAAAGCGCCGAGACAGTGAAGCTCGACGTGTCCCGGAGAATGAATTTACCTGTCTTGGACCCTGCAACGAAATTAATCAGAAAAGAATAGTGGAGGAGTAGGAAAAATATTTACTTAGTACTTTTTCCCAGTTATAGTTTCATGGAACTGGTACTCTGTTTTATTCTGAAAGAATACTACTAACAAAAAAAGTACTGGAGGGGTATTACAACGTCTTAAAACCAGGTTTGTTCCAGTGAGTGAACGAGATGGCTGTAGACGACTTGTATAGCTCTGTCACTTTCACTCGCCGGAATAATCCTGGTTTTAAGACGTTGTAATACCCTCCCAGGGCTGGCATAAGTTCGAGGTGGTATTTTTTTAAAAATAATTCCGAATGAAAAGCTTACCAACAAAAGTATTAGGTTACCATAAGTTCAAAACAGTTTGTATCTAAACTACTTAATGGAACTAATGGGATTAGGTGAAAAGGTATTTTAGTTCCATAGAACAACTTGGAGAAAAATATCCCAGTAGTTCCATAATGAAACTAGTCAATTTAACTACTGGGATACGGCGGTGTCGTCGACTTGAATATTTTATATACAAATAAAAAAGTATGTCGCAACTACGACGCAAGTTTACTAACCTCTCCAGTTTACATCTAATAATATGACTGTTAGGTTGTTGGGTGATATTCAGGTTAGTTACAAAAAGCCAAATACACCGTAGAATTAGAACATGGACTGAAAGGTAAGGCTACCTAACCAAACGTCAAATAAAATACGGCTATTTTATATTACTCTCCCTAGAAAGAGAGAAAAACAACCAAAAGACCATCTATCTATGTGTAGACATTATCAGTCTATGTCATAAAGGAAAGAGATTATGTTTTTATGTTTTGTCTCTTTCTACAGAGTATGGTAATTTTAAGCAGACGCTGCTCGGTTCGTGCTTTAAGTTTAGGGGATTCCACTAAAATTGCAAAATTTTTATTAACATTACACAAAAGTATTCGGAATATTTTCCTCAAAGCCTTATAACGTCAGTGGTGAGCTGATGACGCTCGTAAATTCTTCATCATAAAATCATTAAATTTTAATCTAAAATATCAATTGTTAGTACGGATCCGAACTAATAGGACTCAGGGAAGGAAAACGGATGTGTGGAATTATCGGAACTTATCATTTTGAACAGAAACTTAATTAATTCCGAAAAATGTTTTACGTATTAAATATGTAAAGTACCTATTTCGTCTACACTAGGTGCAAGACCTTGATCAAAACTCTATAAGGCTCTATGTACTTTTCATTTCATTTTTCATTCAATCACTTGTGATATCATAAAAATAATAAAATTAAGAAATATTACTGGAAAAAATCATCGACAACATACCTAATATTACTTTTTACTATATTATTTTAAGTTCCATTTATCATGTTTGCATCAAAAGGTAATTTAATAGATAAAATTTGTATCTCTAGCAATGTTAACTTTTTCAGACTTCCAGGCAACTTTGAACCTTTCTTGACAGTGTGAACAAATCCTCGCCGTTAATTTACCCTTTTTTTGACAGCATAACGTTTTTTTTTTGTCGATGGATCATTTTGGGTAAATTATCATGATTAACAATCCTGTGTAACGCGCAATCTAATAAAATTGCCAGATGTTTCCAGACGTTATCTTTTAGTCGTATAACGAACGATAATAAGGGTAGTAAATCTAATGGGTAGTTAACTGCTTATAGATAGACTCTGCAACATGGTGATATCGTCAAAACAAACAGTGGTCCCTGTTTACGACCTCAGATAACGCGACAAGACAAGCGATACGCGTTTTTGCCTGTTTCTATGGGATTACCTTCTCGTCGCAAGTCATCATCATACCTAGCCTTTTCCCTAATATGTTGGGGTCGACTTACGTGTGATCGGATAAAGCAGTATTTTTAATGGCATTCCATTAAAAATACTGCTTTATCCGCACTGCCTCTGACCTCTAGACTCCTCAACCTGGTTAGTATTGTGTAACACGATGCTTGGTAAGCATCCTGACTACCTGTGTTAGGTTAGGACCAAGGCATATTTAAATAAACTCACCAAGACACGGAGTAAACTCATGATGTAATGTATGGACACATAGACAGCCCTAGGAAACCGCTGATTTACCGTCATGCTTTAAGCAATTTCTTTTATTCGATTTATCAGCAAACTTTGAAACTTTTGCGACTCTGTCATCGTTTGATCGCGATGTTTGTAGCCTAGCGGTTATGACAAATTTATTAGGTTGGCTTTGAGGTTGAACTTATGTTTTTAATACCTACCTACAATGTTTGTTTGATTGATAAATTAGTTGTTCGTGTTATGTCTTCTATGTATATTTCTTTAGCCAATCGCCTTCCTCTTTTGGACGTAAGCCTACCAAAGAAAATATCTCGGTTCTGGGCAGTCCGCATACATTCCACATACACATTCTTTAAATTATTATTTTTTTCTTATTATTTATACATAACTATTATCTTCTAATCTAAATTCAGACGGCCCTGAATTGGACCACGAGCTTAGGACCCTCAGAAACGTCCATCAGCTTCTATATTGAACTATCGGCAGGGCAGTCAGGGCACGATATTTAGTGCTTCATCGTTTGTGGAATCGCACCACATTTACATTCTAGATTAGAGTCATCAATGAATTTCCACCTGAGCATATTTTTTACCCACATGTTATAATTTCGAATAACGTCAATCGTATAAAAATAAAGATATTAAAAAAAAAACGAATAATTCAGTTGCGAGCAGGGTTCGATCCTGCGTCTTCTATTTTCGTATAAAAATAATAATGAATTCTGTAGTTATTTGTTTTTCCAATATTTGCGCGACTATCAGCACGTAGCCTTTCGATTATGGTTTTCCTTCATTTTAAATGTTTATTTGGTTGCAAGCTTAACTCTTGATTAATTAAATTTACTTCCTGAATAATAATATTAGCTACATTATCGCTGTTAGTCCAATCAACGTGGCGTATGTGGTCCGATAAATTCCTCCGGCACTGAAAGGCATATTATATGATGAAAGAAGGTAATACGGATTAGAGATGCACAATAATCCAACTACACTGTTGTATTGGGTCTGCCTGTAAAGATAGTGTGTTAATAATAAATAAATAAATAACTTTGTTTTTCGAGAAGTCCAAAAGTTGAAAATTGCTTAAATAACTTTCTGTGAAAAATTCCTCAGCCTCAAATACTATCTGTAATTATGTATGAATGTATTAGTTAGAATATGTAAGTATAAAAATTTTCGATTTCAGTGTCACTCCAAATTAACTTTTTACATTATCGCTCTCTAACTTCTACTTAGTGAAAAATTGCTTTGCCGATTTTTTTTTTATATGTTGTTATGTTGCAGTAACGTATGGCGTTGAAATTCCTGATAGCAGCTTAATGAGGTCCTAAAGAGGGGCGGGACTGTTCAAGTAGGTAATCGTGACTCTGGAACGTTGAGGGCAATTGAAGAAACATGGTGGATTTTCATCAGTACGAGCCTTACTTTCTTTCTTTCTTTCCTGACAGTCCCTTCCGCTCCACCCTGGGCGGGAGGACTCATTTGATGATTTAATAACCTAAAATGTTTGCTCATAAGACCTGCTGTCTTATGAGGCGTAATGATTGCCATGGTTTCAGGTGTAGCACCATAACATTTTAGTGTTTAATTACATTTTTATTTGTCTATGACAATTCAAAAGTGCCTGTAACAGGCTAACTTAAATAAGTGCTTTGATTTTGATTTTGAACTCAGCTCTAATAGTACGGTTTTTATTAAAAGCTTTTACTTTACTCGTATAAATTAATATAATGCAAAAAAGCCTGAACACCCATACAAAAATGTTCGGTTTAGGTATTAACAATAATATGTATATTAAAATTCCCTGCGACTCATATGATATCGGGGAAGACGTCACTAACAATGGTTTTAATAATATTTTTCACCACTGCAATGCATGCTAGGTAAAACCCAATTAATGGTTCTATTGTACGATATACAATAGGTTTTGATTTATTAATACACTGGTTTATAAAATGTTATTTTTTTAATAAAATTATAATACGAGTAGTTTATAGGTAAGCTGATCCGTACACTTAGCGGGGCATTTAATGTTATAGAAAAATACTTTACATCTGAAATATTTATAATAATTATCCAGTTGATGCTTTGATTATTTAATAATAATCAAAGCATCAACTGGATAAAAAAGTGCAGTAAAAAAAAAGATATTTATATATCCGTTTTAACGGCAATCGGTTATCAAATTGTGTGTCCAACCCCTTTGGCTGTATTTGCATACAGCCAAAGAACTTATACATACAGCATAAATAACATACAGGAAAATCTGTTTTCCTTAAATCTCTTTTGTTGCGCTTTTATAAATGGCGAGCTCTTAAGTTCATGTATGACAATACATACTTTTAAGTTCTTTATGCAATCTGACGTCACATCGGGAACTTACTAAAAATTATTCTTTAACCTCTGAAAATATAATATACTTATTTTGTTCACATTTTGTGTGACAATCCCAAGAAACTGCGATTTCTTTTTTATATTCTAGATAGCTTTTCCACTAAAGCAAGCTTATTTATTACTTCGATTAAATGTATTATTTTTGGTACTGAATAAAAACTTTTTCTAAAAAAATGTGACCGCCTTCAAAAACAACCACAAAAAAGGGTTAAATAACCTACAAAACTTTTCTTTCGGAAGTCGGTGAATTAATTTCATTGTCTCTTTTGCCACCGACTTCCGAAAGAAAAGTTTTGTAGGTTATTTAACCCTTTTTTGTGGTTGTTTTTGAAGGCGGTCACATTTTTTTAGAAAAAGTTTTTATTTTACTCTTTTTAGTTTAAATATTGCACTAGAATTTTGTAATCCGTAGCACCGGTAATAACATCACCGGTTAACATCAAAGTCAAAGTCAAATCATTTATTCCAATTAGGCCATCAAAGAGGCACTTTTGAACGTCGATATTTAAATTTAAAGGGAATAGGAAGGGAAGGGATTGATTCTACACCCATTCGCTAAGGTAGGTTGTATGGAGAAGAATGGGCAAGAAACTCCATACTTACTCTTTTAAAAAAAATGTTTTACAATTTTTTTAACAGCGTTTGAAATAATTAATGTCAAAGCAATGTACCTTGAAAATCTAGACTAAAAATTAAAAAAAAAAATTAGAAATAAAAAAAGCAAAAAGGTACCTACTTGGCGTTCACATTTTAACAAAATATTGAAATTACACAATTTACAAATATAATTTAAGTGTGTGAGCATTCAAATTTCAACCAGCTTGACTTTGTTTAAGCCCTACATTGTACTATGGAGCAGGACCAGCATGTTTCCAAACATTTTTATCTTGAATATAATCTTCTAATTTATAATATGCTTGTTTACTAAGGGTGTTTTTTATGTAACTTTTAAATATTTTTTCATTTAGATTTAAGATTTCACTCGGTATTTTATTGTAACATTTAACACAGAACCCCATAAAAGATTTTTGTACTTTAGACAATCTAAAATATGGTTGATCAATTTTATCTTTATTTCTCGTATTAAAATTATGTCTGTCGCTTATTTTATTAAAAAGATGAAGATTTTTCCAAACATCATTATTATTTCATAAATAAATTGACAAGGCACTGTCATTATATTAATTTTTTTGAATAATTCCCTAAGAGATTCGCGACGACGTAGATTGTAAATTGCTGTGACAGCTCTTTTTTGCAAAATAAAAATAGATTCAATGTCAGCTGCCCGGCCCCACAATAGGATGCCATATGACATCTCTTTCATTCATTCCCTATCTCAAAAACTACTGAACCGATTTTGATGAAACTTGCAGTATTCCCTTAGTTGAACAATACCTAGTACAACAAAAAAAGAATTACTTAAATCAGACTTGTAGTTCTGGAGGTATGCGAACACAAACATAATTTACTAAATCAGTCGATGCCGAGTCCTTACTAGACGAGTTGTACCTTCCATCATCAGCTCAGCTACATGAGATTATGATTTTCATACGCAAGTACTAAAATTACTTCATAAGATTTGCGAAAAACTATGTGTGAGCTAATAAAATTTGAGGGTAGCCCTCGATTTCTCCAAGATCCAATCATCAGATTCTGAAATGGTGACAATGGGACTACACGGGAAGCATCAGCTTTCAAATAAAAAAAGAATTTTGAAAATCGGTTCACCCAGTTGCAAGTTATGAGGTAACAAACATAAAATAAAAAATAAATAAAAAAACAGTCGAATTGATAACCTCCTCCTTTTTTTGAAGTCGGTTAAAAAAGGCATTTAAATCTTTGACGTAGAAACTGAACTTTATGAGATCGTAAATCAAGTTATATCTATTTTTAAAAGCACATTTATTTGTCTTTATTTTTGGTAGCTTAATTTCGCAGAACTGTTTGGAGACGTCTATGAGACCACCTCAAACGTTCCGTGATTTTATACTATTTCCAATTAACAACACATGCATGTCATCAAAATAAAATAGGATGTCATTGCCTCACACGTGCCACTAAAAAACCTACACAACTTTATAACTACCTTTATTATTGTTTATTTAAATTGAATCGTATAGGTGGCCGAGTAATAATTGTTGTTTCATAGTCTGGTATAACTCATAAATGCGACTTAAAAATGTGTTTAATAACAATCATGTTGTATTGCCTCATTGGTATGTCATGAAAGGGTAACAGAACCATCTGTAAAATGTAACCGTAAGCCTGAAATACAAAGGGCAACTGAAGGAGCAGAGACCTTATCATGTGTTTTCAGTTATTCTGAAGTAAAGTAAACTGGAACTTTGACATTTTCAAATTGACTTTCAAGGAAAAAAATAGTTCCTTCTTCGTACACCAGAGGCGCTGTTCCATTTTTCCAAACAAGAAACGCTGTAAATACTGGAAAGACGCTGTAAAGTAAAATAGTGAAAACTCGTGGTGAGGGGTACGGGGTGGATTTTTGTATTACCACACGCCACCCAGACGCGACATGGCAGAAAGACTATGTTGATGAAATTAGCACTTAAAAACAAATGAAAGTGACCTTTTTAAAAGCGTTATTGCTGATGTGGGGTTCCACAGTTCCAGTACCTACTTACAGGCATGAAACATCTTGATTGATGCCCGGTAGATGGTAAAAGGCTGGTCTCTTATTAGTGGGAATTAAGCATACTTAACCAAAATAAGAGTACATTGAAATAAAGAGTCCTATCTTAGCCTAACCACTTGAAGACGAGAGACTTGATGATGTTTTTAGTTTTTTTTCTTAATGATCTCTGACTTATGTTTTTAAACTTTTTTTCTATGAAGTTAACCCTGAAAGATAAAACAATTCAAGTTGTTCCTCTGCTGAAACGCAAAAACTCACAAGATCTACTGCTGTAAATAATAATTATGTAGTATGATTAATATGGAAAATCGACATTGTTGATGAACAATCTCGCACAAGCCTTAAACCTACAAATACCGACCTAATGCTGAATATCGCCAGATAGATTGCATTATAAAAAGAAAGAAAAAAAAAAAAAAAGTTGTTCCTAACTACAAGTACTTTCAACCCATGAAATGTTAATGATTTAAAAATAACCCTGTATTTATAGAATTGTTACTGTGCATGCTTCGAAATGTTGAAAGGATTTCCTTATACGTCATGACAGTATGTGGTCATCATCAAAAGGTACCATATTACCCAATATTATTTGGCCATCATAACAGTAGCTAGTTGTTAGTCACCACCATTAACCAGTTAAAACTTCTAACAGTAGTATCGTCATAAGGGTAATGGAATATGACCTTTCATGAATCATAAATTTGTCCAGTTAATAAATGACATGAAATTTCAACTAAATTGCATTTATACAGCTACGACTCAATGTGACAAAAATTACAAGGAATTGATATCGTCGTATTGTGGCATCTTTTTTTTTTCATCAACAGGAAACATCAACATCGTGGAAACTCGAAATCATGGGGTGAGCCCTTTGCCCGGCAGTGGGATGAAGTAGGCTAGCAGTATCAGTATCATAGCTTTTGCTAGCAGTTTCGTTTGCGTTATAATCTTGAAAAAGTTAGGAATATAGCCAGACTACTTATTATAGCTGGAAAAAAAATCTGGCTAAAGGATAACAACCGCAAAGATACTTGGGGACAATGAAGCTTCTGATTAGTGAAAAGAATGCTTATTCTTAAGTTGGATTTTATTTCATTAGGATTAGTAGGTTCAAGAGCAGTGGTGGCCCAGTGGTATCAGCCCCGACTTACTAGTCGTAGGTCGTGGGTCGAACCCCGCCAGGCGCATTACTTTGTGTAATTTACTTCATCACCACTGCTTTCAAAACGGTGAAGGAAAACATCGTGAGGAAACCGGCATGTCCTAGAACCAAAACTTTGAAGAGATGTGACATCTACCAACCCGCACCGGGCCCGCGTGGTGGATTATGGCCCACTCCCTCTCACAGAGAGGAGGCCCGTGTCCCAGCAGTGGGAACATTATAGGCTGATGATGATGATGAGTAGGTTCAAAGATTAACCCTACATCAAAACGAACAAACTTTTCCCACTAAACAAATGTAAGGTACGAGGTAAGGTAAAACTTATAGCTATGTTGTCTAACAAAGCTTGTACAGACGCCAGCACATCAACCTACCTCAATCTGTCAAATTCCTTTTTTTCCTAGTTGAAGATTAATTTTCGATTGGTAAAACTTGACAGATTGGGCTAGGTTGACCTACTGGCTGTACTTTGTTAATGATAGACGTGATCTTGATAGCCTCGACAGTTTCGGTACCAAAACGATTATAAAGAAATGGGAAACCACGCTTTGCAAGTTGAGACCAGCTGGCAAAAACTACCAATGTTTACCAACGACTATTTTGCACAAAAAGCTTTAGTAATAAGGTATCAATCATAATACCTATACAAATACTTTGTTGGTTTTCATCGGGCATTACCCAGTTAAAAAAACTACACATGCTAAAATCGCCTTGTAGGTCTATAAGCTGACGTTAGACCACGTTCTTACCATTATTCAAGTCCAAAAAAAAAACAGGTATCAACGTGTTTACCGCTGCGGGAATTCCAACATTTTCCGTTAATATTTCGTCATAATTTATGTAAAAAAAAAATGTGATTATAATAGTTTTTAATCATCTAGTTTTGCCAGCGAGGAAAACCATCTGCCGCAGTGCATCCATAGAAATTGCATACGCGGTGTCTTAATAATTACCTTCGTTTTAGTATGTGTGGGTGTGTGTTTGAGCAGTAATTTGAATAGCTAAACATCAATGTTTGGTGTCTGTATTTGTTGATACCTACTTTGTTTTCTATGCAGATTTGAGTTGCTATGCCAACTGATATTTAAATAAATTGTATCGCTGCACGTACCCCACTAAACAATTGGATTGGTTTTGTGCTCTGTTCATTTAGAGGGAAAGTTTTTTTGCAACCTTATTTAAACTTCTCATTACACCGACGTAGCAGCAGTCTGAAAGCGTTTTCAATGAAAGTCAAGCCTTATTGTATTGAATTAGAAAAAGCTACTGAGCCAGAAAAAGCTATACCTAATCTAAAGCTAAAAGTTAATGCCAATTCTGTTGAATAAACTTGTAGAAATACCTACTAAATGCTGTAAAGCGATTGCTAGTTTTCTAGATCCCGTGATATAGCCCTCCTGACCGATTCCGGCCACGACGGCGCGGCGGGACTTGTAGTGCACAAGTGTGTGCGCAGACACAGGCGCACCTTTTGTTCCTTTACCGTCATGGTCCGATGAGTCGGCAATCCGATACGACGACACCCATGATACTACTACTACTTATCGTGTCGATGACAATCTAAATTGACTCGGCCCAGAATTGGGCCACGAGTTTAGCGCTCTCCGAACAGTACATCAGCTCCTGCAACAAACAGTCGGCAGCCACGCAGGGCACGATAATAAGTGCCTCATCGTTTTTGGAGCAACACCACACTTACACTCCAGACCAGATAAATTATGATACTAATGATACATAATCATTTTATGGACCTGACCACTCACTTTCATTGACACATAAGAACTTTGAAATGATTGTACCCTAAATTGGCGGATGATTCTAAAATTGCGGTTTTAAATACCGTTCTATAAACGATCTATCTGATTAGGTAGACATTAAGGAAACTTCATCGTCGACGCCGACGTCTTTTCCTCAACCTTGGCAGTGAACATGTTTTCAAGGTCCAAGTACCGTTATATTACGTCCGAGTGTGACTCAAACACATTATGTATAAAAAGTGTTGAGTAACTAATTATATGTTTCTTAGAAATTCATGTAAATACATGAGGAAATATCACATCTTACGCAGATCTTGATAATAGGTAGCGATTAGAATATCGAACGATTTTTTAATAAAATGAAATTAAGGATGCTGGCTGACGCAAAATATATTTTTAGTTGCATGTACTACGATGTTTTATCTAATTTTAGTGGAAAATTTTGTTGTTTGCTTTTTTTAATGATCTAAGATGTTGTTTAAAATATTAACACCAAAATTGCTCTATGGTTCGATTGCTATAAAAAAAAACAGTATTATTTTTATGCCAGACAAACTACAACCTATGCACTGGTTTTTGAATCATTAATTTTTTTGAAAGAGATATGATATAAATATTTATGAAAATCAATGCCCTTTTAGAGAAGACAGTCAATAGAATATCTTCGAATATTTGCAGCTGAGAAGTTCTATCACAGTTCACAGAAAGTGAACACTTTGTTATTATATCTCCAAATTCTTCTAAAGGTCACCAGGAGTATTTACATGTAATGTAACATTACAGATTCGACTGAGTCCCTGACTGGCGATCATTCGCGTGTAACGTACGCGGTCCGTCGGACAAATCCAATTACAACTGGAGCGTATCGATGTTACAAGTTACGTCAAGATATTACATTACATTGCACGCATTGTAATGCTCGAATCTGAAACGTTACAATTACAGACGATTGCTCACAATGATGGAGCACCTTTAGGGTTTGTTCTGCCACTCATAATTATAATTAATTCTTGATATATCCTGATAAAACTATCCGTAGTGTACCGTTTGATTTTATTATGACGATTGCTAAAAGAAACCAGAGGTCCGCGTTGATCACGCGATATCATAATCATCATTTAGCTCGTCATTCATCTACTATTCAGTTTTCTAGGCTTCCTTTCTCTTGATGTCACCTGTTCAAATTGCGCAAGTTTAACTAACAAGTCTTAGAAAACATACAGTTGCAGTCAAATGGATGCCAGTTTGGTAACATCTTTGAATATTAAAACTAAACACAAAAGCTTGCTCTTAGATCAGTTCAGTGATAATGTTGCTGAATGCTGTTCCTTTCCGTTTCTTGGTTTCGATAAATTTTTGAACTTTCAGCAAATTCATGATCAAGAAAATATTATTTTTGTGTGTACTGTAGGCACAGTCACGAGCAATAACATGTATAGGACACTTATCAAAATTCAAACGCAAATTACTCGTGAATTACTGTTCCCACTTTGAAATAAGATCTATTTCGTAATAGTATGGCTTCCAAAATAGAAGGCAAAGTTTAATCAGTATACAAAGTAGCAGAAAAAACGTTTTTGAATACTGCTTAGTGTATATGTTATAGGCAATGTGTATAATCCGGCATTGTATAGAATGCCTAGGCTTTATGTATATTGCCTAAAACGTTCAGGCAATGTATAACACGATTCATTTCATACATTGCCTAGGTATTGTATAAAATGCCCAAAGCGCATCAGGCAATGTGTATAATGAACAACCACGAGAAGGAGACATAATCACAGATCATGTCATTTCACTAAACTTAGTAAAATGTCAGAAAAGCACCGCGAAGCGGTGCTCCTTCTTCTGGGTGGTTTAAAAAAAAGTAAAAACGAAGGGGACGGCGGGGTCTTTCAGACCCCGCCATCCCCTTCTAACCTAACCTGTCCGAGTCGGGGTGCCCACAGTCGTATTTACGATATTCAAGTAAGTACTATAAAATTTAAGAAAAGTTAAATTCCGAGGTAAAACTCATATAGCTAGTGCGCCTCTACTCGATAAGGATCCCGGAAGTTGAAATTAGGATTAGCTCTCAAAAGATCAGTACCTATCTAACTAAATCATAGAGAAGAAAAATCGATTACATACATTGCCTGTGCTTCAACTGGCATTCTATACAATGCCTAGGTATTTTATACATTTCCTAGGTAAAGTGTAAAATAGTTTAAACATTGAACATCATTTCATACATTGCCTGAACGACCCCGGCATTCTATACATTTCCTAGGTATTGTATAGAATGCCTGCATTGCACACATTGCCTATAACATATATATACTATTGCTCGTGACTGTACATAATAAAAAAGCATGTATGCAGATAGCAAGATTTAAAAAGTTTTCTTATTAAAATTTTCTAATCTATATTTAAAATATTCTAATCTATATACAATGTAAAGCATGCATACAGTATACAGGAAAACCGTTTGAAACCTACAGTCTGTATACATATCTCTTTTGTTGACATTACCTAACCTTACTTTATTAAATCTTTCCTCTTCTTTTGCATTTACCACTTTCTCACCACCATCCACGTACGTCAATGAGGTTCACCGCATTCTTGCCCACGTATTGCATTAGACTGACGTCAACAGAAAGTGCCCTGCGCATGCGCACCTTTTGACGTCACCAGAGTGCACTGGGATTTCATTCACCATCTTTATGTTGCCCTGTTAAGGAAAACTGTGGGAGGCTGCGTTAGATTCTGCAGAAAGCATAATACTCGTAATATTATGGTGATTAGGCACTGACTTGCTGAGCAAAAATAAATATTTATCCTTAACACCTTTTTTTGTTTTACAATGTTAACGGTTCAAGTGGCTTTTGCGCAGTAGCTTTTGGAAAATTCTGCGCCGACGCATAACAAATACTTAAATTATTTTGTTGAGTCATCGAGCTTACAGGGTAAACAAGCTGAAGAGGTCGGCCATGTGTGTCGACGGACCATTAGAATCATAAATACTCTTATTACAAAATAGAGTTTAACTAAAAACCCAGGTTTAAATCTCGTAATACTATGGTTTACACAAATATATGTTGTATTTTTTTTGTAGTGATTTTGCGATAATCCATGGTCTAACAGTCGTAGCTGGAAAATGAGTGTCAAAGTTTCACATGGCAATTTTTTCATTGCGTGGTTGTTTTTTTTTGTGTTTTTTTTTTCACCCAAAATGGACTGAAACATGGTAGATTTAAATGTTATTATTAATCGCGGGACTATCTATACAAGGTACCGCTCGTACGCAGAGAAATGTCTGGCTACCTATACGAGAACTTCTGGTTGCAACCGTGACAGCAAGACTCACTAGTTGACTTTACAACATTTCTAGTAATAAGTACTAAGTAAGTAGTACATTTATAACAAGGACTTAGTATTCATTACTAGAAATGTTGTAAAGTAAACTAGTGAGTCTTGCTGTCACGGTAGCAACCAGAAGTTCTCGTATACATTTCTCTGCGTGCGGATCCGAAGGAACAGGGTCTTCTTCTTAGCGTGTCGATGGCAAATGGTTTCATATATTTTGTTTAGCCCAAAATTCAGCTACGCGAACCCCGCTCACTGATGCAGTCATAAGGTCGACAAGTGTACAGGTGACAGCGCTTGCGGTACAGGAGAGAAGGTGAGTTGTCTGTGGGGACACGTCGCATATACATTTGAGGTCTGAGCCGTTAGTGAATCCCCATCTGTAAAGGTTACTTGCTGCGGCCGACCTGGGTTCGCAGTCTATTAAGCGACTTCCAAATCGACCACGGCAAAGCGTGACCAGGTGGAAGGCTTTCAGAAGGCTCGATTAAGCCATCAGGAGGTCTGAGCTGTTCCCGGTGGTGTTTAGTTAGTACGAGTCCTCTGACTGGTCCTTTCGGTCCACCCCGGGAGGTAACATTTGATGAATCTTCAAACTAAAATGGGTTCTCAAGTTTTATCAATCTATTGAGGTATCGACTTCCAACGTGCATAAAATGTGGTGTAATATGTGACGTATCGCAAATGAACACTATCAGAATAAAATATTTTTTATTGGTGTGTGAAGGTTACATCGAGCTTTTATCTACAGCAAATCTAATTACCATAGTAATCACATAGAAACAGCGGAATATAATGAGTGATGGATACAAGTATCCATCTTGAACTAGACAGAACCGGTGTGACTAGATTATTTAGTTTTTGCAATAATGAGCTACAAGGAGCGTGTTTCTATGTCTCTAGACCTAGCGAAGAATTTTTTGTTGAACTAGCACTGCGCCTGCGACTTCGTGCGCGTAGTTTTCGAATATTCTTATAATTTATTTATTTTAAAGAGATTTAAAAGTATTTAAATGTATTTGATATTCCGCTATGAGATATTTTTAATTACCTACGCCTTTAAAGTTAGAATTTCCAAAAATCTTGAAATACGTGTTTTTTCAATTTGATTGACTAGCCTACTAAGTACAAATTTTCATCCCATTTTTAACCCTCTTAGGGGGTGAATTTTATACAATACATTCCTTACCTATACCTAAAGAAAGTTTGTAATTGACCATTTGATTGGCCTGTTGATCTAGTGGTA
This sequence comes from Agrotis clavis, assembly GCA_954870645.1. Taxonomy (NCBI): domain Eukaryota; kingdom Metazoa; phylum Arthropoda; class Insecta; order Lepidoptera; family Noctuidae; genus Agrotis; species Agrotis clavis. The sequence goes on along the minus strand of OX940920.1, from coordinate 27,511,389 downwards.
GTGACCCTGACTGCTATGCCGGAGGTCGTGGGTTCGATTCCCACCCAGGACAAATGTTTGTGTGATGAGCACGATCATTTGTTCTGTGTCTGGGTGCAATTTATCTATAATATGTATTTAGAAATATATAAGTATGTTTATCAGTTGTCTAGTACCCATAACACAAGCTCTGCTTAGCTTGGGACTGGATGGCGTTGTATGATAGTTGTGGAATATTATTAAAAAAAAAAATATTATATTATTATTCAGACAGTTTCTACTTTTCTATATACATTCAAGTTGACCTTCACAGCTGGTTTTTCCCCAGAGAGGTTCAAAAACATTGTTTCATTGTTAGCTAGAGGTCTGCTGATTAACATCCCAACTAGCAAAATAATGTCTTATAAAAGGTTAAATAACGTTTTCGATTTAACTTTCAGTCTTATCAAAGGTTTTATAAAAGTTATTTATACGTATATATAACGCGGGTTTGGGCGCAGATTACATAACTATTCAATTGTGTAAAGGTCGTTTTGTGATCGCATCAACGTCTATTACATTGGGTAAAAATCACATAAACGTTGCAAGAATAACTAATACGTTTTGTAATACTAAGTATTAATACTACTATATAACTATAACGTTGCATAGACGTAAAAAAACAAACAAAAGCGTCATGTTATGGTTAAACGATGACGTCTATATTCATTTTGTTACACGAATGGCAATATACATGAAACTCGTACAATATTTTTTTTTTGTCTTGGAAAATTTCATAAAAACCTTAAGTCAAAGTTTTGCTTATTATTTATCTAACGTAATGGAAAGCCTTTATTGTTGTGGAAGTTGTTAGCGGTGATTTTACTTGGGCATTTAACTTTTTCGATAAATCTGTAGTGATCTTTGTTTATATTTTAATGGGCCTTCATAATATTGGTATTTTAATATTGTGTATTATAATAAAATACTATAAATTGTCATTAAATTTCCGCCATATTGCCATCAAAGCATTGGACGACTGCTTTACGACGGTTAGATAACTATTGGTTTTATACATGTTTCATAATCGATTCATGTCGTCCACCATGACGGTTTCAATTAGAGTTCAGTTGGAAAATAAAAAACCTTTATGCAATACCACTATATTTATTTTTCAGGGATCTTATCATGGTTATATTTTTGGACATAGAAAAACAATTGTGCAAGAAGACACAGTGATAGACATACATTGTTAAATTTAAGTCGTTTTATTCCGCTTAAAGGGTCATTGTACTCATTATAACGAACAACTTTTACTATGAGAACAACCCTGAGATCAGGAAAAAAATCAGCTGTTCATTACATTTATATTCGCATAACTCGTCAAAATGTACTGAACAGCGGTTTTTTTCGCAATTTCAGGGTTGGTCCCATGGTAAAAGTTGTTCGTTATTATAAGTACAATGACCCCTTAAGCGGATTAAAACTATTTACTTAAGTTTTACCATAACTGACCGGCTTTAGGGTAAACATAAAACTGATGTTATAAACACGAGTTTTTTTTTTTAAACACTTAGTATTTCTATCTATTGTACCTCTTGATATAAGAAGATGAGCGGAACCACTTTGGTCTGCAGAATTCACATCGAGCTCGGTCTTTGCCAAATTAACTGTTGTAATGTGTACGGAACCACTGTCATTTTTGCCATTTTTTTCTTGGCTGGGCCTGGCATATTCCTGATGAAATTTTGGTATGTTTGCTAACTTTAACAGTTGAACAGTTTTATTTACTTTTCTTTTAAAACCACCACTTCGTTTAATTCTTTTCCACTTTCCGGGATCCATAGTTAGAAATGTAGTGAAAAATGGCGGCTGAGTTATATTAAAGTTATTTTCATATCGTTTCAATAATCAAGTGACATATGTAAGTCATATTAGAATAAAGTTTTGGCCTAAAGTTGTATAAAGATTTGATATTGGAATGATATACGAATGTTTTATAGTAGTTCATAAAACGAACACTATAAAACAGTTCATTATATATTTGTTATATAAAAGTTTTTGAAATTATAGGAAAATAGCGGTTCATGACTATTACCGGACTGAAACGTTAACTGGACTGAAATCCTTGTCGTGTGGACGTCGCAGCAGAGACGGTTTTATATCGTTATTTAAATTCATTGAGATGACGTTTATAGGACACACTTATATGATTTAAAGTATATATAACTAAAGCATCTTATTGAATATTACTTTACAACTGTTTGGTTAGTAGAAAATTGTTATAAAACCATAATATGTCTGTTAGTTATATATATTTCATGTTATATGACTAGTTTGCTAGTTGGGATGGACCTCTAGATGTCCGCTTCGATCGGTCAAAGAAGATATTACTACGCCATGTGTGGTATATTGTTGACGATTTTTTTATACCAATAAAATATGCGTCGTCTTGTGTACGATGGGGTCGTACACAAGACGACGCGCGACGCAAGTCTCCGATACCTTACGACTTTGACATCCATTAACGCGTGCCTATGAACGAAGCTCTACGGGTTTGTATTGCGATAGTCACTTGGATACCAAAGTCGTAAGGTATCGGGAACTTACGTCACCATGTGTACAAAAGGGCCAACGTGACTTACAAGCAAAAGGTTCGCCTGATGGAAAGTGGTAGAAGCCTATGGACGCTATAAGGTATCGCCCCCGCATTGCCATTCTTGCTGTGATTCTTGCAACTTTTTTTTAGGTGAGTGTATAGCCATATCCATGTAGGGTGAGCTTCATCAATTGTTTACCCGTGTAACGTGACGTGAACGTACGTTAGCTTTCATAGTACGTGCCAGCGTAATTTGTCAAGTTTCTCTACGTTACTTTTACTTTACTAGACGTCTTGGGGAGACGAAAGAGTCTGAGAGAGTAGACTTTGGGAGTCTGTATGGGTTTTATACATACGCTGCCAAGTAGCACTAGCTACCCAGGTCCCGGATTGTGTGAAAAGGCATTTACTTAGTGAAAGGTGAGTTACACCATTTTACAGCGGCTCATTGTTGTTAATCTATCTGTCGCAGGTTTTTCATCAAATTAGGTTTTTGATTAAAATTAAAACCTAGGTTTTGATCAAACAACGGATGATGTTAAAATAACAACACAATTTCAGAAAATGTCGGAAAATGTCGAGGGAGCACTGCTTGGCGGTGCTCCTACTTCTGGGTGGTTAAAAAAAAATAACCACGAAGGGGTTGGCGGGGTCTTCCAGATCCCACCATCCCCTTCTAACGTAGCCTGTCTGAGTCGGGGTGCCCCCTGTGTACGAAACGGGGCACTAACAAATAAAAAATGTCGTAGAAACGATTGTAGGCACCCCGACTCGGACAGGTTAGGTTAGAAGGGGATGGCGGAGTCTGGAAGACCCCATTATACTTAGTATTTAAAGATGCGTTTCTTATTTGGTTTCAATAACAATAAGTTCTCTTAGTTAGACGCTTGCCTAATAAGGTCACAAGCGCCAATATTATTTATTGTTATTAGTGACGTGTGTCTGGTTGTCTTGTTCATCTTTTGTTCGCTTCTGGCGAGTTTGAGGTCCTGAGTTTAGTTCCGAGGTTGCATTGGTGTTTTTAAATTTCCATTTCCAGTTAAAAAAAAAACTTATGCTGCGGGCAGGGTAGAAATAAAAGTTGATTTGTATTGCTGCTATCAACATGCTTATTTATTACTTCTTTCTATTTTTTTAGTTAAAAATATTGTCCCACTCTAGGAATTTCTCCTGTACCGTGGGGTGCGTTTACAAAACATATAAGCTCACACATACAAACACTCAAACCTGGAAAAACTACCTACATGTAGATCGTACAAGTATTCGTACAGAATACTTAATAGTTGTCCGTGCGGGATTCGTATCCTCGATACGCAGCACGGCAGTTCAACGCTCAGCCACTGCGCTAATCGTCTCAAAACCGTCCACCATACATGCATGTATACAACGGACATATTTATTATGTGTTTTAAGGCCAACTCCTTTAAAACGTCTAGTTCAGTTAACCGAGTTTTTTATAAACGACATTGTACAATGTTTTTCAACTGTCTGGCGTCTTATATTTCCGGTTTTTTTCAAGGTCCATCAACATTTTTAGATGATCAACAATAAAAATATTATTTATTTTACCATACGATTTTATTCGTATTATTGTAGTGTAATGCAGTCTTAAGACTAAAATTGTATTGCACAGACTAGTTTAACAGAAGTTTTTTTGGGAAGAAAAATTTGATTGCGAGCAGGATTCTTACCTGTGTCCAACTGATTTTTTTTTAAATATTTCCTCATTCTAGGAATTTCTTACATCATAATTATCATAATGTATCTACAATGAGATAAAGATATAAAGACTTAAAATGGTATATTCTATTGCTCAAGCAATAGAGTACATAATTGATAAAGAACTGTCTGGCCTGTTGGTCTAGTGGTTAGTGACCCTGACTGCTATGCCGGGGGCCGTGGGTTCGATTCCCACCCAGGACAAATGTTTGTGTGATGAGCACGATCATTTGTTCTGTGTCTGGGTGTAATTTATCTATAATATGTATGTATTTAGAAATATATAAGTATGTTTATCAGTTGTCTAGTACCCATAACACAAGCTCTGCTTAGCTTGGGACTAGATGGCGTTGTGTGATAGTTGTGGAATATTATAATATAATTTTATTGCAATTCTATCAGCAACATTGCTGATGTGGCGTTTTTAGGGCCGAATATGAACTGAAACGGTCCATTTTTTTGAATGATAATCTGAATTGATAATAAATAAATAAATAAATAAATAAATAAATAAATAAATAAATAAATTTTGTATGAGAACTGAAACGGTCTGAATCGAATAACAAAATAGGATGATAGCTTCAGTGATTTAGACGTGCAAAGGTAACTAACAAACAAACAAAAAAAAAAACTTTTGATTGCTTGTTTGCTTTTGTTTTTTTTTTTTAATAATATTACTAGCGACCCGCCCCGGCTCCGCACGGGTGCAATCTTTATAATATTATTAAAATTGCGACTATAATTTGAGATTTAAACTATCCTATCTCTCAAGTTGGATCGAACTGCACCACATGGTGTGCGAATTTTATTATAATCGGTTAAGTGGTTTGGGAGTCCATTGAGGACAAACATTGTGACACGAGATTTATATATATTAAGATTAGGAAGTCAAGATAAGGATAGTCCTGCCGGGGTCGCGGGACTGTCTCACCAGTTAACCGTGACCCTGGTACGTAATGGGCTATTAGATCACCGTGGATTTTAGTCAGTACAAGTCTGACCGTAATAGGCGGAAGGACTCATTTGATAATTTTACCACGCAAAAAAAAAAAAATAAGGATAGTGACAAACCTACTGCCTACACGTGTCTGATTTCAATTTGTATTCTATTACAAAAGATTTTTCTATGTAATAGTTAAATGATGGACGTCTTCTGACCAACAATTGCTCAAATACACTCAACTATAGGTATTTGTTGATATTTTAGGATGGAAATAAATAGAAGACGTTTTGAACTCCCTAAAATGCGTGGTCTGTTTATTGCGACTAATCACACGTTACAAAAGGGCTATCAAAATGTCAAGTAAGGTCGCATAGCAACAGAAAAAATAAAGTTGACGTGTTCTCAATTACTAACAGTATTAACTAGCTGTTGCCAACGGCTTCGTCCGTTACAACCCGAAAATTATCCCACGGGAACATAAAAGAAGGATAAAAACTATCCTATGTGTTAATTAATCTATATATCTAATTTCATACAAATTCATTCTGTAGTTTTTGCGTGAAAGAGTCAAGCCGGAAACACATTATTAACACCCGACGCCACCCGATGAAACGTGATGCGTGTTGAGTCAAATCAAATGTACCTATTGTTTTCTATGACCAGAATCACACTATGTACACCCGACGTGACGACATGCGCTCACACGCCACCCGATCCAGACGTGCCAGGTCGGTGTGTTGCCGATGGTGGGGGTAAACACGCCATCCGACGCATCACATGTAGTGTGTTTCTAGTCCAGCCCGACGCCACGCGTCAGTCGTTCGAAAACTTCGAGAACTATCACAGAGTATATACACAGAAATCATCAATCCACAGAAAAGTCCGGTTAAGCAGCTCACAACCTCCTTAGGTTGGCCTGCAAGATGCCACTCACAAAGAAAAAAAATATCGCGTTAGCTAACTGTATTCAGAAAATGCCAGTGTGTCGTGGCGTCGCGTGTTGGTTAATGTGCACGGTGCACATCGGGTGTCGACACGTTGCATCGCGTGGCGTGTTAAATAATGTGTTTCCGGCTTTACAAACACACTTATTTTGACGGCACGGTTAGCGCAGTCGGTGAGCGACTGCTGCTCAGCGAGTAGCAGGTTAGATTCCCGGACGGAATAAATATTTGTATGCTCTGCAAGTAGTTGTTCCCGATCTGGGAGTCTGAATATGTGAGTTTATATGTTTATAAATGCACCTACGATACAGGAGAAATTCGTATTGTGGGGCAACCTATTATTTTAAAAGAAGAAAAAAACTCACTAAGTTTTGCATTATTTTATATTATTAGTAAGAATAAGATAAGATATTTTTTCATTGATATTGACATGACAGTGAAATGAGGAGAAACAATCACTCTAGGCTACAACGAAACTCTATCTAAACTTAAAAAAATATACTCGTTTTTAGCCTGAAGGAATTAAATAGGTCACGCGGGGTCACTGCCATGCGTAACTGGAAATTTTCAGTTAATCTGATTCACGTGTACCTTCAGGATGGTAAGGGATTCCTTCATTATAAAGCTATTGTCAAATAGACAGGCGAAGCGAATGCGATCCGAAGCGTTTTTATTTATAATGTATGGAACTGTTTGAATCCAGTCACATAGAAAAGCGAAAGCGATCGGATAGTCTATGTGACTGGCTTCAAACAATTCCATACATTACAAACAAAAACGCCTCGCTTCGCGTTCGCCACGCCTGACTGTTTGACAATAGCTTAAGAGTGACTATTAAGAAAGGAATGTAGCGTATCTATATAATAGATATGTGTAAATACTATCTCTCTCACATAAGTATTCGGACCTGACACGAATGACACATACTGTCAGTCGTTATGGAATGGCGCGGACGCAGGTCTAGACAGGATAAAGAAACCAATGCTTAGTACTTACTTATTCCATCACCGTGACCCCGGAACATAAAGGGCTATTGAAGGACACCGTGGATTTTAGTCAGTACAAGTCTGACAGTCCCTCCCGCCCTGCCCGGGGTGGGAGGGAAAAAAAAAACCAACCTGGGTGGAATGGATGGGACTGTCAGTAGTTTTTAAGTACGTAAAGGGCAAATGCCCAGAATAAAATAAATTAAAATAAAATAAACCCCGTTCCTTCAATTACCCTTTACGTTCCAAGGTCACGGTAACCTGTTTAAATAGTCCCGCGACCCAAGTCATATGACTCTATAAGTACCGGTAAGATTGGTTAATGACTTTGTGGCGGTCACTTCAATTAATGGCAATATAAACACTAGACTGATTGAAAGGGTTCCTATCTTAGATTATAGAATGTCCAGATTTCTAATGGGTCACTGAGAATTGAAGCCAAAAAAAGGAAGAAAACCTACCATCTTCGTTCGATTCCTATGTCACACGCCGAATTATTTTTTTATGTAGCGTGGCGCTCCCCACCCAGAGTGTTGCTTCGGCACCGGCGCGGCGGCGGCTCGGCGGGCGACGGCGTGCCGAAGGATGCCGAAGGATCCCGAAGGATCCTGAAGTATCCCGAAGCGGCCTCAAAGCTGCCGATGCAGTAGCCTCAAGCATACCGAAATGGTATTTTTGTTACTACGAACATTTATGAAAATTACGAATTTTCGAACTTGTATAGCTTGGCCGAGAGCAATCCTGCAACTTTTGTGCCATAATAACTATTGCCTCCAAATGACTAGTATTACCCATAGGTACCAATTTTTTTTATTGGTATTCAGAAAAGGCCAAAAAAAAAATGATGTCCTTTCTACTTTATTGCCATGAAGTTAATGTATAATGCTTTTTATCACCTAAAATCCTTTTCCTTGCCGATGCCGATAATGTGCGCCGGGCCTTAATTTTGGAATTGATCCGTTATAGCTCCTTTAATAATGGCGTGATTTGAAAGAACTTTGGTATCAACTTGAAGTTAACAATGAAGCCTTTGAAATTGTATTTTTTTTTTCATTCTTATCTATTTATCAAGTACTCAAGATCGCGCGGAATCGGAGTAAGTGATTCCATACTTTTGCTCGCTAGTTTAGTTTGAGCTTACTTCCAAACAAAAATGCACTTTGTTTACTTAAATAGGTATTATGCATAGTTACTTTAGGTGATCTCTCTGTCCTTAAGCTTCAAAATCCTCTGGCATGCGTCCAAAGAAACCTCAAGGTAGTCAGGTCATCAATAAAACTGCATCGTTTTGTTTAATTACAAGTACTTATCATGCCATGCGCGGGCGCGCGTGTCTTGTATTAAATCTATTCAAGATGTTGCTTTAATGGAAATTTACCTATTGCGGTTGTCCTAACTAATGTTATAAAATGCGAATGTGTTCATTTGTAGTGCTTTCACACTAATGCATAAATCTTAAGAGGATCGTCTACCGAGCGCTCGTCCATACTAAAAGGGAAAACGTTTTCCTACCCCTAAATGTTATCCTATCTCAATGATTTTTTAGAATGCTTCTGACACAGTAAAAAACTAGGTTTGTAGGTTTTCTTTTTTTCAAAAGTAACTCTTAGTCGCCTGTAACTTTGAAACTATTATAAATTTTGAAAAAAAGAAAACCTATAAAGTTAGGGGGTTGAAGGGGACTCACTTGATGACTTTACCACGATAAAAAAAATAGGTATGATAACCCGTTTAACAGGGTGTAATCAACATCAAGCCGCGAACGCAGAACAATAAACACATTTTGAATAAAAAACATTACGTTGTAGTCCAAAAACATGTTCTGAAGTCATTGTAATTATTTACCTCTTAAGTACCTATCTATGTATGTATTACTATCCATCACCATCATCATATCAGCCATAGGACGCCCTCTGCTGAACTTAGGCCCCCATATAGACTTCCAGTAGGACCTGTTGGAAGCGGCTTGCATCCAGCGCGAACCTGTCTTCATCAGATCGTCTGTCCACCTTGTGGGTGGACATTCCAAGCTGTACTTGCCGTCTGTCTGTCATTGTCCTTTAAGTCTTGTACTTACTTTTAAAGGTTATGACTCCTTTGACGAAAGTATAGTTGTTAATTTAAATGACTACTATTTTATTATTATAATAATAAACAATTCGTATCATAATTGGACGCAATAAACAATAAAATTAGCATACATAATGTGATTCGTCGACTAAGATTTAATAAGTCCATTTGTAAGTGGGTCTGCCAAACGTGAATAGTCTCGTGCGCGAATGTAAGGTGCGTCCGCGCCGGGCCGGTAAAATGGCGCGAAACAACCCGTAACAATTATTACTGTCTCATTTATTTCTTTTTTTTTCCTCAATTGCATTCTTTTTTTTAGGGTTCCGTAGTCAACAAGGAACCCTTGTAGTTTCGCCATGTCCGTCCGTCCGTCCGTCCGTCTGTCCGCAGTTTAGCTCAGAGACGCACAGTACTAGAGAGCTGTAATTTGGTGTAAATATACGGATTTGTTGTGCCGAAAAAGTGGTAAAATAAAATCTCATAAAATATTTTTTTTTTAGGGTACCTCCTGTACACGTAAAGTGGGGATGTTTTTTTTTTTTCTCGCGTACCCATTAGTGTGGGGTATCATTAAATAGGTCTTTAAAAAATATTGATAGTTTTCATTAACAATTTTTTGATAAAAAAATTTGTTTTTGAAATATTAAGCTTTAAAGTGCTAAATTTTGCTCGACTCGAGTGTCCCCCCCCTCTACCAGCTAAACGGTTATGTTTGGGGGTGTGAAAAAATTCACAATAGTAGTATATATAACGAAGTTTAAAAGAAAATTATCACAACTAAGTAGGCTTTACAACTTTACGAGTAATAGTCGACCAACTTATAAAATGTACTTGGATAACATATTTTCTTAAACAAAATGTATCGGAGAACATGTTCTTCAACTGCAAATGTAAGTTTGTCAACTTTATTTTTACAGCTTTAATAGGTATGTTTTTACGGTTTTGTTTTTTGGGGATAGGTAGGTTTTTATCGTCAACTATTTTTAACTAACTTCAAAAAAAGGAGGAAGTTCTAAATTCGTCGTAATCTTTTTTTATGTATTTTCCCCGATTTCTCAATTACTCCTGGACCGATTTTGAAAATTCTTCTTTTTAAAATTAAATTCAGCGAATCAGTTTAGTTAGTTCGCATAAGTATTTTGATGGGCAACTACGGAACCCTACACTGTGCGTGGCCCGACACGCACTTGGCCGGTTTTTGCTATCCATGCGAGTAATCAGTATTTGTTTTTTTTTTTACTTTTTTATTGTCAGTTCGCTCGTACTCATTGATGAAATGTGATCCCTCGTACTCAGTGATGAAATGAAACCAGTTATGTTTATGATAATAATTCTCTATTTTTTTTTAATAATTAATTTCAAGTTTCGTGATATTGTGTACTTAAACTGGTTTCTGACATGTTTTATTTTTTGTATCGCATTAATTTGTTATTATGACGTGTTCTTATTGGACATTAATATTCGTAAACGTCGGATGTTTGAAGGTTAGTCTTTCCAAAATGAACAGAATTTATTGCAGAATTTTATTGTTGAAATTCGTATTCAATTCTCTATCTAATAGTAAATCCTATCTTAAAGATGATTTTTTGAGGAAAGAAAAATTTTAAGATTGCAAGTGGGATTCGAACCCGCGTCTTCTGGATAGGTACTCCAGACGCCTTAACCAACTAGGCTATTGCAACCCACACTTGCAAGCTGAAATTCTCTATTCCTCGTTTACGCTTTTCCTATCTTAATTAAAAATTATTTGCTTTTCTTAAATTATTAATTTAATATGATTAATGGGCTTATACAGTTGCCAATAACAAGTGAAACAACATACTCAAAACACGAGATCTCTTCTTTATTATTGCAGAAATGATAGTTTATGAAAAGAAATAACGAATAGTAAAATTTCAATATTATTTATTATATGTATATAACAAAATAATTATAAAAAATATAAGTAAATGATGCTCAAAAAAAAAACAGAATTGTTTTTTAACTTACGCCATCTTAAAAAAATAATTTGTTTTTTTTTAATAGGTGTTGGCTACAAAGGACCATTTAGTCAAATATAGTAAAAAAACACAAATCGACAGCTCTAATCTAATCAAATATTACTAAACTTCGCCTCTCCCAGCACTTTCCCATACATCTCAAAGCGGCATACTATCGCTCCTCGCCCGTGGTAATCCCGTGCGCGCGGGTTTTCCTCCGCTGCGGCGCGTGCGCAACACACCCGCGACGCGAAGCGACGTGATGCAAGCGGCCGTCGACCCCAGATATGCACTGATATCACTTGCAGTCGAGCCAAGTACTTGCGCCTATTATCAGTACGTGTGCAGTGAGTTGTATGGTATGAAGCCTAGAATTGTTTTAAGCGGGTTCGCATTGTTTACAAACTTCGCATTTTGCATTAAATTGTGTAAGTATGTTGAAGAGTCGATGATGTTACTATTAGTGCGAAAGTATTGAGTCATTTCAGTGAATAAATAATGTAAAACAATGATTGGCTGAATTTAGCTCATAAACTCTAAATTTCACTGAAAGAGGTCCCTAGAGATTATAATCTAAAGTTCACTATGATTGAAAAGAGTAAGAAATAAGAAACGCAGAATTAATCTGTAAAACCTACGCATTACTAAGATTGACCCTTCAAAAACAAATATTCATGTTGAATTGAGAACCTCCAGAGATCTTTGGGAGCAGTGGTGGCCCAGTGGTATCGGCCCCGACTTACGAGTTGTAGGTCGTGGGTTCGAACCCAGCCTGGCGCATTACTTTGTGTAATTTATTTCATCACCACTGCTCTCAAAACGGTGAAGGAAAACATCGCGGGGAAACCGGCATGTCTTAGAACCGTCAAATTCGAAGACATGTGACATCCACCAATCCGTACTGGGCCCGCGTGGTGGATTATGGCTCACTCCCTCTCAGAGAGAGGAGGCCTGTGTCCCAGCAGTGGGAACATTATAGGCTGAAAATGAAAGATCTATTGTTGGTTAAAAAAAGTTACGTAAATTGTCGTAAATACGGTCTAAAACAGCCGTAACATCAATGAAAGGGTAAAGAGCATTGAACACAAAAAAAAACTTTTTGAAAAAAAGGGAACCGACAAACACAAAAAAACTATAAAATAACTTTTCTTTCGGAAGTCGGTGGCTTCGTTTTTTTTTATTTCATTGACATTATGGCCACCGACTTCTGAAAGAAAAGTTATTTTATTAAATGTTATGGATTTCCGCAAAGTAACGCCTGATTCCATAATTTATTTAAGTTATTTTATAGTTTTTTTTTTGTGTTTGGTTTTGAAGTCGGTTCCCTTTTTTTCAAGAAGTTTTTTATTTTTCCCTTTTTAGTTGAGATAATCAACAATAATCATCATAAAATCGGCGTCTTTGAAAATCTACAATCCTATTAAGCAAAACGAATCTATGTGAGCAACTTTACAAGATATCCATTATTGTTATATACTAAAACCTTCCCCAGAATGTAACAAACAATTTTCTGAAAACTGCATCAAAATCGGTTCAGCCAAACGCGAGATAATTGCGGACAAACATGTAATCGTCCCTGAAAATCTACGAACCAAGTAAGCAAAACGGATCTACGCGGGCAACGTCACGGGATATCTATTAGTGTTATATACTAAAACTTTCTCCAGAATGTAATGAACACTTTGCTGAAAACTGCATCAAAATCCGTTCAGCCAAATGCGAGATAATCGCGGACAAACATACATACATACATACATACAGGTCGAACTGAGAACCTATTTTTTTTTTGAAGTCGGTTAATTAAAAGAAGTGTTACGTTGCCAGCTGTAAACAATAGTGGTTAGTCTTACGTAGACCACGTCATCTCGGTTTACAATTGAACCGGGAAAACACTTGAACGGAAAATATTCGTCATAACACCAACATTTTCCTCAGACGGTGGTAGAGACACACCTACTGAACAGTTGTCAACAAACACAGCTGAACATAACAATTAGATGGGAGTAAAATCCCCGAAAAAACTAACTGAGAAGTCATACAAGTACGTAGTGGGTATTTGTTTCGTTATGTGGGAAATGAACAAAGAAACTTTCTATTCAATGACGACAGCACGGCTGGGGTAATGGTTGAGTTATTAACTAATTCGCTGCGTGTCGCAGATTGGATCATTGCTTGAAATTATTAATTATTTATTTATTTATAGTCTACAAGTAGTCGTTCGCGGGACTACCGAATTACCGTGATCCCGGAACGAAAAGGGCTACTGAAGGACACCGTGGGTTTTAGTCAGTACAAATCTGACAGTCCCTCCCGCCCTGCCCTGGGTGGGAGGACTCATTTGATGATTTTACCATGATAAAAAAAAAGCCTAAAATTAGTTGATTTGGCTAGTTTTAATAATGAATTTAAATGATTTTAAGCGCACCCACGATAAAAAAGAAATTCCTAGTGTAGAGCACCATAAAAAAGACAAAACGGTATAAAATAGGCAAATCTATTTAGTTCATCGTAAGGGAATCGAGCAGTGGTGGCCCAGTGGTATTGGTCCCGACTTACGAATTGTAGGTCGTGGGTTCGAACCCCGACAGGCGCATTACTTTGTGTAAATTATTTCATTACCACTGCTCTCAAAACGGTGAAGGAAAACATCGTGAGGAAACCGGCATGTCCTAGAACGAAAAATTGGAAGACATGTGACATCTACCAACCCGCACTGGGCCCGCGTGGTGGATTATGGCCCACCCTCTCTCACAGAGAGGAGGCCTGTGTCCCAGTAGTGGGAACATTATAGGCTGATGATGATGATGAAGGGAATCGAACCCACGATACGCAGCTTATTAGCACAATCACTCAGCCACTGAAAACATTGATGGAAGGGTATATGCATATAACATCAATATTTATTTGAAACAAATCACTGCCTTTGACAAAAATAAACAGTTTCGTGCATCTTCTTTTCTTTTCGCGTGAAGATGAAACCACCCTCGGGCGTCAAAGTTAATTTAGCCGCCTCTGGAAACACCACGGGCCTCTGACATGGCTTTGGACTTATACATATATTTATAAGTCCAGATTTCCTCACGATGTTTTCCGTCACTAATTGTCAGAGACGCCCAAGATAAACTTAGAAAATACATATGAATTGAAAAAGTTACGAGTATATTAGTTACTTTCCTGGGTTTGAACTCGCAACTGAATTGACTTGAAACTAATGGCTGCATAAAGCACCCACACTTACGTATAGCCATTTATCCGTGTCCATCGTGCCAGGTGACAATGCCACTTACGATTCCCTCGGCGTCACTCGTTAAATTAACTTTTACTTCGGTTTCCCTAGCAAACTTTCAGTGCTTAATACTGTCTGGGCGAAGTTCCAAGTTATCTATTAATGTGTGTTAAATGTAAATAAAGTGCAGTTTCTTTTGTAAGGTGCAACAAGCATTTTCAGCCTATAATATATTATTTCTATTAAAAAAAACTTAAAAAAAAAATATAACCGACTTCAAAACACCCACAAAAAAGTTCAAAATAACCTACAAAAAACTTTTCTTTCGAAAGTCGGTGACTTTATTTTCTATTTCGTTGACTTTTTGTCACCGACTATCGAAAGAAAAGTTTTTTGTAGGTTATTTTGAACTTTTTTGTGGGTGTTTTGAAGTCGGTTACATTATTTTTTGAAAAAGTTTTTTATTTATCCTTTTCAGTTTCACTATTCAACCCAAATTATTGTCAAATACATAATTTTCTTACATGTGCACTAAAATTTTGTAATCCGTAGCACCGGTAATAACAACGCCCATGTATGTATGTAGGTACTATGAACACAATGAGTTAAAATAAAGACTACTGCACCAAACTAAATGAAATTTTTTATGGGACCAAATGGCAGATACACTGTATCGAACAAAAAATAATCATCGAAATCGGACCAGAAACCTCGGAGTAATCGGTGTAGACAAAGTTGAAAACTTTTTAGGTTTTTGTTGATTTTTCAAAAAGTGCTAGTCCGATTTCGATGAAATTTTAATGGGACCATTCCGGAAGTATACCCTATCCAACAAAAAAATAATTTTTCAAATCGGTTGTTAAACGACGGAATTATGCCCAATCAAACATAAAAAAAAATACAAACATCCGAATTGAGAACCTCCTCCTTTTGGAAGTCGGTTAAAAATCACATTAAGTAATGACAACATCGTTGGTGCAGTGGCTTTGCGCCCGACTTCACACAGCGTGTCGCGGGTTCAATCCCCGCACGGAGCAATTATTAATTGTTCCGGGTCTGGGTGTTTGTGCATGTGTGTTTCTATGTTTGTATACACACCCACGACATAGGGGAAATTCTTAAGTGTGGGGCAACCTTTGCATTTAAAAAAAGAAGTGAGGATGAAATGTATGGGGTCGAAAGGACTCGTAGAGAGTAAAATCCAAGGTTTTCCTTCTTTTCGCTCTAGGGTCATAGCTTCCTTGTCGGTCAGTTTTGCGACCCCGGCAGGCTTTGGCCGTCCATCCCCGTCAGATGGCTGACCTCGACAAGATACTACTTACGCATTCATGAAGTGCATGATCCAAGGATTCCAAGTAAACAAAATGTTTAATGGCGATGGAGAATAACTTATTAACTAAGAAGTATTGACACCATAGTGTAAATTATCATTAACATAAGATAAATTGCTTTATTGCCCGTTATACTGGTTAAACCGTCAGAGCAATTTGTATTTGTCAGGAGTTTCTACATCCAGAAGCAGATATTATATGACTGGTTTCCTGCCGACTAATATTTCTGTTTTTTTTCTAGGGAAGTTCTAAAATTTTCAAGTTTTGAAGAGCTTGTTGTACTCGAGTTGAAATTTTTTCTCAGCTAAAAGGCCTGGAACGCTCTACACGTTTGGAACCAACCAGCAACAAACGTTCATCATCATCTTCCTGGGGGGGGTATTACAACGTCTTAAAACCAGGCTTATTCCGGCGAGTGAAAGTGACAGAGCTATACAAGTCGTCTAGCGCCATCTCGTTCACTCACTGGAACAAGCCTGGTTTTAAGACGTTGTAATACCCCCCCTGACCTTATCCCATTTTACTCGTGGTGGTCGCAACACGTTTTTTTCTTCCATTCTCCCCTATCAGACGTCACAGTATCATTTACTCCTTTTTCTTTCATATTATCATTCCTTAGAAAATCTCTATCTTTTTTTCTTTAGTAATTCTCTTCGAGTTTGTAGTTCTAGTTTTCATATTAAAAAAATAAAGTTTAGACGTCAGTTCAAGTTCAGGATTTTGTTGCTTACTCAAAGACCTTGAAATTACCTACATTGTTCGAGAGTGCATCTCAAAGACCACAGAGGATGAGATGAGCTGAATATTTTATGTGTACACTTGTTGGCTGGTACGCTCAAAACTTTATTTGTGCCTATGCGAAGACACTGCCTCCTAAGATACAGGATTCCATTAGTTCCATCGGGGCTTAAACTTTGTATGACTGTACCATAGATATATTAAAGAAGGACTGTACTTTTGCCAATTACCAAAAACAATTTGTTTTATTTGTTGCGTTTAAAAGAAACTCTTTTAAGCGCAACATGTGCTTTGGTATTTTTTTATATTTTGAAATGAACGTGGGTGATCATACTCGTATTAAACGTACTATACTTATTTTATCTATTGACGCTGAATTTCTTGATTATTATTCTTAATAAAAACTTAGAAGATTCATCTTTAGAAGATCATTGATGACGACAAAAAAGTCATCTACGTGTGGTCAAAATTCTTTACTAGCTATTTTTAGAAACTTTAATCATCTGTCTATTTTCATCTATTTTCCTCTTGCGCAAATATTTTTTTAAAATATTACTATTGACGTATTTCTAAGAGCAAGTGTTGCGTTTGAAAACTGGTTTGATTACTTTTTATTTTGCTCTCTGTATCCGTTCTTACATCTGTGACGTCTCGAGATATTATAATGTTGGTACAGTTACGTCAGAATCCAGCATGCCATGGTGTATGTGACGCAGTTATGCTGAGGGCTGCAACGTACGCGAGCCAACTTACTGACGTCAGACCTAACACACTGAACTTTAAATAAAATCTTGACCCATCAATAAACGTGACCATAAATGATGCAAATAATAAAAGATGGCGTCGCGGTGTATTGATTTAAGAAAACGCGAAAACAAGTTATGAAATTTTGAATTTTTGAATTTATAAAATTTGTGTCTGGTTTTATAATTTTTGTTATTAGTGAACTGGTTACAGAGAATTGTTTTTTTTTTAATTTAATTGAATTTAAACAAAAAGCATCTACACTACCTACCACAGCTTATCTTTCTGAAATCAATCAAACTGCAAGTTGCAGTGGAGGGGGGGGGGGGGGGGGCATTATTTTGAAGTATTTTTTTCGTGTCTGGGTAGTGTGGCCTATTCATTATAATTTAAAAAAAAAAACACTATCAAATCAAATCAATCAAATCAAATCGTTTATTTCAAGCAGGCCAGTTACAGGCACTTTTGAATTGTCAAAAGACAAAATTAAAATAAAATAGTTTAAAAATAGTTATGGTGCTACAGTCCCAGTCACAAGACATAAAAACTGTGAAAGTACTGTAGATGCCCATTCCAAAGCGTAGATCTCTATGGAGAAGAACGGGCAAGAAACTCCATGGACACTCTTTTTCAATTGAAATAATTTATTTATTTATTCATAGGGCTTTTATTAGTATTGTTTTATATCGTTTAGTAGATAATTTAATCTAAAGTACATTAAATTATAACAAAAAAAAATGAAATAAAACGCACACACGATCAATCACAATATTGCTAGAGAACATTACATGCAATTATTGTTGCATATGAACATAGATGAACAAGTTTATATAAAAGGAAAACGTTTGTTGTTGCGTGGATCCTAAACAGTCGCGGGTCAATCCGCTGCGCGGATCTCAAGAATGAGGAAAATGCTTCGTATCTTAATGACTGATTTTATAGATTTATACATGACATGCATGAATGTATACGTTACTTGGACTATGAATAATAAAGGTTTTGATTTTTGGTATACCTCCAAATAAAAAATAAAAAAAAACTTAAATGTCTTTCAGAAGTCTGCGACTTTGTTTTTTATTTCACTGACTATTTGCCACCTGACTTGCTGAATAATTTTGCCTTTTTTGGGTTTCCGACTTCTGAAACTAGAAGTCGGTTTTTTTTCAAAATATTTTTATGTAATCCCAGGCTAAAAAATTAAAAAAAAAGTGTAATCCCCTTACCCGTTTTAGCAATGTTTATATATTTTCTGGAACCTCTTGTCATATATAATTTTTCTACATTGGCATAATTAGACCCATTTCTATACCAAGCACAAAAAAAACCTTTCTTTCGGAAGTCGGTCACTGTTTTTATATATTCGAAATAAAAACTCTTATGGGTTAAACCAGGTTATAAAAATCGGTGTATCAAAAATCCAAATCGGTTCAGTAGTTTTTGCATGAAAGAATACCTGAAAATATGCATCTCGATTTACGATAATACAGTAAAATCTTGATTAGGTATAATCTATTCTACTCTTCAAAAAAATCAAAAGAGATCATACTGTACTTTCCTACGAGGAAGTACTTTAAACGCACAACAATGGTAGTATTGTCTGCTCTCGGCAATCACCAGAGCATTACAATTTTACAATCATCTTAAGTACAATTACTTACTTACTTCAGTCATAAGTGTCATTATCGTGGATCAGCGGCACTCAATAGTTTCGCTTGAGTGATAAAAAAAAAATATAAAGTACATATGTGCTAGGAGAGGCCTAAATCCAGCAGTTGACTGCGATAATTGACTGATATGTGCTTAAGTCAGTTACGGTGACAAAAAAGAGCAATAGTTATTGTATAAATGAGCAGATAAAAATTGGTGCTATTTAAAGCGGCTTCTATTTAATAGCATTACTGTCCACTAAAAACTACATTGGCCACAAAATTTCTAAGTCAGCCACAAATTAAATAAATTGATTTATCAGAAAAATACAAAAAAAAATAGACAAAGTCAAGGCGTAGTCGACGAAGCGCACTCCTAGGCCTGGAGGGTTTAAAGGAACCTAGTCAAACCGAACCTCAGGGTGCCCCCAAACTGTGCCCAAACTAAAATTGTTGCCGAGTTGTAATATTCGTTGCTGAGTTAGTCATTTTGTCGCTTGGTTTTTTATTTCCCGATAAATAATTATAGCTCCGAATTGTGAAGTTAACGACGCGTTAAATCTTTTTTTTAACGTAATAAAACAATACAGTCATTATAACATTCTGATTCTATTATGTTATATCCTTTTTTAGTAGCACACTAAAGTACATTGGTACTTCAATAAAACCTTATCGATAGACATTGTGGATATTATCGGAACCTTTTTTATGATGGTATACAATAGCAGTTAAATATCTAAAAATAAACAACAGACAATACATTAGTAACAAAAATACTGTTTTAATTTTGAGATAGTTGTAACGATTTTCTTTTAGAGACTGCTGAGACGTGCTGACATGCCTAGAAAACGCTGACGTGACAACTTCGGCAACGATGATAGTTTATGATCTCTCACCATTTACATGAATGGGAAAAAACAGGTTAAAAATGCTGTTATGAAATCTGCAATCATCGCGATCATTTTGTGCGGCAAATTCAAACTTGTCTACATACTTTCGGTTTGCCTATATCTAAAGGCACTGCACGGTTAGCGCAGTGACTGAGTGATTGGACTGCTGCGCTGCATGTCGCGGGTTCAACCCCCGCACGGAGCAATTAATTGTATGATCTGCAAGTAGTTGTTCCGGGTCTGGGCGTTTGTGTATGTCACTTTTATATGTTTGTAAACGCACCCACGATACAAGAAGAAATTCCTAGTGGGAAATGTTTTTTTCTTAAAAAAAAGGAGGTATTTTCGGTAAGGTCGGTTCGTTTTTCTTCCCATATCGCGTCATTACGATGTATTATAATAATTTTATTTTGCTTCCGGCCATACTAGGGATCTTTTTAACTTCGAAGATATTTTATTTAAGATCAAAATTCTTTTTTTTTCTTATTAGTACAAACTAGCGACGGGCCCCTGTTTCAAACAGATGCATTTTTAAATAAAAATGTAGAAAAATGATTCCAGAATAACTACGGCGCCGCACAGGTTGACCGATTGACTCTCTAGGGTTGTGTATCACGGGTTCGATTCCTGTGCGGAACAAAATATCTGAATGATCTACAAGTTTGTTGTTGTGTCTGGCTGTTTGTGTATGTGAGCTACAGCGGGACTGATGGTTGCGGGACTATCTTATCAAGGTAACCGTGGCCTCGTAACGTAAAGGGCTATTGAAGGAAACCGTGGATTTTAGTCAGAACAACTCTGGCAGTCCCTCACGTCCTGCCCTAGGTGGGAGGACTCATTTTTTGATTTTATCACGAGAAAAAAGAGCAATGTATAAAAACAGTTACTGTCAAAACCTGTAAACATCACAAGGCGACCATGTATCACAGCACGCTCGCTGCCACCAAGTCTAGCCGCTAACTTACCTACTGGGAGCTAACTGATTCACTCGAAATATTCTATTACGTCCATGTGGTTTTACTGTAGGTACTATAGTTTGTTTATACTTAAGGTCTTAAGTATTAGAATGATTGTATTATATTGTAGTATGTTATTAATGTTTTGTATCATAAATGCAATTAGGTCATGCATGTGTTTCTGTGGTTGAATTCCAAATCGCACATCTGTTTTTATTTAAGTTTTTTTTTTTTAATAATATATAAATGATCCATTATAATAATTATTTATAGTAACATCTTAGGAAGCTCTCATAAGCTGGAATAAGGGCCTGACCCAGATCCGAACTCCACGGCTGCTACTATGAAACCCTTACTGGAAAAAAAACACAGTAATATTGTCGGACTGTGCATCGTAGAGTGACTAAAGACATTTAAAGGTACAGGGTGGCCTGTACCTTTAAATGCCTTTTGCGTTCTGGCCCCGTTAGTTTAGTAATAACTCCTTGGGGCATTCCTGGAACACAATTATGCTGTTGACCAAAAACACCCCTAGGCTACGACACTCACGGCTACTGGGGTGTAAGGAGGACGATTGCCTCGTCCTTCACTCGCATGACTGCTTCTCAGAAGAAAGTGGCTGCTCTCATGCTTCCAAGCTCTGAAGCTGAACCATGGCTTTGACCAGGACCGGACGCGAGAGACACAGTGTTGTTGCAAGCGGTGCAGACTTCCACCATTATGATGTACCTACTGTGTCTTCCGGGTGGAGTCTACCCATAGACAGGTTACTTGTGACCACTAGCTAATTATTTTAATAATATTCTTACTTTTTAAACTGTTCTAGAGGGACAGCTTTTTGACAGTCCTCACAAGTCAACAATATCACCTCACAAGCAACATTTAAAGTTTTAAATTCTTAGAATTTCACCATTTTAGTGCAAACATTAAAAAACACATTTTAATTCACATACATAAACAGAAAGACGCTAAAAACTTAGAAGGCTACATTTATGCCAAAAATGAAACAAGTGATGTGCGCTGGAAACAAACCTGCGTCACGCGGCGCAGATGCCAACCGTTAAGCCACTGAGCCAGCTGCCTAGTTTAATTCAAATTCAAATTCAAATTCATTTATTTCAATCCCTCAAGATCATAATTCTAAAAGTATTCACAGTATAAATAATATATCGACATAAAAAAACCAATAAATTAACTACATAATAAAATTTTGAAATACAATATTTAAATAGGAACAAGAAATTCAGAAGAAATTCAAGAAGTTTATGTATCATGATATGATAATACCCATTCATCAAACCAGAATGACGTTGTCGTACTGATTGGTGTTAACGCAAGTGATTCCCCACAGGAACTCATTCACAAAGAAATTAATTACAACTACTTTTCCTACCTAATCTGACCACACCTTTACGTGCAGTAAGTCGACGTGACGTCAAACACGACGCACCTTTCATTCATCAATCCATTCAGTATCGTTTTCCTTTATATTATGCAAGAATCCACCGAGTTAAACAACATCAGCCTTACTACAAAAACAAACATCTGTTGAACACTTGTCTAAAAAATTTGTAAATTTTTTAGACAAGTGTTCAACAGACGTTTAAAAGTTTTTGTGGTACCACGGCATGTATTTATTTTGAAGTCGAGGAATACTCCCACTTGTACCTACTTTTTTTATCGTTGCACCACTATGGAAATTGCTCCTGTATTTTGGGTGCGCTTGAGGAGCTCGTGGCTAGATAATTACAGCCGCACAGGCCGATCTTCCGGGTTAAGCCGCTCTTGTTGAGGCTGGTCTGTGGATGGGTCCGTCTGGCATAGCAAGTTTCCAACGACAAGTTTCCTTCGTGCCTCGGAAAGCACGTAAAGCCGTTGGTCCCGGCTGTCGTTGTAAATCTTTGAAAGTTGTTAATGTTAGTCAAAAGCTCTAAAGTCTGACAACCAGTCTTACCATGGGGTATCGTATTACCCAGTTACAGGGTTGTGTAGGTCCGATAGTCAGTCGCTCCATGTAAAATACTGATATTCAGCTGCATCTGGTTCGATTGGAAGCCGACCCCAATATAGTTGGGAAAAGGCAGGCAGATGATGATTTTGGGTGCGTTTACACACATTTAAACTCATAAACACTAATAACCAGACCCAGAACAACTGTTTGTTGATCATAGAAACATTTGTCACATGCGGGAATCGAACCTTCGAAGCGCAGAGCAGCAGACGAGTTGGAACTAGAAGTTAAATTCGTGCTCCTCTGCAACACTCCTGCCACTAGAATTTTAAACACTCCTGCTACTAGAATTTAAACCACTGTTACATCTGAAGTTATTACCTAGTTTTTTTTTTAATATTTTTTCTTTGTTTTCATCATATTTAGGTCCGTATAGACTTACAGTGGCTCGATTAAAAGTGTGAAGTATGAATTGTGCCAACTTTGGGGGTTACAACTTTAAGGACTTTTGAAACACGAGGTTTTGAAACCTGCTAAGCGTACACGTGACCTATTCAATTTCATAATGATGTATTTTTTGTTTCTGTTAACCTTGGAAACGATGGAGTTTTACTGAAGGGAAACAGCGCAAGGAAATGTTCTGGAATCGCAGTCAAGAAGTGACGACCAAACTGTCCAATGCTCGTGCCTTATATAAAAAATCTTATATATATATGTATATAAGATTATCGCTCAGCCAATGCTCTAAATCGTGACGGTAAATAATTAAAAAAATCTGATAAAATGTAGTTTAATTTTAATGTCCTATCTCTAAAGGCACGCGACCACTAAAGCTGGTCGCATGCCAGAGGGTCATGGCTATCCGGATGATCCGGGGATACCGCACGATCGCCGGCGAATCGGCCAACCTCCTTGCCGGATTGTTGCCCTGGGATCTGGAGGCGACTGCCCTCCAGCGCGTCTATGAGTGGCCGACAAGTCGAGGCGCGGCGGGAAGAGGTCCGGCGCGATCTCAGGGCAGTATGGAGACAACGACTGTCGCAACCGAGGTTCGGGCACGCCGCAATCGCGGCGGTAAGACCCCTCTTTGAGGAGTGGCTGGAGAGACGTCACGGCGTCCTGACCTATCGGATGACGCAGGTCCTCACCGGACACGGAAGTTTCGGGAGGTTCCTGTGTCTGATAGGGAAGGAGGAAACGCCCGGGTGCCACCACTGCGAAGATCGCCCGGAGGACACAGTAGAGCATACGGTGCAAGACTGCCCCGCTTGGGCAGAGCACCGACGTGTCCTCACGGCGGCGATAGGCGGAGACCTCTCGCGCCCGGCATTGGTTGCGGCCATGCTGCGGGGCGAGACGGAGTGGGAAGCGGTCACCTCCTTCTGCGAAGCAGTAATGCTCGTGAAGGAGGAGGCGGGTCGCGAGAGAGAGAGGACAGCGTCCTCCCTCCGCCCCAACCACAGTGGTAGGCGCCCGCGGCGTCGGACGTCAGCAGACGATCTCCGGCCACCGTAGGCGCGGGCATGCGGGCAGCGAGTAAAGGGCAACTCGCTGCCCGACCATGGACCATGCCCGGGTCGACGGCGCGTTGTGTCCCACGCGCGCCTCAAAGAGCGTCAGCATAATGACGGGGCCCCCTCTCAGAGGGCCAAAGCCTGCCGGGGTCGCGGGATTATTTCCTTACCGTGACCCCGGAACATAACAGGCTACTGAAGGACACCGTGGATTTTAGTCAGTAGAAGTCTGACAGTCCCTCCTGCCCTGCCCGGGGTAGGAGGATAAAAAATATCAAAAAATATATTTTGATACGATTTGATTTGATTTTACAGAACATTTTTGAACACTATGTGAAATGTTTTTAACACAAGAAACTGACGTTATTTTTTATTTTATGGACTTTTTGTCACCGATTTTCGAAAGATAAGTTTTTTTGTAGGTTATTTTGAACTTAATTGTGGTTGTTTTTGAAGTCGGTTACATTTTTTTTTAAGTTTTTTATTTTATCCCTTTTTAGTTTAAATATTCAACCCAAATTATTTTGAAATACATAATTTTCTTACATGTGCACTAACATTTTGTAATCCGTAGCACCGGTAATAACATCGCCCATGTATGTACACAATGAGCTAAAAGTAAAAACTACTGAACTAAACTAAATGAAAACTTTATGGGACCAAATGGCAGATATATACTGTATCGAACAAAAAAACAATCATCGAAATCGGACCAGAAACCTCGGAGTAATCGGTGTAGACACCTAGAACGCAAAAGGAGCAGAAGGGTGGATTTTTAGCAAGAAGAGTCTAGCAGTCTTTTTCAGTCCATCAAAGACTGGAGATTTTCAAAAAGAACCAACTAGTTTCTCAGACTGTTAACAGCTTTTTTAAGGAACAATGTCACTATGTTCACTTTAAGTAACGTACCTATTGATACAAAGCTCTCACTATAATTTCTAAATACTAAAATGTTGTACAGTTACAAGTACCAACATGTAGGTAATATAACCCAAATCCTAAACCGTTTTTTTTGTGTTTTTTTTTTTTAATAATAATCGTAAATGTGAGCTTAGTTTCACACCAATCTTTGTATATATTTTTATTTGACCTGGAACAACTACTTACTAGAGCAGTGGTGGCCCAGTGGTATTGGTCCCGACTTACGAATCGTAGGTCGTGGGTTCGATCTCCGCCAGACGCATTACTTTGTGTTATCTATTTCATCACCACTGCTCTCAAAACGGTGAAGGAAAACATCGTGAAGAAACCGGCATGTCCTAGAACCAAAAATTCGAAGACATGTGACATCCACCAACCCGCAATGGGCCCGCGTGGTGGATTATGGCTCCCTCTCACAGAGAGGAGGCCTGTGTCCCAGCAGTGGGAACATTATTGGCTGATGATGATGATGATGAACTACTTACAGATTATACAAATATTTGTTCCGGGCGGGCATCGATCCCGCGACACGTTGCGCGACAGTAGATCGTTCAGCCATTGGGCCAACCAATTAAATTCATATTGATGCTCGTGACTGTATCATTAATACATAATTGTATGGGTGGCCACTTGGCACTTGGTCTTCAATCACATGTAGTTCTATTCTAGGAAAACATGGAGATCAAAGGGCGTGCATAGAATTGCAATATTAATTGCATTCATTAATACTTACATCACCGATGCACATTCGCGGTAGACTCGTAGCACCTTGCTACGCTTTCTCGTAGCAAACATTTTATGATGACTGTAATTATTTACCCCAAAATATCATGACATGTTATTATTACTTGCAGAAAGCCTTATTCGCAAAATGGCAACCGATTCGCAAAAGGACAAAAAGCCTAATGCTCAAAATGGACAATTCTCAAAAACCCTGATTCTCAGAATGGCAAATTCTTGAAAAGACTTATTCTCAAAATGGCATATGGTCAAAATTTTCCGCAATTTCTTATAATAGAAGATTAACTCTCTTCGATTTTACTAAATTGTTTCATGTCATGTCATACGAAAACATCATAATTATATTTCCAAGATTTATACTCCCAATTGCAGAAAATCTTCTATTTTGATCATTTTCCATTTTCCGAATTACGATTTTCAAGAATTTGCCATTGTGAGAATCAGGCTTTTTGAGAATTTGCGACTAGGGGAATTAAGCTTTTAGAGAATTTGCCATTTTGAGAACTTGTCCTTTTGAGACTCGGTTGCCATTTTCAGAATTAGGATTTTTACGCCTAAACCGTTGTAACAATAGGGTGTCCATTCAACCAACGATTGCTAGCGAGAAATTTCGTAGCTCCCGATCACGTGCTACGTGCTACGAAATTTTTCGTAGCACTTGTCTACGAGTAATAAATAAATAAATAAGTCACAAATATTTGGGTGTAAGTACACAGAAACATGGCATTTATATTTTACATTTTAATTTTATAACCAACTGAAAAATAATTAAACTGTATTGATTTCTGAGTAACATGGAATAAGTGTAGACGTTTATTTGGAAATTATGGAACTAGTTTTAAGTCATATAAAAATATTTTATAACGGAATCCATCAAGTAGTATCTTTGAAGGCTTTCAACTTGTTTTAAAACCAGTTTTTACTGTCTTGTGGGTTTTTCAAAATGGGCCGAGAAACCCGTCTGACTGTTACAAATGTGTTTGATTTAAATTCAAAGTTCACTTTGTTTCTGCGTGATTATCTGCATTTTAGAACAGCGATTAATATTAATTTTATTTTAGTTGTGGTTAATTAAATGTCATAACAATAGCATGTTTTCCCTTAATTCCATATGAATTTGTTAACGATTCCTAAAATGTTCGAAAATATGCGCTTATCTCATTTTGTATTTATCTATTGGAGTGACGCTATCAAAACAATCAGTGTTACTATATTTAGTTATGTAGGTACTGATAACAGATTCAATTTGCGTAGTCCAATGCTAAAACAGTTGAGCTCAAACGTAGAAAATAATAAATAAAATTATATACTTTGTCATCTTGTTGACCATCCACATAATAAGTTGAAAGTCATAACCATCTGAGCACGAGATAAGCATTAACCTATTTAGTCATCTCTGTCGCAGTTTGCCTTGGTGACAACCACTGTTTACATGGACAAACATAAACACTACATATGCAAAGCGACATGGCCTAATAAATCGCGAAAAAAATGCACTTGGCTATCACATAGTGATCTTGATTAGCGGCGCTCTGCCCACCCTCCCCCGCGCCGGACCCACCCCGCAGGCTCACCAAACGCATCTTGTAAACAAAACAGAACGCGCCAGTAGCGTGGATAGTCATAAGGCGCGCTCGCCGCCTACCGCCCATTCCGCCGCGAACCGCCGGCAACGCCGCACGTACGTCGCGACAATGATCGATTACGCGCGCCCCCTGTACGACCAAACCATACATCACGATAACATGTACTACCCTTCTACATCGCCCGCGCCCGCACGGCTTGATGACTTCCAAGTGTTCAAGAAGGGAACTGCTTCTCATATCTATGGGAACTATTATTCCAACGCTTCCTACGACGCGTACGCAGAGCCCGAGATCGACAGTGCCCTGAACGTGTACCACAACCTAGTCAGCTGTCGCGAGTACCCTCGGGACAACCGGGATGACTGGAAGTACAAGGTTGTGGACGCCTGGAACGAGGACGACACCGTCTCCTGGATGATAGACACGGTCCAGTTCCTGGGATTTAATGAAAATGAAATACCCTTCTACAACTTCAGAGTTAAGGGATTCGAGCTGAGAGCCATGAAGAGAGAGGATGTGCTTCACAGAATGGTTCACCCCAGCATCGATCAGGTTACCTCGAGACGGATTGCGGACAGTGTGTTTGAGAAGTTGCACAATCGCCTCAGCGAGGAGATGCAGCGTCACTCATCTATCATCAGGTACGCAGAAATGGATCCTTACCACAGTCACGAGTCTGCCAACACGATGCTCGACCTGGACTCTCTGGATCATAAAAACAGACTTTACACCTCCGACTACACTCCTAACGACAGTACTCTTCTACATCAAACTGACTCGAGCGACGATACTGAAGATCCGTTCCGCTCATCAGAGACCGCCTCCCCCGAGTGCTCGTACGGCAGTGACGGAAGCAAGTCTGGAGACGAAGACGACAAGAGGAAAATAATTAAAAGACCGCCTGGAAGGCCGAAAGGTAGCGGTAGGAAGACATTCAAGCGCCCGAGGAGCGTCTCCGTGCCCGAGTTCTTGAGGAATCTCCTGCTTGACTCCAAGTACTGCCCATCTATCATCAAGTGGGAGGACCATTCTCAAGGAAAGTTTAGGTAAGTTCAGCCAACATTTATATATCTTGCTCGTGAAAAGTTATGAGGGAGTTGCAAAAAGTGAGTTGTCGTGACTTGGAGATTTGTTTACTGTGGTCACATCTCGGTGTTCCGTTCATACATCATGTATCACGTCCGAGGCACGTGGAGGCGCACTGGACAACAATAAACTATTTTACAGCTAAACTATTGTAGTTGCAATGTGCTCAGTGGATGCTTATTGATCATTAGTTTCTTACACGACTCGTATGTGTGCCGCGAATTGTCTTTACTTGTTAATGTTTGCAACGGTGTCAAGTATATTGTGTTCCAACTATAACATCAAACAATTTATCGATCTTGTTGGGATTGCTTAGTCGGTGGAGCTACAAGTTTGCCATGTAATCTAATCATCCTTTTAATTACCATAATGGTCAGTGAGCTGACCACCAGAGCTCCTTGATTATAGAGAAGTATAGCTAACATGTAATTATTCATCGGCGTAACGGTCGATCAGTCTTCATTCGCGGCGAGTGATCAAGGCGCCACGTACTTCCACATGCAGGGTCATCTTGTTCTATAAGCAGATGATCATCAACCTGCATTACACATAAAATAATTTTCTCCCATCGTCCATTAATTGATGTAAGATCTGGTATTTTAATCATGTTTTTCCATGCAAATAAAATGCATTGAGAATGAAAACTATTCTTGGAAGAAAGTTTCAAAGATAAATGCTTTTCGCCCACTGCATCCAGGCGGAACGCAATCTTTAAATTATTTACAAGATTCTAAAATTAGTTGCTGTGAGTTCTAGGGAAGTTTTAGGGAATCGATAGACTGAATTAAATAAATGGAAGTTATTTGTATGGCTTTAATGATTTAGATTTATTTTGTTGCATTTATCATACCTTGACGCATTACATAACCAGTTATTATTTATTTTATCATAATAATAATATATTCAAAATCACTTCCAGGCATTCAAAATGTCAAACATAACAATCAAGATTTTCAATCATCATTGTAAAAAAACAAAGCAAATCGCTGTAAGGCCATGACGGTATCATTTTAACCCTTTTCTATAATAGTTATAAAGACAACTAGCTAGTGGCCTTGCTTATCTCCACAGAGGTCATTATTAAGGATCAATTGACACGCGATCGCTGCTAATTAATCAGCAATTAAATCTTTACATCTAATTGGTCTATAAACGACAATTGTTGAGATATATTTGATAAGTACCAAGTTTTGTTTGTAGAAGTATCCTTTCTTTGTTGTTCGAGCAAGTCAGGAAAGTTCGCAAGTCCCTAATGTCAAGATCAGTAGCTTTAATAGGCATTTAACGACTGTTTTATAGGGGCACTCACCTCGAGCGCGCGCCGCTTTGCAGGAGTAGTGTGCATCTTAATACGAGTGTGATTTGACAATAGTAATAACATAATTATGAACTACACCAGTAAGTTGATTTTTGTTATTTTCTTTTGAGTTAAGTGTGTGGTTTAGTGTGATTTCTTCAACAACAATAACTTCTTTATATTTTGTACTCATCTCGGGCATCCCAAATTTTTCCAAACCTGTCTGGCATGCTTGTGTTCCAAGTTCGTTGGCTTCATATTCACTGACCCATCGCCTTTTAAAGGATCATCCAAATAAATCATCGGTTTAGCAAATACTCTGTAGTCCGCACAATAAGTTATTCTTTGGTTTTGTTTGTTGTTTTTATCTGTCGCCTCAACCTTGCCGTGCCGGTTCGACGCTGGCCTCGCTCAATGGTTCACATGTTGAAGATACAACACCTACCATTAAAATTGGATCTTATTTGCACCGCGTTGAAGTCTAAATTATCTTATCGGTTTTAGTCAAACATTTTACAACTCCATTTATCAATGTACGAATTTTGTTCTGTTTCATTATGATGCTTATTATAATAAGTGTAGGATTGATTATTCTTTGCATTAGAGCTCGAGTGTTCGCGTTTTACTGGGAATGTTTCGGTTTACTGGTGGTTGATTATAATAATTCTAATACTATGAATTAAAATGTCATCATTTTTTGCATAAATCTATAATATCTATTCATACAGAAATGACTAACTGAATTAGAAAATTAAATGGCAATAAAATCACTGAAAAATTCGATTTAACTGAAAATGTTCTTCTTCTATCTCCCTCGCACACCAGCATGGCAACTACTTAAAAACTCATAGTTTTCAGTTTAATGTTTTCTTCATTACGTTCTCAGAGGTCATCACAGTATTATACACTAGTATTATGATTATGTATGACCGTATGCAGTTTTTATTGCTAGTCCGAGGTGGTCTGAAGATCTCACAACCGGTTTCTATGTTAGTTTTAACTAGATTTAGGATGAGACCACAGTAGTCAGGCGGAGGCGATTCAAAAGACGATGTCAGAAACGTATAGAATGTCAATGAAAATGTTGCGAAAATGTTTTGCTCTCAATGCAAGAATGTTGTAGTAATAATGAAAAACATTAAGCGGAAACAATTTATTCTTAATGAAACGAGTAATATAGCGTAATATCGCATAACTAGGTATCTATTATAACAACGTCGCTGTCGCCACAACAGTGCATTCCCAGCCTTAGGATTTAATGCCAGTTTACTTTACGATAGTTAAAGCTAACTTCATGTTAACGAATCAATAATATTTTATGTGCATGTCTTTGATTCCTTTCAAATTTTAACTAGAAATGGCACAGAAAGACTAAGACATATCCAAAAATCATTAAAACACTTTTCTGTCGATTTATTAGCACTTCAAACTAATTTTCATTTAATTCATTCATTAACACATCATTTTTGTTTTAACAACAAACTGCTTGATCAATGAATAAATCACTATTAAAACCTAGCATTCACTATCACACCTTATCACCATAGAAGTCAGTGCAAATATTGATAAACATGACCGTGTCAAAGATCAGGCTACGTCTGGATAGCCAATAGATAACATGTGACATGGGTCGGGGTTTTCCCAGACGCAGTATGCTAACGAGATGACCATTGAATAAGAAAGAAATGCAAAGTACTTCCAAATTGGTAATGTCTTTGTAGTGTCTCCAAATTGAACGCTTGAATCATTGTAGCATTATTATTTACATACCATCTACATGTTTACTGTTGGTTGATAAATTGTATTAGCATGTAGTCTCAAATTAAGATACAGATCAATGCAAAAAATTATTAATAACGTTTTTTGTTACCTACATAAGATCTTC
The DNA here is from genome assembly GCA_954870645.1 of Agrotis clavis. Taxonomy (NCBI): domain Eukaryota; kingdom Metazoa; phylum Arthropoda; class Insecta; order Lepidoptera; family Noctuidae; genus Agrotis; species Agrotis clavis. Next base: position 27,479,679 of record OX940920.1, on the reverse strand, counting down.
TGTACTGATATTGTTTTCACTACATCAAATAATGCACCTTTAATTAAGTTTCCCGCAATGATTTATAACAGCAATGAAATTATTGATATTAGCGTAGTATAATCCTATTTGTTTTATCATTAATTCATCAGCTGAACTAACTACGTTGTTAATTAAAACAGTTCACGATGTTACAATCAAACGTGAATTTACAATGTTTGAAACTTACTGGACGAAAAATATACGCGAAGTCCCAAAACGTAATAAAGTATGTCTATTAAAGGTCATAGAATGCCAAACTCATATCAAAACGTGTCGAGTGTTTGTATATTGGTTCTTAAAGCTTCAGTTTTTGTCTTTGTTATTGTGTTATTCAACGACTGTGCGTTTTTGTCCGTCTCGTCCTGACCTCGCGCGGTTTTTATGACTTAAGACCGGTTAAAGCGTTTGGAAGCGATTTAGCACCGAACTTTTAATGCAAGCTCTAATGTCTGTCTGCATTTAAAATCTTGATTTGTACAGAATTATCTTTATCATTTAGAATTTCATGCCAGTTTTCAGGTAAACAGAATACATATCAAGGTATAATAAGTTCTGTTTCCATTGTACGGTAATCTATTTTCCTTTTCACCAAACCATCACTTACGCCCTTTCAATATTATACAAAACTTTTACTCGTGCCGCTTTGATAAGTATCACAAAAATGTACCTACCCACTTATAATGGCACGAGTTCGGGGAACAGCGCTTTCCCACGCATTTTCCTCGGCGTTTCCTAGAATTCACTTCTAATCAGAAATACTGCTAAGGTACGGAAATTCGTTGACCCTTCAAGTACGAAAATTGTAGCGGAACGTGTAACGATTTAATTAATATAAAGTTAGATAAAACTGAAGACCTTTTTGACAGGACGAATGCTTGTCTTAGGTAAAGCATAGTAAAAAAACGTTTGAGTAAAAAATCTAGTCAAAACTTAATCAAGCAAAAGTGCAGTTCTCCCAAAACTCCAACTTTTGGTAGAACTTCAATGCTCAAATTGTTTGATCAAAACTTTGGTCTATCTTATTAGCTAAAACTTGAGCTTGTACTCCGAAGGACCCTGGTACATACAGTTCTGCGAAGGGTAGCCGGGCCGCAACTAGGGCGCCCCCCCCTGCACCGTAGTACTATTATAGATTTTTTCTTTTTCTTCCGGGGTTGCTACGCACCGCCAAGGCCGGTGCGAGCTTCCGGTTACTTTACTGGGATACACGTGGACGCTTCGCCTATTTTTATCGATGAAATAAAAATGTTTTGCTTATTTTTCTGTCGGTAGTTATTAATTTAGAGGTCTGAGGGATGTTGTAATTGATTAAGAAGGTTTGGTGTAATTTTAATACTGAATAGCTTTTTTTGAACGATTCCTTGTGACACTTTTAAGTTAAATCAGTTACAAAACAATAGTTAAAGACTTTTCAAACAAAATATAAGTATATTTGCCAAAATGTTTACTTCATTAATTAAAATTGAAGTTCAAAAGTTAAGTTTTATAATTGAAACGGACTACTTGTCACTTGTTTGTAAGTTCGAACTCTCTCTATACTACTCGTATATAATAATATCTTAGATAATTCTAATTCTCAAATTACTCAAACGATTTTGTTCCCTATTTGGCAATAGTTAAATCTAATATTTCAAATAGAAGTGTCGCAGTCAAAGATAGAAAGTCTTAAAGATAGCATTCTCACTTAGTCCAGAGAAAAACATAAAAATCTTAGGTAGCAACACCAAAGTTACAAAAAAAAAACACAACACAGATTACGCAAGAAAAAAATGTAAAGCAATTGCAGTGCCATTGGACAAAGAGCGACGTATTTACGCAGCAACCCTGCCCGTCGCCATGGCAACGTTCCCGGGAAGCCCACAGTCACGTGTCGCGGGAACTTGTTTCCGCTTTTCGCGTTTTTCTTTTTCTCCCGTTCCACGCGCATTTTTTCTCCCGCCCCTTCTCCCGGGGGAGGGGTACTCGAGCAGCCCCCCTCCCCCCGACAGCTCGTGTACGCGACTTAATTGCGTCTGTGAGTGTGGTCCAGAAAAATTAGAACGCGAGTAGCGATGTTTCAGAGAATTCCTCTTTCGGAAAATAAATATTTTTTTCTTTTATTTTATTTTTATGTCAGGTGGGTGTTTGGTGAAATAATTAATGTTTTGCTAAATGGAATAAGGCTCTTTTTTGTTCATTCGATTTTAGATATTTTGTTTTGAAACGAGAAGTTTCAGGAGTTTAATGATTTGTGCTGACATTCCATAATATTCCAATGACATCATCACACTGTAATATTATTATTTTAAAATATGATGTCAGTTTCAGTATTTAGTAACACTATAATAATATTTCAATAATAAGTTAGGTACCCATTGTATTAAAAAATAAGGTAACAAATGATGCCAATTTTACAATTGATAAAACTGGTTATCGGGTCCAGTTAATGAACAAAAGAAAAAAAAAGAGCTAGTTAGGTTACGTATCAGTAAAAAAAAACGAACTTATTTTTATAATTAAATCATCAACACCAAATTTGGCGTTTACTGATAAACCCTTTTAATTACAAACTTTATCACTTAAAAGTAAAATTGTACTTGATCGAGGAGCACAATTAAATTAAGTTTTTTTAACAATAAAAATTATAACGAGAGGTCGTAAAGGCTGCGACCCATATGTGTAAGATAAGCTGTAATCTTTTGACCTTGTTACTAAACTAAGCACTGTTTACACGTCGGAGTTACGAGCCAATTAGTGTACAATATTATTGTGTTTACTCCACTAATTAATATGAAATAGGTAATATTCCAATATATAACTATATTCTCATATAAACAAGTATAAATATGATATATTATCATTTAAAATTATGCGGGCAATTAACAACTAAATATGCAAATACATAATATGTAGTTTAAAACGAAAATTATTATAAATAAATGCCTACTGATAAACAATTGAAATAACAATGACATAATAGGATAAAAGTGATATCAATACTAAATATAATAATCTGGAAAATGTATTTAAATAATATTCATCAACTTTTCCCTTACATAAACCGATATCTAAACAATTCGTGTGCCAATTTATCTAACACAATATTTAAATATATGCACTTACGGATAAAAAAAAACTAGAAATATGTGTTATACATTATAATATTTGTGTCTGTTTAATTTACATATTTTTTCTACTTTATTTGTTGCCATGACTACGATATCACAAGGAAAAACAAATAAAAGATAACTAAAAAAAAAAAAAAACTAAAGAATGTTGCACCAAGCACCTTCTGGCACATTCATTACTCTGTGCCCGGTTTGCACCAAATTCCCTGTAACATTTCTTTTTCGTGAAAATCTATTTATAACTAGGGCAGCCTCGTGCTACCTACTTTCAGCATTATGTACCTTAACCGTATATACAGAAGGCGTCATTTCCCATGTACCAGGCGGCTTGGTGCGTATATATGTATTTTTTCTCATAGTGGCTCTATTATATTGATTAGTAAGTCTCCCTTCTTCCGGGGAGGCCAGTGTCTTTTGCAAGATTTTTTTTTCTTTGCTATGTCTTTGTTTTTGCGCTACTGTTTTGGTAGTAAATGAGTATTTACTAAAGCTCAAATAGAAAGGGTTGTGTTGTTCCTTTTAACATAATGAGTAGGGTTTTTTTGAGAATTACATAGTTCTAAAAATGTTGAGAAGTTAGGGAAATTTTCAGAGAAAAGAAAGTACTAAATACTAAGTTCAGTTGGCAGATGAAACCTTTAAAGTGAACTCAAATCTCTTGTGACTGTTATAAAAGCAATGTGAAAGTTGTCCGAAAAGTTTTGGTGCAGCCAAAACTCTAACTCGACTTTACGTTTGACGGCCGGAATAATGTTGTAAAATTATGAAAAATGGGAACGCAATAAAACGCTCCAGCACTTTGATTGAAATGAATTTGTATTTCTTTTTTTTCATTGAGTCTAAATTGGTTTAAAAGTATTTGATGAACGTACTATGTCCGATTTATATTTGAAGACGGATACTGATAAGCAACAAAATGTACCTATAATATGTATGTGAAAGTTTACATATACCTACTTTCCATGTCCACTATAGTTCTGACTGAATGACAAGACAGTATAAAGACAGTACAGTTGCATGCATGAGTGACTTTAATGATATTCTTTTGAGTCATTGCCATGATATGATAGGTATAATATTAATATATTCGTTAAAAAAAAACTGTAAAACAAAGAGCGATAAGCAGTTGGTTTTTACCAAATACATTCATGTGATTAAAATTATATTTTTATAATAATATTGACGCCTCATAGTCAATGTATGATAACTTCTTAAAACAGATACACTCTCACCCACGATTTCTTAAAACATAATCGTAGATATACAAGTATTTTGCTCGTTGGGATTCCCCCGCGGCTAAAGTTGCACACATACACATCACACGCACACATACACAAGTGTGGCATGTTACCCGCACGCGCTGACGTGTGCCACAGTCACTCTATGCTAATCAACTTCATTAATAATGTCTAGTTTTTTACAACTGTTTACATCATTAATTATGTAACACCAAACATGTGATACGATGATTTAAAATTCTATCTTCTAATGAGGAAAATGGTCCAAGATTTTTTAAATTAATACTTGCAAAAAATACGTGAGTCATTTCGATTGAATGTGGAACTAGTAAATTGCAAATCGAGGCAATTAAATAATACTATACGAATACTTATACATATGTGTGACTGTGTATAAAAGTCAAGTTATGTAGTTTATTGATTATACTTGTTTGTTGTCGCATATTAAAGCTACCGAGAAAAATCACAACAATCTGAAATAACTAAAAAAAAACAAGAACATTAATAACTACGATAAAGACATTACAGATAAACGATTTTATGTTTTTTTTTATCTACATTAAGGTATGATTTTTTGAGCTTATTCGTTACATAAATATCTTATGATTTTCGGTGTGGAGTGAATCATAACGTAACAGTCTTCCTGCCATGTTCAGTCGTGGTTCATTGCTTTTTACGATGCGATTTTGTAACGACAAGATGGTGGGAAACATTCTATCTTCCTGAAAGCAACGTTTCATGTTTTATCCGCTACGTGAGACGCAACCGCGCCGGCGCGTGCGCCGAACTGAACGAACACAAAGTAACGTTCACATTTGAGTATTTGTTTGTATTTTTCCGCGTGTAAAAGTGACCACTACCCTCTGTTTACTACTTATAAGTAAAAAACGACGCGTGTTTATTCTATGATTACATCATTTAATAGTCGTTTTCTCACAAACATAACTGATAATTCGCTTATCTTTGTCAATATTATGAATCATACGCAACTGAAGATTAGCACATCGTTCTCTTTGTAACGTTGACAAGCTTTGTTGAACTAATAAGATTAATGAAACAAGACCATATCATTAAACGGGTCTTAAAAGTCACTCTTGTAAATTGGTGTTAAAACTTGTTCTCAAATCAAAACAGTACTTAGTGTGATGATGATAAATATTAAAGTAAACACTCTCATGGGTGGAGGTACGACATACTACCTGTCCATTGAAGCATTGCACTTTGCGTCAAGCACCTACGCAAGTGCAATATTGACAATACATATTGCAATATTTCTGTTTAATTCAACCGCAGATCAACACAACCTCAGTACACAAACCCAGCTGTTTGTAAACTGAAAGAATGTGAATTTTAACACCGTATGACGCGGACTTTATTGCAAAAATACGGGTCACGATATAAATACCGTTCACTATAGCAATTAAAGTGGCAGTGTCTGTCCACCGCGCACCGGCGCGCCAGAGCGAGATAGCTTGAGGAAAACGTGAAATAAAATAGTAAACACAACGATATTGGTATCATCGCTATCAAAATGCTTTGGAATCGAACGATCAGAGATTATAGCGGCAACGTCACTTCAACTTGTTTTCACAATGACGAGTTTTTGTGTCCCAATTTTCCATCAATCTTATCAGTAACAGATGTAATCCGACCTTAGAGTTAAGGGTCATTAGTATCAGCGGGTAATTAGTAAACTAACTAATTTGGGCGCAGCAGTTTTTACATGGTGTAAAAACAGAGCCACGCAGTGTCGTAATAGCAGATTCAAGGTGTTTGTAAAAAATGGCAACACGTGAGGCGCGCGCGCAGTTCGAATTTTAAACAGATGAAAATGGAATGACAATAGTTGATATGACTGTAATATGTTATGACTGCGACAGTGATAGTAAACGAAGAATATTGTAGGTATGAACACGTTCACAATGTAATAGTTACCAATACATTATTGTGTACACAGTACTCTGTTTCTATGTGTGAATAAGTTCTCGTTATACATAATAATATACAGCTGTTTGACCAACTGATTTGCATTTTCTCGGAAGTCATCTAAATGACCAGTTTGAAGCATCCGTATCGGTTGACTATTGTATTACATTATGTTAATTAATATGCTAATATTACAAATTCATGCCACGATTTATAAAACACCTAGACGTTTTGTATTTTGAATGTGAGTTGATCCTCTTTTTTGTGTTTCTGTGAACTGGTTTTGGTTTTTCGGAATATGGTGTTGTTCTGACGTCGTAGATAGACAAGTGTAAAATATTTTTTAGCAGATTTTTTTTAGGTCTTAGAACTTATGCATAATTAATTGGTTTCTGATTTCGAAAAACAAATATTAATATTGACATCTGCAAAATTGCATTCTACATACATAATTATTATCTCGAAATAAAATGTAAGGGAAAATATTATACCAAATACGTATTTTATTTTTATTATTTCTGACTTAACGTCATCTGTCCGCGACTGTATCAGAACAAACCAACACATCACGGCAGGTTTTCAGTTGCTATGAGATTATAATTTGATTGGAAGAAGACACACAACACAATTATTGTTGATATGATCTTTCTCTACAATTAATAACATTTAAGAGAAAAAGAGTTTCCGACTTCTCATGAAGTTATGGCCATAGATATCTCTTAATTTTAATCCACGGCCTTGCGGTCAACAGATGTCATTAAAACAAAATAACCTCAAAAAAGAAATCAAACTGTTCGCGAGCATCTCTTGTTTACGTACGCAACCACACACAATACCTGGAACGCATTAATTCAGACATGTTCAGAATTTAAAACAATCGTACGGTACATTACTGCAGAGAAAACTGAACTTTATAGTGACCACAGTAGAAACAAAAGTTGTTTGGAGGAAATAAGCGTAGGTGTGTGGAGCTCCTTGCCAAAAATTTCCACCACAACTTTTAACTAATGTCTTGTGAATGTTGCAATGAAACAGCTTTTACTACACTTTGGTTAACAAATAATGACATTCTGGTTGCACTACCTAAGAAATAAGTAGAATTTGAAGGCAGAACCTAGCGTTTATAAGAACAGCTGTAAAATGTTAAAATCTGAAAGACTAAACAAGAACAGGGATTGCCACAACCAAATAACAGAGCTTAAAATCTACCATTTGATAGTTGCCTTCAAAAACTCATTACAGCATGAAGTTGATAATTCACAAAATACAATAACCAAATAAGAATCAAGAATCAAAGTTATGGCCGACCTAAAAATCTATCAAGTTTCGCAAATATTCCTAAAAACGTCGAAGTATTTCTCAATAGAAACTTCTCAAAAAGTCATTAATTAGACTTAAAAATAACAGAAAGTTAATGAAATGTCTTCACAATTAATTGCTTGTGACCAAAATATTTGGGACAGACGATGTTGTTGCTAATATGGATTAACTTAAATCTTTTACTTGTATGGAAGTCGACAGTAGGTACATTGAGTAATAATATCAAAGACGCAAAAGGAATAGATTACTGTATTGCTTTTATGAAATGATAAGATATCGCAGTGCAAGCGGATAAAACATATCAAAGAGGGGTTATGCTAGTACTTATAAACTACGATTAAAGCGTCAAAAATCACCAGATATGGTCGAAGATAAATATTCATAGAGTATTCAGCAGTGCTAATGAAGATGAAATAGAATTAGTAGAACAAATTTTAAAAACAATGCAAAATATTAGCATCTTACATTGAAATAGCAAAACGATAGAAAAAAATACTGAAACTTAATTTGAATTATGAAAATATCATAAACTACAACGCAAAAGAATGTGTAACAGAGTTAGATTTAAATATGTATGGAGTTAAATTTTATTTGGATGTCACGTTTACCAAACTCCGAGATGTATTCGATAACCCTAATGATTCAAGTCGTTAGCACGCTGATAAGATTGCTGCTATCAGCTATCTACAAGTTGCCGACCCTATGATAAAGGTTCATACTAATAATGAAGCAGTCCTAGATTGGACTTCGTAAATTCTGCCAACCGTGGCTGAAGACGCAGCTGGGGACTTTATGGAAAGTGAACCGAAGGAAAAAAAAAACATTTTTTTTTACATTAATTTCACTATAGGGTCTGTAGTACCTATTCAACAAAGTTAGAAAAGAGTTAAATCATTTTACTTTGTTTTGTTTAAAGAAACACGAATGTATTTTGAAAGTTATATCGTAGTAAACATAATATTGAACTTGTTACAATTTCTTTTGACTATTTACACATCGGGATGCGTCATTAAAACTCAAAGCCACAAGGCGCATTGACGTGTTGGGTTTCATGATCACTACAGTTATAACAATTTTATTGCGAATTTATATTATTGTAGGTTACCTAAACCACGTACACAAGGGTACATCAACCTTCTCCATAAATTTCAATATTTAATAACTTTTTGAATTGGGATTAACTTTAATTGTCCCAATTTGCATAATAATCAATCACATCGTCATTTTTCTCTCAAATGAAGAAAAAAAACAACGCCATAAAAATAAATAACAAAATATAAATCAAAGCACCTCAATTCAAAGTTAATACCTCTTATACGAATGAAACCAAAATGAGAACCGGTTGGCAAAACAGGTATATGTACCACATATGAATTTGAAAAAAATAATGAATACAATGTTGCTGAGGAGGTTACTACACCAACCAGCATGCTAATGGCTTAGCTGAACAAGTTTGCCTCAGTCTGCAGCATCATTTCATCTGGATAGTAACTGACTGCTATACCTAAATTGATCCACAAATATTTTTTTATGTTAAAAGCATTGCCAAACACAATGCACGGTTTTATGACACATTAAAGACATTTGGAAGCCGTATATTTTACAAAAACACACACAAATGTGCCAATTATGCCTATTCACACTACAAAAATGTGTACCAAGAATTGTGTGTACAGTGTGTAAATTAATATCACATCAGTGAGATCGGTTCGTCCCCGCGGGTATGTCCCTTAAACTTGTTACACCTGTGTAACAATAAAAAAATCGCTAGTAATTCACTATACCTGCACGCATATATTTGCATTTTAAATGTACTGTTTGCCAAGGCTCACTTTACCAAGGCTATTATCTGTCAATGCACCGATTTGATATGATAAAAGGTAAGTATAGAAGAATGGCGTAATTACCACAAAACAAATCAGTATGAAGTATGTGCAAAAGGGTTGATTTGTGAGACCAGAGAGAATGAAGAGAAAGCTTGCTTATGATGACATGCGTCTTAATAAAAGTTGAGATTTGTTGTAATGATTGCATACTGAAGGCACGGCTTCTGTACTCCGCAGAACGGGTAAAATATTTGTTCGGAACGAGATTAGCCTGCCAAATGTTGCAGATTTTATTTTATTTACACCCTGCGGAGATAACTACAGCAGATTATACTTTTCATTAGGTATTTAATACAGAAGCGAACATTACAAAAATACAGATGAAACGCAATACTTAGAAGTATACAAGTGTACACAGATACCAACACATCAAGCACAAACCCCTGATTTGCATACACAGCAACAAAGGACGAGCACCATCAGATAAGTTTCGGTAAAAAATACAAAAAAAACCAAAGGAGGTCTCCGAAACTTGTTTACGAAAGTCAGAGTCACGTTTTGCAAGTTTACTTGTATGCGGGGGATATAACCAGGGGGGGGGGGGTCAAACAGGTTACTGTTTACATGTACATATACAAGCTATGTGTTATTGTGCGTCATTCACGTCCAAATGACTCTTAAATTGACCAAATTTTGGGTTCCTGTCTTGGTATTAAATAAATTCTGCGAAATCATTCTGCTTCGGTCGATACTTCGAAATGCATTATGGACCCTTAAAATCGGTACTTCAATTTATTTTATTCGCAGTTTTATATTATAAATATGTTTATAACTCTGTTAGTTCAGAATCTGCATCCTGTTGAATACTGTCTCTTGCCTCAATATCTTCGATATCACCGTTTCGATCCTCCTCACAGTATTTTCACCGTACGTGTGGTATCCATGCGTGTCACGTAGGGTCACACTCGATCCTTGGCCCAACTGATGCAGCGATACAACACAAGGCCGCCAGCCGGCCTCGTTCGTACGCAACGAGCATCCAAATTCGTATGAATCACATTTTTAATAGTTCATACCACGCTTATACAAGGTTAATGATATAATATACTTGTTGGTTTTTCGAAATGACATCCTATTGTTTAAAATAAAAGAAGAAAATGGCTCACCATATTCAAGAATAACTTCAACTTTCTATATTGTTCATGGAACGTGAATTCGCGTCCCAACTTTTGTGATGATACTATAAGTTAAATAGCAACAGCTTCTAAAACATAATGATTGTTAGTCAACACGGCAACGTGTCTGACAAATTGATACGATTAAGTGTTCATAATAATTATGCAGCTGCATTTCCTGTTTTAACTAGAGGAAACTAGATTGTTACAAGTGTAGACCAACATAATATTTGTTCAAACATTTTGGAAGAATGTTAATTTTGTAATAATTATCAATTCCAGTAATGATAAAAATTGATTCATAGGCATAGCCACTTATCTATCTATTTTCAGACAAGCAATAAGTACTAAAGACGCGAACCTACGATTAGATTACGAAAAACGCAAAGTAAATTAGCCAATAAACTGCCAACAACAATGTCGGAAGCGAAACAAATGCTCGGTTATTACCAGCTAAGGTTCGGTGTGGCAATCGATCAGGATGTGGCATTGTGACCCAATGACAGACCACTGTTCAATAGAAAAAACGTAATTATAACAGATGAGTCGAAGAAAAAACGGTTCGGACACGCCACGCCAATGCCACCGCTGTCTTCCAACAGTTTTATGGAGAGCTATAAAATAGACGCTAACACGTAATTCCCTTTGCGATATCGAATCGTTCAATAATTTGCATTCGACCTAGACTCTCAATGTTAAACGCTGGTTAACTCAAAAGGAAAGTTATAAATAGAACTTTTTTTTTAATACAAACCTCATGATTGGAGTCGATAGACTACTGATACTTACCAATTTGTTTGTGTTTACTGACATATTAACTACCAGAACAAATGTTAGTATCTACTGATAAGACAATTTATTTTAATAGCCGTTTCCAAAAACTGATGTGGTTAATGAGTGACATAACACTAAAACGGCAACAAAACAAAAAGATAATGACATGATAGTTAAAGCAAATTAATATAACCATTAAAGTAAATAGTAGGCCACATTAAACAGTATCATTTGTCTCGACGCGTTGTTCGGCGGGCGCATCACTAAGGCGCGATGCTGCGTCTCACAGATCATTCTACATCTCAGTGTGTTTATATTAGATCTCACATCGGCGTCTGTATTGTCCGCTCGCTTGTCGGGCTTCTCGTCACGTTCGCTAACTATGTCGATAATGACTGCAACAAGATATCCTTGACTCTGTACACAATTATCTGGACACTTTGCATCAGAACTTGACACGGTTGCTTATACACATACTTTTATGCTACAACAACTATATAAGTCTAACCAATAAAGGCTGAGAATTCATTTAATGAGCATTTAATTATATGACGAGCTGTGTTATTATCGTTTCCAGTTGAACTTGACTTGATTATAATTGTTTATTCATCGATGTTAGACAAGTACTAGTCGATCGTCTTATAAAAAATGTTTTAGTATTCAATAAAATAACTAAAACTGCACTTAATGACGCAAAGATCCCAGTGTTGTTTAAGGTTGCAGTTAAGACCTTGATGCTGAGTGTCAAAGATTTATTATCCTTTGGTTTCTTGAATGGGGGTCACGTACTGACAAAGGTTGCTCGTCTCCAGGCCACGGCGACACACTTCCGAGGACTGCAGTCACTACAAACAGAGTTTCGTGCTCCGGCTGACAATTAAACTCATTTAACTCTTTCCAAGTTCAGCAATGAATCACAGCAAGCGATCCTGAAGACAATGTTGTATTTAGTAATTGCATTTCAAAAGAATAAACTGACGTGGCATACGATTGAACGACCTTAAAGATGAAAATGACTCGATGTACAAACCATAAAAGCACAGTAAACCTTCAGAACAAGATTTAGAACATAAAAGTACTTGGACTTTATCGTTTTCCAGTCGGTTATGTGTTCAAATAAATAGATCCCACACAATAACTCAGAGCACGTGTCTTGCGACAACGTTGCAAATGCATAATTCACGGCGTATTTTGTTAACATAAATACAATTAGACTAACAAATCATTTTTCATTGCAGGTTCGTGAAACCAGACGAGGTGGCGAAGCTGTGGGGGCACATGAAGCAGAATGAGAACATGACCTTCGAGAAGTTCAGCCGCGCCATGAGGTATCACTACCGGCAGTCGGTGCTGGTGTCCGTGCCCACGGCGCGCCTCGTCTACCAGTTCGGCCACAAGGGACCCGACTTCAAGACCGACAACCCCAACTTCATCAAAGTCAAATCAGAAAACTTAAGTGATTTGTCCTACTCTTAGTTTAAATTAAGAAAGAATTAGGCTAAAATTTGTTGAAAGTCGATGCTCCAGAGTAAGATAAACGTGATATGTCGACGTTACGTACGAGTAGGGTTCGGCCCTTGGACAGGTTGATTTGAGGAGATTTTCGAAATACAGTAATAGTAAATAAGTCCTTGTTATTTGAAGAACAAAACAAGAATCTGGAGAAATTATTGTTAATGTTATAAGGAGAGTTGAGTAATGACGTATCCGGTAGAAAATCATCGTTATTTCCAAGGACGTTATTGAATGAAATGAATAGTTATAATCAGGTTATTTTGAAAAGATATGGGATCACCTTCAGGCTCTGGTCAGGATTGTGTCAAGACTATCATTTTGGTGAGCATCTTTACGCAAAGTTTTGGCACTTCATGTTACTGACTAATTAACATTTTTGATGTTGTATTTGTAAGTGAGTTGTTAAGGGTTGTAATGATTACTGTACTACCTAATCTATTTTACCCTTCTTTGTACTTAATATTATATTCTTTTTTCTTATGATACCGTTTTATATTATAAAATTTTCTCGACTTAGTACAAATAGTAAATATGACCAAAATATGCGTTGGAGGTGGTCTCAAAGTTAAGTGTTTTGGAAAAGTTAAATATGAATGTAATTAGCTAAGATAGGCTCAATGTTTGAATCGAAATAGTTTCAATGGTTGTACTCGTGAATGTTGGATCAATTACTTGTTGGATATACATAGTTGGTTGGTGGCCGATCTGTTGGACGCCGATCGGTTGGATTGTCCCGTCAATTAACTCGTACCGACTCGTTGGTATGTCCATATTATTTTTTTAAGTAATTTTATTAGTATTTTATTCTCGATGTACGATTGTACTGTCGAACAAAAATTTTGATGGTTGTTTACGTAGAAACATTACGAATTTTTGATAAAGTATTTTTAATTGTTGTTACCGTATGATACGTGTGTGTAATACGTAGAGTGTTATGATAAAACAAACATTCCAATTAATTTATAAAACATAGGTTTATGATTTAGAGTCCAGTTATTTTATATTAATGTTAAGCATTTTTCGAGTTGCCATATGTATTGTATACGTGAAACGATAATGTACTTAATTTCATAATTTCTTTAAATTCATGATTGTCATTTCTCGAGTCTAATATTTTATGCTAGGATTCATTCACTCTAATTGTAATTTAAATAAATTTTATATTGTTATTTAAAATTCCCGTCTCAGTGTTAGTTTAAATTAAAAATCGTAAGATTAAAAAATGCGCGTATGTGCAAATAAAAATAAAATGACAAAAAGATCTGCAGGCCAAAGATTAGTTTTGATGAAAAAGAGATTTAATTTAAGATTTAAAGAGTAAATAAAATACATGTTTTTGACAATTTAATTTTAATATTTTCTAGTATTTAAGTTTGCGTCTCTCAGGCACACGCTGTGATGTAAGATAAATTAAACATTGTGTTTCTGTAAATAGTTCCTTTCAGTCATCATTATCACTAACAAGTCTCCCCAGTTTACTGTGTAGATAGCCATATATTTTGAAAAGTTTACAACATTTGAAATAACATTATTAACTTCCATTCTTCCAAAAACTAATATATTTATTGAAGTACAGATAATTATTATTAATATAAGATTGAATTTATGATATTTTATTAATGTATCCTTGATATAAAGTGACAGTACAAAGCCTGTGTCATAATAGAACAACGATTTTAACTCTCTTACCATGTGTAATAGTCGATTCATTTGAATTTATTACGATCTAAGTTATAGCTAGTCTATTGTAGAGAAACTTGATATTTTACGGAACATTAAAATGTGGATTCTCTTTGGGAAATAGCTGAAAAACCTAAATGTTCATAAATTTCCTTGTTATTTCTACCGTATTTCTTTTCCACACGTTTTAGATATCAGTAAAGTTCGTTAATTAATTTAAACAGAAAAAAAAATTAAGGAAAAAAGTTTTAAAGCAACTATTTTAGTTTTGCAACGCTTCAGTTCAGTTTTCATACTTTTTCGTTTTCATACTGAAGATAAGTCTGCAACTCTGCATCTAACTTTTTCAAAGTGAATCTATATTTTAATAGTTTGTGAGCTACAAAGGTGCATAATGTCAGTTATTAAGTATTTATAGGTGTTAAACATTTTGTTTCGTATTATGTTCATTTATTTTAAGTTTTTTTTTCTATAATTTTAAGAATGCTATAATTGTATGATTTCATTATCATACAATTGATGAAAAAGACAGAATTTTATGTGTTATTCCTTAAGAATTATGTGAAAGTAAGAAGAGAAATATACGATTTATGAATGTGAATTAATCTATTGTTTTAATAAAACCCCTTTGCTTAACAAATTCCTAGTAAATCGAAAGTTGGAAAAAGCAGGTACTTAGAAATTCAGTGTCCCTAAAAGTTAAAGTTTGTAGCTACATGCCTGAATTTTTTTATATTACACTATTGTTAAATTTCATAAATATTATAAATTATATTACAAAATTTCTTGCAAATACTTTGGGACTGTCATATGAAATCAGTTATTCCTTATAACACACACTAAGAATAATTTCACCAATTTCGCCAACCCTTACATTTTTAGAACCCCTGAGAACAATAAATACCCTCTTCCAGCTTACAAGGGGTAAAAAAACCCCAAAAATACGCTAATACTCTTAAGAATTTAATTAACCAGCTGATAAATAAATTAATTTAAGGTTTCCCAACACAACGTAGTTTCCTTATAGTTTTGCACAAGGAATATTATTATTGTATTGTTATCCAGCACCTAAGCCACATATATTTTAATTGGCTTCATTATTGCTATAACTAAAAACCCGTAGGTGTTTAATTAATACATAAATAAATAAAACTGTATATAATAATTGCATGTTTTCGGGAATTTCTGTAACCGCAGTGATATGTACGGACGTCATACTCTGAGTAGGTACGTACTTTGTTCATTTCTTCCTTGTGACTTTGTTATTTAAATGGGCTTCATACAGTAAACTGAAATCATCAAATGAGTCCTTCCACCCAGGGTAGGACTGTCAGACTTGTACTGACTAAAATCCACGGTGTCTTCAATAGCCCTTTATGTTCCGGAGTCACGGTAATGAGATACCTAAGTCCCGCAACCCCGTCATCATGCTGACAAACACTCTTTGGGGCGCGCGTGGAACACAACGCGCCGTCGACCCGGACATGGTCCATGGTCGGACAGCGAGTCGCTTATTACTCGCTGCACTCATGCCCGCGCCTACGGTGGCCCAAACCATTTGTCCTGGTTGAAATACCCAGTTACGTTCGGTTTTGTTAATAATATCAGCTTGAAGTCCTTAAAATTTCTAGTCCATGAAAAATAAACTTTGAATAAATAAATACAGCCTAATACAGCTATATTATACTATATAAAGCTCGATTACCACTCACTCACTGACTGACTCACTGATTGACATCATTGTTCTCCCAGATGGTGAAGGGGGAGGTGGGTATATTTTGACAGATTCGTAAACAAGTAACTCTGGTGAGTATGGGAAAAATCCCAAACCTCCCCTTTTCACCCCCCCTCTCCCCCCTCCCCATCGTATCTCGGAAACTAAGAGACCTGTATTTTGTTTTTTTACGGATTCGTATAGAGGAGGCTCGGAAAAGTAAAAACCGTTTTTCAAAGTCCCCCCCCCCCTTTCCCCTTTCTCCCCCCTTTAGGTGGATCTCGGAAGTTAACAGACTTGCAACATTTTTTTTTTCAGATTCATATCAAGGGGCCCAGAGTTGGTCAAAATCATTTTTCAAAACTCCCCCCTCTCCCCCTCTTCACCCCTCCCCCCTTCGTATCTCGGAAACTAAGAGACCCGTGTTTTGTTTTTTTACGGATTCGTATAGAGGAGGCTCGGAAAAGTAAAAACCAATTTTTAAAGTTCCCCCCCCCTTGGCCCTCTTCTCCCCCCCTTTAGGTGGATCTCGGAAGGTAACAGACTTGCAACATTTCTTTTTTCAGATTCATATCAAGGGGCCCAGAGTTGGTCAAAATCATTTTCCAAAACTCCCCCTCTCCCCCTCTTCAACCCTCCCCCCATCGTATCTCGGAAACTAGGTAGCGGTAAAGCGAAGCGTAGCGTAGCGTAGGGATAAGGTCACGATCGCTTTCCGGTGGTAGGTAGGTCCTGAGTGAAGCGAACCTGCGAGACCGAGTGGAGCGAAGGGGGGAGGTGGCGAGCGAAGCGAGCCGGCGACCTCCGTAGCGTAACGAAGGTTGAGTGGGTGAAGCGTAACTCAGCGGTGACGACAAGCAAACTTACAAGTAACTCTCATTAGTAGGGCAAAAGTACCAAGCCTCCCCTTTTTGGCATCCCCCCCCCTCGCAATCGTATCTCAGAAACTAAGAGACTCGTGTTTTTTTTTTACGAATTCGTATAGAGGCGGCTCGGAAAAGTAAAAACCATTTTTCAAAGTTGCCCCTCTTGACCCCCTTCTCCCCCCTTTAGGCGGATCTCAGAAGTTAACAGACTTTTAACACTTTTTTTTTCAGATTCATATCAAGGGGCCCAGAGTTGCTCAAAATCATTTTTCAAAACTCAGCCCTCTCCCCTCCTTCACCCCTCCCCCCATAGTATCTCGGAAACTAGGTAGCGGTAAAGCGAAGCGTAGCGTAGGGATAAGGTCACGATAGCTTCCCGGTGGTAGGTAGGTTCTGAGTGGAGCGAACCTGCGAGACCGAGTGGAGCGAAGGGGGGAGGTGGCGAGCGAAGCGAGCCGGCGACCTCCGTAGCGTAACGAAGGTTGAGTAGGTGAAGCGTAACTCGGGGGCGACGACAAGCAAACTTACAAGTAACTCTCATGAGAAGGGCAAAAGTACCAAGCCTCCCCTTTTTGGCCTCCCCCCCTCCCAATCGTATCTCAGAAATTAAGAGACCCGTGTTCAATTTTCGAAGATGCTACAGCCGATAGTGAGGTCAAAATCAAAATCCAAGATGGCGGCTGCGATAATTTTTAAAATGTTCATCATGGGAGTCGTTTCCATGGTTTTCGAGGGTGCTAAAACCGATGGCGAGGTCAAAATGAGAATCCAAGATGGCGGCTGCGATAATTTTCGAATTGTTCATCAATTTCATCATGGGAGTCGTTATCATGGTTCTCGAGGATGCTAAAGCCGATAGTGACGTCAAAATCAAAATCCAAAATGGCGGCTGCGATAATTTTTAAAATGTTCATCATGGGAGTCGTTTCCATGGTTTTCGAGGGTGCTCAAACCGATGGCGAGGTTCTGAGTGGAGCGAACCTGCGAGACCGAGTGGAGCGAAGGGGGGAGGTGGCGAGCGAAGCGAGCCGGCGACCTCCGTAGCGTAACGAAGGTTGAGTAGGTGAAGCGTAACTCGGGGGCGACGATAAGCAAACTTACAAGTAACTCTCATGAGAAGGGCAAAAGTACCAAGCCTCCCCTTTTTGGCCTCCCGCCCCTCCCAATCGTATCTCAGAAATTAAGAGACCCGTGTTCAGTTTTCAAAGATGCTACAGCTGATAGTGAGGTCAAAATCAAAATCCAAGATGGCGGCTGCGATAATTTTTAAAATGTTTATCATGGGAGTCGTTTTCATGGTTTTCGAGGGTGCTAAAACCGATGGGGAGGTCAAAATGAGAATCCAAGATGGCGGCTCCGATAAATTTCGAATTGTTCATCAATTTCATCATGGGAGTCGTTTTCATGGTTTTCGAGGATGCTTAAGCCGATAGTGAGGTCAAAATCAAAATCCAAGATAGCGGCTGCGATTATTTTCGAATTGTTCATCATGGGTGTCGTTTTCATGGTTTTCGAGGGTGCTAAAACCGATGGCGAGGTCAAAAGAGAATCCAAGATGGCGGCTCCGATAAATTTCGAATTGTTCATCAATTTCATCATGGGAGTCGTTTTCAAGGTTTTCGAAGATGCTTAAGACGATAGTGAGGTCAAAATCAAAATCCAAGATGGCGGCTTCGATAATTTTCGAAATGTTCATCATGGGGGTCGTTTTCATGGTTTTCGAGGGTGCTGAAACCGATGGCGAGGTCAAAATGAGAATCCAAGATGGCGGCTGCGATTATTTTCGAATTGTTCATCATGGGTGTCGTTTCATGGTTTTCGAGGGTGCTAAAACCGATGGCGAGGTCAAAATGAGAATCCAAGATGGCGGCTCCGATAAATTTCGAATTGTTCATCATGGGAGTCGTTTTCATGGTTTTCGAGGATGCTAAAGCTGATAGTGGGGTCAAAATCAAAATCTAAGATGGCGACTGCAAAAAATTTCAAAGTTTTCATCATGGATGTCGTTTTCATGGTTTTCGAGGGTGCTAAAGCCAATACTGAGGTCAAAATCAAAATCCAAGACGACGGTTTCGATAATTTTCGAAATGTTCATCATGGGGGTCGTTTTCATGGTTTTCAAGGGTGCTGAAACCGATGGCGAGGTCAAAATGAGAATCCAAGATGGCGGCTGCGATTATTTTCGAAATGTTCATCATGGGGGTCGTTTTCATGGTTTTCGAGGGTGCTAAAACCGATTGCGAGGTGAATATGAGAATCCAAGATGGCGGCTGCGATAATTTTCGAATTGTCCATCAATTTCATCATGGGAGTCCTTTTCATGGTTTTCGAGGATGCTAAAGCCGATAGCAAGGTCAAAATCAAAATCCAAGATGGCGGCTGCGATTATTTTTAAAATGTTCATCATGGGAGTCGTTTTTATGGTTTTCGAGGGTGCTTAAACCGATGGCGAGGTCAAAATGAAAATCCAAGATGGCGGCTGCGATAATTTACGAATTGTTCATCAATTTCATCATGGGAGTCGTTTTCATGGTTTTCGAGCACGCTAAAGCCGATAGTGAGGTCAAAATCAAAATCCAAGATGGCGGCTGCGATAATTTTCGAATTTTTCGTCATGGGAGTCGTTTTCATGGTTTTCGAGGATGCTAAAGCTGATAGTGGGGTCAAAATTATACTATATAAAGCTCGATTACCACTCACTCACTGACTGACTCACTGATTGACATCATTGTTCTCCCAGATGGTGAAGGGGGAGGTGGGTATATTTTGACAGATTCGTAAACAAGTAACTCTGGTGAGTATGGGAAAAATCCCAAACCTCCCCTTTTCACCCCCCCTCTCCCCCCTCCCCATCGTATCTCGGAAACTAAGAGACCTGTATTTTGTTTTTTTACGGATTCGTATAGAGGAGGCTCGGAAAAGTAAAAACCGTTTTTCAAAGTCCCCCCCCCCCTTTCCCCTTTCTCCCCCCTTTAGGTGGATCTCGGAAGTTAACAGACTTGCAACATTTTTTTTTTCAGATTCATATCAAGGGGCCCAGAGTTGGTCAAAATCATTTTTCAAAACTCCCCCCTCTCCCCCTCTTCACCCCTCCCCCCTTCGTATCTCGGAAACTAAGAGACCCGTGTTTTGTTTTTTTACGGATTCGTATAGAGGAGGCTCGGAAAAGTAAAAACCAATTTTTAAAGTTCCCCCCCCCTTGGCCCTCTTCTCCCCCCCTTTAGGTGGATCTCGGAAGGTAACAGACTTGCAACATTTCTTTTTTCAGATTCATATCAAGGGGCCCAGAGTTGGTCAAAATCATTTTCCAAAACTCCCCCTCTCCCCCTCTTCAACCCTCCCCCCATCGTATCTCGGAAACTAGGTAGCGGTAAAGCGAAGCGTAGCGTAGCGTAGGGATAAGGTCACGATCGCTTTCCGGTGGTAGGTAGGTCCTGAGTGAAGCGAACCTGCGAGACCGAGTGGAGCGAAGGGGGGAGGTGGCGAGCGAAGCGAGCCGGCGACCTCCGTAGCGTAACGAAGGTTGAGTGGGTGAAGCGTAACTCAGCGGTGACGACAAGCAAACTTACAAGTAACTCTCATTAGTAGGGCAAAAGTACCAAGCCTCCCCTTTTTGGCATCCCCCCCCCTCGCAATCGTATCTCAGAAACTAAGAGACTCGTGTTTTTTTTTTACGAATTCGTATAGAGGCGGCTCGGAAAAGTAAAAACCATTTTTCAAAGTTGCCCCTCTTGACCCCCTTCTCCCCCCTTTAGGCGGATCTCAGAAGTTAACAGACTTTTAACACTTTTTTTTTCAGATTCATATCAAGGGGCCCAGAGTTGCTCAAAATCATTTTTCAAAACTCAGCCCTCTCCCCTCCTTCACCCCTCCCCCCATAGTATCTCGGAAACTAGGTAGCGGTAAAGCGAAGCGTAGCGTAGGGATAAGGTCACGATAGCTTCCCGGTGGTAGGTAGGTTCTGAGTGGAGCGAACCTGCGAGACCGAGTGGAGCGAAGGGGGGAGGTGGCGAGCGAAGCGAGCCGGCGACCTCCGTAGCGTAACGAAGGTTGAGTAGGTGAAGCGTAACTCGGGGGCGACGACAAGCAAACTTACAAGTAACTCTCATGAGAAGGGCAAAAGTACCAAGCCTCCCCTTTTTGGCCTCCCCCCCTCCCAATCGTATCTCAGAAATTAAGAGACCCGTGTTCAATTTTCGAAGATGCTACAGCCGATAGTGAGGTCAAAATCAAAATCCAAGATGGCGGCTGCGATAATTTTTAAAATGTTCATCATGGGAGTCGTTTCCATGGTTTTCGAGGGTGCTAAAACCGATGGCGAGGTCAAAATGAGAATCCAAGATGGCGGCTGCGATAATTTTCGAATTGTTCATCAATTTCATCATGGGAGTCGTTATCATGGTTCTCGAGGATGCTAAAGCCGATAGTGACGTCAAAATCAAAATCCAAAATGGCGGCTGCGATAATTTTTAAAATGTTCATCATGGGAGTCGTTTCCATGGTTTTCGAGGGTGCTCAAACCGATGGCGAGGTTCTGAGTGGAGCGAACCTGCGAGACCGAGTGGAGCGAAGGGGGGAGGTGGCGAGCGAAGCGAGCCGGCGACCTCCGTAGCGTAACGAAGGTTGAGTAGGTGAAGCGTAACTCGGGGGCGACGATAAGCAAACTTACAAGTAACTCTCATGAGAAGGGCAAAAGTACCAAGCCTCCCCTTTTTGGCCTCCCGCCCCTCCCAATCGTATCTCAGAAATTAAGAGACCCGTGTTCAGTTTTCAAAGATGCTACAGCTGATAGTGAGGTCAAAATCAAAATCCAAGATGGCGGCTGCGATAATTTTTAAAATGTTTATCATGGGAGTCGTTTTCATGGTTTTCGAGGGTGCTAAAACCGATGGGGAGGTCAAAATGAGAATCCAAGATGGCGGCTCCGATAAATTTCGAATTGTTCATCAATTTCATCATGGGAGTCGTTTTCATGGTTTTCGAGGATGCTTAAGCCGATAGTGAGGTCAAAATCAAAATCCAAGATAGCGGCTGCGATTATTTTCGAATTGTTCATCATGGGTGTCGTTTTCATGGTTTTCGAGGGTGCTAAAACCGATGGCGAGGTCAAAAGAGAATCCAAGATGGCGGCTCCGATAAATTTCGAATTGTTCATCAATTTCATCATGGGAGTCGTTTTCAAGGTTTTCGAAGATGCTTAAGACGATAGTGAGGTCAAAATCAAAATCCAAGATGGCGGCTTCGATAATTTTCGAAATGTTCATCATGGGGGTCGTTTTCATGGTTTTCGAGGGTGCTGAAACCGATGGCGAGGTCAAAATGAGAATCCAAGATGGCGGCTGCGATTATTTTCGAATTGTTCATCATGGGTGTCGTTTCATGGTTTTCGAGGGTGCTAAAACCGATGGCGAGGTCAAAATGAGAATCCAAGATGGCGGCTCCGATAAATTTCGAATTGTTCATCATGGGAGTCGTTTTCATGGTTTTCGAGGATGCTAAAGCTGATAGTGGGGTCAAAATCAAAATCTAAGATGGCGACTGCAAAAAATTTCAAAGTTTTCATCATGGATGTCGTTTTCATGGTTTTCGAGGGTGCTAAAGCCAATACTGAGGTCAAAATCAAAATCCAAGACGACGGTTTCGATAATTTTCGAAATGTTCATCATGGGGGTCGTTTTCATGGTTTTCAAGGGTGCTGAAACCGATGGCGAGGTCAAAATGAGAATCCAAGATGGCGGCTGCGATTATTTTCGAAATGTTCATCATGGGGGTCGTTTTCATGGTTTTCGAGGGTGCTAAAACCGATTGCGAGGTGAATATGAGAATCCAAGATGGCGGCTGCGATAATTTTCGAATTGTCCATCAATTTCATCATGGGAGTCCTTTTCATGGTTTTCGAGGATGCTAAAGCCGATAGCAAGGTCAAAATCAAAATCCAAGATGGCGGCTGCGATTATTTTTAAAATGTTCATCATGGGAGTCGTTTTTATGGTTTTCGAGGGTGCTTAAACCGATGGCGAGGTCAAAATGAAAATCCAAGATGGCGGCTGCGATAATTTACGAATTGTTCATCAATTTCATCATGGGAGTCGTTTTCATGGTTTTCGAGCACGCTAAAGCCGATAGTGAGGTCAAAATCAAAATCCAAGATGGCGGCTGCGATAATTTTCGAATTTTTCGTCATGGGAGTCGTTTTCATGGTTTTCGAGGATGCTAAAGCTGATAGTGGGGTCAAAATCAAAATATAAGATGGCGACTGCAAAAAATTTCAAAGTTTTCATCATGGATGTCGTTTTCATTAAAATTGTCATTGTTTTCGAGGGTGCTAAAGCCAATACTGAGGTCAAAATCAAAATCCAAGACGACGGTTTCGATAATTTTCGAAGTTTTCATCATGGGGGTCGTTTTCATGGTTTTCAAGGGTGCTGAAACCGATGGCGAGGTTAAAATGAGAATCCAAGATGGCGGCTGCGATTATTTTCGAATTGTTCATCATGAGTGTCGTTTTCATGGTTTTCGAGGGTGCTAAAACCGATGGGGAGGTCAAAATAAGAATCCAAGATGGCGGCTCCGATAAATTTCGAATTGTTCATCAATTTCATCATGGGAGTCGTTTTCATGGTTTTCGAGGATGCTTAAGCCGATAGTGAGGTCAAAATCAAAATCCAAGATAGCGGCTGCGATTATTTTCGAATTGTTCATCATGGGTGTCGTTTTCATGGTTTTCGAGGGTGCTAAAACCGATGGCGAGGTCAAAATGAGAATCCAAGATGGCGGTTCCGATAAATTTCGAATTGTTCATCAATTTCATCATGGGAGTCGTTTTCATGGTTTTCGAGGATGCTTAAGCCGATAGTGAGGTCAAAATCAAAATCCAAGATGGCGGCTTCGATAATTTTCGAAATGTTCATCATGGGGGTCGTTTTCACGGTTTTCGAGGGTGCTAAAACCGATGGCGAGGTCAAAATGAGAATCCAAGATGGCGGCTGATATAATTTTTGAATTGTTCATCAATTTCATTATGGGAGTCGTTTTCATGGTTTTCGAGGATGCTAAAGCCGATAGTGAGGTCAAAATCATATCCAAGATGGCGACTGCGAAAAAAATCAAAGTTTTCATCATGGATGTCGTTTTCATGGTTTTCGAGGGTGCTAAAGCCAATACTGAGGTCAAAATCAAAATCCAAGACGACGGCTTCGATAATTTTCGAAATGTTCATCATGGGAGTCGTTTTCATGGTTTTCGAGGATGCTAAAGCCGATTGTGAGGTTAAAATCCAAGTTCCAAGATGGCGGCTGCGATTATTTTTAAAATGTTCATCATGGGAGTCGTTTCCATGGTTTTCGAGGGTGCTAAAACCGATGGCGAGGTCAAAATGAGATTCCAAAATGGCGGATGCGATAATTTTCGAATTGTTCATCAATTTCATCATAGGAGTCGTTTTCATGGTTTTCGAGGATGTTAAAGCCGATAGTGAGGTCAAAATCAAAATCGAAGATGGCGGCTGCGATATTTTCGAATTGTTCATCATGGGTGTCGTTTCATGGTTTTCGAGGGTGCTAAAACCGATGGCGAGGTCAAAATGAGAATCCAAGATGGCGGCTCCGATAAATTTCGAATTGTTCATCATGGGAGTCGTTTTCATGGTTTTCGAGGATGCTAAAGCTGATAGTGGGGTCAAAATCAAAATCTAAGATGGCGACTGCAAAAAATTTCAAAGTTTTCATCATGGATGTCGTTTTCATGGTTTTCGAGGGTGCTAAAGCCAATACTGAGGTCAAAATCAAAATCCAAGACGACGGTTTCGATAATTTTCGAAATGTTCATCATGGGGGTCGTTTTCATGGTTTTCAAGGGTGCTGAAACCGATGGCGAGGTCAAAATGAGAATCCAAGATGGCGGCTGCGATTATTTTCGAAATGTTCATCATGGGGGTCGTTTTCATGGTTTTCGAGGGTGCTAAAACCGATTGCGAGGTGAATATGAGAATCCAAGATGGCGGCTGCGATAATTTTCGAATTGTCCATCAATTTCATCATGGGAGTCCTTTTCATGGTTTTCGAGGATGCTAAAGCCGATAGCAAGGTCAAAATCAAAATCCAAGATGGCGGCTGCGATTATTTTTAAAATGTTCATCATGGGAGTCGTTTTTATGGTTTTCGAGGGTGCTTAAACCGATGGCGAGGTCAAAATGAAAATCCAAGATGGCGGCTGCGATAATTTACGAATTGTTCATCAATTTCATCATGGGAGTCGTTTTCATGGTTTTCGAGCACGCTAAAGCCGATAGTGAGGTCAAAATCAAAATCCAAGATGGCGGCTGCGATAATTTTCGAATTTTTCATCATGGGAGTCGTTTTCATGGTTTTCGAGGATGCTAAAGCTGATAGTGGGGTCAAAATCAAAATATAAGATGGCGACTGCAAAAAATTTCAAAGTTTTCATCATGGATGTCGTTTTCATTAAAATTGTCATTGTTTTCGAGGGTGCTAAAGCCAATACTGAGGTCAAAATCAAAATCCAAGACGACGGTTTCGATAATTTTCGAAGTTTTCATCATGGGGGTCGTTTTCATGGTTTTCAAGGGTGCTGAAACCGATGGCGAGGTTAAAATGAGAATCCAAGATGGCGGCTGCGATTATTTTCGAATTGTTCATCATGGGTGTCGTTTTCATGGTTTTCGAGGGTGCTAAAACCGATGGGGAGGTCAAAATAAGAATCCAAGATGGCGGCTCCGATAAATTTCGAATTGTTCATCAATTTCATCATGGGAGTCGTTTTCATGGTTTTCGAGGATGCTTAAGCCGATAGTGAGGTCAAAATCAAAATCCAAGATAGCGGCTGCGATTATTTTCGAATTGTTCATCATGGGTGTCGTTTTCATGGTTTTCGAGGGTGCTAAAACCGATGGCGAGGTCAAAATGAGAATCCAAGATGGCGGTTCCGATAAATTTCGAATTGTTCATCAATTTCATCATGGGAGTCGTTTTCATGGTTTTCGAGGATGCTTAAGCCGATAGTGAGGTCAAAATCAAAATCCAAGATGGCGGCTTCGATAATTTTCGAAATGTTCATCATGGGGGTCGTTTTCACGGTTTTCGAGGGTGCTAAAACCGATGGCGAGGTCAAAATGAGAATCCAAGATGGCGGCTGATATAATTTTTGAATTGTTCATCAATTTCATTATGGGAGTCGTTTTCATGGTTTTCGAGGATGCTAAAGCCGATAGTGAGGTCAAAATCATATCCAAGATGGCGACTGCGAAAAAAATCAAAGTTTTCATCATGGATGTCGTTTTCATGGTTTTCGAGGGTGCTAAAGCCAATACTGAGGTCAAAATCAAAATCCAAGACGACGGCTTCGATAATTTTCGAAATGTTCATCATGGGAGTCGTTTTCATGGTTTTCGAGGATGCTAAAGCCGATTGTGAGGTTAAAATCCAAGTTCCAAGATGGCGGCTGCGATTATTTTTAAAATGTTCATCATGGGAGTCGTTTCCATGGTTTTCGAGGGTGCTAAAACCGATGGCGAGGTCAAAATGAGATTCCAAAATGGCGGATGCGATAATTTTCGAATTGTTCATCAATTTCATCATAGGAGTCGTTTTCATGGTTTTCGAGGATGTTAAAGCCGATAGTGAGGTCAAAATCAAAATCGAAGATGGCGGCTGCGATATTTTCGAATTGTTCATCATGGGAGTCGTTTTCATGGTTTTCGAGGATGCTAAAGCTGATTGTGACGTCAAAATCAAAATCAAAGATGGCGACTTCCAAAAAATGCAGTGTTCGAGAGGCAGTAAGCGCGTACCTAAAACAATAATATTTTAAATATCATAATTTTTTATCTGAACTGAAAAGTTTGTTTTGTTTGGTTTGGAATTGAAAAATTCTTTTTGTGATGGATAGTTTTTGTGTTTTCATCATGGGTGTCGTTTTCATGGTTTTCGAGGGTACTAAAATCGATGGCGAGGTCAAAATGAGAATCCAAGATGGCGGTTTCTATAATTTTCGAATTGTTCATCAATTTCATCATGGGAGTCGTTTTCATGGTTTTCGAGGATGCTAAAGCCGACATTGAAGTTAGAATCCAAATCCAATATGGCGGCTGCGATAATTTTCGAATTGTTCATCAATTTCATCGTGGGAGTCGTTTTCACGGTTTTCGAGGATGCTTAAGCCGATAGAGACCTTTTCTTGTTGAAATAAGCAGTGCCTTTGTGCTCTTTTTTTCTGAATGTTATTTCTTGTTTCTATGTGTTTTTGTGTACATAAATAAATAGTGAGGTCAAAGTGAAAATCTAAGATGGCGGCTGCGATAATTTTCGAAATGTTCATCATGGGAGTCGTTTTCATGGTTTTCGAGGATGCTAAAGCCGATAGTGAGGTTTAAATCCAAATCCAAGAGTGCGGCTGCGATAATTTTCGAATTGTTCATCATGGGAGTCGTTTTCATGGGTTTCGAGGATGCTAAAGCCGATAGTGAGGTAATAATCAAAATCCAAGATGCTGCGATATTTTTCGAAATGTTCTTCATGGGAGTCGTTTTCATGGTTTTCGAGGATGGTAAAGCCGATAGTGAGGTCAAAATCCAAATCTAAAATGGCGGCTGCGATAATTTTCGAATTGTTCATCATGGGAGTCGTTTTCATGGGTTTCGAGGATGCTAAAGCCGACAGTGAGGTCAAAATCAAAATCCAAGATAGCGACTGCAAAAAATGCAGTGTTCGAGGGGCAGTAAGCGCGTACCTAACACAATAATCTTTTAAATACATATCACATTTTTATCTCAACTGAAAAGTTAGTTTGGTTTGGTTTGGAATTGAAAAATTCTATTTGTGATGGAGTGTTGTGTTTTCATCATGGGTGTCGTTTTCATGGTTTTTGAGGGTGCTTAAACCGATGGCGAGGTCAAAATGAGAATCCAAGATGGCGGCTGCTATAATTCTCGAAATGTTCATCAATTTCATCATGGGACGTAACGAAGGTTGAGTGGATGAAGCGTAACTCAGGGGTGACGACAAGCAAACTTACAAGTAACTCTGATGAGTAGGGCAAAAGTACTAAGCCTCTCCTTTTTGGCTCCCCCCCCCTCCCAATCGTATCTCAGACACTAAGAGACCCGTGTTCTTTTTTTTTACGGATTCGTATAGAGGAGGCTCGGAAAAGTAAAAACCATTTTTCAAAGTTGCCCCTTATGCCTCTCTTCTGAGTTTTAAATAAGGTTTTAGATTGGATTAGGGGGTTCTTAAGGGGTTTCAAAATCTTAACGAATTTTAAAATTCATTTGACTATCTTATGGAATTCTCAATTTATTTTGTTTTTTTTTCTAATTTTGTTTCTTTTTTTTTTATTGAATTAGTTATATGGGTTTTCAGAATATTAAAAATATTTTATAAAATTTAATTTTACAAAATTTTTAAGGACTATGGATTTTCCAATTCATTTAAAGATTCTTATGAATTCTCAAAATTTTATTAAGGAAAAGAATACTTCTCCAAAACACGACACCGCGAGCTGCTTGCAGCTCGCGCAACGCGCAAATACTAGTTATACTATATAAAGCTCGATTACCACTCACTCACTGACTGACTCACTGATTGACATCATTGTTCTCCCAGATGGTGAAGGGGGAGGTGGGTATATTTTGACAGATTCGTAAACAAGTAACTCTGGTGAGTATGGGAAAAATCCCAAACCTCCCCTTTTCACCCCCCCTCTCCCCCCTCCCCATCGTATCTCGGAAACTAAGAGACCTGTGTTTTGTTTTTTTACGGATTCGTATAGAGGAGGCTCGGAAAAGTAAAAACGATTTTTCAAAGTCCCCCCCCCCCCTTTCCCCTTTCTCCCCCCTTTAGGTGGATCTCGGAAATTAACAGATTTGCAACATTTTTTTTTTCAGATTCATATCAAGGGACCCGGAGTTGGTCAAAATCATTTTTCAAAACTCCCCCCTCTCCCCCTCTTCACCCCTCCCCCCTTCGTATCTCGGAAACTATGAGACCCGTGTTCTGCTTTTATACGGATTCGTATAGAGGTGGCTCTGAAAATTAAAACTCATTTTTCAAAATTCCCCCCCCCCCTTGCCCCCCTTCTCCCTCTTCAGGCGGATCTCGGAAGTTAACAGACTTGCAACATTTTTTTTTTTCAGATTCATATCAAGGGGCCCAGAGTTGGTCAAAATCATTTTTCAAAACTCCCCCCTCTCCCCCTCTTCACCCCTCCCCCCATCGTATCTCGGAAAAACTAGGTGGCGGTAAAGCGAAGCGTAGCGTAGCGTAGCGTAGCGTAGGGATAAGGTCACGATAGCTTTCTGGTGGTAGGTAGGTCCCGAGTGGAGCAAACCTGCGAGACCGAGTGGAGCGAAGGGGGGAGGTGGCGAGCGAAGCGAGCCGGCGACCTCCGTAGCGTAACGAAGGTTGAGTGGGTGAAGCGTAACTCGGGGGTGACGACAAGCAAACTTACAATTAACTCTCATGAGAATGGGAAAAATCCCAAACCTCCCCTTTTCGCCCCCCCTCTCCCCCCTCCCCATCGTATCTCGGAAACTAAGAGACCCGTGTTTTGTTTTTTTACGGATTCGTATAGAGGTGGCTCGGAAAACTAAAAACCACTTTTCAAAGTTCCCTCCCCCCTTGCTCCCCTTCTCCCCCTTTAGGCGGATCTCGGAAGTTAAGAAACTTGCAACATTTTTTTTTTCAGATTCATATGAAGGGGCCCAGAGTTGGTCAAAATCATTTTTCAAAACTCCCCCATCTCCCCTTCTTCACCCCTCCCCCCATCGTATCTCGGAAAAACTAGGTAGCGGTAAAGCGAAGCGTAGGGATAAGATCACGATAGCTTTCCGGTGGTAGGTAGGTCCTGAGTGGAGCGAACCTGCGAGACCGAGTGGAGCGGAGGGGGGAGGTGGCGAGCGAAGCGAGCCGGCGACCTCCGTAGCGTAACGAAGGTTGAGTGGGTGAAGCGTAACTCACGGGTACGACAAGCAAACTTACAAGTAACTCTCATGAGTAGGGCAAAAGTACCAAGCCTCCCCTTTTTGGCCTCACCCCCCCTCCCAATCGTATCTAAAAACTAAGAGACCCGTGTTCGGTTTATTCAGATTCGTATAGAAGAGGCTCGGAAAAGAAAAAAACATTTTTTTCAAAGTTCCCCCTCTTGACCCCCTTTTCCCCCCTTTAGGCGGATCTCAGAAGGGACAGGGAACATATTTATTTTTTTCAGATTCGTATCAAGGGGCCCAGAGTTGGTCAAAATCATTTTTCAAAACTCACCCCTTTCCCCCCATCGTATCTCGGAAAAACTAGGTAGCGGTAAAGCGTAGCGTAGCGATAAGGTCACGATAGCTTTCCAGTGGTAGGTAGGTAACTCAGGGGTGACGACAAGCAAACTTACAAGTAACTCTCATGAGTAGGGCAGAATAGAGAGGTCAAAATCAAAATCCAAGATGGCGGCTGCGATAATTTTCGAATTGTTCATCACGGGAGTCCTTTTCATGGTTTTCGAGGATGCTAAAGCCGATGGCGTGGTCAAAATGAGAATCCAAGATGGCGGCTGTTATAATTTTCGAATGGTTCATCAATTTCATCATGGGAGACGTTTTCATGGTTTTCGAGGATGCTAAAGCCGATAGTAAGGTCAAACTCAAAATCCAAGATGGCGACTGCAAAAATTCAACGTTTTCATCATGGATGTCGTTTCCATGGTTTTCGAGGGTGCTAAAACCGATGCTGAGGTCAAAATGAGAATTCAAGATGGCAGCTGCGATAATTTTCGAATTGTTCATCATGGGTGTCGTTTTCATGGTTTTCGAGGGTGCTAAAAGCGATGGCGTAGTCAAAATGAGAATCCAAGATGGCGGCTGCTATAATTTTCGAATGGTTCATCAATTTCATCATGGGAGTCGTTTTGGGTGCTAAGTGCTAAAGCCGATAGTGAGGTCTAACTAAAAATCCAAGATGGCGGCTGCGATAATTTTTGAATTGTTCATCATGGGAGTCGTTTTCATGGTTCTCGAGGATGCTAAAGCCGATAGTGAGGTCAAAATCAAAATCCAAGATGGCGGCTGCGATAATTTTCGAATTGTTCATCATGGGAGTCGTTTTCATGGTTTTTGAGGATGCTAAAGCCGAAAGTGAGGTCAAAATCCAAGATGGCGGCTGCGATAATTTTCGAAATGTTCATCATGGGAGTCGTTTTAATGGTTTTCGAGGATACTAAAGCCGATAGTGAGGTCAAAATCAAAATCCAAGATGGCGACTGCTATAATTTTCGAATTGTTCATCAATTTCATTATGAGAGTCGTTTTCATGGTTTTCGAGGATGCTAAAGCCGATAGTGTGGTCAAAATCAAAATCCAAGATGGCGGCTGCGATAATTTTTCAAATGTTCATCATGGGAGTCGTTATTATGGTTTTCGAAGATGCTAAAGCCGATAGTGAGGTCAAAATCAAAATACAAGACGGCGACTGCAAAAAATTTCAAAGTTTTCATCGTGGATGTCGTTTTCATGGTTTTCGAGGGTGCTTAAACCGATGGCGAGGTCAAAATGAGAATCCAAGATGGCGGCTGAGATTATTTTCGAAATGTTCATCATGGGAGTCGTTTTCATGGTTTTCGAGGATACTAAAGCCGATAGTGAGGTCAACATCAAAATCCAAGATGGCGGCTGCTATAATTTTCGAAATGTTCATCAATTTCATCATGGGAGTCGTTTTCATGGTTTTCGAGGATGCCAAAGCCGATAGTGACGTCAAAATCAAAATCCAAGATGGCGACTGCTATAATTTTCGCATTGTTCATCAATTTCATTATGAGAGTCGTTTTCATGGTTTTCGAGGATGCTAAAGCCGATAGTGTGGTCAAAATCAAAATCCAGGATGGCGGCTGCGATAATTTTTCAAATGTTCATCATGGGAGTCGTTTTTATGGTTTTCGAAGATGCTAAAGCCGATAGTGAGGTCAAAATCAAAATCCAAGATGGCCTCTGCGATAATTTTCGAATTGTTCATCATGGGAGTCGTTTTCATGGTATTCTAGGGTGCTAAAACCGATGGCGAGGTCAAAATGAGAATCCAAGATGGCGGTTGCTATAATTTTCGAATTGTTCATCAATTTCATCATGGGAGTCGTTTTCATGGTTTTCGAGGATGCTAAAGCCGATAGTGAGGTCATAATCAAAATTCAAGATGGCGGCTTCATAATTTTCGAATTATTCATCATGGGAATCGTTTTCATGGTTTTCGAGGATGCTAAAGCCGATAGTGAGGTTAAAATCCAAATCCAAGATGGCGGCTGCGATAATTTTGGAATTGTTCATCATGGCAGTTGTTTTCATGGTTTTCGAAGATGCTGAAGCCGATAGTGAGGTCAAAATCAAAATCCAAGATGGCGACTGCAAAAAATTTCAAAGTTTTCATCATGGATGTCGTTTTCATGGTTTTCGAGGGTGCTTAAACCGATGGCGAGGTCAAAATGAGAATCCAAGATGGCGGCTGAGATTATTTTCGAAATGTTAATCATGGGAGTCGTTTTCATGGTTTTCGAGGATGCTAAACTCGATGGCGAGGTCAAAATGAGAATTCAATATGGCGGCTGCTATAATTTTCGAATTGTTCATCAATTTCATCATGGGAGTCGTTTTCATGGTTTTCGAGGATGCTAAAGCCGATAGTGAGGTCAAAATCAAAATCCAAGATGGCGGCTTCGATAATTTTTGAAATGTTCATCAATTTCATTATGGGACGTAACGAACGAAGGTTGAGTGGATGAAGCGTAACTCAGGGGTGACGACAAGCAAACTTACAAGTCACTCTCATGAGTAGGGCAAAAGTACTAAGCCTCTCCTTTTTGGCTCCCCCCCCTTACCAATCGTATCTCAGACACTAAGAGACACGTGTTCTTTTTTTTTACGGATTCGTATAGAAGAGGCTTGGAAAAGTAAGAACCATTTTTCAAAATTGCCCCTTATGCCTCCCTTCTGAGTTTTTAATAAGGTTTTAGATTGGATTAGGGGGTTCTTAACGGGTTTCAAAATCTTTTAAGTGCTCTAACGGATTTTAAAATTCTTTTAACTATCCTAAGGAATTCTCAATTTACTTTGTTTTTTAATTTTGTTTCTTTTTTTTATTGAATTAGTTATAAGGGTTTTCAGAATATTAAAAATATTTTATATAATTTAATAATTTACAAAATCTTTTAAGGACTATGGATTTTCCAATTCATTTAAAGATTCATATGGATTCTCAAAATTTTAGTAAGGCAAGGAATACTTCTCCAAAACACGACCCCGCGAGCTGCTTGCAGCTCGCGCAACGCGCAAATACTAGTATATATATATTACGCCAGCAGGTCAACCTATCCGAATCTGCCAAATTTTACCAATCGAATATTAACCTTCCACTATTGTGGTGGAATATTCGACTGGTAAAATTTGACAAAATGTTGAAAATCTATTACAGAAAGACACATTGAGGTAGGTACTGTAGAGGTTTTACTCTGAGGTCTAACCTCAGATAGTTTTGAAAGCGCTGGCTGGATCAAGCCGCTCAATGATTTCAAATATTAAAATAAAGACGTAGAATTGTGTAGTACGTTCTAGAAGAAAAAACAAGTTGTGATGCGTGTGTCAATGAATATAATTTTAATTCGCTAAAATAATATTTTATTTAAGAAATCACACGCCGATCCCTACATATTGGTGGAGGCGCCGGGTATAGTATAAACAGTAGGTAATAGTAAATAAACAATTAGTGTGTGATTTTAATCAAATTCAGCGTTTGGAGAGCTAAGATACTCCAAAGTTTATATTGATAAAGATTTTGTAATGAGGAGTGCAGGCGAAAAAGCGTCGCCTGGATTTGAAAGCTAAGTGGTTTTATTATTAATTTTGTAAAGATAAAAATGGATCTAAATATTGACCATTTCGCTGGGTTCAAGAGAGACGAATGCCTTGAGAATTTTTTTATAGATTTCAAACGTATAGCCATTAAAAATAAATGGAGAGAGAGCGACTATGCGTTAATTTTGCGAGCATTTTTGCAGAGTCCTGCAGTAATTTTTTATAATTACACATACTATGATGGTATGTCATTCACGTCGGCATGCGACGAACTAAGGGCTGAATTCGGGTGTAGATGCCACCCAGAGATACGAGAAAACGCACGTGCTAAACGAGATGCACGAAGTAAAGGAATATGTAAAGATGTTGAGGAAGTTGCTGAGGCAACAGTAATGGTTGAAAATGTGCAACAAGAAAATGGATTACCTGTGCAGGAGCCCGCACAGCAAGAATTAGTGGTGGATGAACCACAAATTATTGTAAATATAGATAATAATACCGTTGTAAATTCCAGCTCAAGCCTATTAGTTGAGCAGTTTGATGACCAAAGCTGCCGAGCAGGCAATTCATTAGATGACATCATGGATCAAGATGTTGATGTTGTTATTGAAGAGCCAAGCTGCCAAGAAAGCAGCATAAATACTGATGATGAAGAGCCAAGCTGTCTGGAGACCAGCGTTTTTGACGTACAGGAGCCAACCGACATGTGTGAAGATTCACAGGACCCCGGTCAGATCGATTCCCCTTATTTTGTAGTTAAAGATTCATCTACATCATACAGTTCATCATTTAGTGAACAAAATGATGATCACGAGCGAAATATCATACAAAACGTGGTTGATCATGATCAAGTACTTTTATTACCTAAAGAATATTCTGATCATGAACTAAATAAAATAAAAAAAGTGGATGATCAAATATTTTTATTGCCAGATAGCGACTTCAATTCTATAGTTGAGGAGTTGGTGAATGTCATTCCTGAAGATTTGCTCAAATTTGGTTCAGCCGACAACAATAACACGAAACAATCAAAAACAAATAAAAGTGTTTCATTGTTAAAAGGCATTAGCATGAATAGAAGAAACAATAAAAAACTATTTGCACGACGTGCTAAAAATCATAGAAAACATGCACTCATGGAGATAACGCCATCTAGTAAAAAAATTGGAGCAATAAAACGTAGACAGAATTGCTGGAGAAAGTCTTTTAAATTCAAATCAAATAAAAAGGACTGTTCTATGTTACAATTTGTAACACCAAGGTTTACTAGAAAGAAGTCCATGGACATTTTTAGTTTAATTTATTTTTGGAAATGTTTTCTCTTAGGGATTATATAGTTGTCAATGTCATTAGTTGTCATAATTTGTCATGTCAGTTTCAGGACATGTCAAATGTTTATAAGGCCATATGCACAATGGCGCATTTTTCGTTAAAGTATGGCAATGATAAGTCCATGATTGTATATCTGTAATTTTTTTTCCTTATTATCTTTGTCCACGACTCTATGGATATTATAGTTATTGTATGATAGATTAGTTACGTTGTAGTTTTCTAATTGCCCATAAATGCATAAAAGCATTTCGAACAAATAATAAAGCATTTCGAGCATTTCGAAAAGCATCGAACGTTGGTGAACGAAACTTGTTATTGTATGACTTGTATACTAAAATTACTTTTTATTTTTCTTGTATTTCTGCTGAGCTTAGGAAACGGAAATGATGATGTCCACAACGGACGTCGAAGGGAAATAATATTGATGTGTATTTTTTTTTTAAATTTAGCATGAGCATACTCCAGAGTTTTTTTTTTATGCGGAACAAAGAGATTTAATGGGATTTGTATTTGATATTTTGATAACTGTGGTTCTGCTTAAGAGGGGGGGAGTGACTCAAAAGTGACAACCAACTTTACTGATAAGGCATAGCCTTTGTAAAGAGTGTTGATTCGACACTACTGGTTTAACTTTAGAGTGCACAACTTTACTGAAGAGGCATAGCTTTTGTAAAGGGTGTTGATTTGACACATTATCTATTCTTGAGCCACAGTTAAGTCTTAATGAACTTTAATAATTTAATAATGCATAGATGATTGAAATGTTTATTGTAGATCTGGAGTTTGAGCATGAGTTAGGATATAGCCTTTGATCTTTGTTTTTTCCCTTCCTCCGACTCAATTGCGTCCGATGAAGATAAAGAATAAGTTTTAAAGAGTTATTACTTATTCAACCCCATCTGGGCGATATGAATTTTCATATCTTTGTTTAGCCGGTATGTTTCGCAGAT
Source organism: Agrotis clavis (assembly GCA_954870645.1). Classification (NCBI taxonomy): domain Eukaryota; kingdom Metazoa; phylum Arthropoda; class Insecta; order Lepidoptera; family Noctuidae; genus Agrotis; species Agrotis clavis. The sequence goes on along the minus strand of OX940920.1, from coordinate 27,443,398 downwards.
TTTTGGTGCAGTTTTTGATGCAATAAGGCTATTGCGTGATGACGTCAGCGTAATTATAAATATGATGTAACTTTAAACTTTTATAACTTAGCAAATTGTTTACCAGCCATCATGACTTCAGTCTCCTTTCAAGAGGCGTACCGCATGTAAATACCTGCACATAGGATAGGGACTCCTGGTTATAGGTATAGGTAGGCATTTGAGCGGCCGGATTTAAGAAATAAAAAACTTGTTCTTAAGAGAACTACGTATGTCCTTTTATTTCTAAGGGTGGGCGTAGCTGATGTAGAGGTTTTACTCTGAGGTCTAACCTCAGATAGTTTTGAAAGCGCTGGCTGGATCAAGCCGCTCAATGATTTCAAATATTAAAATAAAGACGTAGAATTGTGTAGTACGTTCTAGAAGAAAAAACAAGTTGTGATGCGTGTGTCAATGAATATAATTTTAATTCGCTAAAATAATATTTTATTTAAGAAATCACACGCCTTATCAGTAAAGTTGGTTGTCACTTTTGAGTCACTCCCCCCCTCTTAAGCAGAACCACAGTTATCAAAATATCAAATACAAATCCCATTGAATCTCCTTGTTCCTCATAAAAAAAAAAAACTCTGGAGTATGCTCATGCTAAATTTTAAAAAATACACACTAATAACATTTCCCTTCGGCGTCCATGTTGTGGACATCGTTTCCGTTTCCTCCGCTCAGCAGAAATACATGAAAAATAAAAAGTAATTTTAGTATACAAGTCATACAATAACAAGTTTCGTTCACCAACGTTCGATAAACAGCTTTTATGCATTTATGGGCAATTAGAAAACTACAACGTAACTAATCTATCATACAATAACTATAATATCCATAGAGTCGTGGACAAAGATAATAAGGAAAAAAAATTACAGATATACAATTATGGACTTATTATTACCATACTTTAACGAAAAATGCGCCATTGTGCATATGGCCTTATAAACATTTGACATGTCCTAAAACTGACATGACAAATTATGACAACTAATGACATTGACAACTATATAATCCTTATGAGAAAACATTTCCAAAAATAAATTAAACTAAAAATGTCCATGGACTTCTTTCTATTAAACTTTGGTGTTACAAATTGTAACATAGAACAGTCCTTTTTATATGATTTGCTACGTTATATTGCTCCAATTTTTTTACTAGATGGCGTTATCTCCATGAGTGCATGTTTTCTATGATTTTTAGCACGTCGTGAAAATAGTTTTTTATTGTTTCTTCTATTCATGCTAATGCCTTTTAACAATGAAACTCTTTTATTTGTTTTTAATTGTTTCGTGTTATTGTTGTCGGCTGAACCAAATTTGAGCAAATCTTCAGGAATGACATTCACCAACTCCTCAACTATAGAATTGAAGTCACTATCTGACAATAAAAATATTTGATCGTCCACTTTTTTTATTTTATTTAGCTCGTGATCAGAATATTCTTTAGGCAATAAAATTACTTGATCATGATCAACCACGTTTTGTATAATATTTCGCTCGTGATCATCATTTTGTTCAATAAATGATGAGCTGTTTGATGCAGATGAATCATTAACTACAAAATAAGGGGAATCGATCCGACCGGGGTCCTGTGAATCTTTACACAATATGTCGGTTGGGTCCTGTACGTCAATAACGCTGGTCTCTAGACAGCTTGGCTCTTCATCATTAGTATTTATGCTGCTTTCTGGGCCGCTTGGCTCCTCAACAACAAGATCAGCATAATGATCCATGATGTCACCTAATGCATTGCCTGTTTGGCAACTTTGGTCATCAAGCTGCTCAACTAATAGGCTTGAGCTGGAATTTACAACGGTATTAGTATCTATATTTACAATAATTTGTGGTTCATCCACCACTAATTCTTGCTGTGCGGGCTCCTGCACAGGTAATCCATTTTCTTGTTGCACATTTTCAACCATTACTGTTGCCTCAGCAACTTCCTCAACATCTTTACATATTCCTTTACTTCGTGCATCTCGTTTAGCACGTGCGTTTTCTCGTATCTCTGGGTGGCATCTACACCCGAATTCAGCCCTTAGTTCGTCGCATGCCGACGTGAATGACATACCATCATAGTATGTGTAATTATAAAAAATTACTGCAGGACTCTGCAAAAATTCTCTCAAAATTAAGGCATAGTCGCTCTCTCTCCATTTATTTTTAATGGCTATACGTTTGAAATCTTTAAAAAAAATCTCAAGGCATTCGTCTCTCTTGAACCCAGCGAAATTGTCAATATTTAGATCCATTTTTTTATCTTTACAAAATTAATAATAAAACCACTTAGCTTTCAATTCCAGGCGACGCTTTTTCACCTGCACTCCTCATTACAAAATCTTTATCAATATAAACTTTGGAGTATCTTAGCTCTCCAAACGCTGAATTTGATTAAAATCACACACTAATTGTTTATTTACTATTACCTACTGTTTATACTATACCCGGCGCCTCCACCAATATGTAGGGATCGGCGTGTGATTTATTAAATAAAAGATTATTTTAGCGAATTAAAAATTGTATTCATTCAATACACACGCATCACAACTTGTTTTTCTTCTAGCACGTACTAGACAATTCTACGTCTTTATTTTAATATTTGAAATCATTGAGCGGCTTGATCCAGCCAGCGCTTTCAAAACTGTCTGAGGTTAGACCTCAGAGTAAAACCTCTACAGTACCTACTACCTACTTAGTTACTGTTTACACTTCCAGTCCGCCAATAATATTTATTGTGAAGCACGGAGTTAATCTCTCTTTCTGTATTACCACGTACAGATTTAAGTTATAACTTTATAAGCAGCTCCAATAGTTAAACAATTACTTTGTTTGTATTAAGTCACTTGGCAGAATATAAGTGTTATCTTTTGCTATCTGTCGCGCCATCTATTGGCTAATAGCGACAGTTGGATTTCACTATTCGATAACAGATGTCGCTAGCACAGTTTGAATGTAGTTCGTTATAATATTCATAGAGGGCGTTAAGTTTTGAATCTAGTCACGGGTTTAATTTTACAAACTGAAACCGCAGAACATCACCGTCTCTTCCCGGAGACGATAGGAAGCGGCGACCTCTGGCAGCATTTGCAGTGATTTTATGCTTTATTTTAGGCAACCAAGGCAAATCAAAATATCTACAATAAGGTCATGCTGCAAGGGGAGGGGGAATGGGAAGCAGTCACCCCCTTCTGTGAGACAATAATGCTAGCGAAGGTGGAGGCGGAATGCGTGAAGGAGAGGACAGCCTTCATCCACGCAGACCCACGTAGACGCCCACGGCAACGGACGTCCCGAGAAGATTTCCGCCCACCGTAGATGCGGGCATGCGGACAGCGAGTTATGGGTAAATCGCCGTCCGATCATGGACCATGCCTGTATAAACGGCACCTTAAAGAGCTGTCTGACGGCCCCCATGGAGGGTCAAACGCCTGCCGGAGTCGTTGGACTGTCCAAACTGGTACCTTACCGAAAGGGCAATTTAATGAATACGGTGGATTTAGTCAGTGAGGAGCTCGTGGTTCAATAATTACAGCCGCACAGGCCGATCTTCCAGGTTAAGCCGCGCTTGTCGAGGTTGGTCTGTGGATGGATGACCATCTGTCATAGCGAGTTTCCTCCGTGCCTCGGAAAGCACGTAAAGCCGTTGGTCCCGGCTGTCATTTGTAGATCTTTGACAGTCGTTAATCACAGTCAGAAGCTCGAAAGTCAGTTACTGGGTTGTGGAGGTCTGATAGGCAGTCGCTCCATGTAAAATACTGATATTCAGCTGCATCGGGTTCGACTGGAAGCCGACCCCAATATAGGTGGGAAAAGGCAGGCAGATGATGATGGTAGATTTAGTCAGTACGAGCCTGACAGTCACTTCCGCTCAACCAAAGGAGGGTGGACTGATTAATTGATGTTTTTACTACCTAGAAAAAAAATAGGACGTCTCTGGAGAAGGACAGCAGCGAGGAAGAAATGACGGAGTCAATTAATACTGTCTGTCTTTTGCATTATACTTTTATAGCAAGACATGGGGAGAGGCAATGACTTTTCCCAACATTGGGCTGACGCAGGCAGACAGTAAAGTTTCCTCATGACGCGATGCGACGCAATCCAACCGATTTCATTACAAGTGAAAATCATTCTTACCACTACGACATAATTAAGACATAAAACGTGAGGTTGTCTACGGGTAGATGAAAAACAAAACACGCTCGCCACGACGACGCGACGTCAAGTCAATCGAACTGCATCATTATATCATAGTAGCAAGGACGATTTTCATTTTTTAGTTGAAATTGCAATCCGCAGTAATCGCTGCACTGTTAGCCCCTTCGTACACTAGGCGACGCAAGTCTCCGATACCTTACGATTTTGGTATTCATTGACGCGTGCTTGTGTTTGAACCTCTATGGGTTTGTATTGCGATAGCCGCTTGGATACCGAAGTCGTAAGGTATCGGAGACTTGCGTCGCCTAGTGTACGAAGGGCCTTACTGTTATCAAGTTCCATAACAGTAACAGTTTTGTACCACTAGCTTATTGTTTAGGGAGCTACCTCACTGGCGATTTGCGATAAGCGAGTACAATCGCTCAGTCACTGTATCAACATACAAAAATGATGATTGCTACTTATAACTTTCAATTCTTGGAAGTTATTTTGTTTGTTAAATATTCCTCAATACGGCTGTCTCCCCACGGCGGCGGTCATCGCCCAAGGTATTATTAATAGCACCAACCGCTTAACATTTTGTTTCAAGTTTCGTAAAACGTGTTATTGTAGAGAGCATCATTTAATTTCAACATGGAAATCGAGTGGCTCGTTGGTCTAGGGGTATGATTTTCGCTTAGGGTGCGAGAGGTCCCGGGTTCAAATCCCGGACGAGCCCAAATAATTTTTAATTTTTTTTTCTTGAAACTTTCTCTCGTCCGTTCTTCTCGCCCGTTTAAGGAAGACTTTTGGCGGACTAATCTTTAAAACCACAGTAACCGAGAACCTGAACCGAAAAGCAGAAACTCAAGTACCTAAATAATTATACTTACCTACATAATATTATTATTATGGTAGACTAATAGATTCATTTCTCAAAGTGTCCATTGAAGTTTAAATGTTTGACAGATTTATTAAAATGGTATATTTTGAGAAACTTGGACTCTAAAAAAGGAACAGGGCCTTTTTAGTTGTCAAAAGTTTCATATTAATTTGAGGAATTAAAAAAGCATGCATTAATATGACGTAGTACTCGTACGTACTTAAGTACTACAGAACGATGATAAAAATAATAACTCCAGAATTATTTCATCTTTATTTTGCCTTAATTTTTAGGGTTCCATAGTCTACAAAGAACCCTTATAGTTTCTTCATATCTGTCCTTCTATACGCAGCTTTGCTCACAACCTTAGAAGTAGATAGCAATAATTTAGCATGATATTAGTTACGTAAAATAAAAATTCAGATTAAACTTTTATGGTAGATCCTTAATCCACTCATAAAATGGGATGTTTTAGGGTCGTAGCAAACATATCGAAACGGAAAGGGATCGTCACCGTATCAACTCGAGCGTTCAGTATTATTTGTATGAAACTCCTTACTGCAACGTACACTAATCGGAATCGTAACGTAATCGCATCGCCTCGGACAAGCTCACGAACCGCGGTGCAGTGCGTGGTCGACTAGTGGTCGGCTTTCCGTACCCTCGCTTACGGCTCTCCGTACGCTAGCTTACGTATCTTCGTCCATCCTCCGCCCGCGGTCTGCGTTGCCGTACGTGCTGTACGATTCACGAGAGAGGCGACCATGAAGTTAGCCTTTGCGAACGTTCGCGCATGTACACTCGTAAAAAAAGTGTTATTCATTTTATTTTAAACCAATCTTTCTTAACAAAAACAAAAAAAAACATCTCAATCTTCGTCATTTTGGAAGTCGGTTAAAAAGCGCCTCCAATATTGGTCATAGCAAATTTGCATTTGAAAAAAACAATGCTTTACAGTTTTTAAATAATTTGAGTTCGTTTAAACTATGAGAAAATATCCTTTTTTTAATTAAATAATAAAAATAATGTTGTTATAAATGCGGTGTTGGTGGGTTTTCTTTTGTATCCACAAAAGAGCATAATTATAATGAATTATGTTTAGTTCATCATTACGGTGCAGATTAGTAGACTAGATTATTGATATTTAATTAGTGTAACAATTGACTACTTAGATAATATTAGCACGTATAACCCTAGATAACAAAATTATTATTGGAAAATCTATACTATTACTTACTATCAGCTATCAAGTCAAAATTGACGCAGAAAAAATCCTTGTCATATACTTATTTAGATGATGAAATATTGTTATGATTGTACTCATTATTATTATAAAAGTCGATGAACAAACACATACTTCTACACATACATACCCACAATCTTTCACATGTACCTATACATAATAATAAAGTGGTAGGAAAGTCAAAAGTTCATTGTTGTTTTTTTTTTAAAGAATTCTTGGGGTGTGATCTACAATCGATACTGAAGCCAAAGGAGAAGCGAAGTCATTGGTTCTACTAATCTACTCCTAATATAGCCGGATTTATAAACAACTAAAATAAATATTATGTATTTATTTTGTTTACTGCGCCGGATCAGGGACCCATGTTGTCTATTTTGAGCAGGAATTGGTCCATTTATCATTTAGTATGATTGTAGAGAAATGTCCCCTCGTCTTCTATTACGTCTTGGCGTCTATGTTCCTCTATATAATGGCAGATTTACATTGAGTCAGTAACTGACGTCAGTACTGGCGCCGAAAACTGACTAGTCCTATTTATACGGAGTAAGTATGTGGTCAGTAGGTACTGTACTGACTTGAAATCAATTTACACTATGGCACTGCCAGCACTGACTCGTCAGTGGACTGACGTCAGTTACTGACTCAATGTAAATCTGCCATATCAATGTATAGAAAATCAAATGACAGAAATGTCACACGTCTTATAAAGTCACCAAAGAATTAAGCAAAAAAATCTTACTGAAAATAATATTGTTTTAAATTTACTTAGTTGTTTCCTGTATTAGGTACAGAACGGTACTCAAAACTCAAGCATTAAGGTGCCGGGGAAAGTCTACACACATTTCAGTTTAAGCACAATTCTTTTATGAAAACTATGTTACGCTATTCGATCATTTATATTTAGAATTATATTCAATGCACGCTCACAACCCCTATCTTGGCGATAATTTTCTGCTTCAGACGAACGTAAGGACCAATTGTTTCATCAGTAGTTAAGCAAACTGTTTGTTAAAGTCCTATTCTTTTTTGAACCAATGAGTGAAAATCATAAGAACATTCAGTAAAAATACCGTCAAAATAATGGGAACCTGCTCCATTTTGAAGTAGGTTATGAAGTAATATAATATCAAGATAAGCAGTTTGGATGTTTACAAACATGTGTTTGAACTACAGCTAAGTATTTGAAGTCAAAGGTGTTTTCAATGCCAAAATCATTAAACCGATTTTTCATGGGTTTTCATTTTCATGATTTTCTGGATCAAAATAATGAAAACCACAGCGTTCAAAATGGAAATCCAAGAGGGCACCGAAGAAAAATTCCGGTTTTATCAAGACTGTTTTTTCATTTAAGATCATCGGTTTATTGATTGAAGTACTTGTAGTAAATCAATATTGTTGCAACAAAGGGGTTATTGAGATTTACATTAGCTGATATTACATATAGGTCTTCACTTTTCAGCATTATGAAAATCTATCAACTAATATCAACGAAAATTTGGTTTTATTGCACACTAGCTGACCCGTGCCCACTTCTTTGGGCGGTAGTTTTACCGCCCAATGAAGTGGCAATTATAAATATATCATGTATATTTATACATGATATATTTATAATTAATAGCCTTTAGCACTCACGAATAATGTAGCTTTCGACCAGTGAAACAATTTTTAAAATCGGTTTACTACCTACTTCCGGAGATTACCAACTACATACAAACAAACAAATTTTACCTCTTTACTATAATATTAGTACAGATTATCAATGGTAACAGTTATCTACTACAGTTATTAAATAAATAAAATAATTAATAGATTTAAAAAAATCTAAAAACACACGTTTTTAAATTTCCTAAAAATAAGAAAATAACCCTACGGGGCTGAGAGAGGGGCCACTCAAAACGTGGGGGCGTATATTATTTAAGGGATTATTTATGGGATATATTTACATGACGTGTATAGATCGTGGGTGTAAATTGCAAAGATACGCCCCCACGTTTTGAGTGGCCCCTCTCTCAGCCCCGTAGGGTTATTTTCTTATTTTTAGGAAATTTAAAAACGTGGGCTTGTTAGATTTTTTTAAATCTATTAATTATTTTATTATTTTTATCTTTGTTCATCGGGTTTGAAGCTACCCTGAATATTTCAGCTTGCTAGCTTATCGGGAAGTGCCTCAAAGCCTGTCCGCGATCCTGGACATCCACCATATTGGATTTAAGTCACATGACCTTTTTTTTCGTATTTCTGACAGCAAACCCTTTCATTTGATACCCATATCATGGGGGTGGATTCCAAACAGTCATTCTGCCATGTTGGACGTCCGCCATATTGGATTTAAGTCACGTGACTATTTTTTTCGTACTCCTGACAGCAAACCCTTTCATTTGATACCCTTAACATAGGTGTGGATTTCAAACAGCGAGTCCACCATCTTGGGGAGGCCGCCATATTGGAATTGTTATGACGTTGCTTAGTATTTAGACGTTGCTTAGTAGTTAGAATTGTTATGACGTTGCTTAGTAGTAGCATATTGGAATTGTTAGACGTTGCATTGTATTGTCATCAGAACTCAGAGCGTGTGGAAAATTTCAGCCTGCTAGCTTATCGGGAAGTGCCTCAAAATTGAGTTGCAAAAGTCCAACCGGAACGACAAACAAACAAGCAAATAAACAAACAAGAAAAGTATATGTTTACAAAAAAAAACTTTTTTTGAAAACATATTGATACTGATAATGTTATAAACATTATCGTAACAATGGCATGATAATATCTAAGCCAGAGCTTAAACAGACTCATGTTCGATTATCAACTTTTTCCTTAGCGTGTAAAGTTGAAATTGCCGCAGACTGTTCATGAAACTAACACTATAATAAATAAATTGTAATTCTTGCCCTATCTCGGGACGTTCATAGTCAATTGACAAGTGCTCCAGGCAACACGCTTGAAACTTGTTGTCTTAAGTTGTTAAAATACATAATCTAAAGTTTACCTAATTATTATATCTTATGTTTACAAAACAACTCTCAGTGCAAAAGTAAGTTTTTTTAGATAAATTATTTCTTAAATTATGTTATTTGTTTTGTTTAAGTGATGTTGGTCAAGCTTCAACCTGTAGTTCTTTTTTTCTTCTTTGACATGTCGGTGATTCTCTTTAAATTAGGTTGAACTAGCAAAACTCATATGGAATGCACCGAAATATTATTTATCATGTGTTTGCTCTTCCTGTTTTTTTTTTAATTTGTGGCTAATATCAGTGGAGTATAGTCATCGACATGAGTACCTATTATAATACCTACCCAAGTACACCTCCTTTTGAAGGATCGTGTCCGTAAATCAGTTATCAAAAGTAGGGCTAAGATTAAAACCAACCGAGTTTACGGCAAGTGTTCAACGCGCGCCTTAAGAGGATCGTCTACCGAGCGCTCTTCCATACTAAAAGAGAAAACGTTTTCCTACCCCTAAATGTTATCCATCTCAATGATTTTTTAGAATGCTTCTGACACAGTAAAAAACTAGGTTTACAGGTTTTCCTTTTTTCAAAAGTAACTCTTAGGCGCCTGAAACTTTCAAACTATTATAAATTTTGAAAAAAAAAGAAAACCTATAAACCTAGTTTTTTACTGTGTAGGAAGCATTCTTAAAAATCATTGAGATAGGATAACATTTAGGGGTAGGAAAACGTTTTCTCTTTTAGTATGGACGAGCGCTCGGTAGACGATCCTCTTAAGTCTTAACGAGCTGTCAGCAAAAGAACTGAAGTGTCCCGTAGGGTCAAATGTCTTTCGGGGTCGTGGGATCGCCTGTAAAAGTAACCATGACCCTGTATAACATACGTCAACTGAAGGAACAGCAACACCTATACTGGTAGAAGAACTCATTGATGATTTTACTAAAATTTATTTTACTACAAAGGGCTTTCAAAATGTCAGACTATTTAGTGACATTGCTAAAATAGGTGCACCTGGTGATGCAAAGATTGCCCCAAAAACATGGAATAAAAGACTCGACGTGAAGACTGTAGATTGTCATGCATTGCACTCGTGTTTCAGAGAATTTTATTTTGATAGTGGCAAAAGTATTAATAGCACTAGAAGAGCTGTGTTTTGTTTTCCTTTTTGTTTTCATACAAATGTCGATAATAGGGGAATAAGCTCTTGTTTACGAAGTAGAATGATTATTTATTCATAATACACAAAAACAGTAACCAAAATGGCTGAATCACACAAAATTGGTTATAGCATTCATATTATTTTACGAAGTTGACTTACATGTTATACAATTGCAACGTCGAAGTTCTTGCCTAAATCCCGTTGGGTAGACGCACAATTATATTTCCTTATTCCACATAACAGATTACTAAATAAATAAAGTTACTCTCCTAGAAACTATCCAGGGGATGAAATTTTTGAAGTAGAAGAAGCATTAGATAGTCCGGCAATTAACGAGCAAGATACTAAGTTCGATGTGGGTGTGGTAAAACGACTATACATTTGTTACTTAATGATCTAGCTGATAAAACTCAACTAGTAATGAAAGATGTACTGAAAACTATTCCCAAATTAATATAGAACACAAATAAGAATATTTTCTCAGATTATTAGTAAATCACACAAGTTTTTCTTCTTCTAGAATCGTTTTCAACAATTTTATTCTTCTATAAGATACTCATCATCATCATCATCAGCCGGAAGACGTCCACTGCTGAACATAGGCCTCCCCCTTAGACCGCCACGCCGAACGACAATTCGCCACTTGCATCCATCGGCTGCCCGCGACCCTCACGATGTCGTCGGTCCACCTAGTGGGAGGCCTGCCTACGCTGCGTTTTCCGGTCCGTGGTCGCCACTCGAGAACTTTTCTTCCCCATCGGTTGTCAGTTCTACGAGCGATGTGGCCTGCCCATTGCCACTTCAACTTGCAAATTTTATGAGCTATGTCGGTGACTCTGGTTCTTCGCCGAATATCCATGTTCCGGATTTTATCCCGCAAAGAAACTCCAAGCATAGCTCTTTCCATTGCTCGTTGAGTGACTTTTAGTCTCTCTAAAAGGCCAGCAGTCAAAGACCACGTTTCAGAGCCATATGTCATCACTGGCAACACACACTGGTTAAACACCCTTGTCTTGAGACACTGTGGGATTCTCGATGAGAAGATATCACGTAACTTCCCGAACGCTGCCCATCCGAGTTGGATTCTTCGGGCGACCTCTTTCTCGAAGTTGGACCTACCTAACTGAACAATCTGTCCAAGGTAAGTATAATGGTCTACAACTTCGAGAGTATCATTCCCAACAACAACCGGTACGGGTGCCACATGGACATTCGACATGACTTTCGTCTTGTCCATGTTCATTTTAAGGCCGACCCGTTGGGAAACGATACTAAGGTCGCTGAGCATAGCATTGAGGTGCTCCAACGATTCTGCCATGATGACTATATCATCGGCAAAACGAAGGTGAGTGATGTATTCGCCATTGATATTGATGCCGAGTCCGTTCCATTCCAAGAGCTTGAAAACGTCCTCCAACGCGTTCGTGAACAGTTTCGGAGAAATAACGTCTCCCTGTCTCACGCCTTTCTGCAATTGGATTGGTTTCGTGCTCTCTTCCTGAAGTCGGATGGACATGGTGGCGTTTCTATACAAACACTTCAACACTTCGATATACCTATAGTCGATATGACATCGTTGGAGGGACTGCAATACTGCCCAGGTTTCGATTGAATCGAAGGCTTTTTCATAGTCCACAAACGCTAAACACAATGGCCGATTATACTCCTCTGTCTTCTGTATAATCTGGCGGAGCGTGTGTATGTGGTCTATAGTACTAAAACCTTTTCGGAAACCGGCTTGTTCGGGAGGCTGGAAGTCATCAAACCTGCGTTCGAGACGGTTCGTAATGACTCTTGAGAACAGCTTGTATACATGGCTCAGAAGTGAGATTGGCCTGTAGTTCTTCAACAAGGTGTTATCACCCTTTTTGAAGAAAAGAACAACCACACTCCTGTGCCATGCTTCTGGCGTAGAACCTTCGAGTATGACAGAATTAAATAACTTCTGGAAGACTAGAAGTACCGGTTTTCCACCCGCTCTCAGAAGTTCTGTTGTGATTCCGTCCTCACCAGGCGCCTTGTTATTCTTGAGCTGTTTAAGAGCCATTCTAATCTCGTACAGGCTGATGTCCGGGATATCCTCAGTGTAGTGTCGAGTCAGTTTAGCTCTTGCGTCTCGAGCTGTACCGACACTGGGTTGTCGTGTTGATGTGTATAACTGTCCGTGAAACCTCTCAAGCTCTCTTAGGATCTCCGGTTTCGTCGAAATGATGCTGCCGTCGTTAATCTTCAGCTTTGTCATTTGGCTCTGCCCAATAGACGAATTCTTTGCGAAGACTTTTGAGCCCTGGTTCCGCTCGATTGCCTCTTTGATCCGTGCTGCACTAAAGGCCCGCAGGTCACGTCGCATTGATTTAGAGATTCGTCTATTGAGTTTGCCATATTCCGACATATCAGCTGAAGATTGCAGCCTCATCTCGGTCCGGTCTTGCATCAACTTGATGGTTCCGTTCGAGAGCTTTTGAGGTTTATTGCGGCGCGGGGTCTTAAAGAACTTGGACCCCACAGCTTGGACAGTTTCCACTAACCCATTGTTAATCTCGTCCACAGTTTCGCATTCGGTTAGGCACTGGAAGCGATTGTGTAGTTCGAGTTGAAAGTCTTCGGGGTTCCGGATGTGGGCAGGACCAGGTCGGAGCGTGGACTTCACCAGACGAGACCTTTCAAGCTTGACATTGATATTCAGTGTGCCTCTGACAATTCGGTGATCGCTACCGGTTTTTACCTTAGCGATCACAGAGACATCACTGAATATTCGCTTCTTGGTCGTCATGATGAAATCGATCTCATTTCTGGTAGTACCATCGGGGCTCATCCACGTCCACTTCCTGGATGGCCGCTTCTGGAAATAGGAGTTCATTAAATGAAGTTCTTCCTTTTCCATGAAGTCGACCAGTCGCTGGCCCCTATGGTTTCGCTGCCCATACCCAAATGGCCCCACTCTCAACTCATCGCCATTCCGTGCGCCCACCTTCGCGTTGAAGTCCCCCATAACAACGGTGAAGTATGTTTCGGAGGTATGTATGGCCTCGGATATCTCCTCATACAATGCCTCTACTTCATCATCAGAATGTGTCGAGGTCGGCGCATATACCTGTATGACCTTCAACGAATACCGGTTGGTTATTCTGAGTATAAGGTATGCTACCCTACTCGACACACTGTCGACTTTCATAACGTTGTTGATGAGGGACCTGCGGACGAGAAATCCAACACCACCCTGGGATTTACGGTCTTCTTCCCGGTAGAAGAGCATGTTGCCGGAATCTAGAACTATCGTATCCTGACCCTCTCTTCGGATTTCAGATAATCCCAAGATATCCCATCGCATTTTGCTCAATTCTTCCTCCAGCTCGATAATCTTCTCATCGGTCCTCAGTGTGCGGATGTTGTGTGTTGCCAGGGCCAAAGTCCGTTGGGGGTGGTAGCGGGGCATCTGCCGGGGATTCTTAGCACCCCCTGCTCCGCCGTTACCCGATCCGCTACCCAGACCAGGAATAGCGGAGCTGCCGGGGACTGGGGGCCGTGTGCTATCATTGTCAATCATAATGGGGGGGGGGGGGGGGTTGCCATAATCCCCACGCTTGGCAGGCGGCTTGGGGATCGCAGTAGGGTCACCGAAAGTTTGTAAGAACGCTGCTGCCCGTCCTTCGGTGGCTGGACGTAGTTTAAGGACGTACCCGGGTCCTATAAGATACTAAAATCCTTTAACCTTATTTTTGTTACAGATCATGATACTACTTCTCATCTGGGTGACGGTGATAATCGCTGTGCTGGTCTTATACTCCCGGCGAATATACTCCAGGTTCAGTCGATATGGTGTCAAGCATTTCAGGCCCGTGCCCTTTTTAGGCAACATGACAAGATTGCTGTTTCGTATGGACCACTTTTCTGATGACATCATGAGAATGTACACCAGTTTCCCTGAAGAAAAGTAAGGAGTTGGTTGGTTTTTGGTTTTTTCTTCTAATAATGTTATTGAAATTCTTTTTTCATATTTGGTCATTTAGGCCAGCTGCAGCCTCTTATAACCTGTCAGTACTAATCAGTCAAAATATTCTGTTGTGCAGATTCGTGGGAAGATATGAATTCATTAAAGAGTTAGTACAAGTCCGCGACCTCGAGTTAGTGAAAAAGATCACTGTCAAAGACTTCGAGCACTTTTTAGATCACCGCGCTCTCTTGAGCACCAGTGACTCATTATTCTCTAGAAACCTGTTTTCTTTAAATGGTAAGACGAAATGTTTTAAAACAATATTTTAAAACCTTTAATAACTAGTCTAGTCTTTTCTTCAACTCATAACTACTGGTTACGCTGACAGAACGAACGATTAAATCTGTTTCGCACTTCATGTCATTGGACGTCTAATCTGATTGGCTGTGACGTCCTACCCTAATACTCCTTTTCATGCGCTTACCTACTCGCCGGCGCAATAATGTGCCGCTGTTAGTTCGCAAAATCCGAGACGATCGGTTACCACGTCGCGCGCTCCTGGGTGTGCAACAAAATCGCAAGTGTCTTCTTAGCTATCGAGCTTCAAGAGCCTTACAGCACCAGTCGAAGCCACCGAATCAGCTCACCAACACCAGCTCCGGAGAGAAAAAGGTATTGTGCACTCCTTCCTTAGGTTGTTCTGCATTCTAAACCCTCTGTGTCTCCCGGCAGAACGTCAATTCCTGTTTTTTTTCGTCATAGCCAATTAGTCTCTAGCTAACCCGCGCGTCCAACTACCCTATACTGAGACCTACAGTATTTACATCATTTAAGATCCAGCTTAGGTGCAGCAATTTTATTGTAGCCTGTCTATTCTCGTCAGCATATAGCGGAAGGCTTCATTTGTCTCCAGGTTTCTGTATTCCTGTGGCAACATCGAGCACATTGTCCTTGCCACAACAATTGGAATGATTACTACGATAACTGTTTACTTTCCATGAAATTGAACGAGCTAGACGAGATCAATACATTCTATACTAGCTGTTGCCAGCGGTTTCACCCGCTGCAACTCGAAAATTATCCCACGGGAACATAAAATCGGGATAAAAACTATCCTATGTGTTAATCCAGGTTATAAACTATCTGTATACCAAATTTTAGCCAAATCCGTTCAGTGGTTTTTGCGTGAAAGAGTAACAAACATCCATACATCCATACATCCATACATCCATACATCCATACTTACAAACTTTCGCCTTTATAATATTACTAGCTGACCCGGCGAACTTCGTACCGCCTAACAGTGGATTCTTTTAGTTTTTTTTCTTAATACTTTATTCTGCTATTTAAGAAACGGCCAAGGGCGAGTTGGACTCGCCCATAAAGGGTTCCGTGTAGCAGCAAGTATAACATAATAATAATATAAAAGTTCTAGTAGTTGTTTGTAACTTGAAAAGGTAAATTGCGGTTTACGAATTATGACATATTAAAAAAAAACTAATTACTTGATCTCTTTCAACAGTTTTCGCAGGAAGTTCGCATGGTAGTGTACATCATACTTATATTTTTTTTTCAGTTTTGTCATTCTCTTATTTTGGAAGTTACAGGAGGACACATTTTACCACTTTGGAAGTCTCTCGCACAAACTCTTCAGTATAGAAAAAAAAAAGATGTTTGTAAATTCCATAACATTTTTAAAGACCTATCCATAGGTACCCCACATCCATAGATACACGTATGGAATTGGAGTTTTTTTTTTGAGTTTCAGTTCTAAGTATGGTGAACCCCCAAAATTTTAATTTTTGTGTGAAAATCCTAAGGCTGCTTTTCCACCAGACATGCGCTATGTTACGTTGCTGTGGATGCGTTTGATATCCACCAATCATATTTACATAGCACAGCACTGGTGGAAACGGATTCAACTAAGATGTGTTTTTATATGAAAAGATACGTGCTATGGCTGCGTGCTATGGATGCATGCAATTGGTTGTTTTCCGTACAATCGATACATCGCATAGCTCGAGCTGCGCAGCTATCTTGTGACAGCGCATCTTCATAGCGCAGCTACCTGGTGGCAGCGCATCTTTATAGCGCGGCTACCTTGTGACAGCGAATCTTTGTAGCGCAGCTACGCATCTTCGTATCGCATTATGCATCTTCATAGCGCAGCTACCTCGTGGCGGCGCATTTTCGTAGCGCCAGGGCCCCCGTAAGGACTACTGGCGCCTGTGTGCAAAAAAGGATTTTGGCGTCCCTTAAAGCATTTTGAATTATCTTTTTTTATGGGTGTAAAGCTGTGGCTGTAAAGCTTGCCGCCTCGGAACTTAAACACAAAATAAACCATAAAGTGCTACTCAAAGTTCACACCTAGAGTGCCATACCATCTTAGAGAAGACAAACTTAAAATTTTAAATTGTGTAGACCACATAAGAAGCATTTGTAATTGAAAAATGAGCTATCAAAAGAGAGCTCAAAAAAGCAAATGTCAATGTTATTTGAAGCGCGAGCGAAGCGAGCGCGAAATTTTTTAGGTTTTTGAAATAGAGCATGGTAATTCGTCATAGAAGAGCGAACGCAGTCAGCTCTAAAAGTAAAACGTTTCCGGACTTCAAGTTTTAATCTAAAAGTGAGATCAAATAATTATTTGAAGTCTTTAGTAGGTACTTAAACCTAATCCTATACCTAAGTTCTCAACTCCTATTTCAAAATTATTTTTGATATATTGGTTTTTGGTTTTGGCGCCCTTAGGGGATGGCACCCGTGTGCATTGCACACTTTGCACATAATTATGGTAGCGGGGGCCCTGCGTAGCGCAGCTACATTGTTACAGCGCATCTTACTCGCACAGCTACATAGCGTAGCATCAATGGAAACGACTACACAGTTTCGTAGCTCAGCTTTTACATCCTCGCAGCACAGCTACATAGCACATCTCTGGTGAATAGGCACCCTAATGCGGTTCACATAATACATCTACTACCAAGTTTCAACAGGATAGCTCTTATACTTTCGAAAAAAAAGTGGTTGTGACATACGGATGGACAGACAGACAAACATGACGAATCTATGAGGGTTCCGTTTTTTGCCATTTAGCCAAACCCTAGAGGAACCTAATAAAGAAAGTTGATAATAAATACAAAATTAATAAAAAAAAAAAAAAAAAACTTTTAAAAGTCACTAAAAATCATTATCCTGGTAAAATTATCAAATGAGTCCTCAGACCCAGGGCAGGGCGGGAGGGACTGTCAGACTCGTACTGACTAAAATCCACGGCTTCCTTCAATAGCCCTTTACGTTCCAGAGTCACGGTAATGAGATATGTAAGTCCCGCGACCCCGGCAGGCTTTGGCCCTCTAGAGGGAAGCCCCGTCATCATGCTGACGCTTTTTGAGTCGCGTGTGGAAAACAACGCGCCGTCGACCCGGGCATGGTTCATGGTGAGACAGCGAGTCGCCCATTACTCGCCGCCTGCATTTCGAGATCGTCCCACGACGACTGTCGTCGTGGGCGTCTACCACTACCGCGTGGGTGAGGGATGGACGCTGTCCTCTCACTCGCGCGTCCCGCCTCCGCCTTGGCGAGCATGACTGCTTCCCACTCCGTCTCGCCACGTAGCATGGCCGCGACCAATGCTGGGCGCGAGAGGTCGTCACCTATCGCCTGCGTGAGGACACGGCGGTGCTCAGCCCAAGCGGGGCAGTCCTGCACCGTATATGCTCCACCTGTCGTGTATGCACGTGTCCTCCGGGCGATCCTCGCAGTGGCGACACCCAGACGTTTCCTCCTTCCTCATCAGACACAGGTACCTCCCGAAACATCTGTGTCCTGGCGAGTAAGTAAACCGTAAAAACCTGACCCGACAAACGTCGTTCTATCAGAAGTTATTGGTCTGTGGTAGGTAGTCTTACAATTACATGCTTATATTTTCTGGTCAAGGCTGGTGATCCGACAGTCCTTTCCGCTTCACCCAAGGCGAGAGAAATCATTTGATAATTTAAACATCCCAAAAAAAAACCTTTTTTTTTTTCAATTTCATTCAGCATATTTAACAAAAAAAAAGCAATCACAAAAAAAAAACAAATAAAAATACCATCCTAAGATTCGAACCTGTACCCTAAATATATCGGTCCAATCGTATAACCTCTAGACCATCGACGTTGCTGTCAATGATCTTCAAATAGACGTTCTTATGATCCTTCACTTGAAATGAAAAACAGATGACGAATAACATACATTATGCGTTTCATAACAGAAAGTTTAAAAAAAAAGAATATTTTAGTCCTTATTAACCTGGTCCTGATGGTTACAAACACAACAAAAAAAGAATCAACCGAATCGGTCCAGCCGTTTTCATGTTTTGCTCTTAGCAACACATTTAGCGATCCATTTTTATATTATAGAAGATAGAAGAAGAAGATACATCTTCTCCTTCTTTGAGTATTGTTGGACTCAAACGTAGCCACTTGCACTAGTGTGTCGTTTGCCTCGTTCAAATTTTAGAAGATGCAAGTGGTTGGGCAGGCTGGACAGCAAAATGCATGGGTCATATCCTTCAGAGAGGCTCCACACTGGGTTTGTATTTGGGATGAATCTAGTCTACCCCCTTTAGTCAGATTATTTTTACAACGGCATACCTGGGCTCTCTATGTACTCTGCTGGATTGAGGAAGTCAGAAGAAACAGAGGAAATTCAAACAGAAACGATCTTACGTCGTACAATCTTATACCTAAGCTTTTATATACCTTTGTTTTTGCTTCAGATCCGCAAAGGCACTGGTCTCCAAATACCAACGTTTGCTTTCCATCGTGACCCAAAATTCTTCCCCAATCCTGAAAAGTTCGATCCTGAACGCTTCTCTGAAGAGAACAGGCATAATATTGAAATGTCTGCTTACATGCCCTTCGGTGTTGGACCTAGAAACTGTATTGGTGAGTCGAATATTTCATCTATCATCATAATCATAACTACTAACTATCCTAGTCTTAATTATACTTTCTGAATTATTATTATAAACCCGAAAGTAAGTTTGTTTGTTATCTTTTACAACTTAATCACTGGACCGATCATACTGAATTTGTCGTTGTCAGGTGTACAAAAAAGAACTTATATTAATATTAATTTCATGTCGAAAAAAAAAATACTAGCCCTGAGAAAAAAAAAACTATAACATTCTTAAGAAAATAGATGGCGCTACGTATACAGTCGGCTTCAAAAGTTGATGACCACATTCAGATTTTCAAAATCGCTCTACTCCGTATTAATACGGTGTACAGCGTATGTTACGGTGTACAGTGATTTTAAAAATCTGAATGTGGTCATTAACTTTTGATGCTGACTGTACATCCGAATTGATTGTTAAATGAACGCGACCAAAGCCGCGAAACTGAAAGCTTAGCAAGGCTGAAAGTGGCTTACATCTTTCGATACGTTTTCTCTAGATTACTTTTTTAACCGACGAAAAAAAAGGAGGAGGTTCTCAATTCGACATGTATATTTTTTTTTATTTTTTTTATGTATGACCACGCATAACTTTTCCAAACGTGGTCCGATTTCAAAAATTCTTGTTTTGTTGGAAAGAGTATATCTCAAAGTTGGTCCCATTTAAAGTTCAAAACTAAAATCGGCCTCTAAGGGTAGAAAAAAAGGAATTAATTGTCAATCTTCCTACAGAATTTTCAATTATGATCCGATTCTGTTGAAATAAAGTTAACAATTGTAGTTCTGAGGACATTATTATATAGCAGAGATGTGGAGAACATAACATGATGGCGTCACCATCATGAGATCAACTCCAGATCCCTGTTATTTTGTGAAGTCAGTCCCAAGAGTTCCTTAACAGTTAGCAACAGCTATATCGTGTTTGGGCTCATTTCACTCAGCTTCTAGCTGAGGTATCATTGCTATCGAGGGTATGAGAATGGTGACGGATAGCAGGGGCAAGAGGTCCTTAACAGTTAACAGCTTCTTTATCGTGTTTGGGCTCATTTCACTAGTCTTGATGAAAACTTTATACCTAGCTGGGGTATAATTGTCATCGAGGGTCTGAGGATGGTGACAGAGGGCAGTAGCAAGAGATCCTTAACAGTTAACAGCAACTATATCGTATTTGGGCTCATTTCACTAATCTTGATGAGAACTTTAGACTTAGCTGGGGTATGACAGTCGTTGAGAGTTTGAGAATGAAGACAGAAAACAGGTGTTAAAAATAAACTTTTTTTTTTTAAGTTACAGAAATTGACACGAGATAGGAAACTCAAAAGTAAAAAATAAAACCTTTTTAAAAAAAAATCAAACCGACGAACTTTTTAAAAAGGTTTTATTTACATTGACCTTTACTTCCCAGGGTCAAGATTTGCTCTCTGCGAGATAAAGGTGATGGCGTACCAGATACTGCAGAAAATGAACCTCTCTCCTTGTGAGAAGACCACGATCCCCGCCAAGCTTGATAAAGATACCTTCAACATGAGACTTGAAGGAGGTCATTGGCTGAGGTTCCGAGCCAGGGAGTAGAGACACAATGATTGTAATCAAAATAAAAACCAAAGTTGTTGAACGAATTGTTTTGTTCGTTTTATTTGTGTGGTTGCAAATATAGGGTGACTGGCAATTAGTGCACGATACTTAAACACGTGATTGTGCTCATGATAACAAACAATTTTTATTATGGGAGCAAAGCCGGAATCCGGAAGAAGAAAAAAATATCAGCTGTTCAATACATTAGGCAAACATAAATGTACTGACCAGCTGATTTTTTTTTCACGATTTCGGCTTTGCTCCCATAATAAGAATTGTTTGTTATCATGAGCACAATCACGTGTTTAAGTATCGTACACTAATTGCCAGTCACCCCATATATTTAACAAGCATCCCTAGCCTTCAATTGGAGTCAAAAATTAACCATTTTAATAATTATTTAATTTCATGTTTTTCAGTTCTTAATAAGTAGGTACATTAGAAATATGGAACACTCTGTTAAAATGTTTACGTATCAAGCTGTAGAGTATACCTACCCAGCGCACGAGTCGAGCTGACCATTCCATCTCCATTTTCTATGAGACAGGGGTGTTTCTAATTCTAACTACGCCTTGCGTCATAGCAACGAATTAAAATTTTATTTTTCAAATCTCTTAAATACATAATTATTTTATATTACAAACGTGTTTTAGTCATTGGATACATGAACTGGGCTGCCGTTGTAAGACAACTAAAAAGTCACGGTGTGTATTTTTAATGATCCGCAGTTTCAACATTTATTTATAGGTATAGCAGCTACCAATCCGCACTGGGCCCGCGTGGTGGATTATGGCCCACTCCCTCTCACGCAGAGGAGGCCTGTGTCCCAGCAGTGGGAACATTATAGGCTGATGATGATGATGATGATAGCAGCTACTTCCTAAATTATCCAAAAGAACCTTCTAGATTCAGAAATCCAGACTGCTTGACAGGGAAAGCTTAATTATCTGATATACGCCACTTAAGGTTAGGCAAGGTGACTGCCATCCGGTAGCAAAAGCGTTTGGAAAGACAGATTCATTTTCTAATAACATTGACATTTCTGTACTGTTTGTTTACAAATAAAAATATTAGAATTTTTAATTTATTGTTCAAATTAGGTATCGCCGTCTATGAAAGCGTGCTAATATGTGTTATCTATCGTTATCACTATTTTCCCGTCTGGGTACGCTCGTACGCTCATAAATAATTTGCCTGCGCTTCGAGCAACACGTCGACGATTGTTTTTAGTCGTAAAATTACGTAGTGTTTTGACGGTTATACAGTGTTTACAAACTTGTGCTTCTGTCAAAATAGTAAGTTATGTCATTGATGTTTTTCTCTCCTTTTCCATAATTTTAAGGCTCATTAATAGTACTAAATAATTTAACTAAAAGTTCATAATATGAGTATTTTGAAACAATATACGCGTATTATTATTATGAACATCGAATTTTATTATGAATCGTATATAGAGCGAGCCACGTTAAAAGTTTATTTAGGTTGTGACTGATATTGTGAATGAAAACGATTAAAGACTATCATCATCATCATCACATCAGCCGTATTCACAGTAGTGATCAGTAGATCATAAGCCTCCTCTAAGATTTTCAATAAGACCGGTTGGAAGCGGCTTGCATCCAGTGCGATCCTGTGGGCTTCTTCAGCTCGACAAAGACTAATGCTTAAATCTTATTTAGTCAATTTAAAACAGAGACCGCAAAACCGGTGGAAGTGCTCCATTTCTGAGCAAGTAGCTATGTAATTTTGTATGTTCTTGCCATAGAAACACTGTTTTTTATTACGTTGCAAAATCATCAAGTAGTGAGTCCTCCCTCCCAAGGCTAGGTTAGACTCGATAGTCGCGCGACTCTGTGAACAGTGACTGTAACTGCTGTAACTTAGATATTCGAAAGGGAATGTTGAAGCTCAATATGCCAATGTAACGCCTAAGCCTTTGTTTGAGAAAGAAATGTCCTCAAACTGCTTTATGACATTATCAGCCAATTGCTTTTGTGACTGAGTAAGATTATCATAACCTTGTATGAAGGTAGGATGAGATTTATCTAGAGAACAACTGTCCGTTTTGTTCATAGAAACACTATTAATAAATTTTGGACAAAGTTTAAACTTACGCCAGAAATCAATGCCCAATATAAGATTGCGCTTAATATCCGGTATAACAATTGCTTTCAAAATGTGAAACTGGTTTTCAAAATTTACGGGTACATTAATATAACATATACTTTTTAAAGTTTGTCCTCCCGCTGCCGTTACTGTAATGCAATCAGCCTTTACAAGTGGCAGGCCATATGCTCCTAACACGGAATGAGCTTTATTGCCAATAATTGTGACCGCAGAGCCAGAGTCAAGTAAACCGGAAACGGTAAGATCATTAATCTTCACAGAAACGTAAGGTCTATCGTCAAGATCACTGTAACGGTTAATGGGTGGGTTAAATGAAAGAACCCACCAACGTTTACAATTAATTTATTAGTAGGTCGTGGTTCACAGCCGTCACTTGGTAATTAATCGTTCCGTGGAAGTAGGCGCACTAAGTACTGTCCTGGCTTGTCGCGTGGAGCAGGGACGCGATGCCGAGGAGTTGTCCCGAGGTGAGAGAGACCTCAGGGACGGGATGGTGGATGCGCCGGCAGGTCGGCTGTGCGCTGCTGGATGTGTGTGGCAGGTCAGCTGTGTGCGCAGCTAGGTGCTGTGTGTGCGCAGGCCTCGAACGTTCGGTAGGGTGAGCTTGTCGAACTCAACGAACGACGAGGGTCGGTATTTCTAACCCCCAATCTTGTTCCCTGGAATCAACGTCCAGCGGTAAATAAAAGGTCCACTGTAAGTCCTCTCTGATGATGACCCCGCAGCGTAAGCGAAAGCCTAGGACGTTTAGCGCTTAAGGCGTTTGTGAGTTTGGTCATCAGCAGAACGGAGTTTACATGGTAAATACACAATATTAAATTAGCGTGAAACATTAACACAACATTATTATAGGCCTACGAGCATATGGAACATTCGAGGCTTAACGAAATAAAAACCTAACAGACAAAGAAAAATTAGAACACAAAATAATAAGTCTGTAGGTACCTGCTCAATACAAAAATATAGAAACACAATAGCTAGCAGTTATAAAGGTTTTGTTTGGCAAACTTACCCTAAATACGGGGATATATAATCACAACACTAATTAAAATATTTATTTTATACACCGTCTGTATGTACACGGAAAGTGTCGCAAGATCTAGATCTAATTGAAGAGAGAACTATTTTGCGAACGTGTAACAGACAACAAAGATAATGGCGAATGACGTGAGTGGTCTCATCTGAGTTGTTATTTATACTAATGAGCACATTCGGTTAAATCAGAACATCACGTACTAGCGTCACACTCTCATGAGTGGGACAGAATAATATCTATCATGTTGTCTCAGTCTACAATACAACTACAGCCGCTGATCTACCCACCTAACTTGAGTTTCCGTAGAACGCGATAAAAGAATGTTAGCGTGGTACCCTCAAATGACACCATTTATGACGTCACGCGAACTCGACTTTCGATTAATGTCGGTAAATTTAAGAACATCACGTCGTCCGGCTACAACACCAAAACGAATGTATATAAATTCCTTGCATTCCATTGTAACTATTTTGTTATAAGCTGATTAATGAATTGAATATAGGACAAAAGATAACGTTGATACTTTACAACGTTACAATACCCCCTCGCGCAGTCAAGGATTTTGTCTTCTATAATGACAAAATCCGCACGAAGAATTAGAGCTAACTATTGTTTTACCTATCAAAAATCATCATTCGTACTTCTCGCAAACATAACTAGCGGCAGCTATTGTATTCAGTGATACGAGAGATAGCTGTCGCACAATATAAAATATTTAGGAATCCTGTTGTCATTAACCTGATGCCTTACAATAGTTTTCTTCAAAGATGAAAGTGTACTAAGCGAGAGAATAAAGCAATCGTATGTATCGAGTTCAATAATATATTATTGTTAAACTATTTTATTTTTTCTTTTAACCATCTACCAACCAATACTAATCCACCTACCAGTTTTAAATTTTACTGTAAGTAATTGAATCTAAATTTAGATGATAAAATTATGTTTCTGGTTTAAGGCTTATTTACGGAGTTACCAACCGCTCCTGCAAAGGCTTATTTAAAGAGTTGCGACCGCTCTATAGAAAACAACACAAATGGTGTAGACCATCAGTATTAAGTGAACAAGCTATGTCCTTTGGTTTTGTTTTTTTTTGATTTATGGTTTATTTAAGGAGTAATCGACCGCTCCTGCAAGGGCTTATTTAAAGAGTTGCTACCGCTCTAAAGGAAAACACAACCGTGAAAAAAAAACACAACCATGTATTACAAAACCAAAGTGATCGATGGGTTAGAGCCACGATCAATAAAATAAATACCTTCGGTGTAGGGCCGATAGGTATAAAAAATAAAATATAATGAATGGGGTAGGCCATCATTATACGTAAGTAACTATAAGGTAGACCAAAAGTAAACAAAAGAAAAGCAATGGTTGGTTGTATAGGTATAGTAATAGGTAAACAAAATTAAAAAAAAATAAAGAAGTTAAGATTTACTGTTACTTAATTGTTTTCAAATATTTCTTCCTACTAATTTTAAATCTTTAATATGCCAAGAGCCTAAATTCTTTCCAGACATGTCTTGCAGCACATAAACTAGAGGAGACCTCTTCTGAATTATTCTAGCCTTAATAAATTTAGGAGCCAGCTTCTTCGAAAATTTACTATCCTTGTCACTTAAGACGTAAGCGCGTTTCATGACTACGTCTCCAATGTTGAACTCAGCAAACTTCCGTCTGAGATTATAGTGTGAGGTGTTCTTTACATGGGCTTGCCATAGTTTTGACTGAACGCTGTCGAAGATAGAAGATAAGCAACCTAAATTTTCTGCATATAAGTCACGTGGCAAGAAAATTATCTCGTTACCAAGGTCATTTTCTAAATAATGAGATCCACAAGTAACTAGCTCACGGCCGAAAACCAAAAATGAAGGTGTAAAACCAGTAGCCTCGTTAACTGAGTTATTAATAGCGAACTGAACTTTGGGAATAAATAAGTCCCAAGATCTATGATCATTATCAACGTAGGTAGATAAACATGTGATGATGGTTCTGTTGAATCTTTCAACTAAGTTTACCTGAGGGGTGTATTTAGGTGTATAATGAACATTAGGAATGTTGTATTTCTTAAACAACGCTTCCGCCACTTTACCTGTAAACTGAGTGCCATTATCCATCATCACTGTTTGTGGTATGCCATGAACTAAGAATACTGATTCTTCTAGAATTTTAGTTATAATATCAGCTGTAGCTCTTTTGATAGGAAAAATTAAACAAAACTTTGAAAAACAACAAGTTATCACAAAAATGTAACTGTTTTGTTTCCTAGTAGTGGGAAGAGGTCCCATGAGATCTATTGAAATCATCTGAAATGGTCGAGAACACTGTTTAGGGCGACCCATTTCTCCTAGGGTTTGATGATTTTGAGACTTGTAAGCTAAACATTTATCACAAGAACCAATAAGCTTTACAACGTCTTGGTACATACCGGGCCAGTAGTAACGTAAAGCAAGTCGACGGTAAGTTTTAAAAATGCCCATATGTCCTGCCGTAGGAACAGCGTGGTTCTCATTGAAAATAGCTTCGCGAAGTTCAGAAGGAACTACCTCTTTCCACGAGAATTCTGAAGTAAGTTCATGTTTATTTTTTGATAATCTAAATATTGAATTATTTTTAATAATAAAATTTGAGAATTTAGAAGGATCATTTAAACAACCATTATAAATATTTTTGTACCAGCTGTCTTTAGTGTCCAAATAAGAGTTGGATATGCTGATAGCACTTACTGGAATGATTCTAGACAGAGCGTCAGGTATAACGTTATCTACGCCTTTCCTATGTTTTATGACAAAGTTAAAGGCCGAAAGACGTACACCCCAACGAGCTAGACGTCCAGTTGGATTGCTTAATGATAGAAACCATTTAAGAGCACTATGATCGGTATAAACTGTAAACTGTTGTCCGTTTTCGATATAGCAACGCCAATGTTCGAGAGCGACAATAACGGCTAATGTTTCGCGTTCGGTTATGCTGTAATTCTTTTCAGCGGCAGTAAGTGACCTACTCATATAAGCAATTGGATGTTCTTTGCCTTCAAAAGACTGAGTCAGCATAGCACCGATACCGTAACCACTAGCATCCGTGTGTACTTCGAACGGCTTAGTATAATCCGGACAAGATAAAACCGGTGCTGAGACTAGACACTCTTTGAGTTTTTGAAACGCTGAGTCAGCTTCAGCAGTCCACTCAAAAGGAGGAGTGCCTTTCCTAGAAGATGTTAACTTATTTAAGGGACCGGCTATAGTGCTGAAGTTTGGAACGAAACGCCTGTACCACGTCGCAGTACCTAGAAAGCGTTTAAGGTCCTTACGACTTTTAGGTATCGAATAATTGAGTATAGCCTCAACCTTCGCTGGATCAGTACGTAGGCCAGAGCCATCGACGACGTACCCCAGATATTTCAATTGAGAACTGAAAAAAATTGACTTCTCAAGGTTAATTGTTAAGTTTGCTTGTTTCAACTTCTCTAGCACACGCAATAGTAGTGTCACATGGCTATTAAAGTCTTCAGAAATGATTATTACGTCATCCAGATAGGCAAACACCTTGAGATCGAAATTAGAAAATAATAAATCAACTAATCGTTGCTGAGTAGCTGGTGCATTTGTTAAACCAAAAGCGGTCCGTTTGAAACGAAACGTGCCTCTTCCGGGTACGTAAAATGCCGTTTTGTCACGGTCTTCAGGAGCAATAGGGATCTGCCAGAAAGCCTTGGATAAATCGATACTAGATAGATAACGAGCATCCCGTAAATTATCCAGAATCTCAGAAATGTAAGGGAGATTGTAGGCATCACGTTTTGTGACAGAATTAAGTTTTCGACTATCCAAGCAAAATCGAGGTTGGCCGTTCTTCTTAGTAACAATGAGAACGGGAGAAGACCACGCGCTCTCGCAAGGCTCGACTACGTCCATTGACAACATCTCATCAACCTGATCAACCAAGATACGTTGCTTCTCTGGTGACAAACGATAGTATCGCTGACGTATTGGCTCAGAGTCACCGGTGTCAATATGATGAGTGATAAGACTTGTAACGCCTAAGCCTTTGTTTGAGAAAGAAATGTCCTCAAACTGCTTTATGACATTATCAGCCAATTGCTTTTGTGACTGAGTAAGATTATCATAACCTTGTATGAAGGTAGGATGAGATTTATCTAGAGAACAACTGTCCGTTTTGTTCATAGAAACACTATTAATAAATTTTGGACAAAGTTTAAACTTACGCCAGAAATCAATGCCCAATATAAGATTGCGCTTAATATCCGGTATAACAATTGCTTTCAAAATGTGAAACTGGTTTTCAAAATTTACGGGTACATTAATATAACCTATACTTTTTAAAGTTTGTCCTCCCGCTGCCGTTACTGTAATGCAATCAGCCTTTACAAGTGGCAGGCCATATGCTTCTAACACGGAATGAGCTTTATTGCCAATAATTGTGACCGCAGAGCCAGAGTCAAGTAAACCGGAAACGGTAAGATCATTAATCTTCACAGAAACGTAAGGTCTATCGTCAAGATCACTCTTATC
Organism: Agrotis clavis; assembly: GCA_954870645.1. Lineage (NCBI taxonomy): Eukaryota > Metazoa > Arthropoda > Insecta > Lepidoptera > Noctuidae > Agrotis > Agrotis clavis. The sequence goes on along the minus strand of OX940920.1, from coordinate 27,414,876 downwards.
ATCGAGAATTGTGTAGATGTTATACGATTTAGAAAATAATGTGACAGTTTGTAACCAGTTCTTCCAGTCCTCAATATCAAAGTTATTAACACAATTCCCGTGAACTAGTTTTTTGGTTTAGATTCCTCCTTATTACACTTTGGGCAATCAGGCGTCTTAACACCCTTCAGGCCACAGGAAAAACAAATTAACTCTCTCTTAGCGGTACACTGCCTTAGCATATGTGTATTGTTTCGACAACGAGGGCAGTAAGGTTGTCTTTTATTAGTTTTAGATTTATCAACTGCGTGCACATAATTAGGTGATGAATTATTATTTGAATTTGGTTTATTATCAAACTTGTTATGCTTGGAATAGTCCTTGTTATATGAGTTATTATAATTATTTTTAAAATTTGATTTACCAGCTGACTGTCCCGAATACGCAAACTCAGGTGCTAATGTATTTGAACACGGCTTAGGTGGTTCCTTAAACTGAGAAAAACGTGCTTGTATAGCCTCATAATTTCGACACAGAGTTCGTAAATTATCAATTGACTTAATCTCCGATACGGAAGAGAGTGTATTAGCGTAAATCGGACGAATATTATGTAGTAAAATTTCCAATTTGTCTTCCTCTGAAAGTTTCTTAGTTAGGCGTGAAAAAAGTCCAGCCATAATGGATAGGTAGATTATTATATTTTCTGTTTCCCCTTGCGTGCGAGACCTAATTTCTGAAAGAAGTCTATAATCATAATCAGATTGATCAAAATCACGTCTTAATGAAGCTGCAAGATCGTCCCAACTCGAAACCGATTCTCTAATGCTTCTGTACCAATGTAAGGCATCGCCAGTAAATATTTCAATAGCGTGGGGTAGAATACTATTAAGCGACATATTTTCAACTTGACAAAATTCCTCACACCTAAGTATAAAAGCTCGAACACATGATTTGCCGTCGAATTTTAATTTAGAAAATTTATTCATGTTGCCATCACAAGTAACCGAAACAGTAACTGGAATTGCAGAGGAAGAAGCTGTTGGTAAATCTGTAGTAGGTTGGGAATCCAAAGAATTACCAAGTGCTGAAAGCCTTGAAACGGTCTTTTTATAATAGCCAACGCAACGTTCATAGTCAGCCTTTACTTTATCGGTACCAGTAATGCGATTAATACGATGATGTAAATGATTAAGTAAATTCTGAGACCGGAGTAAAGAATTTCTATCAAAAGTCGAAGTTTCTAAACCAGTGTTAACCCTTTCCAAGACGTCAACTACACCCCTCAAGTCCTCCGCTGGGTCGAAGGGACTAACTAGAATGTCTTCCGATGGAAATAATGGTCCACATTTAGCTATCTGTTTACGTAAGTCTTGCAACGTGGCAGCAGGTGTTTCGCCTCTAATGGCCACCTCGTACTCGAGTTCAGACTTTTGAAGCGACATAAACTTAACTGGATAAGCCATGATTTAAAAATTTTTCAAAACCAAAAAAAAAAATTAAAAGTGTAGGGTAAGTGCCAAAACAATAAAATTCAAAGAGAAAAAAAAAATAACGGTTATGTGTACTAAGACTCCGTCTGTTACAATTTGTATTTAAAACTACTAACGTTTTGGTTGAGAATTGTCTAGAATAAATAAGCACAAAAAAAAACAATTGCACTGAAATGAAAATAAAAAAAAACACACAAAAGGAGTTAATGCAACCAATGTGTACGCTTTACAAAAGGTTAAGCTTTAAAAAGCAATTACAATTTAAAACAAATTGAAAAAACAAATTGACAGAATATTGACAGAATGAGGTAGGGTCTGCAATAATATGTACCTAGGTTTAACAAAAGTTAAGTTAACTAAAAAAATAAAGAATTACAATTTAAAACGAATTGAGAGGAGAAAAAAAATTGACAGATTGAGATAGTCTGCAATATTATGTACTGTTTACCAAAAGTTAAGTTGTTAAAAGCAATTACAATTGAAAACGAATTAAAAAAAATTTACAGAATATTGACAGAATGAGGTAGTCTGCAATAACCAATAATAAAAAAAACAATTTACCTATATAAAAGAAAAGAAAGTAAAAATTCTTTTATAGGCAGACGAACCCAGGTGATAAGGTTGTATATTATGTGCCTGTAATGAAATCCCGGCACCCACACCCTACAACCGAAAAATAAAAATTATTTGCGGTTGCAATAAGTGTGGTGGTAGTACTTCCCCGGACGGACCTTCACAAGGGCCCTACTACTACGATGAGTTTAAAAAAATAAATATTCAATGTCAAAAAGAAAAGTAAAAAAAAATCGTTACCTTCTTTTTAAACAAGTGTAAAAAAAAAAATTATTAAAATATATGTGTAGGGTAGGGTACACCTTGGTTGCGTATAACCGAAAACGTTTCACAACACAAAAACAATAAAAACACAAAACACACAAAACACCAAAATACCACACTTACTACCTCCACAGAACAAAAAAAACCAAGTGACCTTAATAAAAAAAACCACGTAAATGGGCGCCAATGTAACGGTTAATGGGTGGGTTAAATGAAAGAACCCACCAACGTTTACAATTAATTTATTAGTAGGTCGTGGTTCACAGCCGTCACTTGGTAATTAATCGTTCCGTGGAAGTAGGCGCACTAAGTACTGTCCTGGCTTGTCGCGTGGAGCAGGGACGCGATGCCGAGGAGTTGTCCCGAGGTGAGAGAGACCTCAGGGACGGGATGGTGGATGCGCCGGCAGGTCGGCTGTGCGCTGCTGGATGTGTGTGGCAGGTCAGCTGTGTGCGCAGCTAGGTGCTGTGTGTGCGCAGGCCTCGAACGTTCGGTAGGGTGAGCTTGTCGAACTCAACGAACGACGAGGGTCGGTATTTCTAACCCCCAATCTTGTTCCCTGGAATCAACGTCCAGCGGTAAATAAAAGGTCCACTGTAAGTCCTCTCTGATGATGACCCCGCAGCGTAAGCGAAAGCCTAGGACGTTTAGCGCTTAAGGCGTTTGTGAGTTTGGTCATCAGCAGAACGGAGTTTACATGGTAAATACACAATATTAAATTAGCGTGAAACATTAACACAACATTATTATAGGCCTACGAGCGTATGGAACATTCGAGGCTTAAAGAAATAAAGACCTAACAGACAAAGAAAAATTAGAACACAAAATAATAAGTCTGTAGGTACCTGCTCAATACAAAAATATAGAAACACAATAGCTAGCAGTTATAAAGGTTTTGTTTGGCAAACTTACCCTAAATACGGGGATATATAATCACAACACTAATTAAAATATTTATTTTATACACCGTCTGTATGTACACGGAAAGTGTCGCAAGATCTAGATCTAATTGAAGAGAGAACTATTTTGCGAACGTGTAACAGACAACAAAGATAATGGCGAATGACGTGAGTGGTCTCATCTGAGTTGTTATTTATACTAATGAGCACATTCGGTTAAATCAGAACATCACGTACTAGCGTCACACTCTCATGAGTGGGACAGAATAATATCTATCATGTTGTCTCAGTCTACAATACAACTACAGCCGCTGATCTACCCACCTAACTTGAGTTTCCGTAGAACGCGATAAAAGAATGTTAGCGTGGTACTCATGAAAAATGTTTCCTTTATGTTCCTCGAGAAGGTAGGTAGCAAATTCTTCTTTAAGCTTTTAGACATCACTGCTGACTGTAGGCCACGTCCAAAACTTCCTGCTTTTAGTTGTTATACTCGTACCTGAATTAGTAAAGGTATTTCAAAATCTTGAATTGTTATTCTATTTCCTGGATTTTTCAAAATAGCCATTAGCATTATCTAGCAGCCCTTAAAATATCTTGATTTACCTAATCAAAGTTTTATGGTATTTCTAGTGTGGACTGACGATGACCTTATCGCTCAAGCGATGCTGTTCTTCCTAGCTGGTTTTGACACCGTCTCAACAGGCATGAACTTCTTACTCTATGAACTGGCACTGAACTCTGAGGTCCAGGATCGACTGGCACAGGAGATCAAGGAGACTGACGCTAAGAACGGTGGCAAGTTTGACTTCAACTCCATCCAGAATATGCCGTACCTTGATATGGTTGTATCTGGTAAGATTTGAAATACTATCATTAGTTCTTGAAATTCTTATCATTTTTAGCACGAGTTTTCACGTTTTTGTGAGGTAAAGGAAACGTGAACTTTGAAATAAAGATGGATAGTGAATTAATGGAAATATGTTCCTTGTTCAAACATTAGAGAAACTTTTACCATACAAAAACGTCGTCTCGTACTTATTTCTTGAAAGAAAAAAGAAGTGACCGTTGTTTTCATGTTGCAGAGGTTCTACGTCTGTGGCCACCTGCTCTTGCGCTGGATAGACTTTGCACTAAAGATTATAATCTGGGTAAACCTAATGACAAAGCTGACAAAGATGTCATTGTAAGTCAATTAGACCTCATTGTTTCATACGGGAAATTACAATGATAACCGGAACCTTATTTTTGCAGATCAAAAAGGGTACGGGTCTTCAAATACCAACATTTGCCATCCACCGTGATCCCCAGTACTTCCCCAATCCAAAAAAGTTCGATCCGGAACGCTTCTCCGAAGAGAACATCCATAATATTCAAATGTCCGCTTATATGCCTTTTGGTGCAGGACCTAGAAACTGTATTGGTGAGTCAAAAATATCAAAGGCTTTCAAATTAGGAAAAGGAAATGAATGTAAAGTATAACTATTTGAGGGGTATAGAAGCAAAGGTGACCATCTCCACTTTTACAGATTTTAAGAAAAACGTGAAAAACTTGTATCATAAAAGTTACAAATGTTTTTGAAGTTTTTATGTTTTGTCTATAATAGTGTAGTGTTAGGAAAAGATTTCAAGCAAGTTTGGGCTAGATTCACGCGGTGGTTACAGAATAAATGAGGTTACAAATTTGGAGATTGTTATGTTTGTTTCTCCCAAGTAGACATTGCTATGTTTGTTGTAATCATATATGGATTTTGTTCACTTTGCTTTAATCTGTAATGGATATTGGTGATTCTGTTTCAATAAAAGGCATTATTAGAAATTAACGAAATATTTTTATTTTTTGCTTATTTAAGTAATTAACTTATTACAGTTATGTAAAAAAAACGTTAACTTTTTTAAACATTTTTAAAGAAAAACATTGTTATATTTTTAACCCTAAAACCTAGAATATTATTTAATAAAATGGGTTTTATTAAATAATATTCTAGGTTTAGGGAAAAGCATCATCATCCGCATTTACATTTTTAAAAGAAGAACACTGGGGTGTTTTACTTTTAAAAATTTAAATGCGGATTAATGGTGGAAGTCTATAAGCTCATTGCAATATTCTTCTTCCTCTCTAATTTTGCACGCAAACCGAAAACTTCAAACTGATTGACTTGTCAAGTGAAAATTTGAATCTGTCAAAACAAAAGCGACAATCTCCAGAGGACATAGACAAGTTTGTTTCATTCACTAGTTTTTAACCATACATTTCTATTGGATAAAGACGTATTTGAAAGTGACAATTGGACAGATCGACGACTTTGAATCCCAACAACTAGATGGCGCTATTAGTTATAATTCGAGAAAACATGGAGATTGTCACCTTTGCTTCTATACCCCTCATTTACTATAGAGAAAGGACCAAACATTCCCAAAACGCCAGATTCTAAACAAAATTGTTTTTCGCATGACCCTCAGTTTCATACCCCCCATTTTATTACTTGTAATTCTTAGGGTCAAGATTTGCTCTCTGCGAGATGAAAGTCATGGCGTACCAGATCCTGCAGCATATGGAGGTCTCTCCTTGTGAGAAGACCTGTATTCCTGCCGAGTTTGACAAGAAGAGTATCAACGTAAGACTAAAAGGAGGTGACTGGCTCAGGTTCAAAACCAGGAAGTAGACAAGATGACCATTGACCATTGTAATGTTATTAAAGCTCTTTATAAACTTGCTACCTTTGTTTTAACTCTTTTATTTTGTAAGGACTCCTTGGCCATACCATATCATTTTTTTTAGATAAAGGTAAGGTAAGGTAAGAGATTGCCATAGAAAGCTCTCAATCCAACAAGTTGTTTTTGGACTGGCAAAGACCATAATATAACTGACTGTGTTGCAGCAGCCATGTGTTAGGTATGTTTAAGCCAGAAGAAAGCCATAAGCACTCCTCAATTAGATAAGAAGTTTTCTGAATACGGTAAACCGCGGAGGCACTTGTGGTAGAGCCAGAGCAAGGCTGCAGGAACCACTCAACTTCATCAAATAGTCCGGTAGTGTTTAGGATCTTTTAATTCTTTCATCATTCAGAAACCTGTTAAACCAAACAATGTAGCCTTCTCGAGTACCTGCTGCGAAATGATAGATAGAGAACATCTGTCAGAAATTATGATGAGAAACCATAAAATATTCGTGATATAAAATATTAATTGATGTTTTACTTCGTTCTGTTTGTTTCTATCTTTTTCTTCTAAGATTAGTTAATAAACTTCTATGATTAAATTAATGTGATTCGCATCATCTAGGTACTTAGCTTTTTCCCTGCTTTTGTTAGGGTTAGTTTCCTAATCAAACGAATGCAAATGAACACTACTATTATAAATGGAAATAATTATTATCTGTATTATTATGATCTCTACAACCCGGTTCTGGGTAATACAAATACAATAACGAGCGATATACAATAGCGAGCGAAAGATTCTAAGATTGAACCGCTTTAAAATTGAACCGCTCGTTTCTCTCGAAACGAGCGGTTCACATATAGAATCCTGAGCGATGCGAAGTTTTCAAAGGTACGAGACGCAGAAAAACTTTGCTGCCGAGTGCAACACACAACTTTTCACCTCACTAAGCGAGGAAATGCAGTGGGGGCGGCTCGCCTGCCAGTGTAGAAAACAATTAAATAAAGCGTGTTCGAATTTTGACGAACACTTTGTGCTCTAGAGCACAAAATGGAGTTTTGTGCTCAGATTTTGAATGAGAAATAGAATCTTTCCGAGCGTGTGAGGTGAAATAGTTATTTGTTATGCAAGGCTGCAAAGTTGATTTTTGGCGCGAGAACTTGAATTGATAACTGAGCGACCGAAGGATTCTAAGATTGAACCGCGAGAGAAACGAGCGGTTCAAATATAGAATCCTGAGCGATGCGAAGTTTTCAAAGGTACGAGACGCAGAAAAACTTTGCTGCCGAGTGCAACACACAACTTTTCACCTCACACAGCGAGGAAATGTAGTGGGGCGGCTCGCCTGCCAGTGTAGAAAACAATTGAATACAAGACGTGTTCGAATTTTGAACAACACTTTGTGCTCTAGAGCACAAATAGGAGTTTTGCGCTCAGATTTTGAATGAGAAATAGAATCTTTCCGAGCGTGTGAGGTGAAATAGTTATTTGTTATGCAAGGCTGCAAAGTTGATTTTTGGCGCGAGTACTTGAATTGAAAACTGAGGGAGCGAAGGATTCTAAGATTTAACCGCGAGAGAAACGAGCGGTTCAAATATAGAATCCTGAGCGATGCGAAGTTTTCAAAGGTACGAGACGCAGAAAAACTTTGCTGCCGAGTGCAACACACAACTTTTCACCTCACACAGCGAGGAAATGTAGTGGGGGCGGCTCGCCTGTCAGTGTAGAAAAGTAGAAAACAATTGAATACAAGACGTGTTCGAATTTTAAACAACACTTTGTGCTCTAGAGCACAAAATGGAGTTTTGCGCTCAGATTTTGAATGAGAAATAGAATTTTTCCGAGCGGGTGAGGTGAAAAAGTTTTTATACGAGTATGACCTACAACTAGTTGTTCCGGGTGTATTTGTATGTGAGTTTTTTTGTTTCTAAAACACATCCACGTTATACGAGAAGTTCCTAGTGCCGGACTACGGGACATTGTGTTTTTAAAGAAAGCATTGTTTGACCTGAAGGTCGTGATAAAGAATACATATCGCAGATAACGACTAATTTATTGTTGGTCTAGATAAGACGTTCCATGTGATAAGTCCAATCTTACTATAATGACGCGTTTCGATAACGATAGGTAAGGGAATCAAAGGATATTGACCTCCCAATAACCGTTGTTGACCGCTAAGCATTGCACTCCATTTATTGAAAACTTAATTTGAACTTTAAGATCTATCCATAAGGCTTTTTGTCGTCAATTCGTCGGAATGACTCAGCCTCATTGGAAACAGTCTCGCAGGTAATATGATGCAAGCGTTAGGAAATACTGATGTTAAAACTGAATTTTGTTAATGATTTCTTAAGATCAGGAAGGATAACAAAGGGCTCATGTCTACAGGTTTGGTTTCAACTAATATCGATTATTTAACAACAAATAATTATTATGAAATACCTTGTATTGTGCAATGTGGCGCCAGTAAACAGCTGTATCGAGAAAGAGGAAAATGTATAGTTGAGTATTTATGTGCAATCAAGTGGCGCACTGGTGTAATTTTGAGAAATATTGGTGAAATAAACAGGTAAAAAAACTGAGGAGTCCGTGGCTAAATAATTACAGTCGCACAGACCGATCTTCCGGGTTAAGCCGTGCTTGCCGAGGTTGGTCTGTGGATGGGTGACCATCTGTCATAGCGAGTTTCCTCCGTGCCTCGGAAAGCACGTAAAGCCGTTGGTCCCGGCTGTCATTTGTAGATCTTTGACAGTCGTTACTGTTAGTCAGAAGCTCTAAAGTCTGACAACCAGTCTTACCATGGGGTATGGTATTGCCCAGTAACTGGGTTGTGGAGGTCCGACAGGCAGTCGCTCCATGTAAAATACTGATATCCAGCTAAATCTGGCTTGACTGGAAGCCGATCCCAATATAGTTGGGAAAAGGCTAGGCAGATGATTGGTTGTAATAAACAGAATAAGAACCTAAGCGCCCCACCGCGATGCAAGTCTCCGACATCTTACGACTTTGGTATCCGTTGACACGTGTCCGTGTACGAACCTCTATGGATTTGTGTTGCGATAGTCATGTGGATGCTAAAGTCGTAACCTTAACATGACGGAGCTGGATAGAACCAGCGACTAGAGGTTTACATAGGCCCTGGATCATTTTTACCCGTGGTGCTAAGCAACTGGGCCTCAAGTCTGCTAATTTTATTTAACTCACATGCTATTGATATTCAATTGAGACTCAATCACGACTCCATTACGATTAGAACAAATTTGGTATTCTGCAAAAACTTGTATAAGCTCAATAGAGTCGTAATGGAATCGTAGCGTAATTGTAATTGACTCTCAGTTGAACAGTTATAAGTATTGCCATTAGAGAGTAGAATACCGATAAAGTCCACAATCGATTTACAATATTGTAACACGATTGAAGAGCAGACTAGCAAATATTCTGATAGCAGTTCAATGGAATGTCACTGGAAAACCATTGGTCTTAAATTAGTAGCAGAATACCAAATGTAGTTAAAACTGCTACTGAGATCCAATTACTATTCAATTGAGTCATTACTAAATTAGCAGAATTGGGGCCCCTGGGCTTCTCCCAGTTGTTATGTCCCTTTGTGCCTATTGGCCTTGTTTTGTTCTGTCTCCTGCTTGCATGGAGAGAAGTGGAAAAATATTTTTCCTACTCCTCCACTATTCGTTTCCGATTAATTTCGTTGCAGGATCCAAGACAGGTAGGTAGATTCATTCTCCGGGACACGTCGAGCTTCATTGTCTTGGCACTTTTCTGGTGGTTGCCACTGTTGATTCTGGCTCTCAGGAGTTGCAGTGGTTTGGGAATAGTGTGGTGGGTTTGTCCCACAAAAAAAGGCCCTGGATCGAAAGACCCGAACGTCATAAAAAGTATTTCAAAACTTTTGCAATTAAAGTATTTGTTTGAGTTTTCTGCTCTCAATCTTATTGAAAGCTGAAAACTCAAACAAATTATAATAATTTACAAAGGTCAAATACTTTGTTTGTTTTACCTAATTTAGATTGTTAATCTGTTCGCCTCTGTGCTATAAAGCAAGTATTATTTTCAAAACATTGAAACTGCTCAGTCGTCATGATACAAGTAATGTGTGTTTGTCTGTTTATATAACAGTACTTATAATAATAATAATTAAAGTAAGTTAAAGCTTGATATTCATTTATCTGTCTAGCCGCGTTTTTCTTTTAAACCTCGTAGTTTGTTTTGATGTTGTTTTTGCACTAATTTTTATTAATTAGATTTGAAGAGAAAGCTTCGTATACCCCTTTTCACGACAATTGGAGAATGATTGTCGCTAACATCCCTAAAACCTAATTTATAAAATCTAGAAAGAGCTTCAATCACGCATTCTCCAAATTTCCTATCTCATCTCATCAATATCCTATCTAATTGGAGATTTTCACTGAAGGGGTAACTTTTTTTCATGGCTTTAATTTTCTGTGGGTTACTTCTAACTAGGAATCTGGATATTTTATTATCTAAGACTAAAGTTATATTTTTAAACGCAATAACGCCTGCGTCGCGTCTTCGCAAAGATATTTTTAAAGAAACGAAAAATTCTGTTGCGAGCAGGGTTCGATCCTGCGTCTTCTGGATAGGTACTCCAGACGCCTTAATCACTAGGCCATCGCAACCACTACTCACAACGCTGAATTTCTCGTTCCCTTGTTTTTCTAACGCTGTTTACACGTTGCGCCATCTATTGGTAGTGTTTCAAACTACTTACCAACCAACACGTCTGATATTACAATCAAATCAATGCTGTATTAGAGAGCGACTTCTAAACTAAAGTTATATTTTTAAACGCAATAACGCCTGCGTCGCGTCTTCGCAAAGATATTTTTAAAGAAACGAAAAATTCTGTTGCGAGCAGGGTTCGATCCTGCGTCTTCTGGATAGGTACTCCAGACGCCTTAATCACTAGGCCATCGCAACCACTACTCACAACGCTGAATTTCTCGTTCCCTTGTTTTTCTAACGCTGTTTACACGTTGCGCCATCTATTGGTAGTGTTTCAAACTACTTACCAACCAACACGTCTGATATTACAATCAAATCAATGCTGTATTAGAGAGCGACTTCTAAACTAAAGTTATATTTTTAAACGCAATAACGCCTGCGTCGCGTCTTCGCAAAGATATTTTTAAAGAAACGAAAAATTCTGTTGCGAGCAGGGTTCGATCCTGCGTCTTCTGGATAGGTACTCCAGACGCCTTAATCACTAGGCCATCGCAACCACTACTCACAACGCTGAATTTCTCGTTCCCTTGTTTTTCTAACGCTGTTTACACGTTGCGCCATCTATTGGTAGTGTTTCAAACTACTTACCAACCAACACGTCTGATATTACAATCAAATCAATGCTGTATTAGAGAGCGACTTCTAAACTAAAGTTATATTTTTAAACGCAATAACGCCTGCGTCGCGTCTTCGCAAAGATATTTTTAAAGAAACGAAAAATTCTGTTGCGAGCAGGGTTCGATCCTGCGTCTTCTGGATAGGTACTCCAGACGCCTTAATCACTAGGCCATCGCAACCACTACTCACAACGCTGAATTTCTCGTTCCCTTGTTTTTCTAACGCTGTTTACACGTTGCGTCGCGTCTTTGCGAAGACGCGACGCAGGCGTTATTGCGTTTAAAAATATAACTTTAGTTTAGAAGTCGCTCTCTAATACAGCATTGATTTGATTGTAATATCAGACGTGTTGGTTGGTAAGTAGTTTGAAACACTACCAATAGATGGCGCAACGTGTAAACAGCGTTAGAAAAACAAGGGAACGAGAAATTCAGCGTTGTGAGTAGTGGTTGCGATGGCCTAGTGATTAAGGCGTCTGGAGTACCTATCCAGAAGACGCAGGATCGAACCCTGCTCGCAACAGAATTTTTCGTTTCTTTAAAAATATCTTTGCGAAGACGCGACGCAGGCGTTATTGCGTTTAAAAATATAACTTTAGTTTAGAAGTCGCTCTCTAATACAGCATTGATTTGATTGTAATATCAGACGTGTTGGTTGGTAAGTAGTTTGAAACACTACCAATAGATGGCGCAACGTGTAAACAGCGTTAGAAAAACAAGGGAACGAGAAATTCAGCGTTGTGAGTAGTGGTTGCGATGGCCTAGTGATTAAGGCGTCTGGAGTACCTATCCAGAAGACGCAGGATCGAACCCTGCTCGCAACAGAATTTTTCGTTTCTTTAAAAATATCTTATCTAAGACTAATAAATTATATTAAAAAACGTTCAAACGTTATTATAATCACAATTTTATTACGAGACCATTGACCTACCAATGATCGACTAATGAATTTAGCAGATTTAGCAGATTTTTTTGCAAAATGAGATCGTTTTGGATACTTGGAGTGACCAGCGCGCAAATATAACGCGCCATTTGTAGCGAACATTAAATGATCGACGTCCTCCATCTTCAATTACATCTTGACAACTAAGCAGCATTACGTATTTATTGAAAAAGTATATAGGTATTATAGGGAGTACAAAAAATAACGAAAATTGATCTGACCAAAAACATAATTCAGTGAACTTTTTATAACGACGGACGCAAAGATTGTGTTTCAGCAAAAAACTTGAATGAGTAGGCTATGTTACCATATAATATGCGTATTTATTTTTCCGTGCTAGGATATATAAATGAGTTTTACATGTAAACCTTTAGCTTAGCTGCATACGTGATAGATAACTCAAGAACAGACCGACTGAGATGATTTGTACAAGGTATATTTTATTACAAGTAGCGTGGTTTAGGAAAATATTGTGGTATCGGCTAAATTAACACGAAAACACAGCTTCGCTCACCCCCCTTCCGTATAACCTATAACTGTCTCTATAGGGTTCCATAATTACATCGTTGTATCAAATGTCATCAAAAACGCTTCGGCCATTTCGGCGTGAAACAGAACATACAAACTTTCGCATTTTTTTTTTCTATAATGTCCCACTGCTGAGCAAAGGCCTCCCCCAACTCCTTCCAGGAACTCTTTTCCTGGGCCGCTTCCAACCAGCTCTCATAGTGTGCGTCTTAAATTTTTAAATTACATTTACACTACTACACTAATACACTACTACACTCAACGCAGTACTATTTACTCGTGATTATAATTCATAACAATGAAAAATCATATCATGATGATGAGCATTTTGAGTGTTTTGAATATCATTGTGTTTTGACAAACAGGTGGCGACCTACTTATTTAACAACAAATGTATAGGGTCAGATTTGATAGCTAAGAAAATAATAATATGTCAGTGCAGAGAGAGATATTGTTGTTATGATGAAATTTGGATTTTTTAGCCTTTCATTATCATTATCACCTTATAATATGATGATGATAGTGTGAAAGATAATATAATGTTCCCACTGCTGGGACACAGGCCTCTTCAATGAGAGGGAGTTTGCTATCATCTATAGCGCGGGCCCAGTGCGGGTTGGTAGATGTCAAAGTCATGTTCTAAAACCATCAATTCGAAGACACAGCCGGAAAGTACATTCATTCCAAGTAAACCCCACTGATTTAAAGAATGTCACCATAGTAAAAACATATCACCCTTACCAGACACTTCGAATGGCACCTGTTTCTAATCTGTTTGATGACATCGCCAAGGTTAAGTTAGGTTAGTTTATTAAGTATGATATACTCAGGTATTCTAAGTTTATACTGTATATTTTTTCAACTGGGCGTGGATGCCTATATCCGAAACTATGAGGAATATCAAAAAACGTTGAAAGGAGTCTCCAGGCCAATATTGACGAAAAATAGAACTGCATCATTGGATTTTAGAAAATTCTATAGTCTTGGCCAGGAATCGAACCCGCTGATATTGGATAAAAATCACACCCTGTATTATTACACCATTCGATAGTGTTGCTCTTAAAGATCAAATAATCTAGGAAGTAACCATATACGGCAGAATTTTCTATAATTCAATGTTTCTATACTGTCCCACTGCTGAGTTGTTGCAGTTTTAGTTTTTGTGATAATCAACCTCGAGACTCCTTTCAACGATTTTCAATATTCCTAAGTTTCGAATATAGCCATGCACGCCCAGTTTAAGAATTCACCCTGTATATAGGTAGTTAAATTCCAAATTCGAATGACATCTATTTAAAATACTCAAATAGGTTAGGTTAGGTTGACTTATTCAGATAATCCAGGTAAACCCATCCCACATCATCATCATCATAATTTCATCATAAGAAGAAAGTCGCCATAGTAAAAAAATATCTCCTTTTTCAGACACTTCGAATGACACCTTTGTTGGAGGGTGGAGACGCTTTAACCCAATGTTCTTTCACAATTTATTTTCAAATTGTGTCTTCTTGTAGCATTGTCAAAAAAATAACAATATTTACCTAAACTGCATCCGGTTTCTATTTGCGGATTACCATTAATCCACTATCAATGATAACAAATACTAGGTATATTACAATTATCTATTTTGGTCATAAAAATAAAAAAAATTGTGCGTATAAGATATTACGATAGCGCGACTTAAGAGGATTGTATAGCGGCTGCCTTTTCAAAAAATAGGTATTTAGAAAAACTCGTGCTATCCCTCTCGCTCGTTGAAAAACCCCCGATCGTGCGATAGAGAGCGTTGCAGCTCGCGACTGACTGTGAGTATTTTTTATATGAAAGGTCATCGGGCGCAATCCGACCCGGTCGCGGACATGAATAAAAATGGTCTAGAATGAAAGAGCATAATTCAGATAATAATACACTCAATTATTTTTGTTGTAATCCATTGGAGAACAAAGTTTTAACCAAAAATGTATTTATTCGAAAAATCTCCGTTCATTGTCTTTCCTCTTGATCTGTACGTTTCAGATTCTCTTTTGTTTTGATCGACTAGATACAATAGTTTACAAGCCACTAAACCTGATTTTTAACCTTGTTAAAAAAAAAAGGTACTCAGTTCGACCTGTACGTATGAAGTATGTATGTTTGTCCGCGGTTAAAGACTGTGCCGATTTTGATGCTGTTTTCAGAAAAGTGTTCCTAACATTCTGGAAAAGATTTTAGTATTATAACAATCATGGATACCTCATTGCCCGCATAGATTTTTCCGCCCTTTTTTGTTGCTTACTTGGATTATAGATTTTCAAAGACGTCGAATATACGAAGATTTTTGTTGAACATCCAAACTAAAAACAGTCCCCCGCTGCCTCGAGAAGTTAAGGCGCGGCGGGAAGAGCTCCGGCGCGATCTCAGGGCAGTATGGAGGGGACGACTGTCACGACCGACGGCCGGGCACGCCGCAATTGCGGCGGTAAGACCCCTCTTTGAGGAGTGGCTGGAGAGACGTCATGGCGTCCTTACTTTGTCGTTCCTGTGTCGTATGGGGAAGGAATAAACGCCTGGGTGTCACCACTGCGAGGATCGCCCAGAGGACACGGTGGAGCATACGGTGCAGGACTGCCTCGCTTGGGCAGAGCACCGCCGTGTCCTCACAGCGGCGATAGGCGGCGACCTCTCGCGCCCGGCACTGGTCGAGGCCATGCTGCGGGGCGAGACGGAATGGGAAGCGGTCGCCTCCTTCTGCGAAGCAGTAATGCTAGCAAAGGAGGAGGCGGAACGCGTGAGGGAGAGGACAGCGTCCACCTCACGACCCAGCCGCCGCGGGAGACGCCCACGGCAACGGACGTCGGAAGACGATCTCCGGCCACCGTAGGCGCGGGCATGCGGACAGCGAGTAAAGGGCAACTCGCTGTCCGACCATGGACCATGCCCGGGTCGCCCGCGTCTTGTTCCACGCGCGCCTCAAAGAGCGTCAGCAAAACTGACGGGGCCCCCTCTCAGAAGGCCAAAGCCTGCCGGGGTCGCGGGATTTTATTTCCTCACCGTGAACCCGGAACATAAAGGGCTATTGAAGGACACCGTGGATTTTAGTCAGTACAAGTCTGACAGTCCCTCCCGCTCTGCCCGGGGTGGGAGGACACATTTGATGATTTTACCACGATAAAAAAAAGGGACTTTCAGACTTGTACTGAACAAAATTCATGGTGTCCTTCAATAGCCCTTTACGTTCCGGGGTCACGGTGAGGAAATAAAATCCCGCGACCCCGGCAGGCTTTGGCCCTCTGAGAGGGGGCCCCGTCAGTTTTGCTGACGCTCTTTGAGGCGCGCGTGGAACAAGACGCGGGCGACCCGGGCATGGTCCATGGTCGGACAGCGAGTTGCCCTTTACTCGCTGTCCGCATGCCCGCGCCTACGGTGGCCGGAGATCGTCTTCCGACGTCCGTTGCCGTGGGCGTCTCCCGCGGCGGCTGGGTCGTGAGGTGGACGCTGTCCTCTCCCTCACGCGTTCCGCCTCCTCCTTTGCTAGCATTACTGCTTCGCAGAAGGAGGCGACCGCTTCCCATTCCGTCTCGCCCCGCAGCATGGCCTCGAACAATGCCGGGAGGTCGCGCCTATCGCCTCTGTGTGGTGCTCTGGCCAAGTGGAGCAGACCTGCACCATAAGCTCCACCGTATCCTTCGGGCGATCCGGCTTGCGGTGGCAGGAAATCGACCCCTGCCATATTTTTAGATGAAACTGCATTAATTATGCCGAAAAAATAATATAAACTATTAATTTTTTTTTTTTAATTCCCACAGCCCACAAGAATGCGACCCTTACCATGGTAACCAAGAGACATTTAGCTATATATCGTTGACCCAATAGACCCACGACCCCGGCAGGCTTTGGCCTTCAAAGAGGGGGGCCCTGTCATATTGCTGACAGCTCTTTGAAACCCGGACATACTCGAAAATCGTCTCGCGACGGCCGTTGCTGTGGGCGTCTCCTGAGGCGGCTGGGTTGTGAGGTGGACGCTATCCGCTCCCTCACGCATCCCGCCTCCTCTTTCGCTAGCATGACTGCTTCGCAGAAGAAGGCGACCACTTCCCATTCCGTCTCACCCCGCAGCATGACCTCGAACAATGCCGGGAGGTCGCGCCTATCGCCTCTGTGTGGTGCTCTGGCCAAGCGGAGCAGACCTGCACCATATGCTCCACCGTATCCTTCGGGCGATCCGGCTTGCGGTGGCAGGAAATCGACCCCTGCCATATTTTTAGATGAAACTGCATTAATTATGCCGAAAAAATAATATAAACTATTATTATTTTTTTTTTAATTCCCACTGCCCACAAGAATGCGACCCTTACCATGGTA
Organism: Agrotis clavis; assembly: GCA_954870645.1. NCBI lineage: Eukaryota > Metazoa > Arthropoda > Insecta > Lepidoptera > Noctuidae > Agrotis > Agrotis clavis. Next base: position 27,397,820 of record OX940920.1, on the reverse strand, counting down.
ACCAAGAGACATTTAGCTATATATCCTCAAGGTTTGATTTATGTCCGCCGTGGGTTTTTTTCCCATACTTTTCGCCCGTTGACCTTTGTCTCTCGGGAGAAAACGTTTTTCACATACTAAATCACGTCCAATCTCTTAGATTCTAGTGTCAATCGTTTCAGCATATTATATTCTAGGTCTGTAGGTTTTGCTTTTTTTCTAAAACTTCTTTGTTTTTAAAATACAAAGGTTTTACTTCAATGAAGATTTTGTCATAAAAATAGTAACTTTTAGGCGCCTGTTACTTTCAAACTATTATAAATTTTGAAAAAAAGAAAACCTATAAACCTAGTTTTTTTACAGTGTCAGAAGCATTCTAAAAAATCATTGAGATAGGGTAACATTTAGGGGTAGGAAAACGTTTTCTCTTTTAGTATGGACGAGCGCTCGGTAGACGATAGTCTTAATAAATATACACAGCATTGTCGGTACGCTCAGAGACAACTCACCCACGGTACGGGGAACACGCTTGTCACTTGTTCAAGTTGTAATACTACGTGGTACTACGCAGAATTTGTTTTTTTTGTTGTTGATGATTGTACTTGAAGTGTGTTTACAAACCAGTGTTGTGTTTGCTACGAAATAGTAAGTTATGTCACCTGTTTTTTGTTTACATTTTTTTAAATATGTGTGTCAATATATTTACCTATCTAATCAAACTACTAATTCGGAACCAGTTCCATTGTTGATTTTATACGATTACCTACTATTAATTACAAAGGTCAGGGTGACTTGACCACACTGATCATGTTTACCTTTTGACTTGCGCATCTAGTTTGACCGGGTCTTTTTTCTTATGCTGTTAATATTTGCTACCTATCTAGATTTTTAAAACTAAGTTTAATTATCGCAGTAACAACTGCAGATTCTTTTTTCTACGTTTTGAAAGCGTTGCTCTGCACTTAGAATAACCCCTTTGAGGCTCTCAGTTTGCAATCTAATACAAATCGAATACAAACAAATTGTATTATCTATGACGTTTGTAAACGCACTCAACGCACTCTTGTTTGACTAGACAACACTGTAATGTGTATTTTAGCTGTTACGAGGTTTATTTTCTGTTATAAAAATTTCAAAGTTAGGTGTAATAAATAGGGTAACGAATTTCTTAGGTATTATTTAATAAAAAAGAGTTACGTATGTGGAATTACGAAATTATACAGAGAAGTAGACCGAAAATAAAACCGGTTATGGTTAACAGTTTATATGTAGTTTATACGTAGAATAAGGAAAGTGAGAGAGTTTTTTTTAATGACGAGCTATCTAGCACTTGACCCTTTCTTCTTTTTGAAACATTTTGATTTTGACATATTTTAGTCTCTTGTCTCTGTGATCTCAATAAATTTGGAGCGAGCATGTTATCTTTCATGCGGGAGTGATACCTATGTAATTTCGAATGACGTTATTTCGAAGCACGCTATTTCGAAAAAAAAATTGTGTGTTACGCCAGTTCGAAAACTCATTAAGTCGAAAACCGTTATTTCGACGCACGCTATTTTGAAAAAAAGATAAGAGTGGTAGGTCATTTCGAATCGAAAACCGCTATATCGCGCCCAGTTTTCGACGTACTACGCTCGCTATTATTTGTTATCTCCCTCTCCACCCCATTTCTATCCTTACCATTTAAAAGTTCGTCAATTATTTATTTGGTATTTTTTTACTCTATTGACCACCTACACAACAAAATCGTATCTGATCATAATAATTTTATGTATGATTTTTTATAATATTTCCTGTTTGTTGTTATGAATAATGACTGTTCTATAGGTAGATAATAATCTTCCAAGCAGATGCAGTGTTCCATGACAAATGGATATGTAAATACAGTGATATTACATTCAATAGTAGAGGCTATTAACTTACTTTAGGTACAGATTTATATAACATAATGTTATTTAATATCACAAACATAATTATGTAATCATGATACAAATGTATACCATATAGGTGCACTGGTGCATTTTATGATGATAACATTGGCATTTACTAAAAACACGTGATTCCACTGCTCAATTAATATCGGCAATTAAGAAGCGTGTCGTAGGTTCGAAACCGGTATTGAACAAATTTTTTGTATGACCTTCAAGTATTTTTTTCGGGTCTGGGTGTTTGTGTATGTGAGTTTCTATGTAAGTACCCAAGGAATTTATTTTGGATTGTGGGTGGCAAACCCACAATCCAAAATAAATTCCTTGGGTGGGGGTTTAAAAAAAGCTACACCTTAAACCAGTCGAGTGTAGTCATGGAGCCAAGCTGCGCAAAATATCGACAACGATTTTTTTATCCAATTAACAAAAGTGTGCTAACAAATTCGAGTTAAAAATGAGAAAATATTTTCAAACTAATAGTGCTTACGTCAAAGCTTAATAACTCAGTGTTACCAAGCGACATCGTACTTCCCAGTACCATGAAGTTTGGATAAGCAGTAGGTTGTGGCTTTGCAGGTGATGGTCTAGTAGAAAAACACTGCTGTAATGGGTGGTGGGTGCTGAAACTTCGTATTCATTAACATGGTCTTGTATGCTATGCCTGTAACTAAGGTGTTAGGCCTGAAATTCAGAGTTGAAAATAACTAAAGAAAGACACTAATTTTTTTTCACAAATAACAAGTGATTGCTTCAAAATAATGCTACGTAAGTAAAAATAAATAATGTGAATATTTAATAATTATTGTAACGCCTCATTTATTTATTTTTGCTAAACACTAATCACCATGCGGATAAACAAAGATTACATTTTTGATTGATTTTATTATAATTAGGTACCTACCTACTAATGTGTACTTATTGTTTATTTAGGTATCGGTATCTATGAAATGTAATTAAATAATAATTAAAGTGCGATTATATTTGGTCACGTATTATATTCGTGTTCAATTTAGCAACATAAAGTTTTACCTAATGAAACTCGTAACTATGGTGACAAAGTGTACGATTGTGTATTCTGTAAGCGAAGCGCAAGGGCACTACCTACCTTTTCTCGAATTTACATATTTTTGAATGATGGATAGATGATAACTAGCCTGCTATGTCGCTCGCGTTATGGTTGGAAAAACGAAAAACCAAAGGAGGGAATTAAAATATAGTTTCGTACTCTCGAGAATACTGACGCTTTTATAAATAACTCAATAAAGAAAGAAATATCAGAATCGCATCAGATGTTTTCTAGATTACCTCTTACATCCAAACACTTAGGGTGCCTTTCCACCAGAGATATGTACTCTGTGCTGCTGAATGTAAAAGCTGAGCTATGAAACTGAGTGACCGTTTTCACTGATGCTATGCTATGCAGCGGTGCGTGTAAGATGTGCTATGAAGGTGCTCAGCTCGAGCTTTGCGATTTATCGTTAGTAAGGAAGACGACCCATAGCACTCATACGTTGATGGGCTGGCATCTGTACTAGTACAGATGCCAACGAGCAACAGTATGGAATCAGTACCTTTAACACGAGTTTTCACTCTTTTATTTTACAGCGTCTTTCCAGTATTTACCAGCGTTTTTGTATGAAAAACTGGAACAGCGCCTCTGGTGTGCGAAGAAAGAACTAATTTTTTCCTTAAAAATTGTCAATTTGAAATTGTCCAAGTTCCAGTTTACGTCTCAAATACTGAAAATTCGTGCTAAGGGTACTGGTGTTTCCAGTATTTACAGCGTTTCTTGTATGAAAAAATGGAACAGCGCCTCTGGTGTGCGAAGAAGGAACTAATTTTTTCCATGAAAATTGTCAATTTGAAATTGTCAAAGTTCCAGTATAAATACTGAAAACTCGTGCTAAGGGTACAGTTATTTCGATACTGCGCGACCTTGAGTACTGTAAATAACTAGTTATGAATAAAAATGCTACTATTTTAAAGGTTTATTTAACTGTGAACTTAAAATCGATATTATAAAAAAAAAAACAAACCATGCCATTATTTAATGGCATGGTTTGTTTTTTTTTTTTTTTGTATAAGGAGCTATCCTGGATCAAATCCAAGTAAGGGCGTTTCATACTTAATTGCTCGCTAGTGTAAAAAAATGCCATTCATCTTTCCCTTGACTGTCGTTGGTTTGAAGAAGATAATGAATGGACTGTGATCAGAGAAGAGTGGTTAACCTTGGCACTGACAAACACAACGAGATTAATAGGTACAATACACGTGCATGTACTTCAAATTAAATTATCAAGATAATAATTGTAAATTGTAGTTCTATCTTTCCACTTAATGTGAGGTTAATAAGGAAAGGTATTTTTAACAGACTTCAAAAAGGAGGTTCCCAATTCGGTCGTTTTTTAACCGACTTCAATAAAAGGAGGAGGTTCTCAATTCGTCGGAATCTTTTTTTTTTTATGTATGTTCCCCGATTTCTCGAAGACGCCTGGACTGATTTGGAAATTTTTTCTTTTGTTTGAAAGGGTATACTTTCCAAATGGTCCCATGATCATCAGGTCAGGATCTGATGATGGGATCCCAGGGAAATCGAGGGCAACCTTCAAATTTTATAGGCACATAGTGCCATTTTGATATATTTTCTAAAGCTGTTCAAGTATTTGCATCTGATAATCATCATCTCAGGTGGATGAGCTGATGATGGAAGGTACAACTCCTTAACAGTAAGGAGTAGGCGTCGATTGATTTAGTTTGTGTTCGCATATCTCTGGAACTACAAGTCCGATTTAAGTAATTCTTTTTTTGTTGTACTAGGTATCACTTAAATCAGGGAATACTGCAAGTTTCATCAAAATCGGTTCAGTAGTTTTTGAGATAAGGTTTGAATGAAAGAGATGTTACCTAACGATGTTATTAGCGGTGCTACGGATTAAAAAATTCTAGTGCACATGTAAGAAAATTATGTATTTGACAAGAATTGTGGTTAAATATTTAAACTAAAAAGAGTGAATAAAAACTTTTTCAAAAAAAATGTAACCGCCTTCAAAAACAACCACAAAAAAGGGTAAAATAAGCTACAAAACTTTTCTTTCGGAAGTCGGTGGCAAAAAACACAATGAAATTCATAAAAAAAAGTCACCGACTTCCGAAAGAAAAGTTTTGTAGGTTATTTTACCCTTTTTTGTGGTTGTTTTTGAAGGCGGTTAAATTTTTTTTGATAAAGTTTTTATTTTGTGTATATACGGACGCCAGCATTACAATCTACCTGAAGCTGTCTTTCTTTGAAAGAATTTCAACTTGAAAGATGTTCGTGTTCGATAGGCTGATGTGAAGGAGTCTGTACACCGATAACTCCAAGATTTCTTGGTCCCGTGTGATTCTTTTTTGTTCAATGTAGTATGTAACCTAACCTTCGATGTCATAAAATAAAGGCTTTAGGTACGTTTGGTTATGTAGTATTTATTTTATGAGCATTTTTTGCTTATTGTACTAGGGTCATTATAAAACCGGTACTAAGGATAACAAAATTCTAGAGCACATGATTGTAAGAAAATTGTGGAATCATGCATTTAACAACATTTTTTTTTTGCATACTAAGATATGAAATTAAGGTAAGACAAGTAATGAAGAAGAAGAAGAAGTAGAAGCAACATTTACGTTCGATAGAGCAGCAACGATTAAATAAGATACTTAATTCAATGATGATGTGGATGTAACTGTGCAGGCAAACAATAATTCGTCACAAGAACTCACTGCTGTTGATAACGCAGTTTCAAACGTCCGTAGAATGAAACTCAAAAGTCTTGCTAAAAGAAATAGTAGAAGCTCGCAAAAGTAAACATCGTATCCACACAAATATGATAAGGAAAGATCTTAACGTTTGTTTCTTATTGTTTCAGATCATGATATTAATCCTCATCTGGGTGGCGGTGCTTGTCGCCGTGCTGGTCTTATATCTCCGGCAAGTCTACTCGACGTTCAGTCGTAATGGTGTCAAACACTTCAGGCCCGTCCCACTTCTGGGCAATATGACCAGGATTCTACTACGTATGGATCATTTCATTGACGATATCTTGAGACTCTACAACAGCTTTCCAGATGAAAAGTAAGGCAGTGAATATTTTGACGATTTCATTAAATATATTACTTTTTATACTTCACCGTGTAGATTGTTGTAACCTGTCAGTATTTAAAAAACTATCTTATTCATCAGGTTTGTGGGAAGATTTGAATTCACAAATGAAATGGTAGTGATTCGTGACCTCGAGTTAGTGAAAAAGATCACTGTCAAAGACTTCGAGCACTTCCTCGATCACCGCGCTATCTTCGGCACCGCTGATGATTCCTTCTTCACTAGAAATTTGTTCGCTTTAAAAGGTAGAAACTGAATTGATTTGTATATTATGGCTATATGTGTTTTATTTGATTCTTGGCCACACGTTGTTTGTTTTATTTGATTTGCTTGACCACACGTTGAATCTTTTATGAATGATAAATAAATTACACTAATTCTGTCTACTTTTTCAGACTATTATCAAAAATGGTCAGACATTATCTTCTAGAATTAAAGTTTTTTATGTTTCAAAAACCGTACCAAATTTTAAAATAACTATCGTTTATTTCATGCATTCTGGACTCATAGCATAATTAATTACTATAATCTCTCGAAGGTCAAGAATGGAAAGACATGCGCTCCACATTAAGTCCAGCGTTCACCAGCTCCAAGATGCGTCTGATGGTGCCATTCATGGTGGAGGTCGGCGATCAGATGATGAGTTCACTCCAGAAAAAGATCAAGGAATCCAAATGTAAGTTTTTGGACATTCGTCTTCAATTTTTGCGTTTGAGTTCTACAATTTTTTCTTTGTCTAATGTTTCACTGACTCGTTTTTTTTTGACAGCCGGATACATAGATATAGAATGCAAAGACTTGACTACTCGCTACGCCAATGACGTGATCGCCTCCTGCGCCTTTGGTCTGAAGGTGGACTCACATAACGACGTGGACAATGAGTTCTATGCCATGGGAAAAGTGTCATCGACTTTCAACTTCCGTCAGATGTTAATGTTCTTTTTGATGGCTAATGCACCGAAAGTTGCTAAAGTAAGTTTTAAGTTCGACCTTGTTTCCGCTATTGCGTTTAATACAATCGTTTCTGATGCCATAATTCTAATGAAGTCCTTTATGAAGTCCTACGTAGATTGTTGATAAATTTATAAAAGATACGATGTACAATTGTACAGTCACGAGCAATAGTATACACTACACACTAAGCAGTATTCAAAAGCGATGTTCTGCCACCATATTGATTTAACGTTTACTTTTTCATTAGACTTCTATTTTGGAAGCCATACTATTACGAAATAGGTCGTATTTCAAAGTGGAAACCAGTATTTTACGAGTAAATTACGTTTGAATTTTGTAAAGTGTATACATGTTATTGCTCGTGAATGTACGTGATATGTTTGAGTTATTTAGTATAACATATTAAATTGTCTAATGAATCGATATGTTAACATTGATTTACGTCGATAATGTACCTACATATAGAATCACAACTACATCACGTGGACCCAAGGTCGACGCCGCTGTTGTAACGGATGGCTGGGACCAAAGTGACTATTAGTTGCAACTTCCATACGTAATTCACCCCGTGTAGTCCGCTTACAATTAGAGACGATAATTTGGTTGAAGGGAACTTTGTCTTTGAATTTATAGAAGATAACAATACCAATAAAAAAATTAAAGTGTCAAAGAAATCAAAATATTTACTTTTGCTGTTACAGCTTATGAAGGTAGACTTCTTGTCGAAGATGTCGAAGAATTTCTTCAGAAAAATAGTTCTCGAGACAATGGCTAATCGTGAAATGAAGAACATTATCAGACCTGACATGATTCACTTGCTAATGGAAGCTAAGAAAGGTGTGTATGTTTAAAGTCGATGAAATCATTACAAAAATCTGTTGTTTGAAGAGAATGAAACTACAACGCAATAAATGTATTTACAGGTAAACTGACTCACGAAGATATCAAGTCAGATGACGCAACAGCTGGATTTGCAACAGTTGAAGAATCTTCTGTGGGTCAGAAACAAATTAACAGAAGTGAGTACTGAGTGTCTTAGAATAGATAGAGAGTCACAGAGCGAAAGATTTAAGTTTGCAAAAACAAATTTGGATGAATTATAATTCCGAATGAAAACGAGCATAACAACAACTACAAAGAAGTCAAAAAATGAAGCAGATTAAAATCTCATTAAGTCTTAAGTCCCATCTCTTAGAAAAAACTGGTTTTTTTGTTTCAAAGACCCGGATGTATGTTATAAAAAATACTGTAAGTAAAAACACAAATTACAACGTACTAACTGGCGTTGTAGTATAAAGTTACAGAAAACGGGTAACTAAATATTGTAATAGCTGGCTTGACAAGTAATCACCTTAGGAAGTCTAATGAATGATAAATAAAACTAAAGGATAAATTTTTAACGAGTTTGAACGAGGTCATACTTTGTCTTAATTAATATCTATATCTGAGCAGCAAGTGGATGATGGCGTAAACACAGACACAAAACACTTCAGTTTTGTTTTTGGGTAACACTGCATCAGCCATTTACCATTAGGTGTACAACGTTATTTGCTACCTAAGTACAGTCTGGCATTCCTTACTGAAAAATATATTGTAAGTACATAGGTCAAGATATCGGAGAAGCTCAAGATGAGACTCGTACTGTATCTGTACCATTGAAGCATGGCACACATGAAAGAAAGCCCATACTCATCAGTGGTCGGTACAAAGTTGCGAATAGTGATGAAGATTTTACGACAATTAAAAAATTTTATCAGAGTATTTTGGTTCCAGCATGGTCTGACGACGACCTCATCGCTCAAGCTGTTCTATTCTTCATAGCTGGCTTTGAAACTGTCTCCTCTGGCATGTCATTCTTACTCTACGAGCTGGCGATTAACCCTGAGGTCCAGGAGCGATTGGCTCAGGAGATCAAGGAGACTGACGCTAAGAACGGCGGCAAGTTTGACTTCAGTTCCATCCAGAATATGCCGTACATGGACAAGGTTGTTTGTGGTAAGGTTTTGAACACTTTCTTTTTTTTTATTTAAAATATCTTGCATTGTAGTGCAAAGCGTCGGTACATTTGTTTTATATCCATTTTTTAATGTTTCAGAGCTCTTAAGACTTTGGCCACCTGGTATCGCATTAGACAGAATTTGCACCAAAGATTACAATCTGGGTAAACCTAACGAAAAGGCTGAAAAAGATTTCATTGTAAGTGACGAAAAATTTCTTTCGATAACATAAATAACCAGACACTAGTAACAGGAACATAGTATTAATAAAACTTTGTTTTTACAGGTACGCAAAGGAATGGGTGTCCAAATACCAGCGTTTGCTTTCCACCGTGACCCCCAATTCTTCCCCAACCCTGAAAAGTTTGACCCTGACCGATTCTCAGAAGAAAACAAGCACAATTTCCCGACGTTCGCTTACATGCCCTTCGGTGTTGGACCCAGAAACTGCATTGGTGAGTCCATTCTCTAACGTAATAATTATAAATTAAATGATGGTGACCACGGAACTTACAATGATGAAAAATTATAAAAGCAGGGAATAAATTCGATTACTAATGGAGAAGAAATGTAAAAAGAAGGATATTACTCAACGCATTCATAAATGATGATGATGATTCGATAAAAAGACTCCGTGGTTGTTAAATCATTACTCGCTAACTCTTTAAATCTTTTAGCAAAGATAAACTAAAGTTTAATTTTGTAATTTCGCAGGGTCAAGATTTGCTCTCTGCGAGATGAAGGTCATGGCGTACCAGATCCTGCAGTATTTGGAAGTCACTCCTTGTGAGAAGACTTGCATTCCTGCCAAGCTTGATAAAGATACATTCAACATCAGACTAAAGGGTGGACATTGGCTCAGATTCAAAGCTAGGAACTAAAAGATGAATATAAGTCAATTGTAATGCTGTAATTTCTCTTTCTAATTGAGAAAGACAAATTAGAGCATATATATTTTTTAGTTTCGTGATAATGTGGTGTGGTGTGATGGCATTTATAATATAATTGGATTGTTTGTGTCGAAAAGGGCAAAATAGAAAATAAATAAAAATCCTACTATATATATAATATTATAAAGGCGAAAGTTTGTAAGTATGGATGTATGGATGTATGGATGTATGGATGTATGGATGTATGGATGTTTGTTACTCTTTCACGCAAAAACCACTGAACGGATTTGGCTAAAATTTGGTATACAGATAGTTTATAACCTGGATTAACACATAGGATAGTTTTTATCCCGATTTTATGTTCCCGTGGGATAATTTTCGAGTTGCAGCGGATGAAACCGCTGGCAACAGCTAGTAATATATAATTATAGTTGTCTAGTTAATTTGTGTAAACGACATTATAAAAAATTTAACGATATTGAGCTTTGCAATATATTATGCAAATTATAAAATAATACTTCATCCATCACTGCTTTTATCTATCAATTGGAATCATAATAATTATCCTTATCATTATAAGCTGGCTGTATCATAAATAAAGGGATTATGATTGTTTTTAAAGCAAATCTATTAGGAAGAAAGCTAGCTAGTACATTGTTTTACTGATGAGAAGTTAGATCTCATGCATTGTGTGATGAGAGATACTCGTAATATTATTTATTTTAGCCAGAACGGTAGTGTTGTTTCTATATTTTGGGACCTCTGGTCACATCTTGGGTACACTTATCACACCTATTACAACACCTATCGAGCGACGTCACGTAGTTCTACGTGACGTCGATAGGTGCTGCTGTAGCACCACCATCTTTTGCCGCGGCGCTAGTGTCTATGTCTGTACATAAAATTGCATTAAAAAAAAATAAGTTTCAATTTTCCGCATGAGTGGTGGCGCGGACTCTATGTTTCACTAATCGTAGTTAAACAAAACTAAGTGTGGTGAAAAAAAATGAATGAATTTATGGGTCGTAATATTAGTTAACCACAATAAAGTAGCTTAGCTTCGCTCACAGTGAAATTTGCACTTTAGTGATAAGTTTAATCTAATCTTCGAGATTATTTAGATAGCATAATTTGTGATACTAAATGATGTAATTTAAACATATAATTTCATAAAACGTGATAATCATATAAATATATGATTGTGTAGGTAAATAATTGTAAATATTTTTTTAGATTAAGGTTTTGTGTGATAATACATTTCATACTTTTTTTGTGTCTCTGACATTGATTTGTGTTTACAATAAATTGATTTTTATTTCTTCTTTTTTTAATTTACCAACTTGTTCCTGGTCTACCACTGAATTACTTAACTAATTATTACTTATTTATCTTTTATTATTCAGCCTTTCCTCACTTGTATTAGAATTGGCTTCCAGTCCAAATAACCCAGTTACTGGGAAATAGAATTACTGGTTAGCAGACTTTCAGGTTTCTGATTAAGCATAACGACTGTTAAAATCTGACTAACAGAAGGGACCTCTGGTGAGGTATTTCTGCGACTATGGATGAGTATACATCATCATCCAACGTTGGCAAGTCGGTGAGCGCATTGGCTAAACGATTGACAGCTGCGTTGCGTTTCGCGAGTATGATTCCCGCACGGAACAAACATTTGTATGATCTACAAGTAGTTGTCCCGCGTTGTGTCTTATGTTCACTAGTTGAAATACTTGAAATATTTGAAAACTCACCCACGATATAGAAGTTTCTTGTGTGGGACAAAGTTTAAAAAAGAAATAAGCACTTGACCTCCAGGTCGCGTTTAAAATAAATAAATACTGCAGATAGCGACTAATTTTTTGGTTGTTAGATAAGTCTGTAGCATCACCAATCTGATATGAATGACGCGTTTCGATAACGATTTAACGATAAAGAATCCAAAGGATATTGACCTCCCCATAGTCGGTGTTGACCATTAAGCATTGCACTCCATTTATTCTTCTTCTTCTTCTTAGCGTGTTGATGGCATTTCATTTTGAATTTTTTGCCCTAAAATTCAGCTACGCGACCTTATGATAGCATCAGTGCTGATGTGCAGTAGAGCGGGGTACCGCTCACTGATGCAGTCATAAAGTCGCAAGTGTGCAGGTGACAGGTCATGCAGTGCAGGAGTAAAGGTGGACCATTGTCTGTGGCGACACGCCACTTATACACTTGAGTTCCGGGCCGTTCGTGAATCCCCATCTGTGGAGATTATCTTTCCTACGGCCGACCTGGGTTCGCAGTTTATTAAGAGATTTCCAAGTTGACCACGGCAACGCCTAACTAGGTTCTCAGAAGGCTCAATGAAGCCGTCAGTTGGTCTGAGCTGTTCCTGCCAAACCTCACATCTTGTTGTTGACGCGTTTCTACCAGCTGGACTAGCTGCTCTGACACGAAAACTTACCCGTACATTAGGTAATGGGAGTCAGATTGAAGCTTCTTCCTCTCAATGGCAATAAGCGTTCTTACTTTTTACTTTTGGAGGCGCAATCCCAGTTAGTGGGTTCAGCATTCGTACCGGGGTCGGTTTAAGGAAACCACTAACAATCCGGTTCGTCTCATTAGGAGCTATATCTACATGGTTGAAGTGGGCAGAACGGTCCCATACTGGACATGCATATTCACCAGCTGAAAGACCGAGCGCCTTTGCAGTTGTTTGCAGGAGTTGAGGAGACCCTCCACATCCAAAAAATGACAAGTCCCAGTTGGGACTTCATGCGTCATGTTCGTGAACGGGCGCTGTCAGTTGACAGCGCCCGTTCACGAACATGACGCATGATATCAGCACCATTCAGCTCAACCATTTTGAAGGGAACTAAATGGTTTGAAATACGCTCCACCAACAGCGAGACATTTGACTACCACAAGGTCGGCCTCGAAACGCCTTTTAACGTTTTTCGATATTCCTCTTAGTTTCGGATATAGCCATCCTCTTCCAGTTCAAAAAATCACCCTGTTTATGTTGAAGAGTAGTAAAACAAACACAAAAAAGTGGACTACCACAAGGTAGTCCTTGTGATAGTCCAGTCATTAAATAAACAGAATAAGGCCCTTCGTGCACACCGCTTAGTATTGCGACAATATAATAAATTACTAAACCCATTTTTTTGCATTTTAGTAAAATATTAGTAAGATCTAATGAAAAAAATACGCCTGGCACTCTGGGACTGCCGCGGTAAAGCTATTGCATGGTCATTTAAAAAAAAAAAAAAAAAACAAGAAAAAGTAATCGCGTATATTTAGCGAGAATATCATTTATTTAAAATATTTGCCGTGCACTACTGTTATAAAAAGAAAATCATAGGTAATGACGACATATTATTAAGTGGGTCTTTATACATATTATACCGGATTCCCAGGTCTCACTTCGAAACTGGGTCAAAATTTTAAACAGGGTTAGGGTCAGTGGTGGCCCAGTGGTATCGGTCTCGACTTACGAATTGTGGTCGTGGTCGTTCGAACCCCGCCAGGCGCATTACTTTGTGTAAATTATTTCATCACCACTGCTCTCAAAACGGTGAAGGACAACATCGTGTGGAAACCGGCATGTCATGGAACCAAAAATTCGAAGACATGTGACATCTACCAACCCGCACTGGGCCCGCGTGGTGTTTATGGCCCACTCCCTCTCACAGAGAGGAGGCCTATGTCCCAGCAGTGGGAACATTACAGGCTGATGATGATGGGGACAGCACGTTTCCATTGCGCCACTCTGCTTTGTCGTAGGAGAATTTTATAACTAGGTTTCATTGTGAAAACCTCCTTTTGTAGCTGGCTGTTTAGAATCAGTAAGAAAAAGTAAATTGTCTTTATGAAGGATGTTTTTATGAATGCCGAAGTCTCCCGAACTGAAAGACGTTAGACGATGCTGGGTGTTGTTAGGTATTATTGTTGTCAGGTTTTTTCGTTACGGAATTTCTTGATTCGGTCGTCGCGCTCAGAGCCTGCGATAAAAGCTATGCAATAGCTTAAAAAAAAAATTAAAGAAATTAAAATAAGTTTACAACGTTGCTTGGTTTCCTAACTTAGAATTTTAATCTTATTTCCACCGACTATCACGCACTACTTGCGTGGGGTATCTTTGCAATAGATACGAGGTTTTTCAAAACATTGAAATTGCTTAATCATCATGATGCGAGTTAAAAGTTTGTCTTGTTTATATAAGGGTACCTACTTATAATAATAAAATTGATTAAAGCTTGTTTTCCGTGTACCTATATTTGTCTGGTTGCGTTTTTTTAACTACTAACTAAGCTACTTAGCTTGTTTTGAAGTTTTTTCGTCCTCATCGTCGTAGAACAAAATAATACGTATTTTTGAATTATAAAAATTCCGTGGAGCAACTTGGAAATCAATGTATGAGATTCCAATCTTTTTAGATCAATGAAATGGAGCACTTTGGGAATATTAATTATTTTAAACGCATTAACGCATGCGACGCGCATCGTAAAGATTTTTCTTTAAAATTTTTTTTTCCTCAAAAAATCATCTTTACTTTGGGAATAGCCTTTAATTTTTATTTACGTCTATCTGAAGCGAAAAACTTTTTATATCCTTTTTAACCGACTTCAAAAAAAAAAGTAGGTTCTCAGTTCGACCTGTATGTATGTATGTATGTATGTATGTATGTATGTATGTATGTATGTATGTATGTATGTATGTATGTATGTTTGTCCGCGATTATCTTGCGTTTGGCTGTTTATGTTTGTGTTTATATCCTTTTTACGAAAATTGAGCGAACTGAGGTCGCTAATATTTAAGTAAACCAAAGACATTAAATTAAACATAATTCCACTACATTAAATTCAACAAAATAAGATTCTTAGATTCCGTTTTAAGGTTCCGTCCGAATAATAACTTGATTTTGAATTTATTTCAACAGAGTTGAGAGTCATGACTAAAGCTCTTCTTAGATTCTTTAATCCTGGGTTTTATTGAAAGAGATTTAAAATAACCTATAGATAGAGAGGCATTGGGAATATTTTCATACAACATTGTTGATGCTATGCGTCTGTAGCACCATCTAGCTTTGCATAGCAATGTGACTACTAGACTGAGCGACTTTTTACCTACTGATAAAAAGTTTTGGATCACAACTTTCTTCATGATGTCCCGTCTATTGCTCCTATAATTATAGTTTTACTGTCTCTTTGTTTTTAATTTTTGTGTTTTGTTCTTTCGTTTGATTGTAAAAAATATGGACTATGTATGAATTAAAAAAAACTTGAGAAGTGTCAAGGGACACCCGGATGGAACGAAGTTACTGAAAACACTCAACAAAAATAATCGTCGTGACACCACACTGTTCAATGCGACCGAATTAAAATGGTTGTCTTGTTTTTTTTTACCGATTTATCCTACTGGTGGGAATCAGCAGGACAAATCGGTAAAACAAGTGAAGGTCAGAAAACATTTGCTTAACGATAGCAAGTAGGTAAAAAAAAAACAGGTTCAAACGATTTTTGACTTTATTGACATTTTAAATTTGGTTTGTTTTTTCTCACATTCTCGTTCGCTAACATTGCTCCTTCATTAAAATCCGGTGTTTGTATAAATGTCAATAAGGTCGTAAATCGCTTGCACCTGGTTTTGTAACTTGCTATCGTTAAGACTTTCGTCTACCGAGCGCTCGTCCATACTAAAAGAGAAAACGTTTTCCTGCCCCTAAATGTTATCCTATCTCAATGATTTTTTAGAATGCTTCTGACACTGGAAAAAATTAGGTTTATAGGTTTTTTTTTGTTTAAAATTTATAATAGTTTGAAAGTAACAGGCGCCTAAAAGTTACTATTTTTATGACAAAATCTTCATTTACCTTTGTATTTTAAAAACAAAGAAGTTTTAGAAAAAAAGCAAAACCTACAAACCTAGAATATAATATGCTGAAACGATTGACACTAAAATCTAAGAGATTGGACGTGATTTAGTATGTGAAAAACGTTTTCTCCCGAGAGACAAATTTCATATAAAAAATACTCACAGTCAGTCGCGAGCTGCAACGCTCTCTATCGCACGAGTTTTTCTAAATACCTACCTATTTTTTGAAAAGGCAGCCGCTATACAATCCTCTTAAGCAAATGTTTTCCGACCTTCAATCGATTTTGACCTTATTGACATTTATGCAAACACCGCTCCACTCCACTCCACTCCACTCCACTCCACTCCACTCCACTCCACTCCACTCCACTCCACTCCACTCCACTTCACTTCACTCCACTCCACTCCACTCTACGCCAGTCTATTCCATTCCATGGTAATAAACACATTACCCTCCTTTGCGTCGCGCAGTCGGATAAAAGTGTCGTGCCAACTTTTCGGAAGATTTTTTTCCGTCTAGCCTCCTTCATAACGCGCGATAAGGAACTTCGTTCCAATAATAATAAAAACTCAGTACATTCGTGTATATATCGCAACGGCTTCAGTTGGGGATCAACCAGGGCCTCAAGTTTGCTATCAGGAAGTGTCAGAATGGTCCATAATTGATTTCATTATTTTTGATTTTGACAAGATTGGTTATCTACTAATATGTTGCGTCATTATGACTTTCCAAAGGTCAACGTGGGGTTATCTTTTAATTAATATTGTCGAACCGGATGAAGACTGTAGGTACAACGATCCTTGAATTGTATCGAGTTAATCTGTCTGCTTCGAAAAAATGTGATAACAGTATAACGACGCAGGTACTATTTACTTGTGATAATAATCCACAACAATAAAAAATCAAATCATGATGATGAGCCATTTTTATGTTTTCTATAACATTGTGTTTTGGAAAACATCAATATTATGACGACCTACATAATTATTATACAACAATGTCAGGTCAGGTGAGAGCAGTGGTGGCCCAGTGGTATCGGCCCCGACTTACGAGTTGTAGGTCGTGGGTTCGAATCCAGGCAGACGCATTACTTTGTGTAATTTATTTCATCACCACTGCTCTCAAAACGGTGAAGGAAAACATCGTGAGGAAACCGGCATGTCCTACAACCAAAAATTCGAAGACATGTGACATCCACCAATCCGCACTGGGCCCGCGTGGTGGATTATGGCCCACCCCCCCTCTCACAGAGAGGAGGCCTGTGTCCCAGCAGTGGGAACATTAATAGGCTGATGATGATGATGATGAATGTCAGGTCAGATTTGATAACTTTTTTTTTAGCGTGGAAAAATCATCAAATGAGTCCCTCCTCCCCCACCCAGGGTAGGGCGGGAGGGACTGTCAGACTCGTACTGACTAAAATCCACGGTGTCCTTCAATAGCCCTTTATGTTCCGGGGTCACGAAAATGAGTCCCGCGACCAGATTTGATAACTAAATAAATAATAATGTCAGTGCAGAGATATATAAATTGTTGTTACGGTGAATATTAGATTTCTTAGCCTTTCTCTCTATCATCATCACCTTATAATTTTCCCACAGCTAGGACATAGACCTCCCTGCGAGAAGGAGTTTGCCATTATCCACTCACGGGCTCAGTGCGGATTGGTAGTTGTCACTCTTCGAATTGTTGGTTCTTGGATATACCAGCTTCCTCACAATGTTTTCCGTTACCGTTATGAGAGCAGTGGTAATAAAATAAATTACAAAAGTAATGCGCTTTGCTGGGTTCGACGTACAACTCGTAAGTCGGGACAGATCTCACTGGGCCACTACTATTCTTCGACTCGTCTGCTTATTGTTATTTCACTCTGAGAGATGATAAAATATTAGGTCTCATCAGTCAGACAATAACCAGATGAGTCGTCGTCTTGCCTTCAGAAGATCGCTGGGAAAACGTGGCTGAAACGCGCTTTGGCCAGGTAAATGGTAACCAAGGGTAAAAGGCAGTTGACCGATGGGTGGAACAAGAGCAGTGGTGGCCCAGTGTATCGGCTCCAACTTACGGATTGTAAGTCGTGGGTTCGAAGCCAGCCTGGAACTTTGTGTAATTTATTTCATCACCACCGCTCTCAAAACGGTTTATTAAATCATCATTTGGAAACCGGCATGTCCTAGAACCAAAAATTTGAAGACATGATGTGACATCTACCAATCTACACTGGGCCCGCGTAGTGGATTATAGCCCACCCTCTAAGAGATGGAGTGGGCTGATTATTAAACCGTTTCGAGAGCGGTGGTAATTAAATAAATTACAGAAAGTTCCTGGCTGAAGGCCTGTGATCTGTGTTTCAGCAATTGGAACATTTTAAGCTGATGATAATGATGATGATGATGATGAATGGAACAAGGCTGATAACAATAATACTGGTGATCCACGCACAATTTCACTGAAACTTCATAAAGCTTTTTTTTAAATGTCACAATTTATTATCAAATTGCATCTTACAATACGTAGGTAGGTACTTACCAAAACTGGATCCGGTTTCTAATTGTGCATTATCATTAATCCGCCATCAATGATAACAGATACGAGTACTATAGGATATATCTATTTTTGGACATAAGTTATGTACGTATTATGATAACGTGACATAATATATATACACAGACTGTGTCGGTACGCTCAGACACAACTCACCCACGGTCCGGGGAACACGATTGTCACTAGTTCAAGTTGACGTATTTTGTTGACGATTGTCTTGAAGACAGTTTAAAAACCAGTGTTGTGCTTGCTACGAAATAGTAAGTTATATCTCACCTGTTTTTTTATATATTTTTTAAAATACGTGTATGTATATCGCAGGGAAATGGCGCTATCGGGTATTTCGCGAACTCCCTAGGGATATCACGACATCCCGGAGGATGTCGAATATTCTTGCTTATTACTAAAAGTATCTAGTAATATGACAAAACACTAATATAAAATCAGAGATTATTTCATTTTACTAAACTAAATGTAGTGAAATAAAGAATACTGTTGATGAATAAAGTAAGGAAGATAAGGTCGACGGAGCCCCGTTTTGCGGGGCTTCTTTTTCTGTCTACAGGGTTTAAAGGAATCTATCCATACCGACCCTCGGGGTGCCTGTGAAGTCCGTCTTCTTCTCCTTCAAAAGCACAAAGTTGTTCAGCTGGTATTTACGTACGAAACGGGGCACTGAGAAAACAAAATTAAAAAGTCTGGGTGCCCATCGAAAAAACTCAAAATGAATGAAATATAATCATAATGGTTATAAAATTGATAGATTAATAAAAAAAATCTAAAAACCCACGTTTTTAAATTTCCTAAAAATAAGAAAATAACCCTACGGGGCTGAGAGAGGGGGCCTCTCAAAACGTGGGGGCGTATATTATTTAAGGGATTATTTATGGGATATATTTACATGACGTGTATAGATCGGGGTGTAGCTTGCAAAGCTACGCCCCCACGTTTTAACTGGCCCCTCTCTCAACTCCGTAGGTTTATTTTCTTATTTTTAAGACAATTTAAAAACGTGGGTTTTTAGATTTTTTAAATCTATTAATTATTTCATTATTTTTATCTTTTTTTTTTCATATTCATGACAGCAAACCCTTTCGTTTAATACCCATATCATGGGGGTGCATTTCAAATAGCCAATCCGCCATCTTGGATGTCCGCCATGTTGGATTTAAGACACGTGACCTTTTTTTTCATATTCCTGACAGCAAAACCTTTCATTTGATACCCATATCATGGGGGTGCATTTCAAATAGCCTGTCCGCCATCTTGGACGTCCACCATATTGGATTTAAGTCACGTGACTATTTTTTTTCGTATTTCGGACAGCAAACCCTTTCATTTGATACCCATATCATGGGGGTGGATTTCAAACAGCCCGTCTGCCATCTTGGGGAGGCCGCCATATTGGATTTGTTATGACGTTTCGTAGCTCGTCATGTATTGTCATCAGAACTCAGAGCCTGTGCAAAATTTCAGCCTGCTAGCTTATCGGGAAGTGCCTCAAAATTGAGTTGCAAAAGTCCAACCAGAACGACAAACAAACAAATAAATAAACAAACAAGAAAAGCTTCAACTTTAAGCCATGATTTTTGAGTGTCCTACTCAAAAATAATGAAGCTTTTAAAGCCCATTAAGGAAAAAGAAATTGAAATCCCATTAGTAGTTTCCTACATTACCTCTTACGTCCAAACACACACTGCTGACCACAAAAAGTTCAACATCTGTTAATAACTTGTCCTAAAAAAGTGTAACTGTCGCTTTGCAGTTACACTTTTTAACTATTGTGTCAACGTGAAATGCGGTTTTACAATTGATAGTTTTTTTAGACAAGTGTTTATTCGATGTTTAAACAATCCAGCCACCGCCAAAGACGCCCAGGGCGTCGGTCATTGCGGGGCGCCGGGGCATATCTCGGCTGCTGTATGCACTGGCTTACGGACGGCGAGTAGTAAGTAGGAGTAATGGGTAGCTCACCGTCCTACCAAGAACAAGGCTCGAGTTTCATTGTATGGGAAGGAACATAATAGGCAGCAGAAGTAGGTCAAAACTTGAGACATTGCATGACTACTACCAATTTATATGACTCTAGGCTATCTGAAGAAACATTCATTTATTTTTGACCAACTTCTATAGGGGTGGATCTCCAAAACGGGCGTATTCGTGTGATCGCTCTGGTGCTTTTCAGATATTGATATTTAACGGTAATTATGTATCTCATTAAAAAGTATGATATTCAAATAGTATATTTTTACTTTTGGCCTTCAATTTACACTAACAGTTATGGAAATATTTAAGTTCAAAAAATTTCGCGACCAGAGCAATCATAATTGGTGCCAGAGCGATCATAAATGGTCAAACCAATTTAAAAAAAAAAGAATATTGTTAAAAAATTATTAGTTTTGGCGTTTTTAGTCATATTCAGTTGGTATACGTGTAACAAGATAACATGTAAGTGATACCTTTTCTTCCGGAAGTCGGTGGCTTTGTTTTTTATTTCACTGACTATGGCCATCCGACTTCCGAAAGAAAAGTTATTTTATACTTTTTTGTGTTTGGTTTTCAAGTCGGTTCCTTTTTTTTTCAAACAGCTTTTTTTTTCCCTTTTAGTTTAGATTTTCAATTAAATCGGTGTCTTTGAAAATCTACAATACAAGTCAGCAAAAAAATGGATGTATGTGGGTAATGTCGCAAGATATCCATTAGTTTTATATATTAAAACCGTTCATCATCATCATCTCAGCCATAGGACGTCCACTGCTGAACATAGGCCTCCCCTTTTGATCTCCACATATACCGGTTGGAAGCGACCTGCATCCAGCGTCTTCCGGCGACCTTTATAAGGTCGTCTGTCCACCTTGCTGGTGGACGTCCTACGCTGCGCTTGCTAGTCCGTGGTCTCCACTCTAATACTTTTCGACCCCATCGGCCATCTGCTCTGCGAGCAATATGGCCTGCCCATTGCCACTTCAGCTTGCTAATCCGGTGGGCTATATCGGTGACTTTAGTTCGTCTACGGATCTCCTCATATCGGATTCGATCACGTAGAGAAACACCTAGCATAGCCCTCTCCATAGCTCGTTAAGCGACTTTGAGATTTGAGATGAGGCCGATAGTGAAAGACCACGTTTCGGTGCCGTCACTCATCACTGGTAACACACATTGGTTGAAGACTTTCGTCTTGAGGCACTGAGGTATGTCGGACGAAAAGACATTGCGTAGTTTCCCGAACGCTATCCAACCGAGTTGGATTCGGCGGTTGACCTCTTTCTCGAAGTTGGACCTACCTAACTGGACTACTTGTCCTAAGTAAGTAGATATATGAGTCAACAACTCGACTCAACGAGTACCGAGTTTCCAACAGAGTCTGGGGTGGGCACAACATTGGCATTTGACATAATTTTCGTCTTGTCCGTGTTCATTTTCAAGCCCACCCGTTGTGAAACTCGGTCGAGGCCATCGAGCATCATGCTGAGTTCCTCCATCGACTTTGCCATGACTACGATGTCGTCGGCAAACCGAAGGTGAGTGATGTATTCGCCGTTGATGTTGATGCCAAGTCCTTGCCATTCCAGGAGCTTGAAGGCGTCTTCCATTGCGGCAGTAAACAGTTTCGAGGAGATAACGTCCCCCTGTCTTACGCCTCTTCTCCATTGAATCGCCATCGTGCTCTGCTCCTGTACTCGGACCGACATGGTGGCGTTATTATACAAGCACTTCAACACCTCGATGTACCGATAGTCAATACGGCATCGCTGGAGTGACTCAAGTACCGCCCATGTTTCCACCGAATCGAAGGCTTTCTCATAGTCCACAAACGCTAAGCATAATGGCAAGTTATACTCTTCGGTCTTCTGTATAACTTGCCGCAGCGTATGGATGTGGTCAATGGTACTATAGCCTCTTCGGAAACCGGCTTGTTCGGGAGGCTGGAAGTCATCAAGTCTGTGTTCGAGACGGTTCGTGTAATTATAATTATATTAAAACCGTTCCCAGAATAAAACTAACATTTTTCTGAAAACCGCATCAAAATCGGTTCAGCCAAACGCGAGATAATCGCGGACAAACATTCATACACACATACAGGCCGAACTGCGAATCTCCTTTTTTTTAAGATGGTTAAATAGTTTTATAACGTACAATTATTGCAAAATATCATTGCTCTGGTCTTTTTGGACAGAGCAATCACAGCCATATCGATCAGAAAAAGTCACAAAATCATGAATATAGCCGAATTTAAAAGCAGTAGAAATTTATAATTACGTGTCATAAAAACCATCATAAAGATCACCCAATTCACATAAAAAACAAATTTACAAGCTTAATATTTAATTTGAATAACGTGCCATATCAATCATAAAATTCGAGAACCAAATCCAGAGTAATCATAAACTTGCCTTCGTGAACTTACCTTCGCGGATACGTGACACAAAGGTATCTTCCTCAACGGCTAGACCACTGCTGGTGCTACCCAGCGAGAGTGGAATAGAGTGTCTATAACGCGTAACTAGGCATGAGCGCGATGTTTTACCTCAGCGCAGAGCGATGAGATAAAATGCCCGGACACGAATTTAAATTCAAATTGTGGCAAAAGTATTCATAATAAAACTATAAGTATTTTATAACAATGAAGATTAACTATTTCTTATGTAATCTAAATAAGTTGTTTCATATCGCGGGGCTCAAACCATAGGGGCGTATCCTCAAAACCCCTACTTTTCAGGAGAGATAAAAAACTTAATAACTTTTCCTGTGATTGAGCCAGCTCGTTGTTTTTTTGCATGTAGTTATATAATTATATTGCAATTAGTAAAGGATTCTTAATTTTAAGGTATTTACTATATAACACTAGGTTTTGGTTGATATGGCTATATAGCATGGCAATTATTATGTTAAAGCTCCGTCAAAATACTCCTTAAAATATATGAAATTTATGGACGTAAAACATTTTTCCTCAAATTGTTAATATTAATACCAATATTTATTATTACTTTATTAATAACTTAAAATATTGCAATTTAGGAATGAGAAACCCATCGAACTTAACGTTATTTATTTAATTTCAAGAAATCTTACGCCTGTCTGGCTTGTCATTATTATTGTGACGCTTTTAACTGAAAGAAGAAGTATAAACTAGTTTTATTCTACAGTTAAAAAAAAAAATGTTTATAAAAAAAAAAAAACAACATTTGTGTGTGTGAAAACAAAAAAGGCATTATAAAAATAAAATTTATTCATAAATCTGAACATAATAATTTTAAATTGAGGTGAAACAAAATCTAGCTTTATCTTGAAAAACAAAACTTAAAAATTACAACATGTTTAGAATTCTCATCAGAATTAATAATATGAAACTTAAAAAAGGCTTTACACCTGAGATCTTTATAAAAATCAAATTGAATACCTTAAAAGAAACGGGTTATGGGACATCTCGCCCACAAAAAAACTGGCCAACAGGCCAGATGTCCCCTTTTTAAAATGTGGATGGGTAGATTCACCCGAACCAATTTAGTAGAACGGGCCAGATGTCTTCTATGAATTAGTAAAGGGATATTTGGGCAAAATCGTATATTTTTAATTAAATATCATTCTGTTCATTAATAATATAACCAGTAAAAGTACTAGGCAAGCATAAGTTTAAAGTGTTAAGTACTTAAAAAAATCTAGGCAGGAGGATTGTTTAAGTACATACCACTTAGAACTTATGCTTGCCTAGTACTTTTGCTGATTATTAATGAACAGAAATATTTAACAAAAAATGTACGATCTTGCCGAAATATCCATTTACTATTTAATGGAAGACATCTGGCCCGTTCTACTAAATTGATTCGGGCGAATCTACCCATGCACATTTTAGAAAAGAGACGTCTGCCTGTGGGCCAGTTTTTTTGTGGGCGAGATGTCCCATAACCCAAAGAAACTCGGGGCTGATTTATCAGTAGTAAATTTATTTTCTTAAACTTTTAAAAACTCTAATTTTAACTTCTTTATTAACCGACTTCAAAGTTATTAGACTTGACGGCGCTTCGAACCTTTTTGGAGAGTGATCTGAAACGTCAGGAAGGACAGCGAACATTTTGAAGTGCGGGTTGACGTTTCTTCACTCTGACACAACCCCGGGCTCTTTTGCATGTGGCTGTCGGACAAGATAATCCGCTGGCATCAAGCAAGACGTGTTCGGTGGAGTGTCGCTGTATTCCAATTAATTAGAAAGTTCTGATTGTAATTACATCTGTATTTGCTGAAATAATAATTGTCTTCAAAACGTGATTTTAATTCTCCTCGCCCGCATACCCACGATTGCTCGGCAGCCGCAATGAACCCAGACTTGAATGATATCGGCTAGGTGCCGATATCAGAAGTGGGATGTGAAGGGCTTCCTTCAGAGGAGAATAGCCGTGCGAGATCTTCAACACCGGCATCAGAACCAACCCTGTCTCAACACATGGAGTTGTTTTTAACCCGATTGATGGCTATATCGCAACCTTCGAGCAGCACGTACACCCAGATTGAGTTTGATCCTGACGGCAACGAAGCGAATATTGAAGGTTGGTGCAATGTGACAGAAATCGTCGTTAACAACCGTAAATTAGAGGGTGCAGAACTACTTTTGTTACTTACACGAGCACTCAAAGGCCGAGCTGCTACCTGTTTAACACGACTGCAGGCATCGCAGCTGACGTGGCCTCAAATAAAAGAAGTACTTCTTGCAAAGTTTACTTTGATGAAATTCTACGTTTTCAAGTTGATGTTAAAGAAACCGCGAGTGAGGCAGCCATGCGCATTTGGAACATCATCGAACGCATACCGCGGATGAAGATGTCTGAAGATGTTACAACGGGATTCGTATCTTCAGTTTTGTGTCAATCCGCCGTGAGCTCCACTCTCATAACCTAACCACCAGATCTCAACTTCTGCGCATCCTCAACGGTATTTCTCTGAAACGAAGTCATGAGGATAGTGACGGGCATGCCGCGGTGGTGAAGAAGACCCGATTCGGCGAATCACGCTTCATGGAAACATGTCACCGCTGCGGTACTTCAGGTCACAAAGCGATAGACTGTCGCAAGCCAAAAGAAGAGCCTGCTACTTCTGAGAAGACGCACGACCAGTCATCCAGAGCCACTGATAAGTCAAGATCAATCACCTGTTTCGTGTGCGGAAAACCAGGACACTTGGCGTCGGCGTGTCCAGATCGAGTGGGTGGCCGCGGAGCAGCGGCGGTCAAACAGGTTCATGTGTGTGAACGCAAGGCATCGAGGAACACCTTAACCACTTTATCCGGTGAGCCAGTTTCCTTTCCTTTGATAGTGGATCTGCTTGTTCATTAGTAATTAACAGCTACGCCGAGACGTTCCTTGGTATTGCGCAGAATGATTCAGTTTTTGTGACGGGCATTGATAAGGGGGATGTAGAATGTGTTTCCCAGCCCTATCAATGTTCAAGGCCTCTCGCTCTCGGTGTTGTTTCACATACTACCTCATGGCTCTATTATCGAACCGTGGAATGATTTAGGTTTTAATTGACGCTCCTAATCCAAAAACAGCCCACACCTAGTTCAAAGGGATCATAGGATTTTAATATTGCTACGAATAGGAGTATCAAAGTCAACTTTCTAGAGTTACATCAGGGTTGGCTAGCGTTAGAGCAATAGTGAGACCATTATTAGTGTAGGCGACTTTGTCTTTATAAAAGGTAGCGAGCGTAACCAAACCAAACTACAGCGAAAGTTCAAAGGTCCTTTTACGATTCTCAAGGTACTTAACGATAGATACGAGCTGAGAGAAATTGACGGGTCTAGCAGAACCTATAAGTACGCCCATGAAAACTTACGCGCAGTACCCAGGGGCTACGGTGGATTGATTGAAGTAGCTACTTCGTTAGTCAATGAGATGGAGGAGGCCGAGACGGCGGAAGTTTATAGTCATGAGAATGGAATGGTTTAGTGCTAAACGCAAGATATTGTCTCTACGATTCATTTTCACATTAAATTCCCCGCAGTTATTACATGCATTAAAATTACATCTACTCGCTATGGCGGCTCACTGTAGACTAAATGTTTCGGGTGTTGTTGAAATGGCTATACATTCGCGTACCGACGAAATGTTGCGAAAGCAATACTAAATTATGAATACGTCTGCAGGGTGACTAAATATCGCGAGATCCACGTTAGTTTAGAAGATTGTATGCGTATACGTCTGTATGGTTGGACACAATTATTTCAGTTTAAAGTAAAATAAACAGTCGCTATGTTCATACGCCGTTGTGGTTCGACATATTTCTTTCAGGATAAAGTAAAATAAACAGTCGTATGTTCATACGTCTGTATGGTTGGACACAATTATTTCAGTTTTAAGTAAAATAAACAGTCGTATGTTCATACGCCGTTGTGGTTCGACATATTTCTTTCAGGATAAAGTAAAATAAACAGTCGTATGTTCATACGCCTTTATGGTCCGACACGATTTCCTTCGATCACAACAAAATTTAAAGTCGTAGGTGCGTACGTCTCTATGGCACGTCGAAACTGCCCCAATAAGCATTAATATTGCTCTTACGTCAATTATACGGCTATATGGCCTACAAATATTTGTATACTCACCAGCTTACGGCCAATAATATTTTTTAATTTATACGAAAAGTATTAAATATAAAATTATGAGAAAAATTTAGTGAATGTGTTGATAATAGTAGAATCCAATGGCATTAAAAACGAAAAATCACATTTTTGCATATACGCCCCTATGGTTTGAGACCCACGATATGTAGCTTCTCATTAAAAAAATAAAAAATATTTTTTTCATTCAATCAGGAGTGAGGACAACCCAGAGCGATCAGGATTTTAGGGTTTAAGATTTTTTTTTAAATATTTTTAATAAACTTATTCATAATATTAGCCTTGTACCAGGTAGATTAGACACTGAACTGCATATAAAAAAAATATTTTAAAAACGTTTTTCAATTTTAAAATGGGTTTATTCAGCCCGACACAAAAAAAAATGCCTCTGGAGATCGACCCATAGTCCAGATATTTTCGTTCCCTTCTTGAGACTAATTCAAACAGCGTCATAAAAAATTGGTGTCTTTTTTCGTTTCATAGATATTGTATGAAAAAATATTTTGTGTTTGACCAACTTCAGCCGTCGCAATTTTTTTCCGATACAATAATATGATCCTTACGTGAAATCGAAGCACATAATTTTTTTTTCTTGTCTTTTTCACAATTTTTTGCGGACAACTCACGCTTGCCCAAATACAAGAAAATAGCAAGAATTTATCGCCGCCGAAAAGTAACGTTACGAGGAAGATTCGCAGCTCGAGCTATACGATGTACCGATAGTAGGGAAGATGACTCATAGCAGACATCTATAGCACGCATCCATAGAACGCATCCGTAGCACACAGTCATAGCACGCATCCATAGAACGCATCCGTAGCACGGATCCTTTCATGTAAAAACACACATCTTTGTTGAATCCATTTCCACCAATGCTAAGCTATCCACAGCAACGTAGCATAACACTTCTGTGCTAGAAAAACTGCCTTCGACTCAAACTCAAACGATTTTCTAAAAGAAATAGTAGGAACACACAAAAGTAAAAAAGTCTAAGAAGTAGAAGCAAAAATTAGGTTCGATAGACCAGCAATTAAAAAAAAAAAAAAAAATAAGATACTGAATTTGATAATGATGTGGATGTAACTGTGCACGCAAACAATAATTCGTCACAAGAATTTTCAAGCGCCATCATACTCAAACTTAAAAGATGATGTGTTTTTCTAAAAGAAAGTACGAATCCACAAAAGTAAAAATGTCTCAAGAAAAAATACTTGCTTATGGGAAAAACAATGTATTTTTCCCACGTTTTTATACACTCACTTTTTATACCCTGATTTCGAATATGAGTCAACAATTAAAAACATTGCAAATAAAAGTTCCACAAAAATCTGAAAACGAATTTTTTCACATTTGTTTCTTATTGTTTCAGATCATGATATTAATCCTCACCTGGGTGGCGGTGCTTGTCGCCGTGCTGGTCTTATATCTCTGGCAAGTCTACTCGACGTTCAGTCGTAATGGTGTCAAACACTTCAGGCCCGTCCCAATCCTGGGCAATATGACCAGGATTCTGCTACGTATGGATCATGTCACTGATGATATCTTGAGACTCTATAACAGCTTTCCAGAAGAAAAGTAAGAGGCAGTGATTACTTTCACGATTTGATTAATTATATTATTTTACTATACTAAATACTGTACCGTGTAGGTTGTTCTAACCCGTCAGTGTTTTTAAAAATATCTTATTCATCAGGTTTGTGGGAAGATTTGAATTCACAAATGAAATAGTAGTGATTCGTGACCTCGAGCTAGTGAAAAAGATCACAGTCAAAGACTTCGAGCACTTCCTCGATCACCGCGCTATCTTCGGCAATACAGAAACCTTCTTCTCAAGAAATTTGTTGGGTTTAAGAGGTATAAACTGAATTGGTTTGTAAATTATGGCTCTATGCGTATATTTTACTTCAATTATTATTTAATTTACTTGGCCATTTTGATGAAACTTAAACAAATGGGCATTTCTACGGACACGGTGATTTTTCCTCAATTCCGTGGGCAATTTTTTTTTCACATTATGGCTAATTGTGTACCTATAACCAAAATAATATGCATATTTTTTAAAACAAAATGGTACTAATTTGCCAATATTTACCCGAACTAAAGACACGGAAACAGGTTCTCACCTTCGAAAATCGAAAAAAACAGCAACACAACACACATCGCCTGCTCGGGAGCACCTGACAGTCTACAAGAATCGGGTAGTGATGTCCAGTTCACGGGTATTTAGTATCGTAATCTAGTGTTTTTGTATGACACGGAAATGATTCATTAGACTGGGACAAATCTTTACGCATCAACAAATATAACAAAATAAGCAATTACAGGTTTATTTATTGTCAATGTCTCTTGGTTAGTTATCCATAATACCCATGAATATCAAAAGTTTTCTTGAAATTCAGCTCCATTAAAAAATAAAAAATATTTTACACTCGATTTCGGAAAAGGGACACGTCAAAATCAGTGAATTTACTTACACCCGTTTTTTCACGTCAGATTTTTATGTAGGAAAATTAAGAAATATCACGGAATTTACGTTATGCTCTCCCGTTAGAAGATTCGGACATACGCTTAAAAATTTTGGGATGTGTATGTAACTTCTAACCATGTTTTTTTTTAAAAAGGACAAAAAAATGCCCTCTTCGTAGAAATGCCCAAATGATAAATTAATTACACCAAATCTGTACAGCATTATAATTACTGTCAACTAATTCAGACTATTATAAAGAATGGTCTGAAATTCTCTTCTAGAGTTTCATTACTAAGCCCAGTTTTTATTTAACTGTTTAAATTTAAAAGAAAACCGTACTTATAATCTCCCCCAGGACAAGAATGGAAAGACATGCGGTCCACATTGAGTCCAGCGTTCACCAGCTCCAAGATGCGTCTGATGGTGCCATTCATGGTGGAAGTGGGCGACCAGATGATGAGTTTGCTCCAGAAAAAAATCAAGGAATCCAAATGTAAGTTTTCGGACATTTGTTTACAATTTTTGGTACTACTATTTTTTTTTTCTAGTGTTACACTGACTCGTTATTTCTTTTTGACAGTCGATTACATAGATATAGAATGCAGAGACCTGACTACTCGCTACGCCAATGACGTGATTGCCTCCTGCGCCTTCGGTCTGAAGGTGGATTCACATAACGACGTGGACAATGAGTTCTATTCCATGGGAAAAGTGTCATCGACCTTCACTTTCCGTCAGATGTTAATTTTCTTCTTAATGGGTAATGCACCGAAAGTTGCTAAAGTAAGTTACCAAAGTTTTCTTTTATTCCCATCTGCCCCCTACTTCTTTTAGTTGTAATATTTTGCCTTTGCTTAAGTGGTATTATTATAATGATGAATGATCCTCTATTAGCAAATTGGTTTCGGCAAACTCTTTTACACGTCAAAAAGATACTATTTTTGAACTAGATGAGGCCGGTGTTACGTACCTGACTACTCTGAAGAGAAACATCGAAACAAACTCAGAGGTAGTCTCTTTTAAAACCCAGTTTTTTAACCAGTATTTTTGAACTTTTATTCAATATACAATCGTTTATTATGCTATAAAATTTGTGGAAGAGGATGGTTGGAACCACAAAGCTAGCTGCGACGTTCATATGTATATGGATGATAAGGATGATGCTTTTGGTCCCACCCTCCAATAGTGGGAGGACTCATTTGATCTCAACCCTGGCATCATGCTTTATATTAGTTGAAGGGCTTTGTCCTTGAATTGATAGGAGATAACAATACCAATGAAACACTGCAAAATAAAAGTGTTAAGAAAATCAAACATTTTTTTGTTGTTACAGTTCATGAAGCTCGATTTCTTGTCGGAGATGTCGAAGAATTTCTTTAGAAAACTAGTTCTAGAGACAATGGCTAATCGTGAGATGAAGAACATTATCAGACCTGACATGATTCACTTGCTAATGGAAGCTAAGAAAGGTATGTTTATGAAAAGTCGAGAAAATAATTACTTAAATCAATTGATTGAAGAGTAAAGAAACTAAAACAAATGCACGATAATGTATTTCCAGGTAAACTGACTCACGAAGATGTCAAGCCCGATGACGTAGCAGCTGGATTCGCAACAGTTGAAGAATCTTCTGTGGGAAAGAAACAAGTTAACAGAGGTAAGTGCTGAGTGTCTTAGTGCTCAAACATACTGCAAGCCTAGAGCGGTGGCGGTCGACGGCGGCGGCGGCGGCGGCGGCAGTGCGGCGGCAGTGCGGCGGCGGGCGCGGGAATATCGAACACAATTATAAATTCGCCGCTCGTGGCCACACTGAAGTGACAAAGGCCGCAAATTCGGAACGGCGGCGGCGGGGCATGCAGCGGAGCGTTGCAGTGTGCATTGTAGCGTGCATCGTGGCATTCAGCGTACACGCTACTAGTCTTCGCTAGAGCGTGCGTTCGAGCGGGGCGTCCAAGTTCGCTGACCAATAGGAGGACCGCCATTCAAGAGCAAGTGTCATCTCGTCAAAGGAACGATATTTTTTTTACATTTTTTGATGATTGAATTTTCATTGCCGTTTGGTATATCATCAAAGCATTTTATAGACATTCTCCTAAAGAATCTCTTTGTTCAACTGTTTTACTTTTAGTTTTTCTTGAATTTTCTTCTAATAATACGTCTCCCCATTTCATATTTTATTTAGGAACACACTACTTCTTTTACTGGCAAATCTTGACACACTGAAGAAAATAATAATCACTTGTAAACGCTCGTTAAAACGCCGCCGCTCAACAACACGCTCTAAATGCTGCTACGAAGACACCTAGAGAGAAATCCATACGTTCAGTAGACCAGCGTGCACGCTCGAAACAACGCCCCGCTGCACGCCCCGCCGTTGTAAATTTGGCCTAAGGCGGGAGCTTAGTGCGGTGGCTATGAGCGAGATTGCGAGCCTAGCGTTTTGCTAAGCAACAATAGATACAACGGGCGGGTGACAGGTGTATCAAACCATTTCGGTCTTATAGTCACCACAGGCCTAGGCTTCCAATGTGGACTCCCATTTAGAATAATATTATAAATGTATCTTTACAAAAATAATCTTGTTAATACTCAGTGACTATAGGTAAGGTAAAAATTGTACACTGCAATACGAAAAACTTTATACAGAAATTCTCAAATACGAATTTCAAAATACCGATTTCATAATTCCGATTGGTTCAAAATTTGTAATATCATAACTCCAAATTATCAAAACTCTTATTTTTAAAATTTCGAAGTTTTGATTTATATTCCAAACTAAAAATACCAAGTTTCAATACCTAGATCGAATTACAAAACGTCTGACTTGATTCAAAATAAACACTTTGACTTGCTACATCGATCTCACATAATGTACTATCTCAAGTTGAATGTTAAGTACGTACACACATGTGAACACAATGTAACAAAGGTTTTGTTATAATTTTGGCGATTGAAAATGAGTGTCCATGGAGTTTCTTGCCCGTTCTTCTCCACAGAGATCTACTTCTTGGAACGGGCATCTACGGTACTTTCACAGTTTGTATGTCTTGGGACTGTAGCACCGTAACTATGTTTAAACCATTTCATTTTACTTTTATCTTTTGACAATTCAAAAGTGCCTGTTACTGGCCTACTTGAAATAAACGATTTGGTTTGATTTGATCTGAATATCAAAAAAAAAAAGAATTTAAAAATTCTGAAATATATGAAAAAGAGGTTTAAAACCAAAACAAATAGCACTTAAATAAAAAAAAAAGTCTTATGTTAAGTTTGAATAATTTGCTTTTTCTAATCATAGTTTTATGTGCTTCTAGTGTGGACTGACGATGACCTAATCGCTCAAGCGATGGTGTTCTTCCTGGCTGGTTTTGACACCGTCTCAACAGGCATGACCTTCTTACTCTATGAACTGGCACTGAACCCCGAGGTTCAGGAGCAACTGGCACAGGAGATCAAGGAGACTGACGCTAAGAACGGCGGCAAGTTTGACTTCAACTCCATCCAGAATATGCCATACATGGACAAGGTGGTTTGTGGTAAGGTTTTGAACACTTTCTTTTTTCTTACTAAAATTAACTGTCAATGTGTTTTTCGTGCAAAGCATTGGTTCATTTGCTTTATAGCCATTTTTCTATCTTTCAGAACTTCTAAGACTCTGGCCTCCTGGTACCGCATTAGACAGAATTTGCACCAAAGATTACAATCTGGGTAAACCTAATGAAAAGGCTGAAAAAGATTTCATTGTAAGTGAGGACAGTTTTCTTTCTATTACAGAAATAACTACACACGAATAATGTAACAGGAACATAGTACTAATAAAACTATATTTTTACAGGTTCGCAAAGGTATGGGTATCCAAATACCAGCGTTTGCTTTCCACCGTGACCCCCATTTCTTCCCCGATCCTGAAAAGTTTGACCCTGAGCGATTCTCCGAAGAAAACAAGCACAATTTCCCGACATTTGCTTACATGCCTTTCGGTGTTGGACCCAGAAACTGCATTGGTGAGTCCATTGTCTAACGTAATGTATATAATGTAATGTAATGTATATGTATTTTGTTTTGTTTTTTGTATTTACCAAATTTCGGTTATAATTGTACTAATTATTCTTTGGTTTTTAATTATTTTAATCCTGTTTTTAAATTTTAATATTTGTGTAACGCGTATTATTTTCATTGGGGCATGAGGTGCTAACCTATAAGAAATTGTAATACTAACCGTAGCTATGAGAATTCTTGTTATGTATGTATCAGTATATACAATTGTTGGTTGGCCAAAACAATAAATAAATAAATAAAGTAATAATTATAAATTACCTAAATGATGATGACCACGGAACTTACAATGATGAAAAATTAAAAAGTCAGTGTAAAACTTCGATAACTAATAAAGAAGAAAAGATGTGAGACGGTTATTAGTCATCGCATTCAATTAATGACCAGAGCAAGATTAGCCAAGAAAGGAATCAGTGGTTGTTAGAACATGACTCGCTAACTCTTTAAGTCTTGTAGCAAAGATAAACATCACGCAAGAAAGCAATCTTGTAGTATCTCGAAATGTGGAGCTTTACGCCAGAGCCAAAAAACTATTTAAAAAATTCATAACTCGTAAACTATCTGAAATCCGGAGGTAATTTTTGGAACACATATTTCTTATAATTAAATTTATTAGATAACGCTAGAGTTCTAAAGCTGGTATATCATAAGTTTTTGCGAGTTACAGCAATTGGTATTTCAATTTGAATCATCAATATTGCTGTATCTTGGTCATAGACATAGTAATCAAAGATTTATTTTCTCTTTATGCAGGGTCAAGATTTGCTCTCTGTGAGATGAAGGTCATGGCGTACCAGATCCTGCAGTATTTGGAGATCTCTCCTTGTGAGAAGACCTGCATTCCTGCCAAGCTTGATAAAGAGACATTAGCCGTTAGACTGAAGGGTGGAAATTGGCTCAGGTTCAAAGCCAGGAACTAGAAGATGAACAAGACAATTTTATTGTGATTCGAGAGGAGAGAAAAAATAACGGAATTAGAGCATAATTATAAATATTTTTTTAGTGATGATTTCATGGCATTGCCGGCGTGCCTTTTTGACGCGGCGCTAGTGTCTTTATGTGTACATCAAATTGCATTAAAAAAATTTAGTAGCTTTGAATTTTCCACATGAGTGGTGGCGCGGACTCTTTGTTTCATTAAACGTGGTTTATCTTAACTGAGTGTGAGTTAACCACAATAAAGTAGCTTAGCTTCGCTCACAGTGAATTTTGCACTTTAGTGATAAGTTTAATCTAATCTTCGAGATTATTTAGATAGCATAATTTGTAATACTAAATGATGTTTACTCAAAAATGCATGTAATGTGGTCATTATTTTGACAACCTTGTTTGAGCAAAGTAGACTTTGCCGGTCTGTTTCAAGTAGCGGCCAGCAATGTTTTTGCTGGCCGCTCTACCAGGCCGGCAAAACATTGCCGGCCGCTATTTTGACGTTTCAACGTTTTAAAAAAACAAATGCAAAAAGATTTTATTTAAAACACAGCTGTTTGTATATAAAGAGGTAGGCACAAAAAGATTGTATTCCATATATACAAAGAAGGAACAAAAGCGCGGTTCAGCGAATTTTTTATTTTTATTTAGTGACTTTTTTGCTTTGTAAATGAAGTAATAAATGAAGAAAATATAGCAGTCAAACATCGCATTAAAATTATCGCAAAATATTAGTAAGCAATAATATGAAACCAGGAAAGTCGGTGTTGAATTTTAGTTACTGTATTTTTCATAATTGTTATTAAAATTAAATTTCTAGTTAATTAATATATATTTTATTTAAATCACTTGCTGGTTTTATGTAGGTTAGGTACTTGCATTTTTGAGTAAAGCACTATACAAGCCTTGGCCCACTATGTCTACTTCGCTGGTCACGCTATGATTGCCTCGAGCTATAGCCTAGCTACGCTCTAGGCCTTCCAGCTTGGCCATCATTGCAGCCCTTGCTGTCCTCGCTGTAAAGGCCTCGGCCTACGGCCTCGGCCTTTATCTCAGCTCGTCCATCCAGTGCTGCATGCTGACCGCCGCGCTGTGTCGCCCTGGAGCTGCGCTACGCTGTGCTGTCGGCCATCATCAGTGCGACCAGCAAAGTAGCCATTATAGGCCGCTGCAGTAATGTACTAAATTTAAAAATATAATTGCATGAAACGTGATAATTTTAAAAATATGTGTATCTAGTTATATTGTAAACATAATATTGCATTTCATACTTTTTTATGTAATATTTTTTATCAGACATTGATTTTTGTTTGCAATAAATTGAATTTTATTTACCTATTTAATTTTTCTTTTTTAAAATAGCAACTTTGTTCCTGGTCTACCACTGAATTCCTTAACTAATTTCTCTATTACTTATTTATCTTTTGTTACTTGGCCTTTCCCAACTTTTGTTAGAATTGGCTTTCAGCACAAACAACCCAGTTACTGGGAAATATCATTACTGGTTAGCAGACTTTCAGGTTTCGGATTAAGCATAACGACTTAAAATCTGACTAACAGAAGGGACCTCAGCTGGTGAGATATTTCTCCGATTTGTCATAATTATGTAATAGCATAGATAAATCCAATGGGAATACATCATCATCCAACTTCGGCAAGTCGACAGCACGGTGAGCGCTAAGCTTTTTTTTTTTTTAGCGTGGTAAAATCATCAAATGAGTCCTCCCACCCCGGGCAGGGTGGCAGGGACTGTCAGACTTCTACTGACTAAAATCCACGGTGACCTTCAATAGCCCTTTATGTTCCGGGGTCACGGTAAGGAAATAATCCCGCGACCCCGGCAGGCTTTGTCTCAGCATTATGTTGACGCTCTTTGAGGCACGCGTGGGACACAACGCGCCGTCGACCCGGGCATGGTCCATGGTCGGGCAGCGAGTTCCCCTTTACTCACTGCCCGCATGCCTGCGCCTACGGTGGCCGGAGATCGTCTTGCGACGTCCGTAGCCGTGGGCGTCCACCACCGCGGGTGGGGCGGAGGGAGGACACTGTCCTCTCTCGCACGCGGCCCGCCTCCTCCTTCGCGAGCATTACTGCTTCGCAGAAGGAGGCGACCGCTTCCCACTCCGTCCCGCCCAGCAGCATGGCCGCGACCAATGCTGGGACGGTGAGCGCTAAGCTAAAGTAAGTAAGCGGTACATAAGCTATACGATTGACTCCTGCGCTACGTAGGTACCTATATGATTTTGATTTGATGATTTTGCACGGAATAAAATATTTTGTATGATCTACAAGTAGTTGTTCATAAGTTCAAATGTTCGTAAACCACGATAATCTCTGCTTGACCAGAGTTGTGATAACGAAAAAATACCGCACATATTATTAGCGACTAATTTTATTAATTGTTGTGTTTAGATAAGACGATGTTTTTTCTGATAATCCGTAGCACCAACAATCTGATATGAATGTCGCGTGTCGATAAAGATAAGGAATCCAAAGGATATTGACCTCCCCATTATCTTTGCTGTTAGCGGTCAACATTGCACTCCATTTATTGATAACTTAATTTCAACTTTAACGTCTATCCTTAAGGCTCTTTGTCGCTGGGGTGCTATGACAGGAAACCTCCACTTGCGCCCGTGGACTGGAGTTCTTCTCGGAAACGTCCGGGGGGAAGACCAGTTTTTCGGGCCGGTGCACCCTGGGATGCGAGCAAAAACTCTTCCTTAGGCACTGTGTGCCTAAGGGTCTCTTTGCGAATAGCCCGTCGTGTAGACGCTCCAACGCGTGTCCCTCTGATTAGCAGAGGGCACAGCGGCGGAGCGGGCTTACGGACGGTGAGTGATGGGTAGCTCGCCGTCCGACCAAGGACCAAGCTCGGGTCTGTGGCGCGTCGTGTTTCGCGCCAAATGCCTGCTGGGGTCGCGGGTTTTTTCTTAACCCAGGATACCGTGGCCACGGAACATAAATGAGATAGGAAGGAACACGGATGGATTTTAGTCAGTAAGAGTCTGACAGTCCCTTCCGCCCCACCCAGGGCGGGAGGACTCATTAAAATTTGATGATTTTACCACCTACAAAAAAAAAGTCTCTTTGTCGCTAATGGGCGGTTTCACGTAAAGCTCGGCTCAGATGGCGCTACCAGCGCATGATGTCATTTCACTGAACCAGTTTAGGGATTTGATCAAAATCACTAGATTTGTTTAGGGAAATGATAAAACCGTGATGTTATTTTAACATTATCCGTTGTTTAACCTAATTTGATGAAAAACCTGCGACATATTATACACATATATAACAATAATTATTATAATAATTAATAAAAGCTTGTTTTCCATGTTTGTCTGTCTGGCTGCGTTTTTCTTGTTTTTAATTTTGTAATATTATTGTAATAGTGAAATAACAACGTAATTACATTATTTACTCATGAGATTATAATTCAAAACATTGAAAAATCATAATAATTTATATTGATGATAAGCATTTTGTATGATTTAAATAACATTATGTTTTGACAAACAGGTGGCGACCTCATTAATTAAGGGGATTGGTCAGTAAAAATACGGTTTTTATTTTTTACTTTTCTTCGTACATATCTGGACTACAGATCTTACAACTTGGAATATAGTTATTGACTATATGATCTACTAGCTTCTGCCCGCGACTTCGTACGCGGATCCTGTTGCTTATGCCAGCGACGACAGGGTCGTCAAAATCGAAGATCTGAAACGTCGAATTCTAAGAGCCTGGGGACGGGAAAACAACGGGATGCGCGAGACGATTCCAGACGTTCCAGATCTTTCATTTTTGTAAGTCAACAGGAAATGACCATCAGACTAAACAACTCTTGCTAAGACGTCATTCCAATGTTTGTATATAAAGTATAGTGTAGCTGGGCTCTTGGAGTTCCACATCAGGTGTTCCAGATCTCCAATTTTTAAACGTCAATAGAGTGCTCATCAGGCTGAACAACTCTTGCTAAGACGTTATTCCTATAATGTTATAGTGTAGCGGGGTCTTGGAGTTCCACATCAGGTGTTCCAAATCTCAATTTTCATACGTCAACAGAGAGTGCTCATTAGGCTGGACAACTCTTGCTAAGACGTCATTCCTATACCTATATGTTATAAAGTAGCTGGGCTGTTGGAGTTCCACATCAGATGTACCAGATCTTCAATTTTTATACGACAACAGAGGTTGCTCATCAGGCTCAACAACTCTTGCTAAGACGTCTTTACTGTATAATTATGTTATAGTGTATCTAGGCTCTTGGAGTTCCACATCAGGTGTTCCAGATCTCAATTTTCATACGTCAACAGAGAGTACTCATTAGGCTGGACAACTCTTGCTAAGTCGCTAGGTCGCTAGATGGCGCTGCTTCTAGTCTAAAGTAAAAACAAACGTTCTGTTATGTAAAATTATTAAAATAGTAATAGTGCTCTTGAGTGAATAAAACCTAAGTGAACCATTACAACATCACCTAATACCCAAGTGACAGTGTTATCCATGGATTTTATAAACAAACTGTGAAGTTATATCCATAGTATATTTTGAACAATAAATAAACTCTAGTCTCTCTTCTCAAGCAAATACAACAATAACAATCTAATTAAACAAAAGTGCTCAAACTTTATGATAATTGTGCCCCAATTAAATCAAAATAAGTGCGGAAAAAACCAATACATAATATTAATAACAAAGACGAAGTGAAAAAGTGACTCACAGTGATTTAAATCTAAACCGTCAAACATCGTGTTAACTGGCATACCTAATCAAAGGATTTTTTTTTTGCCGTTAGTGGTCAATAAATTCAGTCATCATATTAGCGTTCAGTTAGCCCAGTCGCTAACACGTGAACTTTTGCAGTTCAACTAGACTGACACGACGAGTCCCGAGTTCAAATCCCAGTGATAACGCAAATCACTTTTCGTAGATTCAAAAATCATATTTATTTGGAATCTAGAAATTAAATACAACAAGTCCGTCTGTTGCACGAAGACGACGACGCTTGGATAAAATCTCATGTCATCAAACTCTGCAAAAAGTAATTGCAAGATGGCAGCACTAGTAACATGCCATAAATGCAAGAAGTTAGTAAATGTAAATTTATAACTTCTTGCAATTTCCTACGTAACAGCGCAGAATGAGGAACTTCAAGGAAAGATCGATAAGTTAGAAAACCAAGCCCGGGAGGACAGAAAATACATAACGGTCCTAGAGACCAAACTTGAAGAACTACAATTAGGATGTCGTAAAACAAATTTTGTGATTAAAAATGTGCCAAGGAAAAGTAATGAATCCAAAGAAGATCTGATAGAAATAGCTATGTGTCTCTCACAAAGTTTAAACTGTACCATCGGCAAGTATGATATTAAGGATATATATAGAGTACGTGGAAAAAACACAGAAACACAAAACTCACCTATCATTGTTGAAACTGGCTCTACACTGTTAAAGGCTGAAATCATGAAATTGGGAAAAGCTTTCAATTTAAAACATAAAACAAAGCTATGCTGTAAGCACTTGGGATTCAAAACACAGGAAGACACCCCTGTTTTCTTATCGGAACACCTGACCCCTAAGGGATCTCGCCTACACTTCCTTGCCCGAGATTTAACCAAATCGGGAGCCTACAAGTTCTGCTGGACTGCCTACGGTAAAGTTTATATAAGGAAGGATGAACAGTCGCCTACGATCACAATTAGAAATGAAGAACAGGTACAACAGCTAATGTCAAATAAATGACTATCAAGTCACTGTCCTTTGTATATACTATACCCAACTGTAAGAACACTTTTGACTGAGACTGGGCCTACTCTTTACTATTATGTTTCCTTGTTGTTTTTTGTAATATTTTTGTCAATTTTTGTTTTTATTTTTGACACTCAAATAAGTTATTTAATCAGTGTTATCACTCATACACCCGCACTAACGGAATTTCATAGATACATTCCACACATACACTCTCAAATTCTAAAACACTACACACCTACATACATCAAAATTACTATAACACAACACTCCTCCACTTGCAAAACTGCTCTCAATCTTGTTTTTCTCAACGTATTACTGCAAGTCTATAATATTATTATAATGCACATAACTCTCGATATTGACGTATATTCTACCATATTCATTTTAAATGGGTGACACTTTACACACTATTAATGAAATCGACAATATTGAAATAGCACGCGCTATCGAATGTAACTGCTGTGAAATCTCAAAGCATATTTTAATTAATAAGGATGACTTGACAATAATTTCTCAGAACATAAGAAGTGTCTATTGTAATTTCGATGACTTTTTACTACTATTGCCAACTTTTAAATTTGAAACTGACATAATAATATTAACTGAATGTAGACTATGTGAAAACAAACAGATCCCTCAGCTTACCAATTATGACTCTTTTGCTACTAAACAAAAACTAAACCAGAATGACGGAGTAGTTGCTTATGTGAGAAACAATTTGAAACCTAAAGTAAAGGAAATAAAGTTGGCCCA
Source organism: Agrotis clavis (assembly GCA_954870645.1). NCBI lineage: Eukaryota > Metazoa > Arthropoda > Insecta > Lepidoptera > Noctuidae > Agrotis > Agrotis clavis. The sequence goes on along the minus strand of OX940920.1, from coordinate 27,356,962 downwards.
GGCGTCCTGTCTTCAAATTGAAATACTCAATAATTTAATTTTGGGTATATATCGATCTCCCTCGAACAGTAACACTGACACGTTTATTGACACTCTCAGTACGCATCTTGAATCACTAACATCACAAAAAAACATAATTATAACGGGGGATTTAAACATCAATATCATATCTAAGGAGACAGAGTCGTCTCAGGAAGATAAAAATAGGGTTAACTACTTAAATATGCTATCCTCGTATGGTATACTTCCTGGACATTCATTACCCACCAGGGATAAGAACTGCTTAGACCATTTCATGTTGAAAATAAATAAATCGAAGGTCTCAGCATTTATTGCCATTATACATACAACCATCACTGACCACTTCACTACATTTATGTCATTACGAAAGCAAAAATCTAATCATTCCGTCAAACTCACTACCACTAGTATTAATTACGAACAAGCATTAAAAACGCTAGAAGATCAAAATCTTGCAGATTTACTATTTTGTAACAGCCCCAATGAACTAATTGAACTACTTATTAATAAACTGTCCGATTCAATAAAACAAAACACTACCACAGTTACCGTCCCAAGCAGTAAACGTATTATCAAGCCGTGGGTTACGCCTGGTATACTTCGTTGCATAAAAAACCGAAATAAACTCCAAAAGAAATACAAATCTGATCCATACAATGAAATAAATAAAATAACATATAATAGATATAGGAATCACTGCAATACACTATTGAAAAAAATTAAAAGAAAATACGATAAAGAATTGCTTGCTAACTCAGTTTCTGATAATAAAGCACTTTGGAAAAATATTAAAAACATAACGTACACCAACAAATATAAAACTCAAAACAACGAACTGATAAATATTAAATCAACCCCCATCGAATCAGCTAATTTCGTTAATAATTATTTTGTCAACATCGGTAAAGACCTCGCCCAAAAAATTCAACCTAGCGTACTAGCGAACCCCAAAAATGGTTTCTCTGAACAAATGTCAACACAACAAGTGAATTCTTTTGTTCTCTTAGACACTGACTCCCATGAAGTCGAAAGAGTTTTGATGAGCCTCAAATCGAATAGTGCCTCTGGTTGGGACAATATCCCAACTAGTTTCCTAAAGTACGTAAGCAAGGCAGTGGTCCCAATCATAGCTCATCTTGCAAATCTTTGTTTTAGAGACGGTATTTTCCCGGCCCCCCTTAAGCAATCCATCGTCACACCGGTTCATAAGGGTGGGGATAGAGACGATGTCAACAATTATAGGCCAATATCAGTCCTCCCTGCTTTATCAAAAATAGTCGAAAAACTTATTAATGTCAGACTGCTTAACTATCTTGAAAAATTTAAATTACTTTCTCCAACCCAATTTGGATTTAGAAAAAATATATCCACCGAAGATGCTGTTTCTGCTCTAAGTTCACTTGTTGCGGATCGGCTCGACGGTGGAGACAAATGTGCAACTATCTTTTTGGACCTGAAAAAAGCGTTTGACACCGTCTCTGTCCCCGTCCTGGTGAACAAGCTGGAAAAGATCGGGATAAGAGGAATTCCTCTAAAACTCCTCAAAGACTATCTCTCAAACAGAAAACAAAGAGTTAGGCTTGGACAATGTATCAGTGAAGATGCCGAGGTGTTATATGGAGTGCCACAAGGTAGTGTGCTAGGCCCCACACTTTTCTTGACATATATCAATGACCTGTGTGGCATGAGGATTAATAACGCCAAGGTATTTTCATATGCTGATGATACCGCTGTGGTTTTTTATGGAAGCACATGGTTGGATGTCGAGAAGAGTGCATCAACTGGTATGGCCCAAATTGCAAAATGGCTGAACGACAACTTGCTAACACTTAACACATCCAAAACTAATTATGTATGCTTCAATATCTATAATCGAAAACTACCGGACTTTACTATTAAAGTGCATGTGTGTGGAGACACAAGTAATAAAAATTGTTTGTGTCCTGACATTAAAAAGGTCTCGCACACTAAGTACCTAGGAGTTATTCTTGACCAAAGGTTATCTTGGTACCCTCAGCTGGAACAGGTCTCTAACAGAGTCAGGAAGCTAGTTTGGATCTTTAAAACATTGAGATATATTGTACCAAAGAACGATACAGTCACCAGTTCTGAAAAAAAGTCGAGAAACCTTTTAAAGGAGATATACGTTGCATTGGTGCAGTCTGTATTAGTGTATTGCATCCCTATCTGGGGCGGTGCAGCTAAATCCCAATTTATACATTTAGAACGTGTACAACGCGCTCTGGTCAAAATAATGCATTTTAAGAAAAGGAGGTACCCAACCCAGAAATTGTACCAGATAAGCGACTTGCTATCGGTGCGTAAACTGTATATACTACATACTGCCATGAAAAAACACAAAGAGCTACCCTTTCAGTCTAACATATTGTCAAAAAGAAGAAAAGATTTAGTCGCCCAAATTCCTTCCTCAAAAACTAAATTTAATAGCAGGCAATATGATACAAGGTCCTCTAAAATTTACAATTTAATTAACAGAAATGTATATATACACACAAAAACGCCTTATGAATGCAAGAAACTTATTATAGAATGGCTAAAATCACTCTCTTTTGAGGAAACGGAGGCCCTCTTGGAACACATGTCATAATTTATTTTATCAACCGTCTAATACTATCCACAGATAAAACAAGTATAAATTTCAAACACCTTACACACATTTTCATACACATTACACACCCTTCACACATACTACACTCACACATCACAATCACACTAACACTGATTTCTTCTTTTCGAGTAGGTACCTATATACTTTTTTGTCTGATTCTTGTTTTTTATTATTATTATTTTAATTTTGTTGTCGATTGTGTTATTAATTTTTATTTTAAATTTTGATTTTGTTTTTAATTTTGTTTTTGATTTTAATTTTAACTATGATTTTGATTTTAAATTTGATTATGATTTTAATTTTAATTTTGATTTTTATTGTAATTCGAATTTTGATTTTGATTCTAATCTTGATTTTGATTTAGATTTTTATTTAAATTTTTGATTTTAATTTTGATTTTAAATTAATTGATTTTAAATTAATTATATTTTTTTATGTTTGGTTCTGTATAATATAAGTATGTACATTTAATAAATAAGTTACTGAAGAGCGAAGCATCCAACTACAGGTATTTTATGCCTAAATGGATGCTTCAAAAACTAGTTTAGCTGTAAAAAACTTTGTGAAACCAAATAAAGAATTTTGTATTTGTATTTGTATTGTAAAAAGTACTGCGCTGTGTTCTGCCTGTGAAAACAGGTACGAATTGGATTGCGATGGCTACCCAGAACAAACATTTCGCCTCAAGAACGCGGAAGCAAAAAAAAAGTGGAGATGTAACGCGTGCATCAGAAGTAAAAAATACGCTAACACCAGCTGTACTACCAATATTACCGTGAGAAAAAAACAAACTTCTTTAAAAACACCCTCACCTACAGAACCACCACCAAGTACTAAGGATAAAGTTCATGATGAAGCGTTAAAACGTCAATCTTCTGTTCACAATACTAATGATTTACTTGATTCCCACATACTGACTGATTTCGATACATCTATTGAATCTTACACTGCCAATAAATTGTCATTGAGTGTTGACGGTACTGTGTCTGACTTAGTATTAGCCTCAGAAATGAAAGAGATAATCGCCCAGCTCACATTAAAACTAGAAAGCACTGAAAATGAACTGGGAAATGTATTGTTGGAAAATACTGATTTACATAAGCAAATTAATAAGTTAACTGCAGAAAATAAAACATTAAAATCCTTATGCCAGTCGCCCTCCTTATTTACAAGTCCCTGTACAAACCCTAAGAAAAAGAGAAAATCTCTGGCAAATCAACACAGCACCCTTTCTACACCATTCCGTTCATCGTCAATTCCGTCGTCGAGTCTGGAAGTTGAACCCAATGAATACGTAACTGTGTCCTTCCTGGAAAAAGAAATTGTTACTCTACAGCAGCAATTAAAGGTAGCACAACTTGAGATAGCGGCTCTCATGAATCGTATTGCGGAATTAATGCTAATTAGTCGCAATGTCTGTGAACCTGCCATTCGTCATGAAGTGAAGCTGGATACTGTGAACGTCGCCAGCGCTCAGACACATGTTGTCGCAGACGGGCACAACATGGTCCACCCTAAGAAGATATTTATCTTCGGCACTCAGCGGTGCATCGGACTTGCAGCAGCCATCTCACATTCTAGAACAAATACTCAGTATGAAAAATATGGAGTCATCGCTGAAATAAAACCAAATGCGCCTAGCAAAGAAATAATGGCAAACTGCAGAAATACCAAACTGACAACTCAAGATAAACTTGTAATATGCGTAGGTGAAAATGATCATAACCCAAACCTAGTGATGTCTCAATTGCAAAATACCTTAGATACGTTTACAAATAACACTATCATTGTGTTAAATGTTGTCAATAATATGTACCTCAATGTGCGTAAATTGAACTACTCCATAAAAAATATATGTAATCAGTATAAAAATTGCCACTTTGTAAATCAAACATCCGAGGAACTATACTATATTTGTAAGTCAATAAATTACATCATAGACTGTTGTGATTATAATGAAAAATATTTAAATCCTCACGAAATTCGTAAAAGAATTGTAAGTAACAAATCAAGTCTCAAAAGCGCTTCTACAAATGAACCCAAAAAAGGAACAATTCCATATTACTTTAGTCGTATTAAGAACACAACGACTTGCGAATACAGCTCTTCCTTGCATCACAATGCAAAGGGTCAAATAGGGACTATACCCTATTACTTTCCTGTCCTAAATATGCGTGATTCATTTTTTCGTACCTCAAACAAACAAAACCACTCACCAATTTAGAATATTCCACCAAAATATCGCCAGTTTATTATCTAAGCAAGAACTTGTAGAAATTACTATGCAGGAATTAAAAGAAGTAAATAATGACCCGGATGTAATATGCCTGTCTGAAACATTCGTAAAAAAGGGCTGTGAAAATTACGTGAAAATAAATAACTATGAAATGGCTGCTAACTTCTGTAGAGAAAAACAAAGAGGTGGTACTTGTATACTCGTGAAAAAAGGTTTATGTTATAAAGAGCTATCATTTGTGAAAAACTATGCAACTCAAAACACATTTGAAGTTTGCGGCTTAGAAGTAACAAACAACAAACTAATAATTATATGTGTCTATAGAACACCGCAATCTGATCCGAATCAGTTTTTAACAAAAATGAATATTCTTTTACACGATTTGTTAAAAAAATACAAATCCAAAATGAATATAGTTGTAACCGGCGATTTTAATATAAATACTCTTAGAAAAGGTAACATCACAAATGCATTGCAAGACCTGTGCAACAATTATAATTTAAAAATTCACATCAATGTTCCTACTCGCAAATTGGCTTGTATTGACCATATATTAAGCAACATTGCTAACGCAACTGCCACTGTACTACCCCTGCATCTTTCAGACCACGACACAGCACAAATGTTAAGCTTTCATCATCATGAGCTAGACATTAACAATACGATTGACAAATTACTGAATTGGCTCGACATTAACCATTTAAAGATAAATTTAGACAAATCCGTTTACATTCAATTTAATAAATCAAATAATTATAAAAACGACATTAAACTCAACATAAATAAAATCAAAGAAGTAAGTCATGTAAGATTTTTAGGAATAATAATAGATAAAGATATAAATTGGAAAGAACACATAGACAATGTTAGCACTAAAATCAATAAATTTGTATACGCTTTAAAACAAGTAAAAAATGTCACTAATATAAAAACTGCTGTAATGTCTTACCACGCATACGTCGAATCAGTACTCCGTTATGGGCTAGTAATGTGGGGTAATAGCACCGATTTCCGTAGAGCCTTCATCGCTCAAAAAAAGTGCATGAGGTCAATTTGTGGTCTTAAACCTGACGAATCATGTCAACCGATATTTAAGAAACTTGGTTTGTTACCGCTACCGTCACTTTATATTTACGAAATATGTATGTTTGTAATTAAAAATAAACATTTATTTAAGACTGCTAATGATGTGAAGCCTCGGAACAGACGAGATCCCTATAAATTAGTATTAAGTGATCTGCCTAGACTAGCTAAATACAATAATAACTGCCTTGCAATGTGTGTTCGCATTTATAATAAAATACCGAGGCATTTTAAAACACTGCGGACAACATTATTTAAAACAAAATTTTATAAATGGTTACTCGATCATAATTTTTACAGCATAAAAGAATTTATCGATAAAAAATTTTGATGTATAAAATTTCATTGTTGGTGCCTCCTCATATTTTTATTAACCTTAAAATTTTGCATGCTTTGTCCTATCTTAGCTAAACATGTTTGTGCCATATAAATTAGTATTTAACACCATTGTATACCATGTTTTACGCAAATAAATACTTTATTATTATTATTATTATAAGACGTCATTCCAAATATGTTATAAAGTAGCTGGGCTGTTGGAGTTCCACATCAGGTGTACCAGATCTTCAATTTTTATACGACAACAGAGGTTGCTCATCAGGCTCAACATCTCTTGCTAAGACGTCTTTACTGTATATGTTGTAGTGTAGCTAGGCACTTGGAGTTCCACATCAGGTGTTCCAGTTCTTTAATTTTTATACGTCAACAGAGAGTGCTCATTAGGCTGAACAACTCTTGCTAAGACGTCTTTACTGTATATGTTATAGTGTAGCTGGGCTCTTGAAGTTCCACATCAGGTGTTCCAGATCTAAATATTTTATATGTTGACAGAGAGTACTCATCAGGCTGAATAACTCTTGCTAAGACGTCATTCACTTATATGTTAAAGTGTAGCTGGGCTCTTGGAGTTCCACATCAAGTGTTCCAGATCTTCAAATTTTTATACAGCAACAGAGAGTGCTTATCAGGTTGAACAACTCTTGCTAAGACGTCGTTCCTGTATATGTCATACTGTAGCTGGGCTCTTGGTGTTCCACATCAGGTGTCCAGGATCTTCAAATTTATTCTCTCAGCAGAAAATGCTCATCACGTGGAACAATTTTTGCTATGGCACCATTTCTGTATCTCTTATAGTTAAGCAGGTCTGTTGCGGTTCTGCATCAGGTGTTCAAGTTTCCAAGATAAATTATAGCCTATATGTTAAACGGACTTAATACCTATACAACAAAAAAAGAATCATTCAAATCCGTCCAGTAGTTCCGAAGATTAGCGTGCACAAACACACAGACAAACAGACAAACAGACAAACCGACAAACAGACAAACAGACAAAAAAAAATTTAACTACATTTTCGGGTTCGGCATCGATTTAATAACAACCCCTGCTACTTTTTTTTTATATATTTCCATTGTACAGACACCACTTTTCTACAAATTTATTATATGTATAGAAATTCTCACAAAGTTGAAAACACGATTCAATTAAATTTTCTCGATACAAAAAAAATACAAAGTTCGGTCTATGTTTTTTTATTTTTTGGACTTTATGGAATAACTACTATGAGTTATTGAAAGGATGTTGTTTTAAATTGTAGAAAATACTAGTAGTAAAGACATTTTTTCAATTAATAACAATTTTAATTCATAAAAATACATCAATAAGTTTGGGTACATACGCCGTTTTATTCTGAGCACACATTCACTATCGTCCTCTCATCTTTTGCCTTTTAAAATAGTGTCATCACTTTCGTTCCTTGACGAATCAGTCAGCCAGCGTGGCTCTTACAGGCTAGACCTGCGACACTTTTTTTCAGATCGCGGCTGTCAGATTTTCGTAATAATAAAATTGGAAATGGATAAAAAGATCGAGAAAATAAAAACGAATGATACGTAGGCTTATAGATTATTTAAAACTATGTTTCGCTGTGTTCAATGGGACGTGATTAAGCGGACATGACTGTAAATAAGTCACGCAAATTTTGTATTTTAAATAACACATTATTTTCATTAATAAATCAAGAATAAAATAAACCAAACTTACTGAAAATCATCGCATGAAATTCTTGACGACCCCTACAGAGAAAACAAGGGAAATGTTAGAATACGTATAATTCTATACATTACGAATTGTTCCTATCAATATAATAAATTACTCACAGTGATATTATATGAATGCTATCGTGTTATTGTACTATTGTTGTCGGATGGTTCCTCTGTGTCCATCCTCCTCTCATCTAATCTTTATGCATCTAAATACCATTTCACATGAACTAATGATAAATGCACTGATTTGCAGTCAACAGTTTGAGATAATTTATGTAACTGAAAACAACTTCTAATCGTATCAAAGTGCGATATAGGATAAGAAGCACTTCACTTTTATTATTATTTATTTAGTTTCGTCACAGATTTATAACAATTTCGAAGAAACAGGATTAAAATAAATTAAATGAAAACTGCTGTTGTCATTTTGAATACTTCAAAATTACTTGTCAACTACAAATAAGGCATAGCACCCACCACCCTGTTAAATATCGCCTATAGTATAATGCTGCGACTACGATGAAAAATCGGTGGTCATTGCTGTCTTACCGCGTGTTCGGTACAAGTTGCTTCTCGCTCTATTTATTGCTTTGGAGTCAAAAAAGATCAGTACTGGGCTCATGCTTTTGGAGTCGATAGATAATATCTCTAAGGGTTTCATTTATCAGAAAAGTGATATTACAACCTTGTCCCAAAAAAAAATACTGTGGATAAGATATTATAAAATGAAGATTTAATTATAAAGAGGTCACTGACATTATATTATTGTACTATACCTGTACCTCATATGAGTAAAAAACTACTAAATCCACGCCGCGGCTCGACTAATGTCCATTTTACGCGGCGCTTGTCTGTCATTACATCAAAATGCATCAAAAAATAGTACCTACACCAGATGGTGGAGGACAGGGTGTCAAGCACCCTTAGCTTTCCACTCTCGAACATATAAAGATATCACGCAACCAGCTTTGTGAACGCACGTTAATAAAAGGAGCGTGTGTTAGGGGCTTTTTTTAGCGTGGTAAAATAATCAAATGAGTCCTCCTACCCAGGACAGGGCGGGAGGGACTGTCAGACTCGGAATACTTACTAAAATCTACGATGTATTTCAATAGCCCTTTACGTTCTGGGGTCACAGTATTCGTTAGTCCGCGACCCAGGTAGACTCTCTAAGGGGGAGCCCCGTTTTTGTGCTGTCACTCTTTCAGGCGCGCGTGGAACACAACGCACATGCCCATGCCCGTGCGCGCGTGTGTTTGGGGCTTAACGATAATTGGGTATTGTCACTTTCGTAAGGTATGCCAATTATCATAAATTTTCTACCAAATAGTAGTTTTTTTCGTAATCTCGGGACGTCAAAATCTGTGTCAAAATGTTATAAAATAAATTTAAGACTATGAATGATAAAAATATTTACAAAATATTTATCCACATCAATAAGTATTTCTATCATTTTGTTTTGGTAAATGTTTCGACATCCTTATATTAAAATATTTCTACTAGAGTAATACATGTATTTTGCGTAAAGGGAACACTTTATGAAATGTTGAAGTTGACGAAATGATATGCATAAAACTTTGGATTGCAATCATTTCGCGATAGTGGCGCCTGCTGGTGGCGGTGCGTGGCAACTTTCCTGACTCATCAAACGATGCTTTCGCTTTGACACACGGCCTTAACAACAAATATATAGGGTCACATTTGATAACTTCAAAGAAAAAATAAATCAGTGAAGAGATACCTAGATATTGTTGTTATTCAAAATTTTTAATATTTCTTCTTTCAGTATCTTTCACTATCATATTAATTACTTTATAATTTTTCCCACTGCTGGGGCAAAGGCATTTACTTTATAATTTTTCCCACTGCTGGGGCAAAGGCCTTCTCTCTGTGAAAGGGACTGGGCCGTTATCCACCACGTGGGCCCAGTGCGGGTTGGTATGTCACAAGTCTTGGTGGGTGAATCAAGATCCGTAGTACCACAGTGATACCGGCTCCGACTTGTAAATTGTAAGGCATGGGTTCGAAGCCAGCCTCGCTCTTTGTATCGCTCGTATTACAACTAATCCACTATCAATGATAACAAATACTATAAGTCTATTTCTGTACAGTCATAAAAAATGTGCGTAAAAGGTGTTATGATAACGTGATACTCGTATAATTATATCAGACTATGTCGGTACGCTCAGAGACAACTCACCCACGGTCCAGGGAACACGCTTGTCACTTGTTCAAGTTGTAACACTACGCAGAATTTTGAAGTATTTTGGTGGCGATTGTACTTGAAGTGTGTTTACAATCCAGTGTTGTGCTTGCTACGAAATAGTAAGTTATGTCTCCTGTATTTTGTTTATATTATATTATTTTAAATATGTACTTATGTAAATTATATTTATCTAATCTAACAATCAGTTCGGGCTATCTTAGTCCACTGTTGGAGGTAAACGATCATTCATACAAAAGTCAGGGTGACTTGACCTCACTGATCACCCTGACTTTCTGACTCCAGTTTGACCGAGCCACCTTTTAAGAGCCTATACTACCTCAAATGGCTTAGCAGAAACCTGTGATACGTCGAAAATACCACAGCATTAATTTTGAAATAAATATATGGTAAAGTTGAGGATTAATGTGAGGTATTATGTTTGGCGTAAACATGATTCCATAAAATTTTCTCGATAGAAAAAAATCCCAAAGTTACCTCTAAATTGAACAATAAAACGCTGGCAATCAGAAAATACTTAAAATTAGATCATGAAACTTTTTATTTTACTGAACTAACTATAAAGCAGGTCTTATGTTATTTACTTTTTTGAATTTCCTTTTTTTTCGCCGTAAAATAAATAGATTTGCGTGTAGACAGCTAAAAGAAAGAGCAAGCAATAGTGCGTGGTACGTGCAAGTGCGAGAGAGTAAGATTATACTGAAGTACTATAGACCCTTAACAACGTCCGTTTTGACGCAAAATGTGCAATTCGCTAAATGTGCATTACTCAAAATAGTAATTCTCAAAATTTTCCGAACCAGTTTTGCCTGAGATAAGCGTGTTTAAACCTAACAAATTCCTATATATTATTATCAGCCTATTGCCGTCCACTGCTGGCACGTACGCCTGACCAAAGAGCGCTAACCCTCCCGGTGCTGGGCAGTCCGTATCCATCCGCTGCCAGCCACATTCTTCAAATCATCGACCCGTCTTATGGGGCGTCCTACACTACGCTTGCCCATTCACAGTCTCCACTCTAGCACTTGTCTGCTCCGTCTACCATCTGTTCGTCTACAGACGTAGCCGACAAATTCCTTAGCTCAATAATAGATAACAATTTAATTTTAGTATACATACGATGGAGGTCAGAATATAACCAGGCGACGGGCAGTAGGTGGTGGCTAGGCACTTGATGATTTACAAGAAAAACACTGCCAAATAGTGTGGGTTCTTGAGTGTCCAACTCTAGAATAATAAAGCTTTTAAAGGGGATTAAATATAATGGCCACCATAAAATGCTTTGATACCCTTAGCTACTACACTTCAAATTGTATTCGAACACCAAATATAATAAATGATCACCAAATCTATACTGAATGTGCACCAAATCTAAAACTCGCTTTAGCAAGATTTCAGGGACACCCCGAAGTTCGGTTTGGTTAGGTTCCTTTAAGAGGATTGTATAGCGGCTGCCTTTTCAAAAAATAGGTATTTAGAAAAACTCGTGCTTTCCCTCTCGCTCGTTGAAAAACCCCTGATCGTGCGATAGAGAGCGTTGCAGCTCGCGACTGACTGTGAGGTTTTTTTTATATGAAATTTGTCTCTCGGGAGAAAACGTTTTTCACATACTAAATGACGTCCAATCTCTTAGATTCTAGTGTCAATCGTTTCAACATATTATATTCTAGGTTTGTAGGTTTTGCTTTTTTTCTAAAACTTCTTTGTTTATGCTCGTAAAGGAGGAGGCAGGCCGCGAGCGAGAGAGGACAGCGTCCTCCCTCCGCCCCAGCCGCAGTGGTAGGCGCCCACGGCGACGGACGTCGCTTGATGATCTCCGGCCACCGTAGGCGCGGGCATGCGGGCAGCGAGTAAAGGGCAACTCGCTGCCCGACCAGGGACCATGCCCGGGTCGACGGCGCGTTGTGTCCCACGCGCGCCTCAAAGAGCGTCAGCATAATGACGGGGCCCCCCTCTCAGAGGGCCAAAGCCTGCCGGGGTCGCGGGATTATTTCCTTACCGTAACCCCGGAACTTAACAGGCTATGAAGGACACCGTGGATTTTAGTCAGTAGAAGTCTGACAGTCCCTCCCGCCCTGCCCGGGGTTGGAGGACTCATTTGATGATTTTACCACGCTAAAAAAAAAAAAAAAAAAAAAAAACTTCTTTGTTTTTAAAATACAAAGGTTTTACTTCAATGAAGATTTTGTCATAAAAATAGTAACTTTTAGGCGCCTGCTACTTTCAAACTATTATAAATTTTGAAAAAAAGAAAACCTATAAACCTAGTTTTTTACAGTGTCAGAAGCATTCTAAAAAATCATTGAGATAGGATAACATTTAGGGGCAGGAAAACGTTTTCTCTTTTAGTATGGACGAGCGCTCGGTAGACGATAGTCTTAAACCTTGTACACAGAAAGACCCGCGAAGCGGGGCTTCGTCGACCCTGCTTAGGTAGATTTTTTTTTATTACACCTCGTTATGACATATTTTAATGAACATATTTTGGTGATCATTTACTACTTTTGGGTTAACAATGATTTATTTGGAGTCTTTTGATTAAATAGTATAGCGAAATGTTAAAACTGGTTGTAATTTTACATTAAAATGCGGGTTTCATTTTGGTGATCATTTACTATTTTTAACCGACTTCAAAAAGAAGGAGGTTATCAATTCGACGGTATGTATTTTTTTTTTTTTTTTTTTGTGTGTTTGTTACCTGATTACTCCGCCAATTGTGGACCGATTTTCAAAATTCTTTTTTTGTTCGAAAGGAGATACTTCAGGAGTGGTCCCATTGTCACCATGTCAGGATCTGATGATTGTATCCTGGAGAAATCGAGGGCAACCCTCAAATTTTATAGGCATACACATCGTTTTTCACAAATTTTATGAAGTAATTTAAGTATTTGCGTATGGTAATCATCATCTTATGTAGCTAAGCTGATGATGGAAGGTACAACTCCTCAAGTAAGAAAATTATGTTTGTGTTCGCATATCTCCGGAACTACAAGTCCGATTAAAGTAATTCTTTTTTTGTTGTACTAGGTATCGTTCAACTTAGGGAATACTGCAAGTTTCATCAAAATCGGTTCAGTAGTTTTTGAGATAGGGCATTATGAATGTGAGAGATTTTAACGATGTTATTACCGGTGTTACGGATTACAAAATTCTAGTGCTTATGTAAGAAAATGATGTACTCGTATTTGGCAAAAATTGTGGTTGAATATTTAAACTAAAAAGAGTAAAACAAAAACTTTTTCAAAAAAAATGTAACCGCCTTCAAAAACAACCACAAAAAAGGGTAAAATAACCTTCAAAACTTTTCTTTCGGAAGTCGGTGGGCAAAAAGACAATGAAATGAATAAAAAAAAGTCACCGACTTCCGAAAGAAAAGTTTTGAAGGTTATTTTACCCTTTTTTGTGGTTGTTTTTGAAGGCGGTTACATTTTTTTTGAAAAAGTTTTTTTGTCTGTTATATTATGTTACTATATCTGGTGGTAAGTTAAGAGCGTATATTCCGAAAGCTGGCAACGTCGCAAATGGTTGTCAAATATTAACAAGTTTTAATTAATTTAGCATTGTTACTGTATGAAAATAAGAAACATGGCTCTGTAGTGCACTAAAAAATTGATAAGGGAATGCAATAATTAATATCGTAACACCGAATATATAGTTCTAGATGTAGAAAAAGCATTTGGAAGCTTTCCAAATGCCTTTTATACACCGGAAACGGTTACAACATCAAATTCAGTGTTTTAATTGCATTCCTATATCATTTTTTTAGTGCACTACAGAGTGATATTTCTTGTTTTCATACAGAAAATTTGCCAAATTAATTAAAACTTGTAATTATTTGACAGCTTTTTGCGACGTTGCCAACTTTCAGAATATGCAGCCTTAAACATAAGCCCTTTTAAGCCTATTAGAGAAATAAAATTGGAATCGCATCAGTAGTTTCTTTTGTAAAAGACCAACTTCCGCCGTCCTGATTTTTTCTTTCGATACAATGAAATGGTCCTTACATGAAATCGAGTCGGATGACAACTCACGCTTGACCAAAAAACAAAAAACGCTAAAATGTTTAACATCAAAAAAGAGCTAAAGTCTCCAGATTTTGTTTTATCTCTTACGGATTCAGATGTCTCATTTTTGGCCAATTTAGAAAAAAGACATATCTAATTAAAAACTATGCAGTGGATGAAATTGGAAAAACTACTGAAGAAGCAAAAGCAACAATTACGATCAATAGACCAGTAACAAATAATTAAAATACAGAATACGACAATGATCTGGATATAACAATATAACTTTAAGAACTCACAAAAAATTAGGATTGAAAAACATGTATTTTTGGAGTAACCAAATATGTAATACACTGCAAATACAAGTGCCATACAAATATGAAAACGAAAGGTTTTAACATTTATTTCTTATTGTTTTAGATAATGATATTAATCCTCATCTGGGTGGCGGTGCTCATCGCCGTGTTGGTTTTATATTACCGGCAAATCTACTCAACGTTCAGACGCAGTGGTGTCAAATACTTCAGGCCCGTCCCACTTCTGGGCAATATGATCAGGATCCTGCTACGTATGGATCATTTCAGTGACGATATGTTGAGACACTATAACAGCTTTCCAGAAGAAAAGTAAGGAGTAGTGATTGATTACTTTGACGATTATTTTGATTAATTATATTACTTTTATTTACTTCACCGTGTATGCTGTTATAACCCATCAGCGTTTAAAAAAAAAACTTATTCATCAGGTTTGTGGGAAGATTTGAGTTCATAAATGAGATGGTAGTAATTCGTGACCTCGAGCTAGTGAAAAAAATCACTGTCAAAGACTTTGAGCACTTCCTCGATCACCGCTCAATCTTCGGCAATGCAGATTCCTTCTTCTCCAGAAATTTGTTTGCTTTAAGAGGTATAAACTGAATTTGTTTGTAAATTATGGCTCTATGCGTAAATGTTACTTTAATCATTACTTGATTTGCATGTCCACACGTTATAGCCTGTATACGAATGATAAATTAACTACACCAGACCAGTGCAGTATTAAAATTACTGTAATATTAATAAAGAATGGTCAGACATAATCTACTGGATTGTTGTTACCAGTTTTATAAATCTAAAGGAAAACTGTATTATAATCTCCCACAGGTCAAGAATGGAAAGACATGCGCTCCACATTGAGTCCAGCGTTCACCAGCTCCAAGATGCGTCTGATGGTGCCATTCATGGTGGAGGTCGGCGACCAGATGATGAGTTCGCTTCAGAAAAAAATCAAGGAAACCAAATGTATGTTTTTGGACATTTTTGGGTTTGAGTTCTACTATTTTTCTGCGTGGTGTTTCACTGACTCGTTATTTTTTTTACAGCCGGCTACATAGATATAGACTGCAAAGATTTGACTACTCGCTACGCCAATGACGTGATCGCCTCCTGCGCCTTCGGGTTGAAGGTGGACTCACATAACGATGTGGACAATGAGTTCTATGCCATGGGAAAAGTGACATCGACATTCAATTTCCGTCAGATGTTACTGTTCTTCTTAATGGCTAATGCACCGACAGTTGCTAAGGTATGTTACCAAATGACTTTTACACCTGTAAGAGGCAAAACCTCGTAAAGCATCACGTTTCCGAGTTATGAGCTGTCAATAATGTACAATTTGTTATCACCTTTGCTTTTAATATTCTGACGTTTCATTTAAAATACAATCGTTTCATACGCCATAATTCTTGTGAAGTAAAATACGTCCTTCTTATACGACATAACTGATTAACTACCTAGATAAGCAATACCATCAAGACACAAATAACTTAAACACGTCAAGCTGAAAAGTACTTGAATTAAAACAATTAGAGTAGATTGTTGATAAAATTAAAGATAAACGTAATAATTATGTTTGAGTTAATAAATGAAAATGAATCCCCAACATACAAATATTAATAGACATAGGAATGGGTAATGTCAATATTGAATCACTTGGCTAATGTAAATAGATTAAAAGTCCCAAGGTTGATGCCGCAGTTGTAACGGACGGCTGGGACCGCAAAGTGACTATTATTTGAGACTTCCATACGTAATTTATCCACTAAAGTCCGCTTACAACTAGAGACGATAATTTAGTTGAAGGGGGACTTTGTTCTTGAATTAATAGAACATTACCAATGAAACACTAATAAATAAAAGTGTCAGGAAATAAAACATTTACATTTGTTGTTTACAGCTCATGAAGATCGATTTCTTGTCCGAGATGTCGAAGAATTTCTTTAGAAAACTAGTTCTAGAGACAATGGCTAATCGCGAGATGAAGAACATTATCAGACCTGACATGATTCACTTGCTAATGGAAGCTAAGAAAGGTATGTTTATTAAAAGTCGATAAAATAATTACAGAAATTAATTGAACGAAAATAATGAAACTAAAATTACTAATGCATAAAATATCTTTATACGAGCAATTCTTATATATTTATTTATACATAATCAGGATCTCGGAAACGGCTCCAAGAATTTTCATGAAAGTTACAGATCAGGTTTTTCGGCTCAAGGAACCGATTTATCAAGGTGCCAGGTTCGAGAAAAGCTCGGTTCCCAAGATATAGACATTTTAAAAACTGAGCGAAGCTCGGTCAACCGTATATTAATGTATTTACAGGTAAACTGACTCACGAAGATGTCAAGTCCGGTGACGTAGCAGCAGGATTCGCAACCGTTGAAGAATCTTCTGTTGGACGGAAACAAATTAATAGAGGTTAGTGTTTAGTGTTTTATATGTATAATTATGTAGTTGGAGAGGTTATAGAGCGAAAGATAAATGTTTACAAAAACAAACTTGGTAATCGACGGTGACACTCAGGTGAAAAAAGATGGATTGATATTCCAAAAAAGAAAAAGAGAATGACAACTGCTGCAAAGAAGTTAATAAATAATAATAATATGATGATTTTACCAGAACCCATCCAAATAACATTAAACCATGACATTCATAACTCATTATTGTATTTTGCTTTCAGTATGGTCTGACGATGACCTCATCGCCCAGGCTGTGTTGTTCTTCATAGCTGGCTTTGAAGGTATCTCCTCTGGCATGTCTTTCTTACTCTATGAACTGGCGCTAAACCCTGAGGTCCAGGAGCGATTGGCACAGGAGATCAAGGAAACTGATGCCAAGAACAGCGGCAAGTTTGACTTCAACTCCATCTCAAATATGCCATACATGGACATGGTGGTTTGTGGTAAGGTTTTGAACACTTTTTTAACTAAAATTAACTCACAATGTAGAATTTTTCTTTTTTGTGCAACAAGTCTGTTCATTTGTATTATAGCCAAAAAAATTTTGCTTTCAGAGCTCTTAAGACTCTGGTCACCTGGTATCGCGTTAGACAGAATTTGCACCAAAGATTACAATCTGGGTAAACCTAACGAAAAGTCTGAAAAAGATTTTATTGTAAGTGATGACAGTTTTCTTTCTATTACATTAATAACTACACACGAATAATGTAACAGGAACATAGTACTAATAAAACTATATTTTTACAGGTTCGCAAAGGTATGGGTATCCAAATACCAGCGTTTGCTTTCCACCGTGACCCCCAATTCTTCCCCGATCCTGAAAAGTTTGACCCTGAACGATTCTCCGAAGAAAACAAGCACAATTTCCCGACGTTCGCTTACATGCCCTTCGGTGTTGGACCCAGAAACTGTATTGGTAAGTCCACTGACTCAATAAATATTAATTTTGGTAATATGAACTTATTATGATGGAAAAGTAAAACCGCAGGACAAACTTTCAATAACTAATGGTAGCCATACACCATCCTGCCTATCGAACGATCGATTTGACGCTTGCAATTGTTTCAAATTGGCAGTTCGTCTATATACACCATACACCATACTGCCTATCGTGCGATCGATTTGACACAACTTCAAATCTGCAGCAGCGATGCCAAGTTAGCAACTTTATAGCTAGATCCAGCTATTATTCGGTGACCGATAGTTACAAAGGGAATTGTCCAATTTCTATGGGACTTTGGCCATTCTTAAACAAACAGTTCAGCTAATAATATGTGATTTATTTATTAGCTCAAATCAGTAAGAATGAGGATCTACAGCTAGTTTTGTATCAAGATTTTTATTTAGATATTTTTTTAACATTAAACTGAAACAGGTTATGTATGAAATAAACTTGTTTTTTTATATTATTATATTTATTAGTCAGATTCATAAGTTAAGAGAACATTGTCAAGGAACTTAGCAGGTGGATTAATATGTTCCTGATATCTTTCCCAACTTAAAAACCAAATAATTGTCATAATTATGTGCACAGCAACCTACTGTTCTACGGCCCACCAAACAGTTGCAGCAATATTGTTTTATTGCTGACCTGGCCTCCCTTCAATGTTATTTTCCAAAGAAGTGCCGGGGTCGCCAAGAAAGGAAGAATCGAAATCCATTACAAAAAAAAATAGTGTTCCTTATAAAACTCACAAAATCATCAATCAATCACGATGCAAATTCAAAATGACAACTGTCATTTTGAATTCAACACAACATTTTTAAGCATCGCGTAAAAAAACAATTGTATTTATTATCGATTCATATGAAATCGATTATACTGCTATGATTTCTCCAGAAATAATGCATAAAACCTCAGTTTTATCATTTTTGAAGTCCTATTAATTATATCGTTTATTAGAATGTTATTTATATAAATTATCTTATGAAAAGTATATTTCAATATAGTGGAGAGATTGCATTGTATTTTAAATCGATTTGAATTTGTTAGTTTATGGAGTTTTGATTTGGCAACACTGAAACCAAATCCGCCGGTTCGTGTGTAGCATCAAATCAAATACTTAAAAAAAGTTTATTTTTTATAATGCCAATTGATACAAAGTTATTTGCACCAAATGTTTACTAAAATATAATTTAAAATATTGGTAAATTACTTTTTTGTATAGCATCGCGTACAAAAATGGCCAAGTTCAGACAATGCCCTTTATAAAATTGTAGCTGTCGTCACCGAATAATAGCCATATGCATCACTGCTGCCGATTTGACGTTGTGTCAAATCGATTTGATGACCTATCAAATTGGCATGTCATGCCATCAAATTGGCATTTTTAAACAATTGCAATTTGAAACAATTGCAATTTGAAACAATTGCAAGCGTCAAATCGATCGTCGATAGGCAGGATGGTGTATGGCTACTATAATGGAGAAGAAAAGAAAAAAAGAAAATACTGAGTCCACGTAACGTATTAATAAAATGACCAAAGCGAAACAAGAAAAATACTTAGTGGTTGTCAGAACAAGACTGGCCACTTCTTTCAGTCTTTTGGCGAAGATAAACTTAAATAATTGTAATTTTCAATTTTCTCAGGGTCAAGATTTGCTCTCTGCGAGATAAAGGTCATGGCGTACCAGATCCTGCAGTATTTGGAGGTCTCTCCTTGTGAGAAGACCACCATTCCTGCCAAACTTGATAAAGACACATCCAACCTCAGACTGCAGGGGGGACATTGGCTCAGATTCAAAGTCAGAAACTAGAAGACAATTGTTAGGTTGTGCAATGAGAAACAGATATTAGAGCAATTATATCCTTATCATTATAAGCTGTATCATAAACAAAGGGATTATGATTGTTTTTTAAAGCAAAATTTATAAGGGACGAAGCTAGCTACTACATTGTTCTATTGATGAAAGTTAGATCGCATTGTGCGATGAGAGATATATTTTAGCCAGAACGGTAGTGTTGTTTCTATAGTGTGGGACCTCTGGTAGTGGCTGTACTACAACTCGTATTTCGCTGGGTAACTACGTAGTTCTGCGTGACGTCGATAGGTGTCGCTGTAGCTTACGAGGAGACGTAACGATGCTGTAAATTGCACCTTTTATATGTGGGAAATAAAGTTACATTTTGAGTAGCTCTATTGAAATGTGCAGGCAGTGTCAAAGTGTACTATAGGGTGGTACATTGGTGGTGAAAAAATGAAGTATGAAACATTATTTTTGGTTTAGCTTTGCTATCTCTTTAGTGATAAGCCTAATCTTATCTGCGAAATTATTTAGTTAGCATAATTTACGATGTTAGATGATGTAATTTAGGTACGTACTTTCATGAAACGTGATAATATTAGAATTATAATGATGTTATCATTGTAAATATTTTTAAGATAAAAAAACTAAAATGAGTTTTTTGTTTTAATTGTCACCAATGTTGATGTTGTTCAATCAGTTGTAATTTCATTGTTATAATTATATTTTCTTATCCATACTCCATTTAAATGCAATACCTGTATTGCATTCCTGTATTGGCCTCTTTCCTCTCAGTTATTCCTTAGATATATAACCATACTCCAAATTTCATGACTGTGTTACCTAAACCATCAATCAACTGTCCTGACAAACTACGTTGAAACTTCTTCATTTCCTCCTCATTTTTTCTAACATAGCAGTTTAGAGCGATGTCGTGGTTAGCAGTGTGGTAACGGGTCATATTTAAGAACCCTAGTTTTCGAAATGCTAAAGGAAGACAAAAACCTGTAGGAAATGTGCACCTAACTGAACCAATAATTCGAAAACGTGATGTGATAGACATTTAATAATAATTTATTTTATTTGGGACAACTTAGGAACCATTTTTGTTAGTACACACCTTAGATACTAAAACTTATAAACTAGGATTAGTAATAATAAAAGAGTAACATTTCATAACAACAACTGGTGAGTCATGTACTTACGAGGCATTTCATATGGACAATGATTCCGCATGAAATGTCTCAGCACAGGAGCACTCAGGTCCTCAGCCACTACCTTCAGGATGCTGTTGCTACTTCCCCGAATTCTCCTCACAAGCGATGCCACCTTTTTCCTAATGACAGCATGGAAGCCATCTGTATTTGACTGGGCAAACATCCCCGAGGCACTACAGAAACGAGGGAGTTTCAAAATCATCCTGAAAACATTATTATATTGAACGCGCAAGGCGCTTAGCGTCCCCCGTGAGCAGTTGAACCACAGACTTCCCGTGTACAGGCCTTGACAATATATGCCTTAAATAAGGTTATTTTGACCTGATCGGTACAACGAGAAAACCTTTACCAAGCCGTATATGACCCGCGTTGTGCATTACAACCGTAGATCGGAATAGGTAGAGCTATAGTTCATTGACCGGAAACATTGATGGTAATATGGATATTCCACGGGATAGAGACGCGTAATGTCACCGCATTATAGAAACAAAAGGAACTAATAGAGTGACGCACCTGTTTTTGTCTCTTTCTGCACCACTAAAATTCAATTCTTTACCAACAGTACCTAACTTGTTGCCTCACTTCAAATCCCGGGACTCGGGGAATATCCATATTATTCTTGTCTATGGCAAGTACACAAAACAGTTCTACCTATTCCGATCTATGATTACGACAGAGTCCCTCTCACAGAGAGAAGGTCTCAACAGTGGGAACGGTAAGCTGATAGAGTCTAGTCAGCAAATTAAAACTGTCCCTGCATATACATATAATGTAAAAAGTCAAATGCTGCCAACGGAGTATAAACGAACTTGGTACTATTTAATCCAATATTATTATTGCTATAAGTACCTATTGAGAAATAAATAGTATCAACTACGTCCAAGCAACGTATAGGGGCTGGTTTATACAGGGCTGGTTTTTGTTGGCCAGGCTCTTTAATATTACTTAATTACCCTGTTTTATATTCAAAGCACAGAATATAATATAATAGTACTAATGTTCAAAGTTACTTTAGAATGAAAAATTGAAGTGTTGTCCATAGAAAAATAATCAGACAAATCCATAATTTAGACTGCTGATAATGACATCATTAAAATACAAAGCATGTTATCAAACCGTGACCTTGAGAACCTACCTCACAACGGACTGCTGTGATAAAACTCAGAGCTGATGAAATAACAAACAATGTAAATAATACCTTATTTCGATTAGATTAGAGCACATTTTGTTATAAATAGCAAGAACAGAAAAAGTTGTTTTTTTTACAATACAAGTTGAAACTCAGAGTGAATTCGGCAGTGAACTGAGTGACACGTTCGTTGCCTCTGACTTCACTTTGTTGACATACAGTGTCATAGACCTGTGACAACTTTGAATCGAAGGGATTTAAATATCAGTAAATATTTTAATATCCTTGGAAGGAAGTGATAATTATCTAAAACTCGTAAGTAGTTGTTGAAGTCGTTGTTCTATTGCTAACAGAGAATTTTATTCAATATCAGTCTATTTTAATTAAAATAACTGAACATGATGTCAGCATTAGTAAGTCCTGATTTTTTTTATGAGTGTTCTCTTCCATTTTACCACATATTTTTTTGATTATACATGCTTTCCACAGTTAAATAGGATCAATAATCTATAAAATAATTTTCTAAAAACGACGACGGGTTTTGAAATATTGACTAAAACTGTGTTATACGACCGAAACCAAGTGCACAACTTAGTTACGAATAAAACTGTTTAACAATTTTTTTTAGAGAAAATGATAGTACTACTGCTAGGTGTAATTGTGGTGCTTGCTGTGTTGGTGCCGTATTTTCGGAAAGTCTACTCATTCCGAAAAAATGGCATCAAGATGATCACACCAGTGCCAGTGCTGGGCAACATGACTGAGATCATCCTACGCCGAAGGCACTATGCGTACAATCTTCTTGAATTATACAATCGTTTCCCGGAAGAAAGGTAAGATTTTAAGAGACATTAGAATTGAAAAAGTTTGTGTGTGAATGAGTGCCAACTGTCGTCGTTCAGAGTATACAGGGTGTTTTGGTTTTTGTGTTCTTCAGGGAAATAAAGCGACTCTTCCTGGTATAATGACTTATAATTGCTATAATTGCTTCTAATTACAAATAATAATTTTTATGTTGAAAAACCGTTATGAATTTAAATTGTCGTCAGTTAGAATACAATGCAAACGACAAGAAGTTTTGTCCAGAGTCCCCTCGGCAGGCAAGCTCCGGTGCTTATATAGCTGCGGACAGCGCCATCTCGTCCGTCCCTCCGGAACTAGTGTGTCGTATCGATTTGTTGGGAAGGTTGCGTGCACTCATGCGTGCGCGCTGTTGCGTCGTCCCGTCCCTAGGTGGCGGTGTGTGTTATAAACATGCCGGCGGGCCTTGAGAGCTCCTCTCTTGCTCTCAACGGCTTTGAACTGGCTCTGTTGCTGCTGCATCCTCGTCGTTTGTGGAGGCAGGCAAGGGACAAATTTTTGAGAATGCCCTCTCGATGATCCCGTTAGCTGTTTGGATGCTAGCTACTCGTGGCACACCATCCTTCCCTGGGAACACAGATAAAATTCTTCCCAACCGCCACTTCAGCGGTGGGAGATTATCTTCTTTTATAAGCACCAAAGTGTTAGGTGCTAAGACTCCCTTTGTCTCCTTCCATTTTGTGCGGGTTTGTAGCTCTCCAATGTACTCAGCCGACCATCGCCTCCAGAAGTGTTGCCTCAGCTGTTCCAGACGCTTGTAGCGGGATAGTGCATGTAGTGGAGTACTGAGTGCAATGTCTTCGCTTGCATGTGAGGTCAGTGGTCGGCCAATCAGGAAGTGTGCAGGTGTGAGGGGGGTGTAATCTGATGGATCTGGGGATAAACAGTACATAGGACGGGAATTCAGGACAGCTTCTATTTGTGCCAGAACCGTACTGAACTCCTCGTAGGTTAAGTGACTATTGCCTAACACCCGTGTAATGTGGTGTTTGCAGGATTTCACCCCCGCTTCCCACAAACCGCCAAAATGAGGAGCATAGGGTGGTATAAATTTGAATTCTATACCATTAGATGAAGCGTAATCAACAATAGGTTGAGACTCCCTAGATAAGAAAGTTGTAAGTTCCCTTTTAGCTCCTACAAAATTCCTACCGTGGTCAGAGAATATGCAATGTGGTTTTCCTCTACGGGAGATAAACCTTTTTAAAGCTAAAATGTAGTATTCTGATGTTAAATTAGTGACAAGTTCCAGGTGCAACGCCTTAGTGGCGAAGCAAACAAATAAGCATAGATAACTCTTCTCAAGTTTAGAGCCCCTTCCCTTTCGGTTCAAAATATAAAGTGGCCCTGCATAATCAACACCGCTATTCATGAAGGGAGAATCAATGGTTATCCGTTCCTGTGGCAAGTTTCCCATGATTGGTTGCACTGTTTCACCTTTCATGCGAGTACACATTTTACATTGTTTTACAACCTTTCTAGCTAAGTTCCTCCCACATAAGGGCCACCAGGTCTCTCTTATGTGAGCTAACAGCTGTTGAGGCCCAGCATGTAATAACCTCAAATGACCTTGCTCAAAAATAAGTTGAGTAACATAGTGCTTACCACATAATAGCATGGGATGCTTCTTGTTATATGAGAAGTCACGTGAATTAGACAATCGACCTCCCACTCGGATAATGCCTTTTTCATCTAGAAATAAAGTTAAACTTAGTAAGTTACGAGTTGATTTAATTGGCCGTTTGTTTACTAAGGCGTCATGTTCGTCTGGAAATGATTCTATTTGCACTCTTTTAGTGATAAAATTCAATGAATTATTTAATTCTTTTACTGACAAGGGGCCTGTCAAACGTTCAGACTTATTTTTTAATTTAGTATTATGAATGAATCTTAGAACGAATGCGTAAGCGCGTTGAAGTTTGCAAAATGAAGAAAACCTTTTGAAATCTACACAAGAATAATTATTATTGTTGCAAGACATGACAGTTATTTGGTTTGTTCTTAGTTCTGGCAAACAATCTTGAAAATTATGTGGTGTGATGGACGATTGAAATTCCGTTACCTTATTCCATAAAAAGGAAGCACCGTTCCACCACGTTTTATTTCGTATTAAATCGTTTAAACTGGTACCTCGAGAAACTAAGTCGGCTGGATTATGTTTTCCATCGACGTGCAGCCATTTTGTATCGCTGCTGTATTCACTGATTTGCACTACACGATTTTGAACAAAGGGCTTTAGCTGTTGAGGCGACATTCTTAACCAGCCCAGCACAATAGTCGAGTCCGTCCAGCAAGTTATTTTATCAAATTTAAGCTTAAGTACTTTAGTTATTCGTTCTAATAAAGTTGCGCCGACGAGTGCGCCACACAATTCTAAACGCGGTATGCTAACCGGTTTGACAGGAGCGACACGGCTCTTTGAACAAATCAGTCTCACTGTTACGTCATCGGTCTCACTGAAGCTACGGCCGTATGCACACGCGCCATAAGCGTTTTCGCTAGCATCAGTGAATATATGCAACTCTGTTCGAATAGGGTTAGTACATATTATGTGACGAGGAACTCGAATATCGCGTAATGCGGATAATGAAGTAACGAACTTTTCCCACTTGTCTCTAATGTCAGGTGGTACTTCGTCGTCCCAATCTAGTTTGTATAACCACAATTTCTGTAATAGTATTTTTGCTTTAATGATAACAGGGCTAAGCAGACCCAATGGGTCGTACACTTGCGACACAACAGATAAGATTAAGCGTTTAGTTATCGGAGTTGAGATTTCTTTTATTCTAGAAGTGAAGTGAAATTCATCATGATTGTTCAACCAACCTAAACCCAGGGTTTTGTTTGAACAATTCTCATCTAGTGTGAAATGTTTCGACTGACCGTCCTCAGTTTTAACGATTTCTTTTGCAATTTCATCTGAATTGAATACCCACTTTCGTAACGGTAAACAACCTGACTTACATACTTCAATCACACCTTTACAAATGCGTATTAATTCCGCTTTATCATCATTTCCGAAAATACAGTCATCAACGTACATGTCATTTAAAAGTGTACGCGAAATATCTGCATCAGTGCATTCATGCCCTAACTGTCTAACGCATCGCATGCTAAGATAGGGTGCCGATGCAGTACCATATGTCACGGTATTAAGTTTAAACATAGAAAGTGGTTCAGATGGGGATTCACGCCATATGATCATCTGTAAATGTCTTTGATCCTCCTGTATTAATACCTGTCGGAACATCTTTTCGATGTCACCACACGCAACGTAGTTATATTGACGGAAGCGTAATAGAATCGCAAACAAATCATTTTGTAAAGGAGGGCCCGTCATCTGGAGGTCGTTAAGCGACTTTCCCGATGACGTTGGTTGACTAGCATTAAACACTACGCGTAGCTTTGTTGTGACACTATCTTCACGGAATACACCATGATGAGGTAGGAAATAATTAGTTGGTGCTGTGCAATGTTCAACACGAGTCATGTGTCCCAGCCTTAGGTATTCTTTCATGAAATCATTATACATCTGTTTGTACTGAGGTTTGCGTTCAAGTTTTCTTTCGAGAGTCAGAAACTGGCCTTTAGCAGTTTCATAACTATCACCGAGCTTATTTGTCGAGTCTTTAAGCGGTATGCGCACAGAGAACCGACCATCGGCTAAACGTTTAGTTGTATCTATAAATAGCTTCTCACAGGCTTGTTCTTCTTGTGAATAGAAGTTATTATTTTGGCATGACACTTCCTCTATCTCCCAAAATTTTCTTAATTGCTCCCCAATTTCTAAAGTTTGAGTAAAGTTACATTGAACCGGAATAATGCGCCTAGGTTCAAAGTGAATGGGGCCAGCGACTATCCACCCTAGCTTGGTGTTTTGGAGATGAGGTCCGTTACTTAAGCGAATTCTGCCTTCGATTAATAAATCCCAAAAATGATCAACCCCTAACAATAAATCTATATTGGACGGATTGCAGTAAGTGGGGTCTGCTAGACGTAATCCGTTAGGTATAGCTAATGAGTTAGAATTAATTTTAAAAGTAGGTATCATATTAGTTATTGTGGGTAGGACTAAACATTTAATATTTGTATGATAATTATTGTCGTTTAAAGATCTGAGTTTTATTTCACATATCTGAGCAGAATGTGAGACCGACTGTCCCACTCCTACGATCTGATAAGCGGACTGTATCGACTTCAATTTTAATTTATTGCGTAATGACTCAGAAATGAGACTATGCTGACTACCACTGTCAAGTAAAGCGCGTGCCTTATGATACTTGTTGTCTTTACCCGCGACTTCGATAATTGCAGTGGACAATAAAGCGGTATCTAATAATTCCGACTTCACGATAGGATACCCGTTATTACGTTCTGAACATAGATAAGTTTGCGTATGTAGAACTGCAGATGAATCAGAAGGTTCAGATATTAATGCGCTGTCATCACTACCTTCATCATGCAATAAATTGTTATGCTTGAGATTACATTGCTTACACGGACCAAAATAACAATCCTTCGGGGTGTGTCCCTTACGTAAACAATTTGCACACAGACTATTCTTGTTCACGGTATCCAACCTATCTTTCACTGATAATTTCAAGAACTGGTTGCACGTATATAACGCATGATTGCCGTTACACACAACACACTCACGAGTGTGCTTATTCTTAGATTTATTCTGAGTGGAGTTATTAGTTGATGCAAAACTATGAGTTCTTCGCGAGTTTGATTTATTCTCAGGGACTGACTTATTCCCTGGAGGGTGGAGATGATGATTAGCCTGCACCATCTCCAACGTATTAGCTTTATTCGTTAAGAACTCCAGTAACTGGGACAACTTTGATTTTTCACTACCTAGAATGCTTTTGTGTTGTTCCCATTCCTTTTCCGTAGCTAAATCTAATTTTGAGACAACTATAAAAATAATGAGGGTATCCCACCACTCTGTGGGTTCCCCGAGCGTCTTTAACGCACGTAAATTCGTTAGCACTACATCTATTAATTTTCTGATATGATGAGGTGATTCTTTTGTCATTGACTGTGAAGAAAATAACGCTTTCACATGATTATGCACTAGTAAGTTGCTGTTGTTATATCTGTGGTTAAGCAAATCCCATGCTATCATGTAGTTTTCTGATGAAAACTCTAATGATTTTATTACCTGACTGGCATTCCCTGTTAGAGCAGATTTTAAATAATGAAACTTTTGAATTTCATCAAGTTGTGTTGATTTATGGACCAAGGAAAGGTAGGTATCTCTAAACCCAAGCCACGCATTGTATGACCCATCAAATGAAGGCAAAGTTATAGTGGGCAATTTAACCAACGGGTTTGAGTTGCACTTAGATTTATCACTAATAGCAGAACTAGGGTTATTAATGCTTTGCAATAAACAGTCAACCTCTGTGAAAACCGTATAGTAGGAACTTTCAAAGGATTCACGAATATCTAGTTGCTGAGATAATTCTTTCTCCGAAACTAATTCCTCTATAGCACTCTGAATTAAGTTAAAATCATGCATTAATGATTTAGCACTATCTGATCTTAACTTTAATTCCGTTAATTTTTTATCGTTTAACGGTTCACTGATCAGGGCAGTTACAAATTTCGTAAAAAGTGTCAACCTACCCCTTATTGTACCCCTTTTTCTATTTAAATCTTGAATCTTATCGTTAGCACTTTGTAACACTGGTATAGGAGATTTACTACGGACTGAAACTTTATCTAAATCTTCCGAACCTAGACTCATTCTGGCGATTTATGAAAAATAAGGGTACTCACGGTTTTCCTGCAAACACCTCGGTGTGATTACGCGAACCAAGGCGAATTACCTGTAATCAGTCACAGTTTTAGCACAAATAAAAGGGGGAGAAGGGAAGGAACGATACGGATGACCAACCCACTGCTGATTCCTCTTTTCTTCTATTCGGCTTCGGAGGACCAATGTTTTGGTTTTTGTGTTCTTCAGGGAAATAAAGCGACTCTTCCTGGTATAATGACTTATAATTGCTATAATTGCTTCTAATTACAAATAATAATTTTTATGTTGAAAAACCGTTATGAATTTAAATTGTCGTCAGTTAGAATACAATGCAAACGACAAGAAGTTTTGTCCAGAGTCCCCTCGGCAGGCAAGCTCCGGTGCTTATATAGCTGCGGACAGCGCCATCTCGTCCGTCCCTCCGGAACTAGTGTGTCGTATCGATTTGTTGGGAAGGTTGCGTGCACTCATGCGTGCGCGCTGTTGCGTCGTCCCGTCCCTAGGTGGCGGTGTGTGTTATAAACACAGGGTGTTTCTTTTAAATTGGCCAAAAGGGAGAAATCCGAATCCATAAGAGATACGAGAAAACTTTCATACGAACCTTTACCTCTTTTTTGATGTTGACAATGTTGGCGTTTTTTATTTTTTGGTCAAGTGTGAGTTGTCCACAGAAATGGGTGAAATTGGCCAATATTTTCGTAATGCCGTTCGACTCTGTTTCATATAAGGATCACTATTCATTGTATAGGAAGAAAAAAAACGGGACGGCGTCATCAAATGAGTCGTACCCAGGGCAGGGCAGGAGGGACTGTCAAACTTGTACTGACTAAAATCCACGGTGTCCTTGAATAATTATCTTTACGTTCCGGGGTCACGGTATTCTTTAGTAGCGCGACTTACTGTTGGGCTTGGCAATATTAATATTTTTAGGTGCTGATAAGCACCTAAAAATCCATCAACTAAAAGTATTCGTTCTACCGACTTGAACTTTAATGCAACTAATGGAAATGTTGTAATTTATGAATCAATATTTTCATCGGTTGCATATAAATATTCAAACATTACTTTTCAGATTTGTCGGCCGATTTGAATTCTTAACAGAGTCAGTTCTGATCCGAGATGTAGAGCTAGTTAAAAAGATCACAGTCAAAGACTTTGAATATTTCATCGATCACCGCAGCTTTGAGGGTGAATCGTACTTTAAAAAAACTTTATTTTTAATGCAAGGTGAGCGTATATTTCTAATATTTATCATTGACCATAGTGATACTTATCGAATTCTTCTCAATGTATCGCACTTGTAACTTTTATACATACAGTCAATAATATTATTAAAATGATTGCAGGCCAAGAATGGAAAGACATGCGCTCTACATTAAGTCCAGCGTTCACAAGTTCCAAGATTCGTCTGATGATACCCTTTATGGAAGAGGTTGGCGATAACATAGTACAGTTTTATAAAAAGAAAATTGAAGCTTCTGAAGGTCTATTAGTATTAAAGTTCTGAATCGTGAGAAGACTAAAAACTTGAAATACTAAATACACATTGTTTCTGCTTTCAGTTGACTACATAGACTTTGACTCCAGAGATCTCACCACGCGCTACGCGAATGATGTGATAGCTTCTTGTGCTTACGGTCTGAAGGTAGACTCCCACAACGATGAAAACAACCAATTCTACAAACTGGGAAAGACATTATTTGATTTCAACTTCCTCACATTGATTAAATTTATCACTCTTTTGAATTTGCCGGAAGTTGCTAAGGTAATAAATAATGCACCATTCATAAAGATCACAGGTATTTATCACTCCTACAAAAGACCTATGTTTTGTAATGGCTTTTTTTTCAATTAATGACGATGATGATGACTACCGACAATGTCAATCAAAATCCATTTCGATTTTCTTCAACGATTTTTTTTTTCTGTATCTAATTTTCTTTGTTGATTGCTTACAGTTTCTTAAGGCTTCCGTCTTCTTTTGAC
The DNA here is from genome assembly GCA_954870645.1 of Agrotis clavis. Taxonomy (NCBI): domain Eukaryota; kingdom Metazoa; phylum Arthropoda; class Insecta; order Lepidoptera; family Noctuidae; genus Agrotis; species Agrotis clavis. The sequence continues at coordinate 27,326,238 of OX940920.1, read as the reverse complement.
AAAATTGAATCGCGTTCGGCCAGTCGATCGTACGTCAAATTTCGGGCTCCCTTCCCGCAACCCCCCGCATACATCCTGCCTACTGAATTATTATAAAACAATTTTGATGCGGTAAGAACATTGCTCTACTAAGGATTATTTAAAAGGAGTTATAGAAATTGTTGCTTAATAAGTAGTTTTAATATGACTTGGTTTGTAATAATACGAGTATCACACAAGTGTTTTAATAATAATAATAACAATCGTGTTTAACTAATTAAACCTAAAAAAAGGTCAGTGCAGCAGTGATGCTGGCGAAGGAAGAGGCGGGACGCGTGAGAGAGAGGACAGCGTAAACCTTACATCCCAGCCACAGTGGTAGACGCCCACGGTGACTCGGTCATGGTCATCTCTGGCCATCGTAAGCGCGTAATGGGCGACTCGCTGTCCGACCATGGACCATGTCCGAGTCGACGGCGCTTTGTATACCCTTTGTAAACCGAGAACGTAAAAGGCTATTGAAGAACACCGTGAATTTAAGTCAGTACAAGTCTGACAGTCCCTTCCGCTTAACCTGGGGTGGGAGGACTCATTTGATGATTTTACCATGATAAATAAAATAAATATTTAAAAAAACAAAAAACCCAACTGCGTAAAAAAACTAAAAAGAAAGAAACAAGCCCAGTAGTTTAGAATTGACTCATTCACACTCACAGTCGGGGCCCATTCAAATTATACCAATCAATTCTTCCCAAGGGGCCCCGACTGTGAGTGTGAATGAGTGAATTCTAAACTACTGGGCTTGTTACTTTCTTTTTAGTTTTTTTACGCAGTTGGGTTTTTTGTTTTTTTTTTTTAATTTATTTTATTTTACTTTTTTTTTAGTTTTTGTTAGCATTTATCAGTCCAAATTAAATTGAAACATATGTTATATATACATTTTGGTAAACCATTTTTAAAATCCTTTGATTTGACACCCCACTTGATAGAGTGTGAGAGATCTTAAAAAAATATTTTTAGTTAGGAACCCTTTGCACGCGAGTTCGACTCGCACTTGGCCAGTTTTATGTACCCAGTGACACTCTCACGTTTAAGACGAATCTAACGACACCTCTCAAGTTAAACTCCATCAAGCCGTTTAGGCTGCAGAGCAACACAAAGAAATATACATACATACATACACTCGAAAAACATAACCCTCCTGGCGCAGTCGGGTATAAAAAGTCCGGGGCCATGCCCGGGTCGACGGCGCGTTGTGTTCTACGAGCGCCTCAAATAGCGTCAGCATGATGACGGGGTCCCCCTCTAGAGGGCTAAAGCCTGCTGGCGTCGCGGTACTTATCTCATTACCGTGACCCCGGAACATGAAAGGGTTATTTGAAGGACACCGTGGATTTTAGTCAGTACAAGTCTGACAGACCCTCCCGCCCTGGCCGGGGTACCACAGTAACATCCAAGGACTGCACTCCTTGTCATAGGCACAGTCCATTACCACCTGGAGACAGAGTAACCAACGCTTTTGTTCATTGCTGGATTTTAATGAAGGAGCAATGTTAGCGAACGTGAATGTGATACAATAACTTGCTATCGTTAAGCAATTTAAAAAACAGGTTCAAACGATTTTCGACCTTATTGACATTTATGCAAAAACCGTATTTTAATGAAGGAGCAATGTTAGCGAACGTGAATGTGAGAAAAAACAAACCAAATTTTAAATGTTAATAAGGTCGAAAATCACTTGAAGCTGTTTTTTTAACTTGCTATCGTTAAGCAATTTAAAAAACAGGTTCAAACGATTTTCGACCTTACTGACATTTATTCAAAAACCGGATTTTAATGAAGGAGCAATGTTAGCAAACGTGAATGTGAGAAAAAACAAACTAAATTTTAAATGTCAATAAGGTCGAAAATCGCTTGAAGCTGTTTTTTTAACTTGCTATCGTTAAGCAATTTAAAAAACAGGTTCAAACGATTTTCGACCTTACTGACATTTATGCAAATGCATTAAGGTCGGAATTCGCTCGAACCTGTTTAGTTACTTCTCCATATCTCTGCTATATAGTATAATTATAATGTCCTCAGGACTACATTATGTTAACTTTATTTCAACAGAATCGGTTCACAACTGAAAATTCTGTAGGAAAATTGACAATTAATTCCTTTTTTTCTACCCATATAGGCCGCGTTTAGTTTTGATATTTAAATGGGACCAACTTTCAGATACACTACGTACAACAAAAAAAAAAATGAATTTTTGAAATTGGACCACGTAAGAAAAAGTAATGAATGGTCATAAATAAAATATATATATATATACATGTCGAATTGAGAACCTCCTCCTTTTTTTCCGTCGGTTAAAAAATATATTTTAATTTAATCAAGTAGAGCAACCTGAGATGCGTAACTGTGCGTAATCACCGTTAGAGCGAGAGAAGGTGCGAGCGAGAGGGACCAATAAAAATTCGTCGTGGACCTCACGTCCGATCGCTCCGGCCGTCCACCGGCCACTAAGGAATTTCTCTTGCAATTCTCGTTTATAAACACTTTTTGAGAGGTTATTTGAGATATTTTTTATTGTTGAAAAAAAGTGCTTTAGGTACAATTTTTTTTTGTATTTGCTTTACTGATCTGTCGACATCAAAATAATCTAAATATTACATACCTACGATGCATAGTTCTTATGAAAAAAACTATTTATTGAGAGATAAAATCCGAGAATTTTGATAATATTCTGCCATCTTAATTTAGAAAATGAAAGATAAATATAAAAAACTAATCAGCGCAGTTTGAAGACGAGGATATTGCGGTCATTATGCGCTGCTCAGATTTTTAAATTAATTCTTCATTGTCTCAGATTGAGTGCACCAACGTAACTCGAAATGACGTTGGGCAGGAAAGAGCTGATTTGAACGCTTGATTTACCGTATATAATCCACTTAAATCAACTTAAAAAAAATAACTAGCTGTTACTTATATTATGGTTATTTATGTGCAATAATAATATTTCAAGCTATTGCACTATTTTGTTCAAAAATCACAAACAAAGTTACGCAAATAATTCGGCGCGAGTGAATTTTACAAGACCTGAGCCTTAAGTGGGACATAGTTACAGATATGTTCAAAAAATTCTTTACAAGCTTGGTGCTCGACACAATGAAGGAGCGTGAAATGCGCCAAATAATCAGACCTGACATGATCCATCTGCTTATGGAATCTAAGAAAGGTGTAAACAATGTGGCTCTTTGTTAAATACATTATCGCACCTTTAAAGTAAAACCGTTACTAAACGAAAATTTTCTTGAATTGAGTTATCAATGCCATCTATGTAAAATATACGTAAACTTCAACATAAACTTGTCATTTTTGTAAAATAATGTATTTTACGCCATCTGGCGGTAAATCAAAGCGTTACTAAACCGAGTTATGATCGGCTCACGAAATACAATATTGTGTCTATACCAATAAGAACGTGTTCATGGAAGACTGATAACGGAAGTTTAAAGTAAAACTGTTATTATTTGGATAAACACGGCGCTAAATGTCACAAAAAAGGTAAGATGTTATTTTTTTTTAATAGGAAAAGTGTTTCAATTTGTTTAAACACAGTTTTCTGTGTTAAATGAACAAAAATATTAATGGTAAAGTGTTACTATAAATAATATAAATCAAAATAAATAATACTGTAAATAAAAATAAAAACTTTTCTAAATCACGTGTTATAATGTAAACAGAGATCTATAATAACACCTCATTAAAAGTCATATAGAACCCTGCATTCAGATTTTATTGACAAAAAATGGTAACTTTTTTCTAATATTGGCTCTCCTGTAAAATTGTATAATTTCGTTTAGTAACGGTTTTACTTTAAAGGTGCGTTATGTTCTTTGCTTTTAAAAACACAAAAATATTGACGAGAGTGACCTTTCAGGTAATCTATCTCATGAAGACGTTAAATCTGATGAAGCAGCTGGATTTGCAACCGTCGAAGAATCTGCGATTGGAAAGAAGCAAATAAATCGAGGTAACTAACAGTTAAGCATGATCGAAATTATTGAAAAATCCCCAAGTAAAGAGTAGAATTGAATCCTGATTTATTTAATTTGCAGCATGGAAAGACAGTGACTTGGTCGCCCAAGCATTCTTGTTCTTTATGGCTGGCTTCGAGACAGTGTCGACCGGTATGACTTTCATAATGTACGAACTGGCAGTGAACCCTGATGTACAGGATCGCTTGGCACAAGAGATCAGAGAGCACGATGCCAAAAATGGAGGAAAAATTGACTTCAATACTATACAGAAAATGACTTATATGGATATGGTTGTTTCTGGTAAGAATCTATATTAATATTATAACGCTGAACTTGAATTTGTTTGTTCGAACGCTCGTATTTTAAGAGAGCCCAATAATCGACTGAGGCTATAGGCTATACATCTCGCTACGATCGAGGACTCGCTAGGAGCTGAGTAGTGGGAGTTCACCCCCCACCTCGGGGAACAGCTAGTTCATTACAAACTAGTAGTCAAACTTAATACAAATCAGGAGAATGATAATATACACATAAATAATTATTTGCAGAGGTGTTGAGGTTATGGCCGCCAAATGTAGTGCAGGACAGAGAATGCCACAAGGATTATAACATGGGGAAACCAAATAAGGCAGCTAAAAAAGATTTCATTGTAAGTTGAAGGATCAGATTCAAAATTCGGTGTAACCAATTTAACAGCTGTATCTAAGACCAACAAATATATTCTTGCAGCTTCGCAAAGGCGCAGGAGTTTTGATCCCCACGTATGCCTTCCACCACGACCCTGAGTTCTTTCCCAATCCTGAGAAATTCGACCCTGAACGTTTCTCTGAAGAGAATAAACACAATATCAATCCACTGGCGTACATGCCTTTTGGTGGTGGACCAAGAAATTGTATAGGTAAGATGAGTTCTTAGTATATAGCTACCAGTTATCTGTTTGACTGTTCAAAAGATCATGCAAACTCTGATCTTACATTCAATTCTTGAAGAAATTATCAAAAATGCCTTATTATCCATTTATACAACAAAAATCATCTGCCGCGTCTGACTGTCTGTTTGTGACAAATTCAAAAACTACTGCACTGATTTTCATGTTGGTTTTTCCAATGGTTGGAGTAGTTCTCGAGGAGTCTTTAAGTAATTAATTTGCCAAGTTTTTGTTTACGATTATATGCCAATGTGAAACAGGCGGGTACTTAACGGCTTGTAATTATTAATGAAATTTACATACCTAATCAACTTGGCTATCCCTTTTTTATGAGATTGATATCCAACTTAACCATTTTTCATCAACAGGGTCGAGATTTGCTCTCTGCGAGTTGAAGGTGATGACTTACCAACTTCTACGGCACTTTGAACTGTCTCCTTGCGAGAAGACCTGCATCCCCGCCAAGCTTGCCAGCGACAATTTAAATATTAGGATGCATGGAGGTCACTGGCTCAGGTTCCGACTGAGAAAATAGAAGCATTTCATCATCATGGTAGAAAGGAGACTATCATTTAGTTATATTTAAGTTTACTACGGAGGAGGAAGGAGCAGTGGTGGCCCAGTGGTATCGGTCCCGACTTACGAGTTGTAGGTCGTGGGTTCGAACCCCGCCAGGCGCATTACTTTGTGTAATTTATTTCATCACCACTGCTCTCAAAACGGTGAAGGAAAACATCGTGAGGAAACCGGCATGTCCTAGAACCAAAAATGCGAAGACATGTGACATCCACCAATCCACACTGGGCCAGCGTGGTGGATTATGGCCCACTCCCTCTCACAGAGAGGAGGCCTGTGTCGCAGCAGTGGGAACATTATAGGCTGATGATGATGATGATGATGAAGTTTACTACTGGTCATTGGTGTAATTTAAGTTGAAAAAAATATATATTACCTAAAATTATTTTAGTATAGTATTTGTATTGTTAACGATGTTTTTTGGGTTTATTACACCAACAATGGAAGCCATTACGTAGTGTGTGGTAAATCTAAATTTTTCTAGACCTGAGTTAGATTCATTTTGACAAATAAGAGGACCTCTAGCTCTAGACTAGACAATTGGGAAATACTTGAAACATTTCGAAGCTTTACAATGGCACTTCGGAAAAGTGCCTAAGTTTTTCAGAAGCTTTTATCAATCTATTACGTTTCTAACTTTTTATCGCTGATACAATATTTCTTTGTCTGGGTCTCTGGTTATTAACAGATAACTTTATTTAATCTTTGGGATTATTTGTTAGTAGTACACATAGTGTAGTCTGATGAAATAATTATGTAATAATTAAGGACATAATATCGCGTACGTGATTGTTACAGATATTGATAAAGAAAGCGCAAGAAATAAAATAATAAATATTTTATTTAATAACTTCGTTTCAATTTAAAAAATCTTAGCATTCACTGATAATTTCTTTAAAAACAAGAAATTAAATGTGTTAGCAAAAATAAACAATATTCAAATAATTTGAATGTACCTTAGGTGTAATTGCCACAACTGATTGTTGATCATGCATGTGGGCCTAGTTCCGATTCCCACGTCAGTCAAAGTGTTATTCGGATCTTCCATAACACCTGTAGGCTACATTTTATTTTATATCACACTTTTGCATAAGCGTTTATAACTAGATCTTGGTTTCCGTAACTCTTAACATTTTATCACTCAAAAACTATAAAGAATCATTCATTGAAAGGGCATTTTTACTCGTTCGATAAAGATAATAAATAACAAACTAAATTACGTACACCGACATCTTCATGAAGTAAGGTACTGTAGGAAGTAAGTCCTATCTTTAGATTTTATCGAGTTAATATTTAGTTTACGTGTTGGACACATAAACTAAACAGTGCCTTATGAGAAGTAGGCTTAAAGCAAAGAATGCTCATTTAGTTTTTTTTAGCTATTCTGTCAGATTTCTGGGCAAAGATCTCTCCCGTTGCCTTTCACTCTTTCCTTTGTCCTGTTTTCTCCGACCAATCTCGCATAAAGTTAGCAAAACATAAATCAATTCTAATCTAAGTTATTGTTCTGCTCTTCTACGTAGTAGACACTGGTAATCGGTACTCCAAAAATAAATATTTAATGGTCAAACAATTTTCCAATCTACTGTGCCAAGCCTAGTAGGTAGATACATTAATTTGTTAAGGTTCATGGTCGCATCCATACTGTGCATCTATCAGTGAGTCGAATAACACGCCTCAACTGATCACCTATATTATTTATCATTTTTTGTTATTGTTGTGTCTTGTAGTAAGAAAGATAATTTTTGTTATTGTTTCAAGTTCTGTCTTTCTATTAAGAAACTCTAATACACTTATTGTTGGAAAATGAACACAAAGCTGCTGAGCGATGACAGTTTAAATTCTTGCGGTGAATTTTTTGCATAAATCCGGTGTTAGTGAAAACCGTTATTCAACTGAAGTGATTGAATAAAGAAGTTAATTAAATATTTTACTAAACAGTGCTAATTTATATTAGATTTAAGTGTCCCCCCTATGCTAGCCAAACGGGTACGTAAATACAACGTAATTAAAAGGAAAACTGTCACAGCTAATTTATATTTTTTTAAATAATGTTTACGAGTACGAGCTTTTTATTTTATTTATTTATTTATTTAAACTTTCACGTACAATTGTAGTACATAAGGCGGACTTAATGCCGCAAGGCATTATCTAACAGTCAACCTTTGGGTTAAATGGAGAAGAAGCTGGAATAGGTGCAACCGTACAATACGAAATAATTAAAATTAAAACTACTACATCTAACTATGGCTATTTATAGATAATATACTAATACATATGAAAATATATACCTATAAAACGGTACATATTTGATAAATAAATTACACAGATATACTTAGATTTAAATAAAATATATAACATAAATAGATATACAGGGTGTTTGGTCCATCGTGTGCCAAATTGAAATAGTCGATAGAAGGGGTCATCTGCTATCCTTTCAGACCCCTTAACACCCCTCATGCCCTGTGGATATTTTTTTAATCGACTTCTTATTGTTTTACTAAAAAAGACCCAAATTTTACATTCAAATACAATTTTATTTTTAAATATGGGGCGTAGACTCTGAATTTTAATTTTGTTTCGATGTGTATTGTTTAAGAGTACTTTTAAATACAAAATTAGTGACATTATTCACCTAGTTTTTTTTTAATTCACTCGCAAAGGTAAAACATAAATTATAGCTGTACATGTTACAGCTGTTTATATGGCTACAGAAAAAAAACCAGAAGCGACTGGGATCTTCCAACTCCCTCATTAATTCTCCAGTCTATCCCCTTGCTAATGATGTGCCACATGCCATAAAAATCTTTTAACAACTTTGTGAATTCGCTAGAATTGTGAATCCGAGTGCCCTAAGGCTGATATACAAAACTATGATTATAAACATTTTTTTTGCTTAAATGATACCTGACAAACCTATAAATCTTATCTTATTCGTGTAAGGAAAAATCTGTCTCGTATCTATATGGTTTAGTGGGATTCACGTGTAAAAAAAAAAAAATTGCATTTTTAACATTTATTTCATAATTGTTACAAATCCTGCTCAAATTAGTGACCGATGATGTGCCCGTATTTAATGAACGTTTGCCCGTGGTATTTCAAAATGCTGTTCAGCGCATTGGCGTTTGACTGTGAGGAAATATCTTAACAATGTGTTCCACAATGCGTGGATTGGACTCGATGGCCCTATTCCATGGCCGCCACGTTCACCAGATCTAACTTCGTTACACTTTGTGTCTAGGGACGTTCCAAAGAGCTGGTATAGGTACGCAACGGACGTTCCAACTAGGGAGGTACTAGTCCAACGCATGGAAGCGGCATTCAATACCACTAAGGAGGAAATACGACTTCGTACAACAACTGTCGAAATAGATAGTCGGGCCTGCATTCGCAACAGAAGCCATCAATCCGAACAGGATTTTTAACAATAAATTATGAAATAAATAAAAAAAATATTTTTTTTCAAGTAACTCCCACAAAAACATAGAGATACGAGACAGATGTTACCTTATACGAATGAGATAAGATTTATAGGTTTGTCAGGTACCAAAAAAGCAAAAAAAAATAAATTGAAATCATAATTTTGAATATCAGCCTTGGGTGACTCAATTCACAATTCTAGCGAATTCACAAAGTTGTTAAAAGATTTTAATAATAATAATAATAATAATTCTTTATTTTCGGACAAATTAATCCATTTGGTTAGTATACAAACAACTTATAAACTATTGTTAGTACTTAAAAACTACCAGAATAAACAAAACACTATATTTTACGCCACAATGGCATGCAGGCGTATCCAATGCCCCAGTAGAGGACTGTCCCATCTGTCTGCTATAGTCTTCAGGATGCTGTTGGGGCTGACGCGTACCCTGTGCATGATGGAGGCGCAACGTTTTCGTATGATGGCATGAAAACCATCTATGCCCGCCTCTGCGAACATGCCAGAGGCACTACAGTAGCGCGGCAGCCCCACCAACACCCTGAAAGCGTTATTGTATTGAACGCGCAGAGCGTTGTATGCCCTCCGCGTGTAGTTGACCCACAGACCGCATGTATAGAACGACTGACAGTACGCTTTAAATAAAGTTACCTTAACGTCAGTCGAACATTTCGCAAATCTGCGGGCCAACATATTGCAGCGGACAGCCAACGCCCTGCGCTCACGCTCAATATCTAAGCCATCCCCTAGGTCCTCGGAAACCCGGTATGTGGCACATCCTTAATGGTATGTGGCACATCATTAGCAAGGGGATAGACTGGAGAATTAATGAGGGAGTTGGAAGATCCCGGTCGCTTCTGGTTTTTTTTCTGTAGCCATATAAACAGCTGTAACATGTACAGCTATAATTTATGTTTTACCTTTGCGAGTGAATTAAAAAAAAACTAGGTGAATAATGTCACTAATTTTGTATTTAAAAGTACTCTTAAACAATACACATCGAAATAAAATTAAAATTCAGAGTCTACGCCCCATATTTAAAAAGAAAATTGTATTTGAATGTAAAGTTTGGGTCTTTTTTAGTAAAACAATAAGAAGTCGATTAAAAAAATATCCACAGGGCATGAGGGGTGTTAAGGGGTCTGAAAGGATAGCAGATGACCCCTTCTATCGACTATTTCAATTTGGCACACGATGGACCAAACACCCTGTATAATATGACATGACGACGACCACATAAATAATAGGAAACCTAAGGAACGAGCGTTTTCAAAAAGTATTCCCGAATATGACGTTTAAAAGAAAATTTACTCGGAGCTTTTTTAAGGCTTCAGTCTTGGTTTGCACAAAATAGAATCGCGTTCGGCCAGTCGATCGTACGTCAAATTTCGGGCTCCCTTCCCGCAACCCCCCGCATACATCCTGCCTACTGAATTATTATAAAACAATTTTGATGCGGTAAGAACATTGCTCTACTAAGGATTATTTAAAAGGAGTTATAGAAATTGTTGCTTAATAAGTAGTTTTAATATGACTTGGTTTGTAATAATACGAGTATCACACAAGTGTTTTAATAATAATAATAACAATCGTGTTTAACTAATTAAACCTAAAAAAAGGTCAGTGCAGCAGTGATGCTGGCGAAGGAAGAGGCGGGACGCGTGAGAGAGAGGACAGCGTAAACCTTACATCCCAGCCACAGTGGTAGACGCCCACGGTGACTCGGTCATGGTCATCTCTGGCCATCGTAAGCGCGTAATGGGCGACTCGCTGTCCAACCATGGACCATGTCCAAGTCGACGGCGCTTTGTATACCCTTGTAAACCGAGAACGTAAAAGGCTATTGAAGAACACCGTGAATTTAAGTCAGTACAAGTCTGACAGTCCCTTCCGCTTGGCCTGGGGTGGGAGGACTCATTTGATGATTTTACCATGATAAATAAAATAAATATTTAAAAAAACAAAAAACCCAACTGCGTAAAAAAACTAAAAAGAAAGAAACAAGCCCAGTAGTTTAGAATTCACTCATTCACACTCACAGTCGGGGCCCATTCAAATTATACCAATCAAATCTTCCCAAGGGGCCCCGACTGTGAGTGTGAATGAGTGAATTCTAAACTACTGGGCTTGTTACTTTCTTTTTAGTTTTTTTACGCAGTTGGGTTTTTTTTTTTTTTAATATTTATTTTATTTTACTTTTTTTAGTTTTTGTTAGCATTTATCAGTCCAAATTAAATTGAAACATATGTTATATATATGTATATTTTGGTAAACCATTTTTAAAATCCTTTGATTTGACACCCCACTTGATAGAGTGTGAGAGATCTTAAAAAAATATTTTTAGTTAGGAACCCTTTGCACGCGAGTTCGACTCGCACTTGGCCAGTTTTATGTACCCAGTGACACTCTCACGTTTAAGACGAATCTAACGACACCTCTCAAGTTAAACTCCATCAAGCCGTTTAGGCTGCAGAGCAACACAAAGAAATATACATACATACATACACTCGAAAAACATAACCCTCCTGGCGCAGTCGGGTATAAAAAGTCCTGGGCCATGCCCGGGTCGACGGCGCGTTGTGTTCTACGAGCGCCTCAAATAGCGTCAGCATGATGACGGGGTCCCCCTCTAGAGGGCTAAAGCCTGCTGGCGTCGCGGTACTTATCTCATTACCGTGACCCCGGAACATGAAAGGGTTATTTGAAGGACACCGTGGATTTTAGTCAGTACAAGTCTGACAGACCCTCCCGCCCTGGCCGGGGTACCACAGTAACATCCAAGGACTGCACTCCTTGTCATAGGCACAGTCCATTACCACCTGGAGACAGAGTAACCAACGCTTTTGTTCATTGCTGGATTTTAATGAAGGAGCAATGTTAGCGAACGTGAATGTGATACAATAACTTGCTATCGTTAAGCAATTTAAAAAACAGGTTCAAACGATTTTCGACCTTATTGACATTTATGCAAAAACCGGATTTTAATGAAGGAGCAATGTTAGCAAACGTGAATGTGAGAAAAAACAAACTAAATTTTAAATGTCAATAAGGTCGAAAATCGCTTGAAGCTGTTTTTTTAACTTGCTATCGTTAAGCAATTTAAAAAACAGGTTCAAACGATTTTCGACCTTACCGACATTTATTCAAAAACCGGATTTTAATGAAGGAGCAATGTTAGCAAACGTGAATGTGAGAAAAAACAAACTAAATTTTAAATGTCAATAAGGTTGAAAATCGCTTGAAGCTGTTTTTTTAACTTGCTATCGTTAAGCAATTTAAAAAACAGGTTCAAACGATTTTCGACCTTACTGACATTTATGCAAAAACCGGATTTTAATGAAGGAGCAATGTTAGCAAACGTGAATGTGAGAAAAAACAAACTAAATTTTTAAATGTCATTAAGGTCGGAATTCGCTCGAACCTGTTTAGTTACTTCTCCATATCTCTGCTATATAGTATAATTATAATGTCCTCAGGACTACATTATGTTAACTTTATTTCAACAGAATCGGTTCACAACTGAAAATTCTGTAGGAAAATTGACAATTAATTCCTTTTTTTCTACCCATATAGGCCGCGTTTAGTTTTGATATTTAAATGGGACCAACTTTCAGATACACTACGTACAACAAAAAAAAAAAAAGATTTTTTAAAATTGGACCACGTAAGAAAAAGTAATGAACGGTCATAAATAAAATATATATGTATATATATGTATATACATGTCGAATTGAGAACCTCCTCCTTTTTTTCCGTCGGTTAAAAAATATATTTTAATTTAATCAAGTAGAGCAACCTGAGATGCGTAACTGTGCGTAATCACCGTTAGAGCGAGAGAAGGTGCGAGCGAGAGGGACCAATAAAAATTCGTCGTGGACCTCACGTCCGATCGCTCCGGCCGTCCACCGGCCACTAAGGAATTTCTCTTGCAATTCTCTTTTTTTTTTTTTTTTTTTATTTCTTTTAATTTTTGGGGACTTTTATAACGCACAGCGCATGTCAGTCCCATCGTAACCTAAAACAATAACAATATAAAAAAAGAGATCAATGTATCAGGGCCATAAAGTCGAACAACTTTCTTGCTTCATCTGAACTCGGTTTAGCTAGTAATCGGTGGAATGTACCTATGTCGTTCTTGTTCAATTTTAGAGTCCTGAACAACCTGTTCCTATCAGCCTCATATCGAACACATTCCATCAACAAGTGATGTATGTCCTCTATAACTCCACACACTTCACAGTTGGGGGAGGTATTCTTTTTCATCAAGAAGGCGTATTTGTTACATGGAATGTGTCCTGATCTAAGTCTGTGAGCTGTGACTACAAATTTTCTGCTTAAATTAATATTAATGAACCAAGGCACACGGGGAGGCTGACATTGTATGGTTTTATACCATATTCCTTTTTCTACTGAAATTTTGTTAAAGTGTTCCTTCCAGTGATCATAACAAACATTTTTGAATTTAGGCAATATTTCCGAGTAATCAAGTTTAATATTAGTTTCCTTTCCGTGTTTGGCTGCGTACTTCGCCAACATGTCAGCCTTCTCGTTACCCTGTATTCCAATATGCGATGGGACCCATTGCAATCTCAGTTGAACACCTTTTTGATTAAGTTCATCTATCTTAGAAAGAATGTCATATGCTACCGAAGCACCTCTGTGTCCAGAGGCGCATCGAGCTATATGCTGTAGTGAACTTTTACTATCAGAGCAAATAACAATATTTCTGTCATGACAATTTGTGACAAATTTCAATGCTTCTGAGATCGCAATGAGCTCCAGCGTCATAATAGATGCAGGTTCACTTATTTTAAAGCAGTTATTACTTGAGCTGTCTACGTTATTACAAGATATATAGTAAGCCGCTCCGTGTCCATCTACACTCTTCGACCCATCTGTAAAAATAGTAACCCAACCATTATATTTTGTACATAATTCTTTAGTCACTTCGTGTTTTAGTAAAGTGCAATCATAAGACCCTTTCGGTGACCTTACAGCCTCTAAATTACATTCAATAATCTCGTTCACATTAATGTTAGTGACCCATGTTCTTAGGGTGAACATCAGTAAAGGATTGGAAGACGCTACCTTAATTCCTTTAACCTCGTTATATGCTACGGCTAATATAGGAAAAACCTTATTGCGCCAGTAACAATTCAGTCGAAGAGTATGGAGTTCATCCAATAGATTATTTGTTATATTATTTTCTATGGATTTGACTTTCAGACAAAACTTATAAGCTAAATATTTTCTTCGTATGTACAGTGGAACCACACACAGCTCACTCTCCATTACATGAATCGGAGTGGATTTGACAAAACCTCCTATAATACGCAGTGCTTGGTTTTGTAATTTATTTAGCTTATCTAAGTGACATTTTGCACTCGCATCATACAAATAACAACTATAATCTATGCGACTTCGAATCAGAGCTATATAAATATGTCTTAAATGTTGAGGATGCAATCCCCAAGACCTTCCCGCTAAAACTTTAAGTAGATTGAGGTTTCTTTGAACTTTTCCAACAATTGTGTTAATATGTTTACTCCAGCGTAAGGACCTGTCGAGCCATACACCTAAATATTTATAATTGATAACTATATCTAAATTATGACTATTTATTTTAAGTTCTACCTTTGATCTTCTAAAACCCCTGCTAAAGATACACACTTTAGATTTAGCGGCCGATAGTTCTAATCCTAATTCATCTAACACATAGCACAATCTATCCAGCACTATTTGAAGTGCTCGTTGGGATTCTTTGAAATCTTTAGACGTTCGATACAAGACAAAGTCGTCCGCATATTGGCACATAGTAACATTCTGAATTTCATTGAAACACTTAATTGTGACGATGTTAAAAAGTATGGGCGAAATTGGGTCGCCCTGAGCCAATCCTCTATCTGTATATCTTATGAAAAAATTGTTTTTATCCAATTCATCTTTTATCATAAGATGTCTTTCACTCAAAAAATTCCATAAATATTGACAAAACTTTTTTCCAATCCCTATCTCATCTAAAGTGTTCACCAGTACATCTATTAACACATTATTATAAGCATTCGTAACATCAAGAAAACAAGCTATTGTTGGAGTTTTGTGTGAAAATCCTGTGTAGATTTGACTAACTAACTTAACTAGACAGTCCTGACAAGATTGGCCTCTCCTAAAACCAGAGGTATACTGAGACAACAACTTATTTTTTTCAATATACCACTCAAGCCGCTTTGTCAACATAGAGTGAAAGATTTTACATATACAGGATATTAAGGAGATAGGTCTTAATTTAATACTATTGTTATCTGGTGAGGATTTTGGTATTGGTGTTACTAATATATTCCGCCATTGTTTTGGGATAATCCCAGTGCTAAAAATGAGGTTGTACAATTCCAGTAAATATTTTCTACTAATAGGAGACAAATGAAATATCAAAGAATATGTAATCCCGTCCGCCCCAGGCGCTGTGTCTTTTCGTTTGAAGCAATTAATCATTTCTTGTAAAGTGAACGTGTCCTCTAGCTCTGTATTATTTGATTTAAATTGATGGTGTTTTGGGTAGACGTAATCCGGAGCGAGACTACACAAGAGTTGTTCCTTGTGTTCATTTGAAACAGATGACCTGGGCGATCCCCGTCCCTTAATCCATCCCATACGTTTCCACATTTCAGAACTAGATGTTTTTTCATTGACACTACTGCAGTAATTTTGCCAGTCTTTTAACTTCTCCTGACTGATAGCTTTCTTAGCAGCTTTCGTTTTGTTATCCAGTAAACTTAAGTTATTTGGTGTGGGATTTTTCCTAAAGTTTTTTAATGCTAGTCTACGTTGCGCTATTAAATGAGACAGAGTAGGATTCCAGTAGGATTTAGGCCGAAAACCATTTGTAGGATTATTGCAAATTTTATTAAAAGGTATATGTTCATCCGCAGCTTTGTTCAATTGTTCTATAAAGTTATCATATAAGGATTGCACATTTCTTGGAACGATATTTTGTATCAAATAGTTTTCTAGGGTCTTGCTGTACTCTGACCATTTCGCTAGTTTGAAGTTCCGTTTTTTAACTATACCATCCGGGTTTAAGCAGCTAATATGTTTGTATGAAATTTTTATAACCAAATGGTCACTTCCTAAATTCTCGTTTATAACTTTCCAGTCTAACAAAACAGATAGATCAGAGGATACAAATGTAATGTCAGGAGAAGTCGTTTGTGCAACTCCATCAACCAAAGTCACCCTTGTCATGCTACCATCATTAAGGGCAATAAACCCCGAGTCTAAAGCCGAATCATATAGCTGTATTCCTCTTGCATCAGCTTTGGAGGACCAAGTTACATGGTGTCCATTAAAGTCTCCAGCAACAATACAATTGTTTGAGAATACTGAAAATATTTGTTCCCAGTCAGAAAGAGAAGTGCGAACCGAAGAAGGGCAATATATTAACACTATATTTTTAATTTCATAGCAATTCAAAAGTTTTAGGCATATAATTTCTATACCAGGATTATTGATATTGGTGTTAAACTGTTGCACTTTTAAAGATTTGTGTGTTAAAATAGCTAGCCCACCATAACCATCCAACCTATCCTTTCTAAAAGTATTATATCCACTTACATGTAAATGTTTATCCGGTTCCAACCAAGTTTCTGATACTAGCGCTATGTGTACTTTTTCTTGTGCTAGTAATAATTCAAATTCATTACGTTTTGGCAACAAGCTGCGTGCATTCCACTGTACAATACTAAGAGATATCTTATTTCTATTATAGTTAGCCATTGTTAAACATAAATATAATTTTCCTCCACACATCATCACTTTTGAAAATTTTAAGGAATAATCTACTACATACATCAAAGATAACTTTGACTAATTCCTGTATTTTTACATGCCAGGTTTTGTCGGAAAAACATATATCTTTAACTTTTTGATATATACTAATAAAATCTATGTTAGAGCTTGTATCCTCTATCTCTGGCAGTTCGCCTTTGTCAGTTTCTATGCATGTACTCGTAGTTTCTCGTTGTATATTGCGGCTGTCTTTTTTTGTATTACTACTCATAGAGCTGGTCTCAGTTTGCTTCGTCCTCGGTATATATCTCTGTTGGTTATTTTTATTTCTTAAGCTGTCTATGTTTGTCTTGCTACCAGATACAACACTCAAACTTTGAACATTTGATTGTACTGTCACTGCGTCCTTGTATGTTCTTATCTGTGTATAATTTGCATTCTCATTTTCTAAGCTTTCAGAATTTGTATTTCTCTCTGTGTCCGTTGTTGTAGTGTTCAGTTGTCGAGTCCCTTTCTCTTTTAGATATAATTCCAATCCCTTTCTGTATGTACAATTTTCTTTGGTCATAATATCTCTTATTCTTTTTTCTTTTATAAAACTAGGGCACTTCTTGTACATTGCCATGTGTGGTCCTTTACAGTTAACACAAACATATTCATTTGTTTCGCAGTTAGGATGTTGATTGCCACATTTGGGGCATATTGTTTTATTAGTTGGGCAAGACCTCGATAGGTGACCGAATTTCCAACATCTGGAACACTGTGACACTGGAAACGTGTAGGGTTCCACTTTAAACCTACAACCGTAGCCGTATACGTACGGTGGCAAAGTAGCACCTTTAAAACATATCCTAATTGTTTCCGTCTTGCAATTCTCGTTTATAAACACTTTTTGAGAGGTTATTTGAGATATTTTTTATTGTTGAAAAAAAGTGCTTTAGGTACAATTTTTTTTTTGTATTTGCTTTATTGATCTGTCGACATCAAAATAATCTAAATATTACATACCTACGATGCATAGTTCTTATGAAAAAAACTATTTATTGAGAGTTAAAATCCGAGAATTTTGATAATATTCTGCCATCTTAATTTAGAAAATGAAAGATAAATATAAAAAACTAATCAGCGCAGTTTGAAGACGAGGATATTGCGGTCATTATGCGCTGCTCAGATTTTGAAATTAATTCTTCATTGTCTCAGATTGAGTGCACCAACGTAACTCGAAATGACGTTGGGCAGGAAAGAGCTGATTTGAACGCTTGATTTACCGTATATAATCCACTTAAATCAACTTAAAAAAAATAACTAGCTGTTACTTATATTATGGTTATTTATGTGCAATAATAATATTTCAAGCTATTGCACTATTTTGTTCAAAAATCACAAACAAAGTTACGCAAATAATTCGGCGCGAGTGAATTTTACAAGACCTGAGCCTTAATGTCAAGGGGAAGCGCATTCCAGAGTTTAATTGCCGTAACCACGAAGGAATTGGAAATAAAACCTGTACGGTGAGAAGGTATCTGAAGGAGCAAATTTTCAGCAGCACGAAGGTTACGATCGTGAGAGCTACCCAGGAGCTGAAAAGAACTTTTTAAATAATTATTACCTAGCACAAGGATCGTTCATAATAGAGAAAAGCAAGCAGAGTTATCTGAGGGATCTTCTCTGGCGGATATGCAGTATATTATCAGAACGAAAGTCTCCCCCAAAGAACGCCAACCCTCCCGGTCCTGGGCAGTCCGCATCCATCCGCTGCCAGCCACATTCTTCAAATCATCGACCCATACTATGTATTATACCCATATTAAACTTTTTTTGGAAATATAATTATAATCGATATTTTAATCAAGGGAATTCGTGTTTTTGTCGTTACGAAAAATCGGTGGAATGTCGGAATTTTTGTTATTCGATCTATTGAAACTTAGTATTTTGAGAAGTGTAATTTTAAACGTTAGGAATATATTATATTGATATTTCGGAATTATGAAAATCGTAGTACTTAATAATCAGTCGGAGTTGGTATGTAATGGTAGCCATACACCATCCTGCCTATCGTATGACGCTTGCAATTGTTTCAAATTGGCAGTTCGTCCATATACACCATACACCATACTGCCTATCGTACGATCGATTTGACACAACTTCAAATCTGCAGCAGCACTGCCAACTTAGCAACTTTATAGCTAAATCTAGCTATTATTCGGTGACCGATAGTTACAAAATAAAATTGTAGTTGTCGTCACCGAATAATAGCCAAATGCATCACTGCTGCCGATTTGACGTTGTGTCAAATCGATTTGATGACCTATCAAATTGGCATGTCATGCCATCAAATACAACAAAACAATTGCAAGCGTCAAATCGATCGTCGATAGGCAGGGTGGTGTATGGCTACTATAAGGAATTTTGAACCAATCGGACTTCTTCCTCGATTTTGTGAATTTCGAAACAAAATTTTCCGTATTATCGTATTGTACCCATGATATTTAGATATTTATTATCTTTTTTCAGTAATTTTTGCTATGCTTCATAGGTTGGAAAATAAAACCTATATCAAATCAACTCTTCTTCCAGACAATGATAATCTTTCTGATCTGGGTGGTCGTTCTGATCGCCGTGGTGGCACTGTCTTTCCGGAAAGTCTACTCATCATTCAGCCGTCATGGCATCAAGCACATTCAGCCAATCCCACTGCTCGGTAATACAGGCAAGCTGTTCTTTCGTATAGAACCCTTCGCTGTTGATCTTCTCAATTTATACAACAGCTTTCCGGAAGAAAGGTGAGTTATGAAAATAACGATTCATCGCATTTTGAGAGTTCGGTTTTTTAATTTTCTATCCCTGTTATTATAATCCCATGTTATCAGAAGAGTTATTTCGTTATTAGTGATATTACTAAATTTCTCAGGTTCGTGGGCAGATATGAATTCTTAAATGAAATGATAATAATCCGAGACGTCGAACTGGTGAAAAAGATCACTGTTAAAGACTTTGATTACTTCCTGGATCATCGAAACTTCGTACCCGAGTCATTCTTTGGTAGATTTTTGTTCTTCATGCAAGGTAATTATTATAATTTGTCTGGTTAAAACTACCGTTTTCAAGAGGCCAAATAATTGCAGCCCCTCAGGCTGATCTTGCTACAAGTCCTCGCCAAGATTAGTCTGTGTTGGTGATCATACCGACCATATTCTGTCACAGCAAGTTTCCTCCGTGCCTCGAAAAGCACGTAAAGCCATTGGTCACGGCTGATATTTAAAGATCTTTGACAGTCGTTACTATTTAGCAGAAGTATCATATTTTGACTGGAAGCCGACCCCAATATAGTTGGGAAAAGGCTAGGCTGATGATGAACAATCGTTTTTCTATACTATGATTTTCTATAAAATATTATGAATAATGAATTTTACACAGGTCAAGAATGGAAAGACATGCGCTCCACATTGAGTCCAGCGTTCACAAGTTCTAAGATACGATTGATGGTGCCTTTCATGGTGGAGGTCGGTGACCAGATGATTCGGTCACTTAAGCAAAAGATTGAGGCTTCGGCAGGTAGGAATTATTGTTACATCCTTATGTCAGTATTCTGAATATTTGTATCTTTATGGTTTAAATGTGTTTGTAGATGGCTACATAGACGTTGATTGCAAGGACCTCACAACACGCTACGCAAACGATGTGATAGCTTCGTGCGCTTTCGGTCTAAAGGTAGACTCTCAAACAGACCAAGAGAACCAGTTCTTCGTTATGATAAGATTGCTACCGACTTCAGTTTCCGTCAAATAATCATGTTGTTCTTTCAAATGATTTCACCAAAACTCATACAGGTGAATCTTGTATTGTATTGTATTCATTGAACCAAATTCATATGTAATTATGACATTCATTGCAGTTTCTGAAATGGGATATTATTAATGATTCAGTCAAGACCTTCTTTACGCACCTCGTGCTGGATACAATGAAGGACCGAGAGATGCGGAACATCATCAGACCTGACATGATCCATCTACTTATGGAAGCCAAGAAAGGTGCTCTAAAACAGTTCAATGACGAAAATAATCTTGTATACATAAATATTTAATAATCACTTTATCGATAATGTATCTACAGGTGAATTGTTTTATGATACCGTAGGATATTTTTGTTATTCCAGGTAAACTATCACACGAAGACGTCAAATCTAATGATGATGCTGTTGGATTCGCCACAGTTGAAGAGTCTTCAATTGGGAAAAAGGAAGTTAGTCGAGGTAAACAACTTCTGCGTGTTACTAGAATCACATTCTTTCACTTTTATAAAAACAGTCACACGTTATCAGCGTCTGTCGCGCGACTATTGCATAAAAGTCGAATAAATGTGAGAGTGGTCTTACATTTACAGCCTACTGCCGTTTCGTAGGTAACAGATAATTTTTTTAAAGCCCTGCAACGATTCATGAAGGTTTTGATCAACTGAAATTTCTAATTTTGGTTTTCACAGAATGGAAAGATAGTGACCTAGTCTCCCAAGCATTCTTATTCTTTCTTGCTGGCTTCGAATCTATTTCGACTAGCATGTCTTTCTTGATGTACGAGCTAGCAGTGAACCCTGATGTTCAGGAGCGTCTGGCACAGGAGATCAGGGAATACGACGCTAAGAATGGCGGCAAGTTCGACTTCAATTCTATTCAAAACATGACATATATGGATATGGTGGTTTCGGGTGAGCTTTTGCCTGTGTTTGTTGATAAAGTGGTCATATTTGAAAAACAAGCTGATTTACACCAGGTTTCTTATTTCAGAGGCACTGAGGCTGTGGCCGCCAGTTGTGGCCATGGATAGAGTATGCAATAAAGATTATAATATGATGAAGCCAAACGAAACTGCTGAAAAAGATTTCATTGTAAGGTTCATCCTTTATTCATAATTCTTCTTATATGTATAGGCTTGCCGCGATGGTCTAATTTTCTGTTGGGCGACATTTTAGGAGTAATTTCTTGCCCAGCTAATTCATCTGCTAATTAATCTGTCCATCCATCGTTTCTTTGATCTACTTTATCTATAAGCATTTAATTAAAAAGTTTCATTCTTTTTCAGTTGCGCAAAGGCTCAGTGGTAATGATACCAACTTTCGCCTTCCATCGCGACCCCAAATATTTCCCTGACCCGGAGAAGTTCGATCCTGAACGTTTCTCCGAAGAAAATAAGCATAAAATCAATGCGCTCGCTTATATGCCGTTCGGTTTTGGACCTAGGAATTGCATAGGTGAGATCGTTGAGCCTTTTTTTACATACCGGTGGGAGATTATCCCAATGAGTATATGGGAGATTATCTTAATTATGTATATAGATGCCAGCGCATCATCCTACCCCGATTTGAGAATTTTTCCCAATCGAACACGAATCTTCTTCTTTTGTGATAATCAACCATGACCAACTCAACCACATCAACCTACCCCAAGGTAACCCAGGCCATGGTCTTTTAATGTGTCATATATCTCAATTTTATTTTACTGTTGACAGGATCAAGATTTGCTCTCTGCGAGGTGAAGGTGATGGCTTACCAGCTCTTACGGCATATGGAACTATCTCCTTGCGAGAGAACCTGCATCCCCGCCAAGTTGGCTACCGCCAACTTCAATCTCAGGTTGCAGGGGGGACACTGGCTTAGAATTAGAATGAGGAAGTAGTAAAACCTGATATAAGTTTTCAGACTGACATGGTCACTATTGCAAAATAATATTTTTTTATACATATTACTGATAGGTTGACGAATGTAAGTCAATACAGGCATGAAGGTTCTTTTTTACCGCAAGAGATTTTACGTGTTGTGTAATTACCACGGTTATGTTAAGTTTTTTTTTATAACCTCTGCTCATGTTTATTATTCTCTTTTGTAAACTTCACAAACGAAATAAGGTTGACTGTTGGAAAATCCGATCCTCGCCTTTTTACACATGCTATAATGCTGTCATTATATTTTGTGGTGCACAACTGTAATAAAGAAAAATAAATTATGATGAAGATATGGGTGGGTCTTTCATAAACAGGATTCCCAGGTCTCACTTCCAAACTGGGTCAACATTTTCAACAGGTTATGGGCCCAGCAGGCTTCCATTGCGACACTCTGCTTTGTTGGAGAGAATGGAATGGAAAGGAGAATTTTATAAGTAGGTTTCATAGTGGAAACCTCCTTTTGTAGCTGGCCGTTTAGAATCAGCAAGAAAAAGTAAATTGTCTTTATGACGAATTTTTTTACAAATGCAGACGTTAGACGAGTGTTAGGTTATTTTCTTTACATTTTTTCTTTAGGGAATTTCTTGATTCCGTCGCCGCGCTCAGTAGCTCAATTCACGTAACTAAACAAGTGCTGTTGCAGTACAGTTGCAGTTAGGTTTCGATCAAAACAACGCTTTTCGTATTCTCTACTGCTGTCAGACACGCTCGCATCAAGTTCGCGTCACGCAAGCGCATCATCAGTATTCTACTGTTGTTGGTGCGTGTTTTGGATCGCAACATGATTGTGAATCTTGATTGTGAATCAGCACTAAAATCTGTACTGGGGTATTATTTTAATATTTTATCAATGTCATATTCATTGAAATTTAATTGATTCCATTCGATTATTTAGTGGGCAATAATTTTTCTCTCTTGTGAGTTGACGTGCAGTTCACGAGCAGCTTACGCGCAGTTCAAAGATTACAAGAATACCGTTTATCACTCAAACTCGAACTTAACTGCAACTGCACTACTACTTCATCGGCGCGTCAAAAAATTACGTGAATTAGCCTTCAGAGCCCGCGATAAAAGCTATGCAATAGCTTAATAACCGCTAAGGCAATTGTCCAATCTGTCAACGCTATACATTTGTATCAGCAGAAACATGTGTTCGCAGTTATGACTCCATCCGTACCTACTTCACTGTGTTTCCACCAGTGAGTTGAGTAACACGCTCGTACGATAAGCTTATTTTTTACAATTTGTGTTTTTGTTGAGTCCTCTCAGTGTCATGTAAGATAATATTATTATTTATTTTTAATTGTTTTTCTTTGTTATACCTTGTTACTAGGTATTTTACAGGCTGTCTGGTTTCTATCTGTAGGCGACCTCTACGATACCGAAAACATGTCTTCGTGTATTTGCACTTTTTTTATAGAGAGCGAAGAAAACCAATACTACGTATTTCTTTAGACTTTCATTTAAGCGTTGCATAGACTTCGTGAAAACAGACATGACCAGGATTTGTTGTAAGTTCAACTCTAGGTAGGTAACAAATTTTTGGTACTTATTTTTTTTTTATACAAAATCAAGGTCTGAAACTAAAATACGTCATAAAAACAAGATTGAAGCAATTAAATTCAGTTGTGGTCAAATTAAGGTCAAAGGATTTGATCTTTTCAAACGTTGCAAATATGACTATGTCAATTAAAAGGAAAAATAAACGTGTTTTTGTTTTTAATTAACATTTATTTATTTCTCGCTTCTTTGTTATATTAGGTGCACTTGAAATTATTTTATTATGATCAAACTCTTCATCCACTCTAGTACCTACCTCTTCAGTCCACTGTGATTATCGTTATTATCGCTGTTGAAACAACAATGACTATGTAAACATTCGAGTTTGTATTTATCTGATAACGTGACGTTAACCTCTTCATGATTACAAAGTTGAGATACTAATGTTTCATTTCGATTATGTAAAGTTATGTTGACTGAGAGAATTACTTTTCACGAAAATAATTAATGTAGGATTGTAGGTATCATTGTCTTCATCACTTTGCTTCCAAAAATCTTGTTTTTAACTTAGAAAACATTAACATTATAGGCTGATCATGATCAGCATACAATGTTTTCACGGTAGAGACACAGGCCTCCTATATTTGAGAAAGAATGGGTGAATGTAGAATCTACTATGCAGGCCCAGTGCGTGTAGGTAGATGTCACATAATAATAATTATGTTTTCGAAGTTTTGGTTCTAGGTCACATCGGCTTAGTGTACAGAATGGGTACTCTGTGTGACTTCATAGACGACGGCGGCATAGTGGACACATGCCGCCGTACACAATGTACAGCGAAGCTAAAGGAGGCCACTACACAGACTCCCTAGGGATGTGCCCTAACAGGCGCTGCACAGAGAGGGCACGTTCAGGTCTATTAAGAGGAAACGGGGCCTCCTTCCATGTGCTGGTGGTGACCACCGGGGTGGTCTTTTCCGCAAAGGCCGGTAGCCTTTTGAAGGTTTCCCCCCGATGGCAAAAAAAGCGCACATCGGCTTCTTCACAATGTTTTCCTTCACCGTGTAGAGACTAGTGGTGATGAAATAAATTACTCAAAGAATCACCTACCTGGGTTCGAAATAAAACCTACAACTCGTTAGTCACTGGACTACCACGGTTTTGTTTCTAACTTGATTAGTTTCAATTGGACATCATTAAATGATTGGATAAAGGTCACGAGCCCGCTGAGATGACCAAATTAACTTCTCTAATAAAGTTACAACTACTACTCTCTTTCCAGACAATGATAATCTTGCTGATCTGGGTGGTCGTTCTGATCGCCGTGGTGACGTTGTACTTCAGACAAGTCTACTCCTCATTCAGCCGGCATGGCATCAAGAACATCAAGCCAATCCCAGGGTTGGGCAACATGGGGAAGCTCATCTTTCGAAGAGACCACTTTGCTTATGATATTTGTCATTTATACAACAGCTTCCCAGAAGAAAGGTGAGAAGAAATTCTAAAACTAAATTGTTTTTATGAAGCACAGTTTATTTATTTTTAATTTTGATTTGCTCTTGGATACACATTGTTTGGCACCGGACTCCCAAACGACAAATTGTTTGCGATAAATAATAATCAATTCTTTTAATCGATGTTATATAAAAAAGAAAGGACTATAACTTCATTCACTTCCATTCCATTTAGTGGAGCGCCGTAAGATTTTTACCAGAGAATTCAGGGCAAGTCAATGAATTTTCTTGATCTGAGGAATTTTCGTATAAATTGTTCGACTGCATTATCAAAAGTTCAACAGAAAAGGAAAAAAATGGCAGATCTTTATTACAACAATGTACTGAAAAATGAGAGGGACAAGAAGAAAAGAAACGATGTTACAATTTTTATGCCTTTCGGCGCTCCACTAATTTACAAAAGAAAAAATGTGGCATCTGGTACAATAACATAGAAATCTTTTTTCTTAGATTCGTGGGCAGATATGAATTTGTTAACGGAATGATAATACTCAGAGACGTGGAGCTGGTAAAGAAGATTACTGTCAAAGACTTTGATACCTTCGTAGATCATCGCAACTTTGGAATTGATTCCTTCTTTAGCAGAACTCTGATCTTGTTGAAAGGTAAATTATTGTGGCTATAACCAGTGTAATTGATTACAATAGATAAAGAATAATACTATTCTAAATCCCTAACAGGTCAAGAATGGAAAGACATGCGCTCCACACTGAGTCCAGCGTTCACCAGCTCCAAGATACGATTGATGGTGCCATTCATGGTGGAGGTCGGTGATCAGATGATTCGGGCACTCGAGGAAAAGATAAATGCTTCGGGAGGTATATTTGTTTGTATTGATACAAGCTGGGTATGCGATAAATTAATTTAAGCACACAAATAGATCTGCAAAATATTTGGATTGAACTCAGAACACTAAAAACAAACTTCTTTGCTGTTCAATTTTTAACCGCTCGCTCACAGCACAGCTCACCTATTTAAAGATCGACCATTAATAGCAGTAGCTTCCAGAACATTGCCGAAATAGTCTTTATCTGTTCAAGAACAAAGTGGACCCTATTGGAAACGAACGTTTGCTGGAATAATCTCGACGTACGACACGATACCAAATCAGATAGTTTTGTAGATTGTAAATTTTGATGATATTTGAAGTATGATTCTTCTATTTCATAAAATACATATTTTTCCCCTTTAGATGGATACATAGAAGTTGATTGCAAGGATCTTACGACACGCTACGCTAATGATGTGATAGCTTCGTGCGCTTTCGGTCTGAAGGTAGACTCCCAAACGGAGCCAAACAACCAATTCTATGTGATGGGCAAGACTGCTACCAACTTTAGTTTCCGTCAGATATTGATGTTCTTCTTGGCAGCCAATATCCCAAAACTTTTTAAGGTAAATACAATTTTAATTTTATAACACGATGTAAATCAATACTAGAATGTAGTTTACATATACCTAAGAAAAATAATAAAATTAACAGATTATAAAGTGGGACATGGTGTCAGACGCAGTCAAGACTTTCTTCTCAAACTTGGTGCTGGATACAATGAAGGACCGTGAGATGCGTCACATCATCAGACCTGACATGATTCATCTACTAATGGAAGCCAAGAAAGGTGCTGTGTCAACAATTTCGTGGTGATGTATTTTGAAGCGTTCATACATATTTCAACTTGACAAATCTTATTTTAGGAAAACTATCGCACGAAGATGTCAAGTCTAATGACGAAGCTGCTGGATTCGCCACTGTTGAAGAATCTTCACTTGGAAAGAAGGAAATAGCTCGAGGTGATGATAATCAGACAAGTTTTTACGAAAAGGCAAACAATACGAAGTTTGACTGTATTTCTTATTTTAATTTTGCAGAATGGAAAGATAGTGATCTGGTCGCTCAAGCATTCTTGTTCTTTGTTGCTGGCTTCGAAACTGTTTCGTCCAGCATGTCCTTTTTATTGCACGAGCTAGCAGTGAACCCTGATGTACAGGACCGACTGGCACAGGAGATCAGAGAGCATGATGCGAAAAACAACGGTAAATTTGACTTCAATTCCATACAGAACATGACATATTTGGATATGGTGGTTTCAGGTAAGACCACAATCGTGCTTAGATCGTGAAGTATTGAAATTTTCGCGATTTGAATAGCAATAAACATTGTTTTGCAGAGGTATTAAGACGGTGGCCACCTGCAATAGCTATGGATAGAGTTTGCAATAAAGACTACAACCTGGGAAAACCAAACGATGGTGCTGAAAAAGAATACATCGTAAGTATAACGGTTATTCAGTCATTAAAACAACAATATTATTGCATAAGGTTTGCCTTGGACTAACCCTTTGGGGGTACATTCGTGTTATATTAATAATGATGATCGGTTATGCTGGTGCAGCTGCTATATTATTATTTATGTTACAGTTGCGCAAAGGTTCTGTTGTTGTAATACCGGCTTTTGCCTTCCATCACGACCCGAAATACTTCCCTGACCCTGAGAAGTTCGATCCTGAACGTTTCTCTGAAGTAAATAAACACAAGATCAATCCACTCACTTATATGCCATTCGGGCTGGGACCTAGGAATTGCATAGGTGAGATCAAGTTTTATAGTTTGAGATAATTGAAAAAAAAAACTTAACTTATTTCGGATCTTTTTTTTAAAAGGATCGAGGTTTGCTCTCTGCGAGGTGAAGGTGATGGCTTACCAGCTCCTACGGCATATGGAAGTATCTCCTTGTAAGAAGACCTGCATCCCTGCTAAGTTGGCTACTGACACCTTCAACATCAGACTGCATGGAGGACATTGGCTTAGGTTTAGACTTAGGAAGTCGTGATTTTTTGATAATTGTGTTTAAATGTAAAAAAGCATTGTAACTTAATTAAAGGCCAAAACATATTTTGTTTCTTATTTTCATCTAGCTGTTATTAGGCAGGCAAGCAATGAACAGGCACTAAACATATATTGTTAGTGCACTCATTTATTCAATACAGTTATGAAAATGTAATTGTAAGAAATTAAGTCAGATAAAAACTATGTACGCAAACGAATTTGATAGCTTAATAATAGGTTGTATTTTTAAGTTTTTAAATATAGGACGATATAAAAAACTTTTCAAAAAAAATGTAACCGACTTCAAAAACAAACACAAAAAAAAAGTTTAAAATAACCTACAAAATAACGTTTCTTTTGAAAGTCGATGACTTTGTTATTTATTTCATTGGAAATGACTGACATTTATTTGACAATTAATTAGCAAATACTAATAACAACTCCATACTTACAGCGTCCTCAGTTGTCGAAAATCGATACTATGGCTAAGCGAAGTATTTCATCGAAAGTAAATTCTAAAGAACTATCTATTTATATAATATATACGAAAAGGATGCTTAGAACGTCGCCAAGCACTGACTTTTTGGCTTGACTGTTGCTTAGGTAGGGTACGACTATTTATCTCGGCCTAGGTGTCAGACTTACGAACTTTAAATCTATACATAACATCGAACAAAATTACTACAAAGTCATGACACCAAAAAAAAACACGCAAATATAAAAAAATAATGATAACAAGCGGATATAGGTAGGTACACAGAATTAAATAAATAATCGGTGAGACGAATAATAGTCCAATCTAATCTGTCAACCTCGTATACTTAAGCTATTATATTTGTTATTATGTACGTAGTTACGAGTCCAGCCGAACTCACAACGTATTCGGCAGTGAGTTGAATTACACGTTCTTGTGATTAGTCTGTGTTTTTGTTAAATCAACTTTTATTTTCGCTCAATGTAAGTTATTTTTTTACATGAACTATCATACTCTTTTAGTTTAAATGCAGTATGGAAGGCACTAATAGTAAACTAAATTACTTTTGTTACTTTGCCAAGTGTATATCTCCAATTTATCAGTTCGGGCATTTGTTTTTATAAGCGTTCTTAGTATTCGTGCAAACAGGTATAAGTATTGACAATTCTTGACCTTAGTTTTTTTTTTAATAAACAGTTGATTGTCAAAGTCAAATGACATAATAACTATCGACGGCAAGCCAAGATAAATAAAAAAGTAATTAATGTTGTGGTCAGATTAAGTCAAAGAATTTGATCTGACTCTTGCAAATAACGTTAGTTTTTTTTTATCATCATCTCGAAAAACTAAATATTCGGTTGCTACATAATAATAATAATTCAATTGTACACTTACTGTTCCATGATTAATTTGTTTTTACTTTCCCATCAGGTCTATGAAAAAGTTTTAGTAATACCTACTTTAAATGTTTCAAAATCAATTCCCAACAGGTTTACGAGTTTGTTCCGTCAATAAAAACAAATGTAGTAAGAATAAAAATTTTTGAAGCCGATTTAATGAATGGTTCCATGCTCGTGATAGAAGATCATAACTTATCACAGCGGTTTTTATAACTTACAGGAAACTTACCCATACATTCAAATTTCCATACTGGTTGTCTTAGCGGGTCCGAAGGCAAATGTAATGAAATACCTTTTTAATCATGAGAAAAAAATCTGGGTGTATAATATGTCTTTACCTTATTATTCAAGCGACAAAACACGAATAGTAAGAGATAAAATAATTATTTGTGAATATAAATTCTCTATAAGCGCTTTGGATTAACGATATCGTCAAAGTCGCAGGGGCCATATGAATATTGAAGGACGCACTAAACCAAGATTTTTGGCAGAAAAAGGGGGAGGCCTATACAGTGGGTCATCCCAGGCTGAAATGATGATTAAGTATGATTAATTCTAAAAGATGATAATAATACATACAAAAAATCAAAATTATTTAGAAGTTAATAATAATTCTATCTTATTGCACACAAGAAGTTCCCAGAAATAGTATTTTTAGCTTTATTCGTTTCAATTGGTCAGTATGAAATGATTACTTAGGGGTCAAACGCTTGTGCGAACCAAATTAATGTCATATGAACAATTAAATTTAAAAAAAAATTGCTACTCTCTTTCCAGACAATGATAATCTTGCTGATCTGGGTGGTCGTTTTGATCACCGTGGCGACGTTGTACTTCAGACAAGTCTATTCTTCATTCAGCCGACATGGCATCAACAATATCAAGCCAATCCCAGGGTTGGGTAACATGGGGAAGCTCATCTTTCGAAGAGACCACTTTGCTCATGATATTGGTAATTTATACAACAGCTTCCCAGAAGACAGGTATGCAATGGAAAACCAGATCTACAGCTTAGATGAAAAAAACTTTATACCCAGTAAGCTAAAGACAACGAAAGCATCGCGTTGTGTTAATGGTTGTTAGTGGGCAGAAACACAATAAACAATACACGTTCACAATTGAGAGACGTGACAAAATAATCCATAACGATGCTTAACATCATCTTAACAGACTGGTTTTATTCGCAAATAATTTCAACGATGATATTTGAATCAAACGATTTATATCAAACTACAAAAACTTCATTGGATCCCACTCCATTATAAGAGCACGAATTAAAGCTTTTTATTCACAGGTTCGTGGGCAGATATGAATTCGTTACCGAAATGATAATTCTCAGAGACCTTGAACTAGTAAAGAAGATCACTGTCAAAGATTTTGAATACTTCCTGGATCACCGCACTTTTGCAACTGACAATTTCTTTGGTAGAACCTTGTTTTTATTAACAGGTAAATATTATTGTGGCTGTTTTCTGTTTTAGTAACTATTTCGCATTGCCTTTCTTTAAAAATGGATTAACTTGCATTTCCGATAGGCCAAGAATGGAAAGATATGCGTTCCACATTGAGTCCAGCGTTCACAAGTTCTAAGATACGATTGATGGTGCCTTTCATGGTGGAGGTTGGTGACCAGATGATTCGGGCACTCGAGGAAAAGATAAATGCTTCGGGAGGTATATTTATTTACTTTATATTCTGTAGCTTTAAGTACCAAATCAAAATAATGACGCAGCACGTTTCGTCACTATACCTAATAAAAAAGAAACTTTTTCCGTATAGATGGTTACTTAGACGTTGATTGCAAGGACCTTACAACACGCTACGCTAATGATGTGATAGCTTCGTGCGCTTTCGGACTGAAGGTAGACTCCCAAACTGAACCGGACAACCAATTCTACGTGATGGGCAAGACTGCTACCAATTTCAAATTTCAGAATAGAATAGAATAGAATAGAATCATTTATTCGCTAGAGATGGTTTTACAAAGCTGTTAAAATTGATGGGTGGTACAAAGACATCTCACCTGCAGTAGGCATGCGAAAATTACAGGTTTATTATGCATGCATTACATCACAATATTTTATTGATTACAATTGTATTGAAATAAATTGACGCTAGTTACAAATTATACGAATGTCACATACCTATTAAATTAAATGGAAATGTTAATAAAATTAAGTTTGTCAAGAAAATGTCAAAATTAAATTAAATTACATGATGATAGATAATGAAATGTCAAATTAAATTATTGTGGAAATTAAAAAAAAAAAAATTTACTTTATTTAAAGATAGACATTACATTAAATTTATAATCAACGATCAATTCTTAACATAGACTAATTAATTTTGCTTATAATTGAAAAACAGATTTTCGACAGATATTAATGTTTTTCTTACTAGGGAATATGCCAAAACTCATGAAGGTAATTCCATCAGAAATGAACATTAAGGCCACGTTCACACGGCGATTATTTTCCCGTATACCGTATACGAGATTTTATCGAATAGAGTAGTGACAACAGAATATAATTATATGAAAACTTAAAAATTGTTTACACGGCGTTCATACGGGAAAATCCCGTGTTCGAGAAATATATTTTACCGTATACCGTACGAAGTTGTCACCGGAACGCCGTCTCGAAATGATTTTATCGAATACGACACGCAGTGGCGCTTATGTTCATGTTGTCTCGTTCACACGACTCGCCCATTATACACATGAAAAAATCGAATCGAATGGTTGCCGTGTGAACGATTGCATCGTATACGGTAAAACCGTATACGTGAAAAAATCGAATCAAATGGTCGCCGTGTGAACGTGGCCTTAATGTAAAAAATATATAGAGTTAATTTTTCATAAATCTTTAATAAAATGAGCAAAATCAATTACAGATTCTGAAGTGGGACATAGTATCAGACGCAGTTAAGACCTTCTTTAGAAACCTGGTGTTGGATACAATGAAGGACCGAGAGATGCGTCACATCATTAGACCTGACATGATACATCTACTAATGGAAACCAAGAAAGGTGCTGTGTCAACAATTTGGTAGTATCGTAATGCTTTTTTAGGGTTCCGTAGTCAACAAGGAACCCTTATAGTTTCGCTATGTCCGTCCGTCCGTCCGTCCGTCTGTCCGCAGTTTAGCTCAGAGACGCACAGTACTAGAGAGCTGTAATTTGGTGTAAATATACGGATTTGTTGTGCCGAAAAAGTGGTAAAATAAAATCTCGAAAAATATATTTTTTTAGGGTACCTCCTGTACACGTAAAGTGGGGATGTTTTTTTTTCTTTCTCGCGTACCCCTTAGTGTGGGGTATCAATAAATAGGTCTTTAAAAAATAATGTGAGTTTCCATTAACAATTTTTTGATAAAAAAATTCGTTTGTGAAATATTAAGCTTTAAAGTGCTAAATTTTGCTCGACTCGAGTGTCCCCCCCCTCTACCAGCTAAACGGTTATGTTTGGGGGTGTGAAAAAATTCACAATAGTAGTATATATAACGAAGAAAATTATCATGACTGAGTAGGCTTTACAACTTTACGAGTAATAGTCCACCAACTTATAAAATGTACTTGGATATCATATTTTCTTAAACAAAATGTATCGGAGAACATGCTTTTCAACTGCAAATGTAAGTTTGTCAACTTCATTTTTACAGCTTTTATAGGTATGTTTTTTGGGGATAGGTAGGTTTTTATCGTCAACTATTTTTAAATAACTTCAAAAAAAGGAGGAGGTTCTAAATTCGTCGTAATCTTTTTTTTTATGTATTGTCCCCGATTTCTCAAAGACTCCTGGACCGATTTTGAAAATTCTTCTTTTTAAAATTAAATTCAGCGAATCAGTTTAGTTGGTTCGCATAAGTATTTTGTTGGGCAACTACGGAACCCTACACTGTGCGTGGCCCGACATGCACTTGGCCGGTTTTTGTTACTGTTGTGTTCAAAATGTCAACTTGGGAAATGTTATTTTAGGTAAACTATCACACGAAGATGCCAAGTCTAATGACGAAGCTGCTGGATTCGCCACTGTTGAAGAATCTTCACTTGGAAAGAAGGAAATAGCTCGAGGTGATGATAATCAGACAAGTTTTTACGAAAAGGCAAATAATACGAAGGTTGACTATATTTCTTATTTTGATTTTTGCAGAATGGAAAGATAGTGATCTGGTCGCTCAAGCATTCTTGTTCTTTGTTGCTGGCTTCGAAACTGTTTCGTCCAGCATGTCCTTTTTATTGCACGAGCTAGCAGTGAACCCTGATGTACAGGACCGACTGGCACAGGAGATCAGAGAGCATGATGCAAAAAACAACGGAAAATTTGACTTCAATTCCATACAGAATATGACGTATTTGGACATGGTGGTTTCAGGTGAGATCATGTTCATGTTAACCTGTGGAACGTGGCTGTCAAGCCAAGTGAAGTAGGCAATGTCTTTGCTTGGATCTCGCTAAAGGATAAAATCCGGAATGATGTCTTGGACAGAACAAAAAATCGGTTTTCGTTATTTCCCACTGCTTCATTTCAGGCTACGGTCTGCAGTTTTTGCCACCACAACCTCAATCTATTGTAAACTTCAAGGCCGCTTTTGGCAATTACGACAATGTCATCGGCAAACTGTATACACTAAGGATGTCTAGAATTTCCGACATACAGAAAGAGGCCATCAGAGCGTCTATTATCACCAGGGAAAATTAAGGGCTGAGAATCGACACTTGGTACAAGCCTCTGCCACATCGAAGATACAGATAGTGCCAACTGTATGTCTGACTTGACTACTGCATTGACTATAACTCGCTCGGATCAATTGCACATATTTCCCTTGCACACCTTTCACTTAAAGGCCTCAAAAGCCATGGGGCACCCGATCATAATCCTTTTCGAGGTTTGAATAACGGTAATATTATTTGCAGAGGTATTGAGACGGTGGCCACCTGTAGTGGCTATGGATAGAGTATGCAATAGATATTACAACCTGGGAAAACCAAATGATGCTACGAATAAAGATTTTATCGTAAGTTTTATGTTCTTTCAATATCCGATTAACCAACAAAGGGAAAAAAGGCTCGCCCAAAACATGAGCTTTTATGCGATGCGATTATAATTATACCTCAGATTTACCTTCGAGGATTACAGATGTGAAGTTATATTTAATTTGCAGTTTTCAGATGTCGCTACTTCACTATTTTTTTTTCCTTACAGTTGCGCAAAGGTTCAGTTGTTGTAGTACCGACTTTCGCCTTCCACCACGACCCGAAGTACTTCCCTGAGCCTGAGAAATTCGATCCTGAACGTTTCTCTGAAGAAAATAAACATAATATCAATCCACTCGCATATATGCCTTTCGGAGTGGGACCTAGAAATTGCATTGGTTAGATGAACTTATTAATGGAAGACTTTTGAATTATTTGAGGACAAAAATAACAAACTAATTTTGCATCTTTTTCTTTAAAAGGATCGAGATTTGCTCTCTGCGAGGTGAAAGTGATGGTTTACCAGCTCCTACGACATATAGAACTGTCCCCTTGTAAAAAGACCTGCATCCCTGCTAAGTTGGCTACGGACACCTTCAACATCAAACTGCAAGGAGGACATTGGATTAGGTTCAGACTGAGAAAGTCCTAAAAAACTACAATATAGTTTTTTTATAAGACTTTTCTAAAAGATTTTTATTAAAGATATTTGTAAGATGCAATGAAACTGAATAAAGACCCAGTGATATTTTTCTTCTTTCCAATTTAGGGTGATTCTTTTTCTATCTCTGTTCGCTACTTATGTTTTTAAAATATATGGTTAATGGTTTCCTTACCATGTTTTACTTTACCTTACGTAGAACATTGGCTATAATGATTGATGAAAATTTTAACGATGGGCCAAAAGTCTAGTTCTATATTATTAATAGATTATAAAACAAATACAATTCTGCATTGAGTATAGGATTTGTCCAGTTACGTGGATACTTATCAGTATACAGAATGATGTCTACTGTCTAGTACCTTCACAATTCATTAAATATCTTTTCCTAGGCTACATAATACCTATGTTTAGAAAAAAAAAATATCTGTGTATCACTTTGAATGTTTTAATCCATTACGGTCCTATGATAGTACCTTGGAGGAACCACTTACAAAGCAATGGAACATTAAATAAAAAAATAGTAGATTATTAACCAAGGGAATAAAGCAGTGTCTTCCGTCGCGGGTGACGATTTAAATCGCGAGCGTAACGAAGGACTCGAGGTTTACTCCCGAGCGTAGTGAGGGTGTTAAAAACTTAAATCACGAGCGAAGCGAGGGATTTAAGACGAGTCCTGAGTGTAGCGAGGGATTTAAGTTCACCCAAGACTAAGACAGCTTTATTACCGAGGAGAATATTCTACTTTTCGTACCATTTGCGAAAAAATTAACACAATAATGATATGAGATTTAAGCATTTATTAAACATAATGACATTTAAAAGTAAAAGTTAACATTCAAAACGTTGGTCCAATTATTGATAAAGAGTTTTACATTTTTGTTAGGTACATGTATTGTTGATGAGTTGATTTGAGTATGTAGGGACACAATGTAAACGTGGAAGGCAGAACGCTAGGTAAGCATAAATGTATGTGAGCGGAACGAATGAACGGCGGGGCAGTTACTGCGCACTGCTCCGAGCGGAAGGTTGTCTCAACGGGACTCTGGGGAATAAACGTGGCTACGCATAACCTACAAGCAGAGTGTTTAATTCTGTGCCCCCTACAACCTTCCACAGCTCGACGAGGCAGTACTCAAATAGGGGTCCGTGACCTATACACCGGTGACAATCCACTCGGCAGGAAGACCCCTAAAAGTATTTTTGTCGGAAAAGCAAAGGCATCAAGCTCATACGTCCTCGTCGGTTTTCGTAATTTTATTTAATAATCATAAATGCATAATAAACGTGTATTATTTTTTCAAAAAGATGTATAATGCTTTATATACAAACTCAATGGTGGAAACACAGATGTAGTTCAGTATAAATTTCGGTATGAATGAATGAATGAATAAGCTTTATTAATTCCATACAAAATATCAATACACTAATTAATAATTAAATATAAATAACAATAATCGTTAACACAAAGCAATACACAATAATCATTAGCAATAATAATAATCATTAACAATAATAATAACATTAATCTCTAATAAAATTGTCAATCAAAATATACAGACGTTGAATAAATAATAACAGTAATAAATTTTTCCTTTAAAAAAACCAGTAAACATTGAACAAAATTTCGGTAAGTATTCCAAAAAACCACATTCTCCTCCTAGAGGATGAATGAAATTCAGTACAATTTTCTTTCCCTGTTTTTAACAGATTAAAAATGACTATTGTTATGTTCGCTTTTTGTGGCATAGAATGTCACTTTTTTGAGCAAGTGGTACGAAAACTATATTTATTAAATTGATTTATAATAAACGTACATTTATATTTTAGTTGACACGTAGATCGTAGATACGCAGAGCCTGTTTAGGAACTCATGGAACGAAGTGTTCTAAACTTCTAACTCAGAGTATATCAGGCAGTGAGTTGAATAACACGTTTGCCACAGCAGTAGGTTTGTTTACAGTCAGTGATTTGTTATGTGTTTACTCATCTGTGTTGGCCATTTTTTTCACTGGTAAGATACCGGTTTTTAAACTATTATAATTTTAGTTACATTCAAATACATAATAGTCTGGCTTATTTGCAATCGACCAATCAAAATTGACCTTGTTACTGTTATCAAACATTAATTTGTTACGTATACCAACCAGTAATCCGCAACCTAAGCAGAAACCCACATAACAATGAACAATCAAGTCATCAGACTAGCGACGGGAAGTCTAACGCTGACCAAGCATTCCATGGAAACCCACATAACAATGAACAGACGGCGAAATATGAAACATGACGACCGGTCGGCAGCGCCGGGCACCGGGAAGGCGACTCACTTTCGGTTCAAACATCGAACGATCGTCACCTCTCATTAGGATTAAAATGTAATTTTTATAATTTTATTAAATATAAGTTCCTGTACCTCGGGTTTCAATGCAACCTACCTGCCCGCCCGACATAATTGGCGCAGCCGGTAGGATCCTCGAGAAGAAGAGCAGCATTGAGCTGTCGTGGCGGTCATGGTGGCCGTTCGAGGATCCGAATCTACACGTCGTGACGAGCAGCAGGAGTATCCAGCCATCGATACAGCAGAGAGACCGAGATACAATTCACGTGAGTACACTAAAATCTTTTTAGTGGATTGCTCATCCTCCTAGTATTTAAGTTCCCTGTACCTACCTAAACATTTTCCAAAATTTACCAATCACGGGAATCGCGGAGTGTTAGGTTAGAATTTAGGTTTAGTAATAAGAATTAAATAAAATTAATTATTGATTTAAACAGAGAAATTAATTTAAATTCTAGTGCTAGGTTAAATAGTCTACAGAATAAGATGGCAGATTTAGATAGCATTTTTAAGGCCCTTCGTTTAGTGCCCGAGTTTGATTGCAACGTTAACGTACTAAGTAAATCTATACATTATGTGACGACCTGTTAGACGAAATTGTTAAAAAGGCAAACCCGCCTAACAGACTTTCAGAAATTGCCCTTATTAACAGCATATTAAATAAATTACTGGTCCCGCGGCCCGATTGATCAATTCAAACGACACCCCAAGTCGAATCACTTAGACCTTTGCTCTTACCGTCGGATTTTAATATTATGACACAACCTAGACTGTTCCCTTTCAATAAGCCTGGACCCTCTAGGAGTCCATTTGGCTACCCAATAATGCCACAGGCACCCGTACTATAGCGACCTAATTTAAATAATCAAAATCAGGCCAGATCATGACGCACACAGCAAATGTTTTATGCTCCTCCTAATTATAAACCAAATAATGCATTTAAATTTGAACCGCGTAACATTGCACTAAGAAGTAACTTTCAACAACCTATGAGTGGCGTCATTCATTTTGTGCTTAAACGTTTACTTACCTCACAGCAACGCGATAAGAGGACATGACTGGATTAAACCCGGGAATTCCTCAGCTAATAATAACTCCGCAAGTAACGAAATTAATTTCAACGATTGATTTACTTATCTATATCTTATTACGGCTATGTAAATTATGATACCGATAGTTATTTCTTCCACGAACCTAACGAGTACCATGAAGGATACTATTACACCGATTATGATCAAGCCTGTCACCCACCGCTTGAGACAAAAAGCGATGCCATAAAAGACGAGCCAGCTAAACAGTTTGAAGAAGGATTTTCAGAACCCTCAAAATTTAGACAAGCCAAGATAGAAGTCAACCTTCAAACCCAACGTCAACTTCCCTACTTGTAGATTCAAGATCCTTCACTAAAACTTCTAATAGACACGGGCGCTAACAAATCTTTTATTAGCCCTAAAGCAGTTAAAGCTTATTTTAATAACGTACAGCTGAACTATGACCCTTTTGAAGTTTGTAATGCACACGCTGTGACACGTAGCAACTACTCGATAATGCTACCTTGTTTCTCTGGAACTAAATGTTAAGGATTGTTACACACTTTTTGTTAAAACTTCCACGACTATTTCGACGGATTGACTTTAAGACAAAATCATTGACTTTAAGACAAAATCATTAATAACAAAAAATACGATAAATCCTATACGGGTTTACGATTCACGGAACGCTAACCTATACGAAGATATCATCCTCTCTTCTATATATATCATTTGCTCTTCAAAATTACCAATTAATATCCAAAGTGGAGAAGTAATCATCCCGAAACAAATTATATGTAACTGTCATATTAGCGAATGTTTAACTACTGTAAAA
Source organism: Agrotis clavis (assembly GCA_954870645.1). NCBI lineage: Eukaryota > Metazoa > Arthropoda > Insecta > Lepidoptera > Noctuidae > Agrotis > Agrotis clavis. The sequence goes on along the minus strand of OX940920.1, from coordinate 27,286,729 downwards.
AACCGGAAGCATATAGTAGAAATTCATAATCCAAATCGTAGCGACGTTATTTTCTCCATGGATCACCCAGTGTGTGCGCAGCTTTATAATACTGAGTGCACAAGCACTGAGCAAGCGACTCAACGCGTAAAGGAAGTGCTTATCGCGCTTACGTACGGAACACTTGAATGGCGATTAGTAGTAGATTTTCGAAAGCTAAACGAGAAAACCTTGGATGATAAATACCCCATACCTAATATTGCAGATATTTTAGATAAATTCGGCAACTGTAACTATTTTACGACTTTAGATCTAGCCAGTGGCTTTTACCAGGTGAAAATGAGCCCTGCCGACATTCCCAAAACAGCATTTACAGTAGAACATGGCCATTATGAATTTTTAAGAATGCCCATGGGTTTGTAAAATAGTCCATCCAATTTCCAATGTGTAATGGACAACGTTCTTAGAGACCTGCAAAACACCATATGCCTCGTAACGTCATAGTCTTTTCTACGTCATTACAGGAACATAAGGTGAATTTAGAAAAAGTATTCCATAGGTTACGTGAGTCCAATTTTAAAAATTCAAATGGACAAGTCAGAGTTTCTCAAACTCGAGACTGCCTGCTTGAGCCATGTCCAGACAAAATATCTGCAATACAAAATTATCCACTGCCAAAAACTTCCACCGAGATAAAAAGATTCTTAGGTCTTCTTGGTTACTACAGAAAATTCATACCCGATTTTGCGAAAGTGACAAAACCTATGACGCAATGTTTAAAGAAAGGCTCGAAAACTACGTTAGACCAAAATTACGTTAACTGTTTCGAAAAGCGTAAAACACTATTAATTAATGACCCCATTTTACAATATCCAGATTTTTCTAAAGATTTTGTCCTAACAACAGACGCGTCGAACCTAGCGATAGGAGCTGTCCTGTCTCAGGGGACCATAAGTTTGGATGAGCCTATTGCTTAGGCTTCTAGGACTTTGAATAGTAGCGAAATCAACTATAGTACCATCGAGAAAGAACTTGCGATTGTCTGGGCTACTAAATATTTTAGACCATATTTATTCAGCAGAAAATTCAAAATTGTCACGGACCACAGGCCTCTTCAATGGATAATGAACATCAAAGAACCTAACTCGCGTCTTACTCGATGGCGACTAAAGTCAATTGAATTCTACTTTTCCGTAGTCTACACGTAAAGGAAGTGTAATACCAACGCTGACGCGTTATCCCGTATCGAACTACACAACGAGGAGGCTAGCTCTCTTATAGTTAACCCTACGGAAAGACCACCTTTATTATCTAACGATTCAAAGACCGACACAGTTCACACTGACGCCGAAAATCCGATATTAGAAGTTCCTTTATCTGATTTCCCACTTAACCAATACCATAAACAAATCATATTTTTTTTACATTGGTCGATGACGTAAAAAGCCGCCCTTTAGTTTCTAAACCGGTTGAAGTCACACTTTAAAACACATGTTCAGATTTCTAAGAGTAATCTCGAAGAGGATGTCGTAAACGCCGTGAAAGAGTATAATTAATCCCAAGGTAAAGACAGGTATCCTCATTAATCCCCCATTGGCTATGTATGAAATTATTCCCATCATCCAGAGTAAATTTAAAAGTTCATCCATGGATTTAGTCCTAACAATAATAGAGTTAGAAAATGTCAAAGATTATTTAAACCAACAGGAGATAATTCGCAAGTACCACGAAGGCAAAACCAACCACCGTGGAGTTAATGAGTGCTACTTGTCCTTATCCAATAAATTTTATTGGCAAAAAAAATGAAGGAAGACATAACATTCCAAACTGGACAATGGACCAGGTACATCTTACGTTTTATGCTCTGGAAAGCAAAAGCCATCTCCCATTACCATTATTTTGTTCAATCGGTTAATTAAGACATCATTCGTAGTAACATAAATTTAGTAAGAAAACAATTAGATAATATTTCACCTGAGTTTCACAATAAAACGTTTTCGTTATATCAAACACAAATATCGAATATCTTAGTAGCAAGATCACGGAGCTGTCCGACCACTTAAAAATGTTGCAGTCTAACCGCGTCAAGAGGCGCCTTATTGATGATCGAGTGTTTTTTTTGTATTTCCGGAAATTTTGACTACTTTTAAGATATAGATATAGTTAAGCATGCCCATCTGGCTGATATAGCTATGCCAGCGAATAACATCGAATCGTTATTCGACGAAATTCTTAAATTAGAAAACTTATTAGGTTTAAAAGTGCTAAAAGCACGCACTTTCTTATGTTTAAATTAGATAGGTACATTCAATAGAATGAAAAACAATTAAATGCTCTCTATCGTAGAGAACATTATATTGAAAATTAGTTTTAAGGAATATTTCGACATAGTTAAGTTAGGGTACTACAGTAACAGCCGAAAACCTAGTACTGGTGTTTAAGTTCCCGGTTGTCCTTCTCCACACCTATGACCTTTATAAATTATCCATCGTTCCCAATAGGGATGACAAAGCGTTAATTCCATCCTATCCCCTCCTAGCAATTCATGATAAAGATTTTATGTACATAGAGGCAGAATGCCCGAAGTCCAGCCAATATGTATCTCTGCGAGGACAGCATCAATCAGCACTACAATAGCCAAGCAAGTTGATGTCTCCTGCCAATTCATCAAAGCCAAATTAAAAAGTGAAGCTGTGGAAACACTTTACGACCGGCCCTGTGTATACTCAATACAGCACTACAAGGAAACTACATCATCACACCTCTCTACCTAGTACTATTAGGAGTAGCTGTACTGGGAATCACGTTCGTATTACGAAGATACATGAGACGACGCTCACTGGAAACAACACCTGATCAAGAAAATGAAAAAATAGACCGCGGCGTGATATAACAACCACACTGCAAGTGCTCAACCGAGATTATCAGCGCTATTCTCGAACTAATCGTCTAATAGTCGCTGATCATCGGGAGGGAGATGTTACGTATACCAACCAGTAATCCGCAACCTAAGCAGAAACCCACATAACAATGAACAATCAAGTCATCAGACTAGCGACGGGAAGTCTAACGCTGACCAAGCATTCCATGGAAACCCACATAACAATGAACAGACGGCGAAATATGAAACATGACGACCGGTCGGCAGCGCCGGGCACCGGGAAGGCGACTCACTTTCGGTTCAAACATCGAACGATCGTCACCTCTCATTAGGATTAAAATGTAATTTTTATAATTTTATTAAATATAAGTTCCTGTACCTCGGGTTTCAATGCAACCTACCTGCCCGCCCGACATAATTAATTCAACAACAACTCTTGATGTTTATTTACTGTTAATACTGATTGTGTGTTAGTTAGCGTCACAGCAAAAATAATTCTGTAGTATCTGGTAACTTGATAAGAGACAAATTAAAAGCATTATTAAGCCTCATTTAGACGGAGCAAGAACTCGCATGCGAGTTTCACTGCATTGCGGTATTTGTTGGATTAACTGAATTCATTGTACCTATGAAGTCCGCAATGTAACGCAAATTGCGTGCGAGTTCTTGCATCGTCTAAATGAGGCTTTATAATAGGTACACGCATAGTCTAAAAAAACAAGGTCTGGCACTCCCGCAGTGACACATGTTGACGTCACTTTTCAGTTGCCACTTAATTGCAACAAAATACGAAAATAAGGAAACATTTTCAATTATTATTTTGTTTAAAAAATAAATAAAACATTTAAATTATATTTAGCATAGCAAACGAAACAATTCAATACGTATACCAACAGAATTGTTAAATAAAACCACAGCGTTTTATCGTATTCGCTTAAGTAATAAATGCGCTTAGGGAGTTATAACCACACACTACTGGTAACACAGGAACGGGCTGTGTCATTGTCATGCCGCCATTTTGTCGTGTATAGCTATCCTTGTTTTATGCGTATGCCTGTCTCGCTCAGTGACTGTGTAACCAGCGGCACTCAAACATTTTTATTTGTGAACGTCGAAAAGTTTCTTTGTTATCTTTTATCCTAGGATGGATAAATAATGCTTTTTGTCACTGAAAATCTACTACGCTGAGGTAGGGGATGGAAGCCACGTGCAAAAGTTAGCAGTAATGTAATAATTAGGTCAATGTTTTATTAGGTTAAATTTCCCCAAACTGTAAAGTTTGAGAACCAGCAGAGAGCGATGATGACGTAGGCTTGTGTCACCCACGTGACCACTGTGTTTCGGAGTGCCATACCTGGCGAAGTATATTATTATACCATGGGTACACGGATCTTCGTGATACTACACTGTAAAGCTATTGTCAAACAGAGAGGCGTGCCGAAAGCGAAGCGAAGCGTTTTCATTTGTAATGTATGGAATTGTTTGAATCCAGTCACATAGAAACGCGAAAGCGATGCGATAGCGTTAGCGATCCGAATGCGTTGGCGATATTACAACTCAGCGAGGCGTGGCGAAGGCGTTTGCGAAGCGTTGCCGGACTATTAGTAATGGCTGGCTTTGTATGCACGACGTCAAACATAGAGCGATTCCGAAGCGAAGCGTTAGCGAGGCGTTTCCGAGGCGAATGCGAGACTTGACAGTGCCACAGTGACACTGTCATGCCTATTTAAAAACTAATATTATTTACAAATTTGCTGTTCAGTATTGTGAGAAATGTGGAATAATCGAGGACGTGCATCATATCTTGACCGAGGATGAGTGGAGCGAACGCTTCTGGTGAAATCTGTTTGGTCATCACGCTGGATATGACGTCAAGCTCAGGATGCGCACGGAATTTACTTTCACTGGTACTATGTAAAGCTACTGCGTAGAGTAGCACATAGCCCGGGAGTGATGTTGAGGGAGCTGTGAGGTGGAGGCGGCACGCGCCACCGCTTGCTGTGTCCGGTGGTCAGGCCCAACATACTGACCAAAACACCTCTCATTAGAAATATCCGTGTAATGAACGAAGATCATGAGCGGTTTTATTTTCATGCCGCTTGAGTGAATAACGCGTACAAGTTCTTTTAAATGATGTTATTTATGTAAGAAATCTATAAATACATTTTGTTGTTGTAATTTGTATTTTTATGTTGTTATGTCACAACTAACTACCTGTATAGTACAGCAGCAGGCAACAGTGCTGCGCAATAATAACACCTTTACAGAATAAACTATAAAATAAGAGGATCAGTGCCTAGTACCGCGGTATTCGTTGATATCCTCTTTAAAAAAACTAACGTACGTAATAGGGGCACCATGTAAAAACCAAACAACATAATTATTATTCAATTATTTATTTATATAATATGGTGTAACAAATTACCATACAGAACACACAATCATTACATTTTTTTTACAGAATACGCACGAATGAACAGTATTTTCAACATGATTATGATAATAGCATTATTGTTTCCAAAATAGGCCTGAAATGATAAATTTATTACATTGAAATCATGCTTCGGCAGTCAATTCATTAATTCAAAGACATTGTGACACAAAGTCTTGGCATGCAAATATCATCATTTTAATCCTCGTTTTGATGTAGTATGTTCTCATCTTCAACAAAACGGCGGCTGGGCCAATGCAAATCAAAGATACTTGGTACTTCCTCAATGAAAATATTACTTAGGTATTGTTGTCCTTAAGTAAACCAATCCAGTTTTCGAATAATCCGTTAACCGTATCTTGATAACTGTTACAAGTCTAAAGACAGTCACAAATGTGTGTTTGGTCAACACTCAGATCAAAGAAAAAGTTAAGTTTAATGAATATTATTTACAAAACTAAATTTCTTTTCGGATACTGTGGCAATCTGGAGAACTAAGTATGTGCACACACACAACAGCTGCACATTTTCTTGTTGCTTAATATTAGATCATTACTTTACGCAGTTTAAGAGAATCACGGAAAAACATGAAATCAAGAAATAAATAAACAATCAATATTGAAATAAACGTCAATCTGTGACAAGTTTACGGTATCACTCTTTTTTTAAATATTTTTTGTCATGACTTCAAGGCCTTTATGCCAAACGGTGTGGCACAATGATATTAAAGCCACAGACTAGGACTACATAGAAATACTACGTATGTCAAAACCGCATGTTTATTTTTAAAGGAGATGAGTCCTCCCATCCACGGCAGGAAGGACTGTCAGACTTGTACTGAGCAAAATCTACGGTGTCCTTTACCTTCCGGGGTCACGGTAGCTCGTAAGTCCCTCGACCCCGGCAGGCTTTGGCCCTCTAAGACTAAGTCTAGAAAGCCAAAGCCTGCCGGGGTCGCGGCCCGTCATTATGCTGACACTCTTTGAGGCGCTCGCAAATTTATGAAAATTTATGTCATGGGTATCGTTTTCATGGTTTTCGAGGGTGTTGAAGCCGATAGTGCTGTCAAAGTGTAAGTCCAAGATGGCGGCTGCAAAACATATCAAGTTTTATGTCATGGGTGTCGTTTTCATGGTTTTCGAGGGTGTTGTAGCCGATAGTGTTGTCAAAATGTAAATCCAAGATGGCGGCTGCAAAAATTATCGAGGTTTTCATCATGGGTGTCGTTTTCATGGTTTTTGAGGGTGTTGAAGTCGATATTGCTGTCAAAATAGAAACCCAAGATGGCGGCTGCAAAACATATCAAGTTTTATGTCATGGGTGTCGTTTTCATGGTTTTCGAGGGTGTTGTAGCCGATAGTGTTGTCAAAATGTAAATGAAATGTGACTCACGCCAAAACTTGTAAAAGGTTACGCCACATTAACAAAGCTCACAAGTTGTTGTGTATCAATATTAAAGTGTTCCGAGTTATAAATCTTTTACTGGTATTAACCGAAGTCATGAGATTACCTATTATTTGTAAACTAGTTATTTTAACTCGATTGTTTGATCACTACATAACAGAACACATATATGTTTTAATAAATACACTCAGATAAAAAAAATAGGCAGATGGAGCGCTCAGAAATAAGTGCGGGAGAATGATATAGAAACTTCTTAAGTTCTTACTCATTTTGTCTATGAATGTATTACTCTTAATTTTGTTTGTCATTAGTGCTGTCACTATTAAGTCTTAAATATTATGTAAATTTTAAGCATATCTAAACTTTTTATAGAAAGGTTTTATCAGTTAAATCCCTAACCAATCGTGAGGTGCGAACGGTGAGAGTCGTCGTGTCACGTCGAAAAACACATCGTAGATCCAGCGATGTGATTTCTTATTGAGAATAGCATAGCTAGGCAAAGGTGACTGAGACGAAGCCTACGATGGAGCGAGCTTACCCAGAAAAAGCCTGTTCACTCTAACTTTGAAGAGATACGAATATGGATGACAAATTCAGTGAACACTTTGTTATGCCTCTCCGAGCTGCATAGAAGCTTCGCTCTATCAGTATCAGTATTTGTGTTGAAGATGAGGACATGGAATTAGACGAGAGTCTTATCCCTGGTAAAAGTACCCTAGTCAAACAGAGGGTTTAGTGGAGGAAGATGATTTATTGCAAGACTTTGCCACACGATACCTTAGAATTATTAATCAATTGATTCTTGGAGAATGACCTATTTGGAAACAACGCGATTGTCATAATATTTATTTAATAAAAAGTTAAGACTATTCAGTTCAATACTTCAAGAGACATAATTATTGCCAAAAAATAGTAGGTATGGTAATGTTTTAGACATTAACAAAATATTACTGTATGGGCAGGATTCCTCGATATTGTTGATAAAGATGATTAAATAAACAATTTTGAAAATGTTGTTTTTATTTTTACATAGTACACCTATTACGTATTTTTATATTAGAGTGTTGCAAAACGGCCACTACCAGCCAGCGCCGACTTACCAACGGGTTTAGAACTTAACGGGTCAGTTCGTGACAATGGGAAGAGACCAGATGACATGACTTTGGAATATTGGAAGGCGGGAGGGTCATTGGTGTGTGGCGGTATTTGTGTCGACACCGTTGCGCTATCTTATATGCAAGCACAGCGGGCTGTGCTGTCGCATTTGCTGTGGTTGCGGGGACCCTCAAAAGGCGTACAATATACAGCATTTATACCACTTCAACTGCATTTTTGACAGTCGTAACCAGTGATGACATCAGCTGGCGTTTTAGTGGACTAGGCAAAAGCCAGCCGATGCCAATTGGGTAATATTGTAGGTTGATTTGCTGGCGTCTACACCACGCGAAGAAAACTTGAAAAAACTGAGTCGATTTCATCGATTAGCGCACCTTATCTAATAAAAAGAATTCAAACAGTTTTCTCTATGAAATTTCTCAATAAATTAGCGATGTTTTGCAAGAAAGAAAATGAAGAAAAAGAAAAATCTGGCAACACAAACAACGTGCACGCTTCGGTCTCGCTTTTTCGTATTTGCTCTGTTTGACGTCGTTCATATAAAGCCAGCTAATACAACTGTCACGCCTCGCTTCGCGGGCACGCCTTTCTGTTTGACGTGGTCTCTGACGACTTCAGTTTCGGCGCGATATCGCTTCATATTTCCATACATGACATAACAAAAACGCTCCGCTTCGCCTTCGGATCGCTATATATTCGGCACTGGCTTCATACAAAACGTCGGTTCGCTGCACCCTGTTTGACGTCTCCTTTCGCTTCGCATTCGCCTCGGAATCGGATCGGAATCGGTTCGCCTCGCTTTCGCCTGCCTGTTTGACAAAGGCTTAAACGTATCACATCAGTGTCCTTGACAGTGCATAGATAAAAATAGCGCGGTACGTCGAATTCATTGGGCGTGTCTAGTATGACTCCCATGAGACTTTGATTAGCAACAGGTAATGTTCTAAGAATTTTATATCATGATCAATTAAATTGTTTATTAGAGTTAGTGCTACGTACAAAACAATAAGTTACTGAATTTCAAGAAATGACATTGCTTTTTGCAGATAATGATAATCTTCCTTCTCTGTGTAATCCTTCTGCTGGCTCTGCTGGTGCCATACTTCCGGCAAATCTTCTTATTCCGCGAACATGGGATCAAGTACTTTAGGCCGCTCCCATTGGTGGGCAACATGAGCAAGATCCTCTTACGGCAATGTCACACTGCTGATGATCTCCTAAAATTATACAAAAGCTTTCCCGAAGAAAGGTGAGATTTTAAAAAGAATAATTGTTATTACTTTTTCACTTCCGAGGACTAAATTACGAATGTTTTTTTAGGTTCGTAGGTAGATTTGAGTTTACGAATGCAGCAGTAATGATCCGAGATGTTGAGCTTGTAAAAAAAATCGCTGTCAAAGACTTTGAGTACTTCCTCAATCACCGTAAATTTGGGGCCGATTCTTTCTTCAGTAGAACTTTGTTCCTCATGCAAGGTATGATTTTTGTCGCTGTATAAAATATTTCGCTTCTGACAGTTAAAAATCCTCAAAGTAATCTATTTTTTGTGCAAATTATACCTTCTCAGGTCAGGAGTGGAAAGACATGCGGTCTACATTGAGTCCTGCGTTCACAAGCTCCAAGATACGATTGATGGTGCCTTTCATGGTGGAGGTCGGTGACCAGATGATAAAGTCACTCAAAAAGGAGATCGGGGATTCAAAAGGTAAAAAATATACTATACTATTTAAAGATTTGCAGGTAAAGTTCTCTGTTTGATATTAAATGCAGTCATTGTTCTCTCATCAGAGAAGGACATACCCTCGAACTTAATACTATGTATGAAATTGGACGCAGTATTTACATGCCTGGATAAAAGCGGGTTTACATTGTTTAACATCCATTCTTCTGCTTCCAGATGATTTCAAAGACGTTGACTGCAAGGATCTTACCACTCGCTACGCTAACGATGTGATTGCTACGTGTGCTTACGGTCTGAAGGTGGATTCTCAAGCAGACAAAGATAATACATTCTTTGTGATGGGCAAGACTGCAACAAACTTCGACGCCCGTCAGCTGCTAGTATTCTTTCTTATGATTAATGCGCCAAAAATATTAAAGGTAAAGTACGACATACAATGTTGAATTTGTACCTATTTGATACTCCATTAATGAATAAACCTTTATCTTGCGCTGTGTCTTACATCAATTTATATTTTATGCTCTAATTACGTAGATGACTATCGATCATTTACAGATTCTTAATATGAAGCTAATGCCGGATGCAGTTCAAAATTTCTTTACCAGCTTGGTATTGGATACAATGAAAGACCGAGAGTTACACAACACTGTCAGACCTGATATGATCCATCTGCTCATGGAAGCTAAAAAAGGTGCCAAAATGATCCAACTCTGTTGAATGAGTATCTGTTCCAAATAACCCAGTATGTACTTACTTTTATTTTATCAGGTAAAATATCTGACGACGATGTCAAAACGAATGATCAAGCTGCTGGATTTGCAACTGTGGAAGAATCTGCAATTGGAAAGAAAGAAATAAATCGAGGTACCAACCTATCAATGATCTAGTGTTACCGGAAGGGTAGCTCGATTTAAACATAGTTTTTGTACCTTTCAGTGTGGGAGGATGTTGACCTGGTGGCCCAAGCATTCCTGTTCTTTTTAGCTGGCTTCGAATCAGTATCGTCCAGTATGTCTTTCTTGATGTACGAGCTAGCAGTGAATCCAGATGTTCAGGAGCGACTGGCACAGGAGATAAGGGAACACGACGCTAAGAATGGCGGCAAGTTCGACTTTAATTCTATTCAAAACATGACGTACATGGATATGGTCATATCAGGTGAAATTTATTTTCAACATTTCTAAATATAACATTTTTAGGTTGATTGCAAATTAATATGTGCAGTTTTTTTTTTCACAGAGATTTTAAGGCGATGGCCCCCGGCGGTATTTACGGATAGACAATGCAACAGAGATTATAATTTGGGAAAACCAAATGAAGCTGCTGAAAGAGACTTTATTGTAAGTTAAGCTTTTCAATGTCGCCTGCCATAATAGTCCTTTTACTAGGTACAATAAACAGGTTTTACAAGGTACAACTTGGATATTTTATACCTTACAGTTGCGTAAAGGCCAAGGAGTCATGATACCGGTCTATGCATTCCACCAAGACCCAGAGTTCTACCCAAATCCTGAGAAGTTCGATCCTGAACGTTTCTCCGAAGAAAATAAGCATAAGATTAATCCACTCACATATATGCCTTTTGGTGTTGGGCCTAGGAATTGTATAGGTAATAAGTTTTTGGTATACCTACACTACCTACTTAACAGACTTTTAGAATTGTTAAAATAAAAAGCAAAACATCTTGTGTTATTAGGTTCAAGATTTGCTCTCTGTGAGCTTAAAGTGATGGCATACCAGCTCTTGCGGCATATGGAACTGTCTCCATGTGAGAAGACCTGCATCCCCGCCAAGTTAGCTACCGATAATCTAAACATCAGGATGCAGGGAGGACATTGGCTAAGGTTAAGAATGAGGAAGTAGAGCCGTCTTTACTCATAATAATTATGTACACAGAATTATAGCATTTATTGAGAAGAATTTGTGTTGAAACGGAGAACGGGATGGAGAGAAACTCCCTTTAAGGAGAGGTGTTCCACAAGGTCATCCGTTACCGCCCAAGATAAATTTACCGCTGTCCTTCTAACCTCTTTAAAAAACTTGATTGAACAAGAAAGCTATTGAGAGTCAACAGAGAATATTAAATTATCTTCGCAGAAGAACAGACAGGATTGGCAACCATGTTAAACTAACTGACAGATGAGTGTAAAAGAGTGGGCCTATGTAACTAGAGAATTAACAGTATTTCATTATAATAATTATATTTCAATCTAAATAATTATTCAGAAAATTAATTTAGCATTTTATAAAAATCTATTGTAATTTTGTGAGTTGGTGGTAAAGTAAAAGGCTATTGTAATTTATTTAATATTTTTATTTATTTGTGGTGTATTGTAAAAAAATTAAAGCATAAATCGTTTCATTTCTATTATTGTAAGGCTAAAATAATTTATTTCAAGTCGGTCTGTACAGTCTCTTCAATAGTGTAAAAAAAAAAAATTATGGTGTGGTCTTGTCCTGTATACAGGGTGGAATTTTGTAATGCCACCTGCAGGGCTAGCATGCGCAAGTTGACAAAATTTTGTCGACACATTATCTCGTGCTGGGACGACTTATGTCTGTTTGTCGATGGGAGGGGCTAACATGCGCAACATTATCTCGTCCTGAGACGACATAATGTCTGTTTGTCGATGGGAGCTAACATGGTGACACTAATATGTCGTGTCGTTCTGACATAGAACTCATGTCGTTCTGTCAAACCTGTTTTTGTCGTCATGCGCGCTATATTTAGTCGAATTTTGACATTTTCCTATGACAAGTTTCTCGTCGATGGTTTTTGAAGACGAGAAATCGCGACAACAGTGACTAAAAACTGAAAACAGTGTTCTGTGAACTTTTAAGTACCTATAATGGCGGCGCCGTACTACAATTATGATTTAACTGTGTATGAGGAGAGGGAAGCAAGAAAAATACAGAGGAAGGTGATTCGCGACGTCTGCAACCCATTTGACCTAAGGGATAACGAGTTCCAGTTCCTTTGGCGAATTACAAAGCCTATGGCTATTTATGTTATAGATAAGCTCCAAGACATTTACAGTTATTTACAGTTCAATTTGTGACTATCAATCTATCTCTTTCAATTGATAAGGGCACTATTATTGTACAGTGCACACACGACAAGTAAACTTTCGTTCGTATTACGAATAATGTTTCGCAGCAATTTCAGAACTTTGTACTTACTGAATAGTCAACATTCAATCTTGATTTATGGTTGGCATAGTGTTTATTTCGTACATTACATTTAGGACATTTCATCGAGATAATTAATGTTACATAGTATTATGATTACATAACTTAGAACTTTAAAAAATCCATTATTTACACGGTTTGTTTTGTAAATCAATTACAACATTCATCATCATCATCATCATCAGCCTATATTGTTCCCACTGCTGGGACACGAGCCTTCACTCTGTGAGAGGGAGTGGGCCATAGATATAGAAGGAGATATGGCGTGGAGTTCAAAATGTATAGAAAACCGGTGAAGCCACAACTGCCCCACCATAATAAAGATAATATTACGCATGTAGTATATCAAAACAACACTACGAACAAGTGCACACACGCGCCGTCGAAAACTCTGTCATTTAAATATAAACCTTATTCTTTTCACAGCGTACTTTTTCCGTGTAATTTACTCACACTAAAACAATTATCATTGTGTGTCGTCGGGACACGGGGGCGGACTCGACAGTGTTTGACTAAATCGAAGAGTTCACGATAAATATATCGATAAATTATAAAGGTTTGGAAATAAAATTAATAAAAAACGATATGAAACCGTTTTTATTATCTTTATTGTATAGATTACTATTAATTTAGTCCATAGATTACTAAACTAAACATTAATTAATTTACTTAACCATCTTCGGTTTCGCATTTATATAATACTCTGTAAAATAATAAAAAATTGTAAAAATCCATGAACCACATCGGCCTTCCAGCCTTATTACAAGATAAAAAATTAAAAAAAAAAACTGAAATATTAAAATAGCAATTAGCAGTCGACTTTCTTGTCGATAGACTTAGTCGGATTTCCAAGAGCACGTCACTAGCCAGCGGTCGTACCATGCGACATTACGGCTGATTGAGGAATCGTTATCAGCGTTGCCAGACCGTACCAAAAAGTACGGTTTTCCGTACTATTCATCACACAATCGTACCACAACCGTACCTCAGTGCAGACCGTACCATTTTCGTACCTTTTCTATACTAATGATTTATTTTTCACTACACAGGGTAAAAAAAAAATAAAAAAACCCTTTTTCCTGTTTTTATCAGCAATTTGAATCTGCGTTTAAAAAACATTTTTCTTCCAACCAAATAAGTTTAGTCCGTATTTTAGATTAAAAAAAAATATTGGACACGTATTTTTTCTTTTTTCGATTAAACAAAAAAGAACAAAGATAATAGCCTATTTAAGCGAATCGAGCAAAACAACAAAACTTAATGTCAATCTGACAGCAGGATAAAATTTTGCGAGGTAACTTAACTAATAAGGTTTGTTTTCATGAAATGGTAACATCGGTTATCTCGCGTCGTGAAGGCGAAGTCACGACGAGATATCTTCTCGAGCTCTCGTGGTGCGCATGTTATGAAAAGTGACAAACGAATCGAGAACGACAAAATAAGAGATAATGTCGCCTTGCGCATGCTAGCCCTGCTGGAGGGAAAGTACTCATGATGCAGATAGAAAATTTTACTCAAAGGAAACATTCCTTAATTTTTGAAACTGCATTCAAAGATTTTCGAAAATTCTCTTCGCCCACACCCGGGAATCGAACCGGCTAAAATCTGAAAAAATTATACCCTGTACTTTTATTTCATCGATCGTTAGGGTCAATTATAACGGAGTAAATAAATGAGTACAGGCAGGTAGACGTGGCCAGAACTCTGTGGTAACATATTGAGGTTAAGCTGAGTGTCAACTGGGTGGGAGGACTAGAAAAAAAATTAAAACATGTTTTATATCGTATGCACCTTTCACTTCTTGGGATAAAATGTAATTTAGACTTTCACTATTCTTCTTCTTCGTCGTTTCACTCTTGGCAGAGTGGTCGTGGTCGTCATTTCAGCTGTTAGTGGCGCGCCTAACAATACGCCGCCATTCCTGCCTGATGGCCGCCTTTCTGGTGCAGACGTGCAGGGAACTGTCCACAGCCGCTTTTATTTGATCCGTCCATCTCATAGGCGATCTACCTCGTGCTCGGGTGCCTTCAACTTTGCCCTGCACCACTAGGCGCTCGATGGACTCGTCGCCACGCCGGGATACGTGACCAAAGAATGTCAGGATTCGAGCTTGCACAATGGAAGACAGGCGCTGCTTGATGTTAAGTTCCTGCATTATGGAGACGTTAGTGCGGAATTCATTCCACGATACCCCAAGCATTCTCCTCCAGCACCACATTTCGAGAGCGTCTATCTTCTTCCGCTCGTTCTCACGCAGGGTCCACGTCTCCGCAGCGTAGAGGAATATGGGGAAAATAAGTGCTCTGACAAGTCGAATTTTTGTGGCTTTCGTTATGGTTCGATTCCTCCATATTTTCTTGAGCTTGTCCATGGCAGACCTAGTAATCGCCATACGACGTTTTATTTCTTCTACGCACCCCCCATTGTTTGTGATCAACGCTCCCAGATAGATGTATGACTGGACCACATCACAGTTCGCAATTTGGGTGACTTCTGGCGAGTTGTTGTTGACACGGTCGACAATCATCATCTTCGTCTTCTTGCGGTTAATTTTAAGGCCAAATGCGAGGCTGGTACTTTCCAGCTTGCGCAGCAGATCTTCTATGTGGCGATTACTAGTAGCAAAGAGAGTGGTATCATCCGCGTATCGCAGGTTCGAGATCCTCAAGCCACCGATTGCAATACCGTCCGTCCAGTCTTCGAGAACAATTCTCATTATGAGTTCTGTGTATATATTGAACAGAAGGGGAGAGATTATACACCCTTGACGGACTCCTGCACTGGGGTGGAAATGACTCGACAGTACGTCATCTGCTCTTACTGACGCTGTTCCGTCCTCGTATAGACGCCTTAGGAGGTGAACAAGATGTCTCGGCGTGCCCATGTCCAGCAAGGTCTTCCATAGTACGGGCCATTTTACGGAGTCAAATGCCTTTGAAAAGTCAACAAAGCAAATGTAAACCGGCTTGTTGAATTCCCGGGCTTTCTCTATAATCTGGCGCAACGTCAGAATTTGCTCACGGGTACCTTTACCTTTTACGAAGCCCGCTTGTTCGGGTGCAACTTCTTTGGACAAAAAGTTCTTTAAACGCTCATTCAGGATGTGCAGTAGTATTTTGCTTGCATGAGATATTAGCGCAATGAGACGGTAGTTACTGCACGACTTTGTGGAACCCTTTTTGTGCAACGGTATGAAGACTGTGTGAGCCCATTCCTTCGGCCACGTCCCTGTCCGCCATATCTTATTGCACAGGGTATGAAAGATTTGGACGCCATGCTCACCCGAAGCCTTAATGGTTTCAATTGGTATAGCATCTGCACCTGTGGCTTTTCCATTCTTCAGGTGTTTAATCGCAGATCTTATTTCTTCATAAAGAATGTCTGGCTCGACTTCTTCATCCGTGGGATCCGTGGGAGCAAAGCATCGCGACTGAGGGTCCTGGAACAGTGACTGGCAGTATTCCTTCCATGTCTCGGAAATCGCATCTATTTCAGTGACTGTTTCACCCCGAGAGTTATCAATAGCCCAAGTCTTAGTTGAAAGAGTTTTTGTGATGGAGCGGATTTTCTGATGGAGATCCCTGGTTTCATGTTTGTCAGCGTGGGCTTCAACTTCTGCGCATATCTTCCGAAGTTGGGTGTTAAGGTCTCGCCTACAAGCTGCCTGGATTCTACCGGACAACTCGTTCAGAGTTCTCACATCTGCTGATTGTGCTTTTATTCTCCGTCTATCTTCAACAAGTGCCAGAGTGGTGTCGCTCATCCAGTATTGCCGCTTGCGTATTTGTGAAGGTTGATCAGAAGTTTTGACTGCGCTCGTTAACAAATTCTTCGCTTTATCCCACAACTGATCCGAAGTCTCTGCACCCGGGTCTATATCTGTCCACTGAGACCAATTCTGTTCGAGTGCTGCCAAAAACTTTGGGTTATCCTTTACTTCGATTCTTTTGTGTTTCGCGAGTGTTCTGGCTGCCCTCAGTTTTAGCTGCAACTTGCAGATTAAAAGTTGATGATCCGACCCACAGTCAGCTCCAGGTAGTGTGTGACTATTTCTAATTGATGTTTTCCACCGTGATCCAATAAGAACGTAGTCAATCTGGTTGCGATAGTTGCCGCCAGGTGAGGTCCAGGTATAAAGTCGCCGTGGATGGTTCTGGAAGAAAGTGTTTGATATCACCAGGTTGTTATCGGCTGCAAATTGTATCAGGCGTTCTCCTCTTTCATTGCGCTGGCTTAGTCCGAATTTACCAACATTGGGGCTCAGATGGTGGGAGTCTGCTCCAACTTTTGCATTAAAGTCGCCTATAATTAAGAGCATTTCTCTGTTAGGGACCTTTGAACTGGTACTTTCTAGTTCCGAGTAAAAGCTTTCCAGGACGTCATCGCTTGCAGTGCTGGTAGGTGCATAAACCTGTATGATATTAAGATTGACTGGCGAAGCCTTTAGTTTAATGCTCAGTACTCTATCGCTTACAGGTTCATACCCCATTACGCAGTTCCTCAGATGTTTTGGGATGAGGAAAGCAACTCCATTTCTGCTGGTGCTGTCGTTGCCAGAGAAGTAAACGGCGTGAGACTCTGTGAGAAAATGTCCATTGCCCTTCAAGTGAGTTTCACTAAGGCCACAGATGTTCAGCTCACACCTGGTTATCTCTTGCTCCAAAATATCAAGCTTCCCTGGTTGCAGTAGACCACGAACATTCCATGTGCCTATCTTTTGGATTTGTCGCATCTTCACTGAAGTCTTTACTGAAGTTCCAGTAGCATAGTTTCCATGCGTTGCCTGGCTTCCCACATCCGCATGGCCAGTAGCCAACTTCACACCGTCTACCCCGGACGCAGTACGGCGCCGGTTGCTAAGCGGATCGCATGGCCAACTAGGTATCAGACTTGATTGTGCTTTCATAACGACTTTCTTGGGAAAATAGTGCAGTGGTTTCCCCTTGCCTTCTGCACCAGACATTTTAGGGACGATTTAAATCCCAAGGCCGCTGGAGCCTCTTCCGGCTAGTTGCCCGGCCGAGATGTATGGTTATACCGCCATTGCTCGGTCGCCAGAGCCTCGTCCGTTATCTAGCAGGGAGCACCACGGCGGCTGGTAGGCCGCCGTCGCTGGCTATTCATACGAACCACCAGCGCGAGCAGGTGAGGTTGACAGTTGGGCCAGATAAGATGTTAGATCTGTTCCCCCCTTACTCCCCACTATTATCACCTTCAGATCTTAGACTGGGACTTGATTCCAAAGAAAACTAAGATTTTCTTCAAAAGTTTGGTGTTGGATACAATGACAAAAAGGGAGCTACAGAATATTGTGAGACCTGATATGATCCATCTGCTTATGTAAGACAAAAAAGGTGAATTTAACAAAATAATGGCACAAATAGTAAAATACCATAAAAATAAAATAACAATAATGAGGAATCATGATGAATATTGTTGTAATTGACAAGAAGCTAACTATGACGTTCGACTGCAACCTTAGACTGCAGGGGGGACACTGGCTTAGATTTAGACTTAGAAAGTAGGATCGTTTGCAATTTAAAGTTGATAGGTATTTTTATTTTTATGAAAAAAAAAAGATATTTAACGTAGTCACAAAATATGCAGTACTGTGCTTAAAAATGTTTATTTTTCATAATTATGACATAATTATATACAGAAACAGATCGGACATAATACTCGTAATATAAAATTGTTGTAATCATAGACCTCGAAAGCAAAACCAAACAATCGATTTTAATCTACCAATACCATTGTTAAATATTGAAACATATTTTTTGTGAATCTCTTTACAAATTATTGTTATTACAAAATCCATATGTTTGCGATAGTACATCAACGTTCGTTACGGGTGACCGCGCCGGCCGTATTCATTACTGGGGTTAATTGCAACAGTGAATTATACCGGCCCGTTACGTCACTTCGCGAAGTATAATATTCTTTTATTTTTGGGTAAGTTGATGAATTCTTTGATGAATAAGTAACTGTTGATGTTTTCGCAGAAAATGAGAAAATTAAGATTATTATTAATAAGATACGAAGCTATGAGGCGCTGTAACAAGGGAAGCAATAAGTAGGAATGAAGATTGCTATAAGCAAACGGAAAAGATGAATGGAGAGTATTTGAAGATGAATCTTATTTGGTCTGAAGGAAATGTTTAAAGGCAGTGACGACACAAACAAATAATTGCCATAAGGGAAGAGGGATGGTCGAAAATCTTTTCTTATTATCCATAAGTACTATAATTATACTAGAGCGTTTTAGGTTAGCGCCTTTACGTTTGCTAATAACAGATAGTTGTGATTACAAGTTTATCGTTCTGAAATATATCTTGATGTTTTTTTTGCACTTCATCAATAATAAAACGATCTGCATTCATTCCTATTCTTCTGAATGCTACCGAAATTTTATTTCTTTAATTCTCCTTTCCACATCCTAATATATTCGTCATCGACATCATTCATAATCCATTCATCGTTTGATGCGCCTACCACAATTCTTATACCTCTTAGGATTTACATAATTATATCCGCTATTTTTCCTTAATCGCAAGACAAGCCAATGCCATGACAAACCATTACCATAACAAACGATTTCCATACTACCTGCAAAATATAAAGTTCCATCAATCAAATGCACTAACAGCATTTCACAATTTTATTTATGTTTTTATTTTGGTCACTGATTAACTTAAAACTTCCGCTGGCGGCCGACAGTCTGCTATATTTTCGAATTTATTATGTAAATTTGCGGTCGACTGTTGCAGCTAATCCGATGGCTGCTTTGTTTTCTCTTACATTATTCATTTGTTTTAATTGCGCTAATGACCCTTGACGATAGTCTTACAAATGGGGTTTTGGAAAATAGTGCAAAGAATATCTGAGTATGTAAGTAGAACAACACTAGTACTCATCAATAAAAGGGTCTCCTTTATCACCACTCTTGCTAAAAGTGTGTTTGTACAAGAGCACATTCTCCATTAATTCGTAGTGTAGTTATAATTTTTTTTATCTTGTGACAATCCCAAGCCACCTCTACCAAACCAGAATAAACAGTGGTGATCACTAAAAAAATTGAAACCAGTGAAGCTCGACGGGGTATCGAAGAATTTAAATCTCTTTTAGATCCCGCAACGAAATTAATCTATTCTATCTATCTATATCTATCTATCTATATCTATACTTATAATAAATCTGTAGAGAGGTCAATTCTGTACATGAAATATATTTCCAAAATAACTATCAGGGGGTGATTAGGGGTCGATACTGATGCCAAAAATGCAATTTATAAAATTATTGTCTGTCTGTCTGTCTGTCTGTCTGTCTGTCTGTCTGTCTGTCTGTATAACCGTTATAGAAACAAAAAGTACTCGACGGATTTTGAGGAAACTTAGTACAATTATTTTTCATACTCCTGCGGTGGTTATAGTATACTTTTCATCACGCTACAATCAATAGGAGCAGAGCAGTGAAGGGAAATATTAGGAAAACGGGAGAAGTTATTCCATACACGCTAATCTTCGGAACTACTGGACGGATTTGATTGTTTTTTTTTTGTTGTATAGCTATTAAGTGTGGGCAACATATAGGCTATAATTTATCTTGGAAACTTGAACACCTGATGCAGAACTGCAATAGATCAGCCAAACTGTAAGAGATACAAAAATAGCGCCGTAGCAAAAAATGTTCCGCGTGATGAGCATTTTCTGCTGAGAAAAAAAATTTGAAGATATGGAACACCTGCTGTGGAACTCCAAGAGCCCAGCTACACTATTACATATACAGTAATGCCGTCTTAGCAAGAGTTGTTCAGCCTGATGAGCACTCCCTGTTGTCGTATAAAAACTGAAGATCTGGAACACCTGATTTGGAACTGAATTAATAACAGAAGAGAGAAGAGCCCAGCTACACTATAACTTATATAGGAATGACGTCTTAGCAAGAGTTGTTCAGCCTAATGAGCACTCTCTGTTGACGTATGAAAATTGAGATCTGAAACAACTGATGTGGAATTCCAAGAGCCCAGCTACACTATAACATATATACATATAAATAACATCTTAGCAAGAGTTGTTTAGTCTGATGGGCATTTCCTGTTGACTTACAAAAATGAAAGATCTGGAACGTCTGGAATCGTCATGCGCGTCCCGTTGTTTTCCCGTCCTCAGGCTCCGAGAATTCGACATCAGACGTTTCAGATCTTCGATTTTGACGACCCCATAGTCGCTGGCATAAGCAACAGGATCCGCGTACGAAGTCGCTGGCAGAAGCTAGTAAAAAATATAACTGAGGAGTAGCACTTTTAATATTAGGTAATCGGTAAGTAAATTGTCTAATTCAATGCAGCTTTACTGAGAGTTGCATTAAATAAGACAATTTTACTATAATAATCCACAACTCTAATCTCATACAAAACCACAGGGAGTAGTATATTTGAATAACTTCACATCTGCGACAAAATTTACGGTCCCCAGTATATTACTCGAACTCTCAACACGTAGACACGAACGAGTCTTCTGAATACATTACTTCCCGTACCACAGTCTAGACAAGCAACGTCATTTTTTGTGGGTATACTTTTTAAAAGGGATATGTTTTTGTGCTGTGTTTGTTTAGCATGTGATGGGTGTTACTGAGCCGCAGCAGATTATTAATCACTTGGTGATGTTAGTGACAGACTGACGCGTGTCAGTCGCGCGAGCGATGTTTGGTGGACAATGGAGCGAGTTGCAGATGGTAGCGTAGCGTGTGGAAGTAAAATGGAATATTCTGTTCTATTCAGTGCCGAAAATAGGGGAGTGCAGACAGATCCTGGAAGGGCACAGAAAAGGCTAGACCAGGACCCAAATTGACCAGAACAATTTTATCGCAATTTGATTAGCAACATTGCATTGGAATAAAAAAAATGCGAGTTTATCAAAACTTGACTGTTGCAGCTCAAGAACTAATGTTTTGACAAGTTTACAAAGTCAGGAGCAAAATCTAGGCTTAGATTATAGTCACAAACATGAAAACGACAAAATGCAGTTTCTTTACCAATCCAAGAAGAGTTTTCAATTTAAAAATGTGATAATGTACTTACATCGTTCCTGTGTTCCTCATTCATTATTATTTATTTATATTTACGTAAGGTGGGACACAGAGACACCGTCAGGCAAGGCAACGTGCTTCTCAAGGTGGCCAGTAGCAGCTCCATGAGAGTAGCCGGATCGATTGAAATGGCGTGCGATTGGAGAGGCCTATGTCCAGCGGTGGACAGCTATAGGCTGATGATGCGTGCTTATTAGTTACCAACATAGTAAAGCATATTTTTAAAGGCTAGTTCATCTAGGTATAAATCTCCCGTAACTTGGAGCATCCGCGCAGCGTTTCAGTTCACGTTGTACGCTGTCGCCGAACAAATTCGCGGCTAGTGACGACTTATTATTTGGTTAATAGTGCCCTTGCGAAGGTAGTAAATTGGTTTAATAGTAATAATCTTCTGTTAAATGAAAAAAAAACAAAATGTATAAAGTTTACTTTACCTCATGTTAGACAAGTAGAAACTAGTGTACTAATTAAGGACCAAGAGTTAAAACCAGAAGATGCTACAGTCTTCCTAGGCATTACTTTAGATTCCAAACTTCAGTGGGGCCCCCATATAAAAAAATTGTCAAAAAAACTTAGTTCTGCAGCATTTGCGGTTAAGAAAATCCGTGAATTAACTGACTTAGAGACAGCCCGTTTAGTTTACTTCAGTCATTTCCACAGTGTGATGTCGTACGGTATTCTTTTATGGGGCAATGCCGCCGATATAATAATAATAATAATATATAATAATATTTCACAACTATCACACAACGCCATCTAGTCCCAAGCTAAGCAGAGCTTGTGTTATGGGTACTAGACAACTGATAAACATACTTATATATTTCTAAATACATACATATTATAGATAAATTACACCCAGACACAGAACAAATGATCGTGCTCATCACACAAACATTTGTCCTGGGTGGGAATCGAACCCACGACCTCCGGCATAGCAGTCAGGGTCACTAACCACTAGACCATCAGGCCTGACTGATGATATTCAAACAATTTTTGTTCTGCAAAAAAGGGCAATTCGGTCCATCTACAAATTAAGCCCTAGACATTCTCTTAAAGAAAAGTTTAAAGACATTAATATAATGACTGTGCCCTCTCAATATATTTATGAAAATCTCTTGTATGCACATAAAAATGTAAATCTTTTTAAAAAGTATAGTGATTTACACGATATAAACACAAGGAATAAAGACAAATTCATAGTTCCAGCTACCCGGCTCAAAAAAGTTGGGGTTACTTTTAAATGCCAGTGTATACGTTTTTATAATAAACTTCCGTCCCATATTCAAACGCTCAGTATAAATAAATTCAAATCTTTTATTAAACGGAAACTGTGCCAGAAAGCCTACTGTCATGTCAATCACTATCTAGAGGACAAAAAGGCATGGGATTAAACTGCTCCAATTTTTTTATTTTATTTTGCTCAGTGAATGAAGTCTCTACAGTCTCGGTGATTTATTTGTTGATTTATTTCTTTATTCGTTTTTTTATATACACTCTGACATATTATGCGATTATTTTATTTTATTTTACTTTATACACCCTGACATGTATGACTTTTAATACTTTTTGACATGTTTTTTTTTTCTCCTCTTTTTGTTTATATACAACTTGACACGTATGTTTTTTTATTCATATACAATTCGACATGTATGTTTTTTTTATCTATACATATTGACATGTATTATTGTGTATTTTTTTTTTTTGTTTTGTTTACCGTCTGACATGTATGACTATTTTTTTTTATATACAAACTGACATTTACAATTATTTTTATATACATTTTGACATGTAATGTTCTTGACATGAATGTTTTAATTCCTTTTAAAGGTTTGTTTTTTTCTTGAATATTACTTTTAATTCTGTTTGTTGTGAATGTGAGGATCTTTGTGGGTCACGCTTTCTATTTTTCGTCCGGTTCATTTTTGATTGTCTGACAGTTTGAGTTATTTATGTGGCCTACCCAAATGTCCTTTCTTTGGTACTGTTCGTCGTTACGTTGAGCTCCTTGAGTTATGAGTCGAGCTTCACGATAACTGACAAATGCTTGCACTGACTGGACAGGTCCACTCAAATTTGTATGGCTCTTTCTTCAAAAGGTCATCTCGGACACAAACCTGCAGGGTCCTCGCATGACTTAACTAACCAATTTAATGTCTGGACTTTAAAAGAGACGATGACCTCTGAGTTTGTTTCGGATGTTTCTTCTCAGAGTAGTCAGGTACGAAACACCGGCCTCATCTAGCTATAAAAAAAAAGTGTTTTGACTTGTAAAAGTGTTTGTGAAAACCTATTTGCAAAATAAATATCATTTATCATTTATTTATCATTATCATTTATGTGGCGCTGCCGTGGTGCCAAACAGTTGACTGGTGCACGAAAGAATTTAATGTTTCTGTGAATAGCCAGACAGACTATTTGACGATAACAAATGCGTGACACGACATCTGCCATATGCCAAAAGTATCAAATGTCAAGGTTTTAAAATTTGTAAGTACACACATCAAAAGTGTCTAGGGATCAAGCATTTTTATGCGGATTTCTTGAGATTGAGATGTGGCTTTGTAATAAATTTATGATTTTATAAATTTATATGGATCCTTTTTGGTGCATTTCATAATTTGAATCAGGAACTGTAAATCAAATTCGAGTAAAAGATGAAAATCAGCTGTCAATATTTTCCCTATAAAAACATACAACGCATTGAAGACATTATTAGTGCTACTGTTTCCCTACTACTGATTAAAACCAACGTTATTATGGAGCGGCGACGTCATTTAAGCAGGGAAGAAATGCTCAGAGCCGTGGGAATGATAGAAGCTGGTTCCCGGCAACGTACTGTGGCTTTAGCTCTGAATACAAGTCAGAGTGTTATCAGTCGACTTTGGACACGTTACCGAAGCACTGGTACCGTGGCTGAGCGCCATGGAGGACGGTATCGCTGCACCACACGGAGACAAGACCGATACATTCAAATCTTAACTCGAAGAGCTCCAACAATAACCGCCATGATGTTAGCCGTGAGGCTTCATCACTCTTCAGGGAACTTAATTAGCGACCAAACAGTCAGAAACCGCTTGCATGAAGTGAACCTTCATTCCCGAAGACCGCTACGGGTACCACCTATAGCAATGCACAATCGTAGGATTCGATATCAATGGGCTCTTGAACACAGAAATTGGGCAGAAGAACAATGGCGTTTCGTGTGCTTTTCTGATGAGTCTCGTTTTGGTATGAGACCGGATACAAGACGTATACGACACTGGAGAACCCCTGGACGCCAACAGCGATTAAAATCCTGCCAGGAAGTCCATCCTTATAGTGGTGGAACCATCATGGTATGGGCGGGTATTTGGATCGGCGGAAGAACTGAGTTGATTTGGATCAGAGGCAACCTCAACGCTCAAATTTATGCTGAGACGATTGTATCAGACGTCATCGTTCCTCTACAAGTGCAAATCGGTCCCTTATTTCAGTTAATGCATGATAATGCACGACCGCACACCGCAAGAGTTGTAAGACAGACTCTCGCCGCAGCTAACATCAATGTCCTGCCCTGGCCTGCTCAGTCGCCAGACTTGAACCCGATTGAGCATGCATGGGATATGCTACAGAGAAGAGCTCTGCCGAATATGGAGGGTATCCAGTCGCAAGAAGACCTTTTTTTGTTGTTGCAACGAACATGGGCGGCCATTCCACAGCGTGATTTGGATGAACTCATTTTGAGTATGCCAAACCGATGTTCTTGTGTTGTTAGTGTTCGCGGTAGAAACACGGATTATTAATTGTTTAAGTTACCCAATAAAATTTTAAAGAAAACTGTTATTTCAGTCTTTTTTTCGAACTTTAATGTTAGTGGTTCAAATGTCAAAAATCCCTTTATTAGGAAAATGGCAAATTTCTTTATAAATGCAAAGTTGACTTGGTTTATCGTTACTGTGACAAACGATAACACTTTATTTGATGAATCCTTAAAGAACATTTTAATTAATATCAATCAGGAGAAAAGTTATTGCAAAAATATATGTTGATCCCTAGACACTTTTGATGTATGTTGAATTGCATTGCATTTAAGTAGATCAGCTACATTACAACACAACTGGTAATTCTTTTCAAAGGATGTTGTATTTATTTTCGATAAAAGTTGAATTTTTACATTTCGTTAACTTTACAATCAATTTTAATCTAATTTCTTTGACTATTTCGTCATCGCTTTTATTTTGATTCTGTCCTCGGATTTAAAGAAAAACAGATATGATGTGTAATTTACAATGTTTCAAAGCTATTATTATCTAAATCAATGCAGTATTTTTTTTCCGTAAAAACTAGCTGTAGGTAGTAGTATTTTCTTGACAAACAATATTACCTAGTTGCAATTTAATAAACCGTTTTACTCGAATTAGCTTTTTGTTTTCTTGAATCTTAATCTGTCTGGACATTAATTAAGCAATAATAATATCAATAAATAGTAGCCAAAGCGATCATTATCAAGACAAATCGTAACCAACATGACATTTACAAACCCTGACAACGCTCGAAGACGTAACCCAGCGTCTCCTTAAACAAATGAAACACAATGGACCGTAAGAACGTCGTCAATAGGCGTTAAGGGTCCGTTAATCGTGGCCGGCACTGTAGCCAACTCCAATGAGCATACGTCACGAGACTCATTAGACGAAGGAACTTCGCCACCAAACTGTCACTAACTGGACAGGTGCAGAAGTCCAACTCTTTGTCATTATAATGATCAACATTACGTGACTCGCATTCTACTCGTAGATACATGAACATTTAAATTCAAATCATTGCCTATAGAATAGGAACAGTTAGGAAGTACGAGGAAACGTAATTCAATCCTACTAATATAAATGTGAAAGTTGTGAGGATGTATGTATGTGTATGTGTATGTAGGTATGTTTGTTACTCTTTCATGCAAAAACCACTAAACGGATTTGGCTAAAATTTGGTGCACAGATAGTTTATAACCTGGATTAACACATAGGATAGTTTTTATCCCGATTTTATGTTCCCGTGGGATAATTTTCGAGTTGTAGCGGGTGAAGCCGCTGGCAACAGCTAGTATTCTTTATATTCATGATTATTTTCAGATTTTATTTCAAAATAAGAACTGAAAGAATCGTTAGTCGAACTGTTGCCATTTTCGATACTGATTTAGAAGCTGTTAGTATTGACAAACAAGATGGCGGTATTGGTTTAAAATTTTAGCTACGCACCAAAACGTCCTCCAGCTGTTACCTACATTTGACCTGATTGGACGTGAAATCAAGCAATAAAAAAGAAAAGTACGTATACACTGAACACAATTGTGAATTCGTCACTAGTTTTGTTATCATAGCTTGTGACTCACCTTCTGTTCTCATCTACTCAGAAAAGCTTTGCCACTAAACTGCCGAGATAAACTTTGTATATCGCTCCTCTGATTAAAGGAACGTTATTTATTTCCCATTCTTTGTTTTGTTGATTGTTTATTTGTATGGGGTTCTTGTGGATTGAGTTCTTGAAGATTGTTGGCGAATGCTTAATGGTTTCATTATTGATGAAGTCATTAGTAGACTGACCGCAATTAGTCCAAGAGCTACTGAACCCTGCGACTAACGGTCTTCCTGTAAGGTTAGAAATTTGTACACGTAATATTTATAGCATGCTAAGAGCAATAGCGACGACCTGGCAGGCGTCAGCCGTGCAAATCATTAGACAATTTAATTTTCAAAGTGTAAAAAAAAATGAAAAAAAAAACTTGTTCCTGTAAGCTTAAAAATTTAACAGGATGTAGTTTATTTATAGTAAATCTTGGAAAAAAAATGACAGGCGATTACAAGGTGCACAAGTATGTGACAGGCGAATTGAAAAGTGCAAAGTTGATGAGGAAAAATAAACTTTCTCCTGTAAGATCAAAATTAACTCGCGTTTGGCTGAACTGATTTTGATGCCGTTTTCAGAAAAGTGTGCGTTACATTCCGAGAAAGGTTTTAATATACAGGGTGATTTTTTCAACTGGGCGTGGATGGCTATCTCCGAAAAAATGAGGAATATCGAAAAACGTTGAAAGGAATCTCGAGGCCGATTTTGATGAAAATAAAACTGCATCGTTGGATTTTAGAAAAATCAATAATCCTGGCCAGGAATCGAACCCGCTGATTTTGGAAAAAAAATCACAGCCTGTATTATTACACCATTCGCTAGTGTTGCTAATAAGGATCAAATTCTGGGAAGTAATCATATACGGCAAACTTTAGGAAAAGGTATAATTGTAAAAAGAAACTGATGAATGTTCAAGACGATAACTGTATTCGGAACATAAGTTAACCGTTTCTTCTTTGAAATAACGCTTATTTTTGTTCAACTCAATAATATCGTATTGCTGAATACACTGGGATTGTTGAGACATCAAATCCACTGAATTATTGAAAACAATTATAAATAAATTATGGCTCAGTAGAACATAGTAACATAGAAATATAGCAATTTCATGAAAATCTGCTATTTCCTTAAGTTTGCCTTATATGATCACTTCCCAGAATTTGATCCTCATTAGCAACACTATCGAATGGTGTAATAATACGAGCTTTGATTTTTTTTCCAAAATCAGCGGGTTCGATTCCTGGCCAGGATTATTGATTTTTCTAAAATCCAACGATGCAGTTTTATTTTCGTCAAAATCGGCCTCGAGATTCCTTTCAACGGTTTTCGATATTCCTCATTTTTGCGAAGATAGCCATCCACGCCCAGTTGAAAAATTCACCCTGTATATTAAAACCTTTCTCGAAATGTAACGCACACTTTTCTGAAAACGGCATCAAAATCAGTTCAGCCAAACGCGAGTTAATTTTGATCTTACAGGAGAAAGTTTATTTTTCCTCATCAACTTTGCACTTTTCAATTCGCCTGTCACATACTTATGCACCTTGTAATCGCCTGTCATTTTTTTTCCAAGATTTACAATAAATAAACTACATCCTGTTAAATGTTTAAGCTTACAGGAACAAGTTTTTTTTTTCATTTTTTTTTACACTTTGAAAATTAAATTGTCTAATGATGTGCACGGCTGACGCCTGCCAGGTCGTCGCTATTGCTCTTAGCATGCTATAAATATTACGTGTACAAATTTCTAACCTTACAGGAAGACCGTTAGTCGCAGCGTTCAGTAGCTCTCCAGCTAAATGTACTGAAAGTTATTGAGAGATTGAATAAGGTTTTAGTTGTTAAACCACAGATAAAATGTCTGTTTCACTCTGT
Source organism: Agrotis clavis (assembly GCA_954870645.1). NCBI lineage: Eukaryota > Metazoa > Arthropoda > Insecta > Lepidoptera > Noctuidae > Agrotis > Agrotis clavis. Next base: position 27,257,704 of record OX940920.1, on the reverse strand, counting down.
AACATTAAAACCTCGTCATCATTGTCATCATCTTCCATAGACCTGCTACCAACACGTGATACTGGGTTTCACTTTCTTGTACCAATCCCCAAATTCTTACCAGTATAATCCAGGTTTTACCAGCTTGGGCAACAATACCGTCTGCCTGTTTCATGACACGTCCACATTTTTGTTGTGCAATCCTTGTTCGCGTTGTTCGCCCTTCGGTCACAGCTTTCCTTCCCCTGTAATATCGCATCTTGTCTGGTTAGAGGACGTTCTAGTTCTCAAAAACCATGTCTTTTTCAACCACCGTTTTCCTAACCATTCTTATAAAAGCAAAATTTTACTGCTTTGTAACAAATCTTGGCAAATTCTGAGTACTTAGGCATCCAGTCACTGAGGATGTTCTGCTATGGTTTGTGTAAAATCGCGTACCTAACTTTGGTATTAGCATGGAAATCCGCGAAGGCACACAAACACAGAATAATAATAAAAGTGTAAGAACAACTTTGTGGGAAACAGCCGGTTTACGACGCGAGACTGCAGCTACACACGGGGATGAAGAGCGTCAAACGTTTTCAGGAAAATACCATTTATAATATCTTCGAGACTAAGTAGCGTAATATCAGAATACAAGCCTAAACAGAGTCGGCTAGCTGTAGCCGAGATGACGTATTCGAGTTGCTGATCCACTTTGATAACGTGCATCTTTGTTAGGTTGATGCCTGTTTGACGGAGAAGCGAAAGGCGATACGTTGACGATCGCTTTCCGAGTTGATGTGCTGTAAAGCAGATTAATTACCCGAAAAATAGCTGTAAAGTCGATGGATTAAGGTAAATTGCAAACTCTTTGATATTTTACAATAATTGTCTGGCTTGTGGCCAGGAATAATATGTGTACTTGTAGAAGTAAGGTTCAGTTTCAATTTTACGTAGGTAATCGTATTCAGCTTCGTTTTCTTGGTTGAAGCAACTTGCACAACAGCTCTGACAATGGCTATTTTGAAATCATGAAAGTTGCTGTTGGTTGAGCATAATGAGCATTGTGAGGCATATTCTGTTAAGAGATTCCGCACAGGTAGTGTGTTTGGGATGATTAAGGCATACTCCATAATGAATGATGAATTTGCATTTTTGGGAAAATGCAAGACCGATGATAGTATTGACATCGGTTATACTACTAATTTGTCAAGAGGACTGATTGAAAGGCCTGCATTAAGAAATGCCAAGCATGCTCTTATGTCTTCCTCTCCATATCACCCAAGGTCCGCTAAGTCCGTACCGCAGTTGATGGGAACTAATGTTGCAAAGCTTTTAGCTCCGCCCTCCGCACCCCGCACCTGTCCTCATACAATGCTCCTCATTACACGTCGCATAAACTACAAACGGTTGTTTAGAAACTTCTAGAAAAATGTCTCGAAGACGTAGAGGTAACTAATTAGTGTCAAGAATAAAGTGTTTTTTGGAGAGTAGACATACTTTAGAGGGAACATTAACATTACATCTGGCCTATATACAGAGTGCAATCTTAGTCGTGGGCAATACTTTAATCTAAGACTCTAGTCACGATACTGATTGCATTAGGGCTAATAATTCGCAAATCAAAAATATTTTTAGTGCAAGTTTGGAAAACCTTAAAAATGTTTTAATTCACTTTGCAAAGGCATAATGTTGCAAATAAACACTAAAAATAATAAAAAAAATCTTAATCCCCAATAAGTCTTGAAGTATCCAAATTTTAAAGCGCAGTATAACGCGTCTACGCGCCGCGTTGATACTTTGAGACACTTATGATTTTTTTTAAGGTTTTACATACTTGCATTAATAATGTATTATAATTTTATTATTATAATGTGTTTTAATTTTTCGCTTTCCTAACTAACTTTTCTTTATTGATTATTCTATTAGTTCTCACCGTTTCTTATTTTCCAAATTTCAGTACCCAATCTGGTAACCATGCCTGTGATGACCCGGAAGGCTGCTGCTCAGGATTTAGAGTTAAAGCCTGAAGAGGGAGCTAGTAGATCTTCATCAGCAATTCTTGGACGTTGTTGAAGAACGGGATCAACTGCGGGCGGTCACAGATGGGTTCAACAATTGCAGTAACTTGTATGAGCAGGCTTTATGTAAAATTAGGGATTTAGAAAATGCTTTAATAGATGCTAATGGTTGTATTTTAAAATTACAGAAAGAAAAGGAATGTTCTCAGGTTAAACAAACAAATTTAATAATTTGTATAATGAATTAATGAATAGTAATTTTAACCCTTCTTCTTTGATAACAATTGATTTAACTGAAGATTCTATGTTGAACACTAATTATAAAGTTAGCCAAAAGAAAATTAAAAAATATGCCAAACTTAATAGAATAATTAAAAGGTGTAATCAGTTTAGGAAACAATATAAACACTTTTCCAAATATATTCCACAAAAGAAAGAACGTGTTGAATTAATAAATAAATTGAATAATTATGAAATAAAATTAGAGGACAGCATAAACATTTATAAAATTGATACTCAGCAATTGCAATCAAGAATACAAGTACTTCAGGAGCAGCTTACTTCATTATCTAGTAAGTATGCAAGTTCTCAGTACCAAATAAGGGAACATATTCTTGCTGCAAATGAATTGGTTAGGTGTCAATGTAGTTGTCAAACGGTTTCAAACCATGACACTATGCAGCTTGAGGAAACGGAGGACCCGTCCCAGGTTGTGGATTTATCTCAGGTCTGTACTCTTAATCAAGAGTTAGCTACCCAGCCTGAGTTTGATGATAAAAGTTCTTACGCTGTAATGTTCTCAGATAGTATTGGAAGAGGTTTAGGAAAGTTGATAAGTAATAACCTGAGCTATTCCTGTAAAAATTATTGCATGCCAGGCTCAACATTTAAGCAGATAATGGCATCAGTTTCTAATAATAAATACAACCAGAATACTGATATCACTATATTTATAGGAAATAGTTCCAACATTAGAAAGAAGGACTTAACTAATAGCATAACCGAGTTGTTGAAGTTAAATTGCAGAAAAATAGTATTGTGTGCTTTCCCATATTTTGACAAATTGTCTACAAGTCAAAATAATTATATTTATATGCTGAATAAACACCTTCATTTTTTAGTTAGTCACTAATTGTGATAAACTTATGTATTTTGATACCAACAGTTGTATAGAAAAACTTTGGTCTACACGAGATACTGTATATCTGCCTTATATGTATAGACACGAAATAGCTAGGCTTTTAGTATTTTATATTCACACAGACATAACTAGTATGTCTAAGTATAGTAGTATTAATAGGTATCACTGATAGTATTAGTAATAGTAGTAATATTAGGGTGGTGACCACTGACATTAGCATTTCTGCTAATAGTGGAGTTTCTTTAAACTAATAAGCAAGACAACAGAAGATGTATTAGCTAAAACCAAGGTATCTTCTTGCTCACAATCAGTTAAATGCAAAAATAAGTCTAAGCAGAATTCTTTGACAATATATCACCAAAACATTCAAGGTTTCTCATCTAAACAGCTAGAAATTGAATTATTTTTAGAAAAAACTATGTTTGAAATTGTTTGCTTCACAGAACATTGGTTAAAAGACTGTGAAATGCTAATTAATTATGAAAATTACAATGTCGGCAGTTGTTTTAACAGAAAATCTAAGATACGTGGAGGTTCTTTAATCTTAGTTAAAAATGATAGGGTAAACTACCAGTCATTGGACACTATCAGTTATTGGACAGAACTCCCTTTAATCGTTTTTATTAAGGTTATGATTCAAGAGTCTAACAATGCAACTGACTCTTTATGTACTCCGTTTATTGGCGATACTTAAAAGTTTAAAACATTTCTAATAGATGGCAGTAATTGGTCCAAATTAATTAATTTTCTCGGCGTCCGGACGGTTAACGGTAATTCTAATGAGAAATAAAGAATTTGGTAAGTTTAACTACTACATGTTTTAACGATTTGTATTCTACCTGACAGTCCTATGTTCTTAGTAGTTTGCACAGTAATGTAAAATGGTATTCTGTACTGATTTTAATATGATTACATACAGTCAAATAAGTTTTTTAGGTTATTATGTAATGTCCAATAACTGAAAACTTTTTTGATTAAAATCTAATTATTGGACAAGCGTCTAATAACTGCAATTTTTAAATTAAAAATAATTGAAATTATTTTGGACTCTACGTTGTATAGCTTTAGGCTAAAGGAACCATTTTTAATAGTGTTGCTCTTAGACACCTTCTACTAGTCTTTGGACAGGGTGTCCAATGACTAATTTTAACATTAAAATCAGATAATGGACACCCTGTCCAAAGACCGATGACTAATTTTAAGATTAAAATTAGTCATTGGACACCCTGTCTAACTAACGGTACTGTCTGATAACAGTGTTTAGAAGTAAATAAATCAAAGATGCCCAAGGGGAAAAAGAAAGACTACGATTCGACAAAAAATATGCTTAATAATTAACATTCAGTGCTGATTGAGAAAATATAGAACTCAGGTAATTTTTTGTTTGATGTGAATTTTATAAGAAGTATCTTATTTTGTTTAATGCTTACAAGAAAGCACTTTTTTTTGTATTACATAAGAGCTGCTAAGACGGAATAGTTTTGAAAGCAACTCTGATTATTAATGTTTCTTCTAAGTCTTAGAATCTAAGAAATATGTAGATAAAAAATGTTGTTTATAAATTTTCCCTTTATTATTCGCTATTTTGACGATTTATAAAAATAAATCGTTATGATACCGTATAATGAAGGGGCACAATTTAGCGTATTAATCTTCTTTTGAACATTAGTGAGCTTAATTGTGCTGTCCATTAACTAGTATAGACTGTCCAACAATAGAAATTCTGTCCAATGACTATATTATTTGGGTACTTTTTTTAAGAATAATTTTTTATCTATAGAAGGTCCTTAAGTGTCCAATGACTGGACGTTTACCCTATTAAGTATAAGTCTCGTAATGATAATTATTATAGTTGATCTATCAGTCGAGCATAGCATAGAATTGTCTTGTGTAGAGCTGGATAGGCATATTATAGTGTGCGTTTACAGACCCCCAAATTACTTGAACTACTCGATATTTGAGTCAGTAATGGAAGATGTTTTGGCAAAACTTGAAACCGGTACTAAATCCATTGTTGTCTGTGGTGACTTTAATGTTAATATCTTGGAAAATAATGTTAATAGCAGTAGATTGTTAAGCCTTTTTAAATCATTTAATTTGTCGAATGTTTTTACAGAACCAACCCGTATCACCACAAATTCTGCTACATGTATCGATAATATTTTTTGTTGCTGCGATTACTTAGATAAATTGATTGTTAATTACCTACCTTCAGATCATAGTGGTCAGACCGTTGCTTTCACATACAATAAGCAAGTACAAAAAATTCAAATACAATCTAGAATAATAACACCCAGCAATTTAGATAGATTTAATAACAATTTAAAAAGTAAATTAAGTATTTCTGGAAATTTTACTGAAATAAATAATGCAAATAAATTATATGAAGAGTTTTTTGAGGTAGTGCATACAGAGTTCAGTAAAACTTTAAAAAAGAAAACTAAAACTATTACCCCGAAGTTTATATTCAGCGACTGGGCAACACAGGGTATTAGGAAAAGTAGGGAACGCTTATTTGAGCTTTACGGCCTTAAGCCTCATATCAATACAGAGAGTTTTAATAAATATGTAAGTACTTACTCGAAAATTTTTAAAAACGTTTATCAGGCAGCTAAATCATTCTATATTAGCAACAAGATTAAGTCAGCTGATAATAAGATAAAAACGGTGTGGAAAATTATCAATAATGAAACCAATAGAAATAAAAAACATGTTGATTTCACACTGGAGACCTCGCGTGGTGTCGTGAAGTCCAACATAGGTATTGCTCAGGAATTTGTAAATTTCTTTACTAGTATCCCAATAAAAACAACGGAAGCGATAAATTCCTCACCCTTGCTTTCTTTCGATTTACTACGAGAAAACGTTCCAGCCTGTCCTAATGAATTTAAATTTAAGCATATAAACCCCATGACAGTTATGAAAGCTTTTAAGCAAATCAAGGTAAAATTAACCGAAGATCTGTGGGGTATTTCTATTAAAGTTTGTTCCTCAATTATTGAAACTATTGCACCGTATTTAGCCATAATATTTAATTTGTGCGTAGATCAAGGGGTCTTCCCAGATCTGATGAAATACAGTAAGGTAATTCCGCTTTTTAAATCCGGGGATAGTAAAGACTGTAATAACTATAGGCCCGTTTCCGTTCTGCCTGTCTTTAGCAAGGTGTTCGAAAAAGTTATGCTCAATCAAATGCTCACTCATTTCAACACCTATAAAATCTTGCACGAACAACAGTATGGTTTCACCAAAGGGCGTTGTACGACTGATGCCGGCCGGTGTTACCTTATTGAAACACATATTTACTGCATGGGAAGAAGCTCAAGATGCCATTGGGATCTTCTGTGATCTCTCGAAAGCATTTGATTGCGTAAATCACGAAACTTTGCTCATGAAACTTCAGCATTACGGATTAGGTAAACTTGCGCTAGACTTAGTGAAATCATATTTAAATGATAGGCAACAGCAAGTTCAAATAAATGGTGTCAATTCAACGGGTTTAAAAGTTAAAATGGGGGTACCACAAGGTTCGATATTGGGCCCTTTTCTCTTTTTAGTATATATAAATGATCTGCCCCATTTATTTAAAAACCAACCGCAAATGGTGTTGTTTGCAGACGATACTTCTTTAATATTTAAGATGAATAGACGTGCCTCAAATGTTGACGATGTAAATATTGCCCTACAGCAGGTCCATTCTTGGTTCACTGCCAATAATTTAGTATTGAATGCAAAAAAAAACTAAATGTGTAAGATTCGCTCTACCGAATGTCAAAAGTAATGACTGTGACATAGTATTGAATCAAGAGAAATTAGAATTCGTCGACAAAACTGTTTTCCTGGGAATGACGCTCGACTCGAGGCTGCAATGGGGTCCGCATTTAACATCTCTTGCAGGACGCCTGAGCTCAGCAGCATTTGCTGTTAGAAAAATCAGTCAATATACTGACATAGATACCGCGAGACTGGTCTATTTTAGTTACTTTCATAGTATTATGTCTTACGGTATTTTGCTATGGGGACGTGCTGCAGACATCGAATCAATATTTGTACCAAACTGGTGCTGGTACATTGGAGGGCAAGCTCAGTTTTCGGTACGTAGGTCGGTATTTTTGTTTGAATAATGATTTCGTAACTGTGCTTGCTCGCGGAGAGATCGTTAGACCTTCCAAGTATAAAGTGCGTCACTCACCTGCTAGCCTCCCGTGGCTCTTCGAGGGAATCTTGTCCTGTGGCACGTGGCTGGTGGAGCACAACGACCGGCCGGTCTGAATTAACTCACAAGATGCACCAAAGTCTGTCCTGCACTAGTTATATGAGCCTTCAGGGATCACAACCAACTCGAATAGAAGCGGTTTAGCCACGACTAGCCCTCATTCCAGGGATTTTAACCGGGAGCGCGCACTTAGGCAAAATCAGTTTCTGCCATCTTGGTTCGAGTGTGTTACGATTCTCATTCGTTCGCAAGCACAGTGCGCGCATAGATAAAAAATGTATGGTCACGGAACATTCCGCCCACCAAAATACATAGTATTTTAAATACGTTGAAAGAGCGGAACCCGAGAACAACGGATAAAAATGAATGAAGAGCTGATGTGATCGATTGCCATGACACTAACACTAATCAAAGTTAACACTAACCTAAACTAAACTAGAATCTAATGATTTGAAGTTACGGTGAACGGTCTGTCTAGTCAGTCTGAGTTGGCAGAGGGCACAACTTCACAAGGGGTCTCGTGAGAAGTGATCCATTTGCCAGACGCACTGTGGCCACACGTACTACACCGTCAGGACCCGGATGTAATTCCGTGACCCGAGCAAGAGGCCAATGCAGCGGTATAGTGTTTTCGTTTTTGATGACCACGATTGAATCTACGGCTAACGGTTTGCAATGCTTAGTCCACTTTGCTCGCTGAGTCAACGATTGAAGATATTCGACCTTCCAGCGTTTCCAGAAGTCTTGTTGGAATCGCTGGATGAGTTGCCATCTTCCTAACCGAGTAAGATTAATGCCTGTTAAATCCTCATCAGGGACTGAAGTAAGAGGCTCTAAAGTTAGGAAATGACCCGGAGTCAATACGTTTAAGTCATTGGGATCTGAGCTCAGCGAGTAAAGAGGGCGAGAGTTCAGCATAGATTCGATTTGTACAAACAGGGTTGTCATCTCTTCGAACGTTAATGTCTGATCACCAATAATGCGATAAAGATGGGATTTAACGGCCTTAATTTGTATCTCCCATACACCGCCAAAATGACTACTAGCCGGAGCATTGAACTTAAATGTTATGTTTTCGAGATTGGATGCGTCCTTCATGTACTCATTGAGTTGGTTGCAAGCGCCTACAAAGTTGGTTCCACAATCTGAATGGATAACGCTTACACGACCCCGCCTGCCAACAAACCGGCGAAGCGCTGCTATGAAAGCGTCCGAAGTCAAGTCCGAAGCGACTTCCAAATGGATTGCTTTCGTTGTGAAACACACAAACAAGCAAAGGTAAGCTTTACTTATTTTAGCACCTCGATGTCGTCCCAACTTAATGCGAAAAGGTCCGCCATAGTCAACACCAACGACTGAAAATGGCTTGACTTGGTTGACGCGAGTCGCTGGAAGATCGCTCATGAAAGGCTCAAGCGGTGTAGGGCGCGTACGGAAACATTGTAAGCACCTTGATAAACAATGACGGATTGCGCGTTTTGGTGATAATATCCAAAATTGCTGTGACAAAAGATACTGCATTGTATTTATACCGGGATGACAGTTTTCGCGATGAAGTGCTTCAATGATCATGAACGTTAGTTTAGAATCCTTAGGGAGCAGCGCAGGATGCTTATGCTCATACTCGAGCCCAGAACGAGATAGGCGACCGCCCACCCTAAGAATTCCCGATTTGTCTATGAAAGGGTTATAGCCCAAGAGCCCGTGAACCCCAGACCTACGTTATTTTATAAAGGCTGATAGTTTGTCAGCGGATGCTCCCAACACTGGTAAGAACGATGACCATTTATGGAGTTTGGGTTATGGTGGCTTTGGCAGGTAAACGGTACTAAAGACGCGTAAAATATAAGTTTACTTACGTCATAGTATAAAAGCTGATTTTTTTAAATAATACTCGGGTAATAAGTAGATGATGTTTCCTCATCAGCCAGACACTTATCATGGTGGCAACCCCTTGCCAGACACCCTTAATGTTCACGAAATTATAAGTTTGACTTACGTTATAGTATAAAAGCTGATTTGTTTAAACAATACTTGGGTAATAATATGTAGATGATGTTTCCTCATTAGCCAGACACTTTTGATAGTTCCAACCCCTTGCCAGACAAACATTGTAAATATCCCAGTCAACGGATGTTCAAAACAAGTTATAGAGGGAAAGTCTTGGAACACAATTTTTGACTACGCAACTTTGTTTCGACTAGTTAGGAGGAGAACATATTATCGAAAATCCCCATCACTAGCCCTTGAGCTAAGGGGGAGGGAGGGGTTCGTAGGTACCAGTTTTTGGTTTTTCGCTTATATCTCGGAAAGTCGGAAACCATGGGTCCTAGCGACATAATACATAACGAACAAAATAAAGCTGAATAAATTCTCTATAAGTTTAATCCAGTAAACATTTCCAGGTCTTGTTTAGTTTTCGAGATATCTGCTCTTGAAAGTTTGTAATATTGGTTAAAATCATTTTTAACTCTTTGCATGTGGAAAGTTGTATTTGATGTCGCCAAAGATCCAGAAAACAGCGTCAGTGTTTCAGACCCTCCAAGTTGCGCAGAATGTCATTTTAATTTATATTAGGTACATTACAACTTAAGTCGTATTTCGTTACATTCGAGTCGTTTTATAAGATTTGACCCAATTCTGTTGCCCAGATATTATCCTTCTATACAATGAAATTATCCTAACATGACACTAAACCAAATAGCATCATAAAAAAATAAACTATTTTTTTATTCATACTCATTTTACACACATGTAGGAGTACTTTGGATCCAAGAGCGAGCGAAGCGAGTTTGGGACTTGGGGCACCCCGACTCGGACAGGTTAGGTTCGAAGGGGATGGCGGGGTCTACATACTAATTTTTATGGACATCTCGCACTTGATCAAAAATTAAATATGCTAAAATTGTTTACATTATAAAAAGCTAAAGGTTCCTAAGATCGTTTTTCTGTAGCTCTTATGGAAGCGGATTTCTCCTTATTGGTCAACTTACAATCAAAACCCTGTACATGTACCTACCTAAATGTAATTGTAATCTAGAATGAGTTTCTGAGCTATTTTTACTACTCCCTCGGTGGAAGGAAGACAAAAAATATCAAGCTTGATGGTGGCTACCGCGAATTCAAGAATTTGTTATAACTTTGTGAGCACTGTAAGAGACCCTTTTAGCTGAAGGCTCATATCGCCTCAAGATGCAGGTTTCACTTGGCTTAGTTCATTGTAGGTGATAAAGGGAGGGTCTGAAAAGACTGCTCATGCTTTCTGGACCTTTAAATTGGCGATATGAAATACAACTTTTCAAATGCAAAAAGATAAAAATGATTTTTTACAATATTACAGACTTTCAAGAGCAGATAGCTCGAAAACTAAACAAAACCTGGAAACATTTATTGAATAAAACTTATGGGGAATTTATTCAGCTTTTATTTTTTTCATATATATTATGCCGCTAGGACCCATGGTTTCCGAATTTCCGAGATATAAGCGAAAAACCAAAAAGTGGTACCTACGAACCCCTCCCTCCCCCTTAGCTCAAGGGTTAGGGATGGGGACTTTCGATATGTTCTCCTCCTAACTAGTCGAAACAAAGTTGCGTAGTCAAAAATTGTGTTCCAAGACTTTCCCTCTATACCTTGTTTTGAACATCCGTTGACTGGGCTATTTACAATGTTTGTCTGGCAAGGGGTTGGAACTATCAAAAGTGTCTGGTTAAGGAGGAAACATCATCTACATATTATTACCCAAGTATTGTTTAAACAAATCAGCTTTTATACTATAACGTAAGTAAACTTATAATTTCGTGAACATTAAGGGTGTCTGGCAAGGGGTTGCCACCATGATAAGTGTCTGGCTGATGAGGAAACATCATCTACTTATTACCCGAGTACTATATATAAAAATCAGCTTTTATACTATGACGTAAGTAAACTTATATTTTACGCATCTTTAGTACCGTTTACCTGCCAAAGCCACCATAACCCAAACTCCATAAATGGTCATCGTTCTTACCAGTGTTGGGAGCATCCGCTGACAAACTATCAGCCTTTATAAAATAACGTAGGTCTGGGGTTCACGGGCTCTTGCTCTATTAAGTTTTTGCATAGGTTTTGAAAGAGGTTTTGAGTCTTTCAAACGAGTTATTTCCTCATCGAAATGCAATGATTGTACTCTGCGTACGAAAATTAATAAAGCGTTATGAAGCTCTGTTCGATTTAAATGATGGTCAGAACTTCGCGAAGATTTTTTACGAGCGCTTTCTATAAAACGAATGCAATACGCGAGTACTCGTTGTGCCTTGCGAATAGATGAGAAACTTTCGAGTAAGGAATCAATGACGTTGGTGTCCTTATGAACAAACAGAGAGACCGCGCGCTCCTCAGACAATACATCAGCTTCGTTACCACTGCCACTGTTGTTTGGCCAAGCGTTAGAAGGTTGAGCGAGCCAACAGGGCCCCGCCCACCATAACGAATTGTTGACCAACTCAGCAGGATAAAGACCTCGAGAGGCAATGTCAGCCGGATTATCCGAACTGGAGACATGGTTCCAGCGAGCCTCCGGAATAGTGTCCTGAATATGACTCACTCGGTTGGCGACAAAAGTCTTCCAACGTGATGAGTGAGATCGAATCCACGATAATGCCACCATCGAGTCCGACCACGCACAAGTGTCAGCTATGGGGAAAATAGATGAATAGGTTTCTCTGACGAACTTCAGAAGATTTGCCAGGAGGACTGCCGCGCACAATTCGAGACGAGGTAATGATATCCTCTTTACAGGTGCTACGCGAGATTTGGAAGACAGAAAGAAGACAGATACACTACCATCGACGCGAGCGACACGTAAGTAGATTACAGCTCCATAACCTGACTCGGAACTATCAGCGAAGCCATGAAGCTCACACGAACTCATGTCTATTACAGAAATGCATCGAGGGATCTCCAAGGACTCGATGACAGGTAACTGCTCAGTGTAACAACGCCATTGTTCGACGATTTCACACGGCGGTGAATCGTCCCAATTGATACCCAACATCCACAACTTCTGAACTAAGCACTTAGCTAAGAAAGTTATAGGAGTTAGGAAACCCAAGGGGTCATAAATACGTGCGAGTTCACTTAGAATCGCACGCTTTGTGCATTGGCGATCAATAGGTTTGACATCAAACAAGAATTTGTCTCTTCTGGGACACCACTTCAGGCCCAAGATCTTCAGGGTGCTCGACTTTTCGATGTCCATAGACACAAAGTCAGTGAGACAGTGTTCCGGAGGTATATCAGCAAGCACCTCTGGTTTATTGCTAGCCCACTTACGCAGCTCAAACTGACCTTTCTTTAGGAGTTGGATGACCTGAGTTTTGACTTGGATGGCTGTCTGGATATCAGAACTGCCACTCACGATATCGTCAACGAATATATCAGACGTCATCACTTCGCGAGCGAGAGGTAAGTCAGTTTCATCTTCTACAAGTTGTTTGAGAGTGCGGCAAGCAAGAAAAGGAGACGATGATACGCCATAAGTTATGGTGTTCAATCGATACTCTTGAATTGGGTCCGTTGATTTGAATCGCCAAAAAATTCTTTGGAAATCTCGATCGTCAATTGACATATTAATATTTCTAAACATTTGACGAATATCGGCTGTAAATACAACAAAATGTGTTCGGAAGCGAAGAAGGATCTCGACAATGTCAGCCTGCAGTTTAGGACCTACGAGTAAAGTTTCATTTAACGACACACCACGAGCATCCCTCGCAGAAGCGTCGAAAACCACTCTCAGCTTTGTTGTTGCGCTGTCAGGTCGCAAAACACAGTGATGAGGTATGTAATAACAACCCTGGTTGATCTCCTTTGAAGGAACTAGACTCATGTGACCACTTTTTAAATAGTCAGACATGAAGTCGCAGTACTGTGTGCATAAAGCCTCATTTGCTGCTAACTTGCGTTCCAATGATTTAAAACGACGTAAAGCAGATTCACGCGAACCAGGAAAAGTTAGATTCTTGTCTTTCTTATCTTTGAAAGGCAAGGTAACGGTATACCTCCCTGAAGCATCGCGAGAATGTTCGGTAACGAATTTCTGTTCACAGAGTTCTTCATCCGGTGTTAACTTTGAAGACTGAGGAATGGTGTCCATTTCCCAGAACTTCTTAACCTGCTCATTGAGAAGATTATCGTCTGAAATGAAGAACGACTTTGGTAGTTCGTGATTATCACTGCAACTGACGTTTCCTAGTAAGATCCAGCCGAACACAGTGTTGATTGCAGATGGTTGCTTTAATCCTCCACTAACACTACCTGGTAAAAGGAGTGAAGGGAAGACTTCAGCACCCAGAAGGACATCGATTCGACCAGGTAAGTGACAATCAGGATCCGCTAAGTTAAGATTTTGAATATGATGCCACGCAGATTTGTTCAGCTTAACGACTGGCATATTACCGCAGATCTTAGGTAATGTTAACGCTTCAATAGTGAACAAATCGTTGTCGTGGGCACCTACGCTTAAGCTGATTGTACCACTAGCGGATGTTGAAGCATGACCTAGGCCAAGAATCCTACGCGTTGACGGCGCTCGTTGGATACCTAAACGTTCAGCAGCACTTTCAGTTATGAAGTGGGCCTGACTTCCGGAATCAATCAGCGCACGAAAAGTCTGATAACGACCCGAGGAATCACGAATTTCGATATTAGCTGTGGACAGCAGAACCATGGAATGATCGCCGATATTGGTAAGTGCACTTACCTGGGAGGTAGTGGCCTTTTCGGTATTATCGGTTTTCGAAACATCTGGATCTTGATGTAGCATGGTATGATGTCGTTGACGACACACTTGACACGTAAACATTGATTTACAGGTTTTGAGACCATGTGATGGCTTCAAACAGTTGAAGCACCAACGATTGGTCTTCACGTAGTCAAGTCGTTCCTGAACAGATTTGTCAGTAAACGACTTGCACTTATTAATGGAATGTTCTTCCCCACAAAACGGACACTTGTACTTTCGAGGTTCAGTTGGTAGCACAGGAGCAGTTCGTGAAGGACGCGACGATGTTGACGACGATGGTGCAGTTGCATTCGATGTGGTTAAATTCGGTGATGAGGGCGCAACTGCAAGAGGTTTGTCAACTACTGTATTCGATAGGAATGTCGAAGTATGTTTTTTATTTACGACCTCGGCGTTAGAACCTCGCGGTTTATGTGGTTTTTCGTTGGCACGGTTATCGCGAACACTTGCGGAGAAGTGTGTGTCACGAACCGATGCCTCGCATATGGTATACAGAAAATCGATGAGATCTTTGTACCTCGGAAACTCATGAGAAGCAGTAGCTCGTTCGAAAGCACAACGCGATTTTGAATCCATTTTCGACAGTAAAAGGTAACAGATTACAAAATCCCACTGATCCGTCGGTAGCCCTTGCCGTTTGAGAATCGACAGATTTTCGTTGAAAGAATCAAGGACACGTCGTAAATCAATGGGTGAGTTGGCTTTCAGGTTAACGTTCAAGATCTCCTTCCAACAAGTAAAGGCAAGTTCCCGCTTGTCCTTATACCGCGCAACCAATGCAGAGTATGCTTCTTGGTAGTATAAGCCCGTCACAGGAAAGGTTCGTATAAGTGCCAGCGCATCACCAGTGAGACTAGAGACGAGGTAGTGCATGCGCTCCGTATCCGAAAGTGAACCATTCTCGTGAATCAGCGAGTTGAAGACATCGAAGAATTCGGGCCACAACTTTATGTTACCACTGAATTGCGGTAAGTTAATCTTAGGTAATTTCACTTTGAGTACACTCGACGACTCATTATGAGATCTATTTTGCTCATCGATACATTCGTTAGGCACATCGACCTTCGTTAAGCGTCGGTGTATCGCTAAAATCTCATAATATCGTTCGTCGAAGTCGTATCTGATACTATCTTGTTCCGCTTGTTGTTCATCTGTAAGTTCGCATATGCTGAGTATGTCATCATGGGCTTCTTCAAAGTTATTTACCATTTTAGTTAAGTCTGAGTAATGTGCCAAAAACTTACTTAAATCGCATCCATTATTTTCCGCTAAACGAGCGACTTCGAGCGTCTTAGATAATCTGTTGAACGCTAAAGTACGTTTTCTACGCAATACCGGTAAGTCGCGTTCAGTTGGGTATTCGACTTCAACCGATTTACCTTTACTCAATCTACGCAACGATTTTTTAGAATAATAAGGCATTTTGTTTATAAGTTAACCTTAATAACGTTAAAACAATCGGTATTAACAATAAGATTCTATAATGAACAGGTAATGGCACCGTTAAGTTCAACTAAACAACAATGAAACAATGTAAACAAACCGTTTCAAACCGAATAGAACGCCCAATCCGAACACCGTAAGTCAACTGTTCAATTCAATCGCAGTTCATTCATTCAGTCACTCCAACTCAATGGGGATGGCAACTCAAAGCTAATCGTAGATGGCGCTGCGATAGTTGGTCCCTACGTCAGATTACTGTCAACCTTGCACAAAAAACAAACAAGATTTATTGTAATAAAAATTGAGTTTATATACAAAACAAATATGGAAAATTATTCGTCAATACAAGTGCTTATACTAAAATAAGAATTAAGACGCCGCGGTGCATCTACAACAGGAAAAAAAGTGATTTAATTGAGTGGTTATAAACTTGATTTTACCGTATTAAATCCAAGATTACTTGTATTTGAGGTTTGAATTTTTGAATTTAGGTATGTTTTACCTGTCCTCTCCTCTACCAAGAATATAATGCTGCTTCTGACTTTCTATTTTGATAAAATATCATAATGTTTTAAATTAGTAATTTTACCCCTTTTTACTATTTAGATTAGAGAAATATCACAATATATTTAATTTCTTAACACCACAACTATCACAAAACTCGTTCCAGGTGATAATTCTTCCGCCAGACGAACCATTTCATGATTTATAGAGCGATGTAATACTGGTACTTAACCTCCAATAGAAAAGTAGATATTATTTTGAAAAGTGTATTCGATTGTTTACTTATGGTATAATCATAGAATTTCATTAATAAACTCAACTAAAGGCCAGTCTCGGCTTCGCAAGGCTGGATATTTGTTTATTATATAGCTTTTCCTTAGTTATAATTCAATTTTTGTTCTCAAGGCAGTCACAGCAGCTACCCATTATTTCTTGATAGTGTGAATTGTCGGAAATTCATATGTTCCATTATTTTTACAGCTTATTACACAACATCTAGTCATTTTAGATCAATAAATCGTCTTTTTTCAGAAAATTCCTTTGATTTGACTGTTCTTTTGGGAGCAAACTGTCAGTTGTCACTGAGCTTGTCACTTTGACACTTGCCTTCCCCATTTAAATATTGTCGTTGAATATTAAAAAATGTTTGTCTATGGTTCAATTCAATTTGAACTCTTGGAACAACGAACTAGATCTACTCGAACTAATATGGCGGCTAGGAAAAATACCAACTTCAAATCATTCAAAAATGGAAGGTTGGTCAAAATAACTAGGCGAACCAGAAGTTTACAAATGATTTATGTATGTTGTGGGTATTTACGTTACGATTCGATGTTATCTCAACTTCTATGACAATTTCGATAGAAAATAACAACGAAATACGTGTAGCCACATGAATTTATAGCAAATGAACAAAAATACATCGAACACACAAAGAAATTTTGATGACACAATCTTTGATTAGAATAAAACCAAAGGATACGATATTGAAAAGATCGATGCACGTTTGAAAATGCACTTTTTTGTTTCTTGACGATTAACGAAATGAATTATTGTAGTGTATAGCAATCGACCCAAAACGAATATTTATTGCCCAGAAGTGGGAAATAGTTGAGGGTAAGTGGGGAAAAAAATGATTTTAATTTCTTTGTGCAGAATATTGAAAATTACCTAAGATTATACGATAAATTTACTGTTATAGGGTAAACGAATGAATATTATCGAATTATATCCGTTATTCCCGGGTTTCGGCACCAAAAAATGTACCAAACTGGTGCTGGTACATTGGAGGGCAAGCTCAGTTTTCGGTACGTAGGTCGGTATTTTTGTTTGAATAATGATTTCGTAACTGTGCTTGCTCGCGGAGAGATCGTTAGACCTTCCAAGTATAAAGTGCGTCACTCACCTGCTAGCCTCCCGTGGCTCTTCGAGGGAATCTTGTCCTGTGGCACGTGGCTGGTGGAGCACAACGACCGGCCGGTCTGAATTAACTCACAAGATGCACCAAAGTCTGTCCTGCACTAGTTATATGAGCCTTCAGGGATCACAACCAACTCGAATAGAAGCGGTTTAGCCACGACTAGCCCTCATTCCAGGGATTTTAACCGGAGCGCGCACTTAGGCAAAATCAGTTTCTGCCATCTTGGTTCGAGTGTGTTACGATTCTCATTCGTTCGCAAGCACAGTGCGCGCATAGATAAAAAATGTATGGTCACGGAACAATATTTATTCTGCAGAAAAGAGCTATCAGAGCCATATACAATATACGCAGGCGCGATTCTTTAAGGGAACGGTTTAAGGATATAAACATCATGACTGTACCTTGTCAATACATCTACGAAAACATCATGTACGTTAGAAAGAATCTGCATCTATTTAGTAAAAGAGGTGAAAGGCACAATTATAGTACTAGAACAAGGGACCAATTAGTTCAACCAGGTTTCAGGTTAGCCAAAGTAGACTCATCCTTCATGGGGTACTGTTTAAAATGTTACAACAAGATACCTCCTCACATACTCCAACTGAATGAGACGAAATTTAAGACTTCCATTAAACGCACACTATGTAGTAAAGCGTATTATAAGTTGGGGGATTACATTGCTGATAAAAATGCTTGGCTTAATGCTGGTCCTGCTCCACAAACACAGGGGAAACTGGTGGATTAGTATGTGAAATTATTCTAGGAGCTGCAGAAGATCGTTAGACTATTTTTGCATTGTATACATGTGATTTATTAGTTTTAACTTCCGGACGAGTTATATGAGTCCATATAACTGTTTATTTATTTTTTAGACTTTATTAAGTCATTTCGTTTTTTATTTTATTTTTATTTTTATGTGTTTGTATTTGTTTTATTTTATATTGATTATCGGACATTATTGTCCTATTTTATTTATTTTAGTTTTTATTTTCTTTGTGCATTTTTTTTTTAATGTCTGTGGGGACATTTGTTATGTAGGTTATCTTTTTATTAATATTTTCGAAGCGGATGAAAACTGTATAACTGTCCTTGCATTGTATAGAGTCAATCTGCCTAGTATTATATAACTTCATAGCCAGCATTGTGTGAGAGCTATCATTGACTAGATACCTACGTCTTTATTGACTTGAATGACTCTGGCGGTTGAGAGAATGTCATGCTCACTCAAATGTCTCGCTGATGGTGGCATGTGTGTCGGATCATTTAGTTCCCTTCAAAATGGTTGAGCTGAATGGTGCTGATATATGTGTCATGTTCGTGAACGGGCGCTGTCAGTTGGGACTGGTCATCTCTTAGCTGCCACGGTCTATTTTAATTATTAATAACTTTATTTTTGAATTGTCTTTTTATATTTACTATGGACACTAATAACTTGCCACATCGTTCTCACATAATGTACCATCTGATGATGAATGATGTAACAAAAGATCTGTAATAATTTTGGCGATTGAAAAAGAGTGTCCATGGAGTTTCTTGCTCATTCTTCTCCATAGAGATCTACACTTTGGAATGAGCACCTACGGTACTTTCACAGTTTTTATGTCTTGTGACTGGGACTGTAGCACCATAACTATTTTCTAGTACTAGTATTATTTTATGTCTCTTGACAATTCAAAAGTGCCTGTAATTGGCTTAGTTGAAATAAATTATTTGATTTGATTTGATTTGAATGCTTTTGAGTTGCGTTATACATTCAGTACCGTTAGTAGATCATTAGATTAAAATATTGCCCACGACTAAGATTGCACCCTGTAGGTATATAAGTATCTTGGCCGATGGGATGATGTCAACTAAAGAGTGGGATAGAGGGTTGTGAGAGTTCGATTTGACAAATACATTTAGACTACTACCGCTACTGCTATGCTACTGCTATATCCGAAAATGGAATATCGAAAAATGTTCAAAGGAGTCTCGAAACGGATTAAGATGAAAACTAAATGTGCATCATTGGAGTTTTTGAAAAATCAATTTTCCTGACCAGTGTCGAACCTGTTGATTTTGAAGTAAAGAAAACACGCTTTTTTTTACTCCATTCGATACTGTTGCTAATAAGGATTAAATTCTGTAAAATAATGATAGTTTTAGTTTTCGTCAAAATCGGAAAGGAGACTCCTTTCAGCATTTTTCGATATTCCTCATAATTTCGGATATAGCCATCCACGGCCAGTTGGAGAATTCTCCCTGTATACTTAGCCTGACAGTATAAATAACTATTTTTTAGTCATGTAGATTCTAATCAGATGCATCTCATTTGTATTTAACGAATGTCATATCTGACAACCCAGATACTGGAATACACGGTAGAAGCTGTTTAATACTAAAAACAGCCAGGATAATGTATTGGGTGGCCACCTGAATGACCTCCAAACAAAGACTGACAACGACTGTGTAGCTTAACCTTGAAGGTCTGCAGCTGTCATGTTATTTACGCTCTATATATGTATATGTAGAAAACAAAAGTGAGATAAAAACATTAGATTTCATAGATAAATTATTTTAATAATACAGAAGTAATTAAAGTAGAATTAAAGCAATATTTACATTTACTGTAGTCCAAAATTTTAGCACTATGCACTTATTCCTGGTATGAGCACATTGGAGCTAACTTAATAGGCTCGTTGTTTTCTTTAACCCACACAGACCCGGTTTCTGCAAAAGTAAAGATTTCGAAAGCAGCCTCGCCAACCGCCTCTGGTGTCTGCATAATAACTTCTTCCGCTACTTGCTTATCAAAAGCTTCTTTTTGCCAGTCCCACACCTTACCATCAGTAAATATTGCGGTGTCTGTGTATCCTGGGCAAATGGTAATCACCCTTACACCACTCTTCTCATAATTGTAAGTATGACCTAAAGATCTTGAGAAACCAATCACAGCGTGTTTCGATGCTTTGTAGTACACTAGCCATGGATCGTACTTGTATCCATAAATGGAAGCTACGTTGTAGATTGTGCCACCGCGACCACCTTTATCCGTTCTCATGTATTCCCAGAACTTCATGCTCCATTCAATTAGAGCTAAAGTGTTGATTTCAAAAGTCTTTCTTAGTAAATATTCGTTAAACATTGCTGCGTTGTTAATGAGAACATCGACTTTATGTTTTTGAAATATTTCTTCGGATACTTTGTCTAAGTCTTTTGTCACGTCACATTTTATAAAAACTGCTTTACCTTCGCCGTAAGTATTGTTTAGTGTTTTGGCAGCGTTGACTCCAACATCTTCAATAATGTCCAAAATAATCACTGTTTTGGCTCCGTTCTTCAGAAACTGGTCAACGATGTAAAATCCTATGCCTCTTGCTGCTCCAGTTGCAACGATTACTTTGTCTTTTGGATTGCGTTCCATGTCGAGTGATACACAAAATGGACTGTCGTCCAACGAATATTTTGCAATTTTAATGGTACAATTAGTAAGCCAGACAGCCTATTTATATTGTTGGAAAAATATGCTTGTCACGACTTATCGTAAAAGATACCGATACCCAGTGATGTTGTGATGAGTGTTTAAACTTTGATAACTAAAAATAATTGAGACTGTAAATTAAATAATTTGTGTTCCAATTTCGTTTGTTCAGTGTTTTTTGTTTGTAATACTCATAATAATAGCACCGTCACCACTCTAATCTAATCATCATGTTGTGTGAGAATTGATGACGATGAATAAATTGACGACAAAAATTTTGACGACGATTTGTGCCTACACAAATGTCGTAAGTTTATGTATCCATTTCATCATTGAAGGTTGGAGTTTACACTTCTTTCAAGTGGTTAAAACAGAATTTTGGGAGTTACTTGTACTTTAGACAAATTTAATAATGATAATAGCCCCGAAGACAACATCATGCGTAAAGAGATGGGCAGAGTTGTTTTGTTTTAGATCAACATTTGGCCAGTTTTTGCTTGGCCACAAGTTATACCACTAAAGTGAAATGGCGTGAAAGAGATTGAGGTTACAACGAATTAAAGTATGAATAAAGCTCCAAGATCGTTTCCTTGTTTTCATTATACAAGTTGCAAATTGTATGCAACTTGAACAAACCTGTAAACAAGCTACAAGAAGGTACTTTTTAGGGTTCCGTAGCCAAATGGCAAAAAACGGAACCCTTATAGATTCGTCATGTCTGTCTGTCTGTCCGTCCCATGTCACAGCCCTTTTTGACGAAAGTATAAGAGCTATCCTGTTGAAGCTTGGTAAGTAGATGTATTATGTAAACCGCATTAGGATTTTCACACAAAAATAAAACAAAAACCAAATTTGGGGGTGGGCCCCCGTACTTAGAATTGAAACTCAAAACATTTTTTTTCGCCTGACCCATACGTGTGGGTTATCTATGAATAGGTCTTGAAAAATGATATGATGATATGATATGAGGTTACTAACATCATTTTTTTCTAAACTGAACTTTTTGCGCGAGAAACTCTTCCAAAGTGGTAAAATGTGTGCCCCCCCCCCTGTAACTCTAAAATAAGAGAATGATAAAACTAAAAAAAATATATGATGTACATTACCATGTAAACTTCAATTGAAAATTGGTTTGAACGAGATCGAGTAATTAGTTTTTTTTAAGCGTCATAAATCGTAAACCGCAATTTACTTTTCAAAGTTACAACCAACTACAAGAACGTTTATGTTATGTTACTTGCTGCTACGGAACCCTTCATGGGCGAGTCCGACTCGCACTCGACCGGTTTTTTGTTTCAAGTAATTGTCAATCTACGCAATAATTGGGCACTATGCAAGTAAAATCTGCATGCAATTTGCACACTCTCGAAAACATGCTTCCAATTCAAGCTAGTTTGACGTCATACTGGTATGCAAAACTTGCCAAATGGAAACATGCCTTTAGTCGCGACGCAAGTTGTATCGTACGAGTTCGTGGTCGGGTTTTGAGGTAGGTAATTCATTTTATGTTACATAATGCAAGTTTTTGGCACAGTCACTATTTGTAATATTCGTAAATCTAATCTATAATGACGGCATAAAATGTCAGCATAAATGACGATTTATCGTGGTTTTGTTTTGCGTAAAAATCGTCATTTTACACCTTCCAATACTCAGTGAGGTCGTCATTTTTCTTGATTTCGCCAGGATTTCGCTTGAAGTATAATTTAGTGCAAGTTTGTTAATAAAAATAGTATTCTTTAAGTTGTTTTTATGGTTTTAATGATTTATTTGTTTGTTTGCTATTTCGGAAACGGGAGCTTGTACAGTGAAAGAAATATCATCCATATCGTTGGCTGTTAAATCAACTGCTATGTGTACTGAAACCTCAAACGGTGCAAACATGAAAGCTTTATTAAAAGCATGTCTTTGAGCCATTCAGGATTGGCAAAGGCTACTATGGTCTGCCTATCTAGCATTTTAGGATATCGCTCCATGGCTGATTGACTACGGGCGGCGTGTAATGGGCGGCTCGCTGTCCGACCATGGACCATGCCCGGGTCGACGGCGCGTTGTGTTCCACGCGCGCCTCAAAGAGTTTCAGCATTATGAGTATTATGTCTGCCGGGGTCGCGGGACTAACGAATTACCGTGACCCCGGGACGTCAAGGGCTATTGAAGGACACCGTGGATTTTAGTCAGTGTGAGTCTGACAGTCCCTCCCGCCTTGCCCTGGGTGGGATGACTCATTTGATGATTTTACCACGCTAAAAAAAAATGGCTGATTGACTACACCAGACCAGTTAGTTGGTTTTTTTTCTATGCTTACAGCGTTCTACGCACATTTTCCGTTGGCAGTAATGTGGGCAACTTCGAAATTACTTTAATTATTTCCCATTTTGATGTGTGTGACTCATCTAAATCTTTTCATAGTGAAATATTTTGTTTTTTCAAAATATCGTTTTCGCCTCTTTCGTAAATTACTGGTGAGACGAAATGGTATCCTAGCCGCCTGACACAGGTCTGACAACCGTCCGTTCGCGAGAATTGGATTTGTGATATATTTCAGAAAAGTCTTATAATACACACATCAAAAGTGTCTAGGGATCAAGCATTTTTATGCGGATTTCTTGAGATTGAGATGTGGCTTTGTAATAAATTTATGATTTTATAAATTTATATGGATCCTTTTTGGTGCATTTCATAATTTGAATCAGGAACTGTAAATCAAATTCGAGTAAAAGATGAAAATCAGCTGTCAATATTTTCCCTATAAAAACATACAACGCATTGAAGACATTATTAGTGCTACTGTTTCCCTACTACTGATTAAAACCAACGTTATTATGGAGCGGCGACGTCATTTAAGCAGGGAAGAAATGCTCAGAGCCGTGGGAATGATAGAAGCTGGTTCCCGGCAACGTACTGTGGCTTTAGCTCTGAATACAAGTCAGAGTGTTATCAGTCGACTTTGGACACGTTACCGAAGCACTGGTACCGTGGCTGAGCGCCATGGAGGACGGTATCGCTGCACCACACGGAGACAAGACCGATACATTCAAATCTTAACTCGAAGAGCTCCAACAATAACCGCCATGATGTTAGCCGTGAGGCTTCATCACTCTTCAGGGAACTTAATTAGCGACCAAACAGTCAGAAACCGCTTGCATGAAGTGAACCTTCATTCCCGAAGACCGCTACGGGTACCACCTATAGCAATGCACAATCGTAGGATTCGATATCAATGGGCTCTTGAACACAGAAATTGGGCAGAAGAACAATGGCGTTTCGTGTGCTTTTCTGATGAGTCTCGTTTTGGTATGAGACCGGATACAAGACGTATACGACACTGGAGAACCCCTGGACGCCAACAGCGATTAAAATCCTGCCAGGAAGTCCGTCCTTATAGTGGTGGAACCATCATGGTATGGGCGGGTATTTGGATCGGCGGAAGAACTGAGTTGATTTGGATCAGAGGCAACCTCAACGCTCAAATTTATGCTCAGACGATTGTATCAGACGTCATCGTTCCTCTACAAGTGCAAATCGGTCCCTTATTTCAGTTAATGCATGATAATGCACGACCGCACACCGCAAGAGTTGTAAGACAGACTCTCGCCGCAGCTAACATCAATGTCCTGCCCTGGCCTGCTCAGTCGCCAGACTTGAACCCGATTGAGCATGCATGGGATATGCTACAGAGAAGAGCTCTGCCGAATATGGAGGGTATCCAGTCGCAAGAAGACCTTTTTTTGTTGTTGCAACGAACATGGGCGGCCATTCCACAGCGTGATTTGGATGAACTCATTTTGAGTATGCCAAACCGATGTTCTTGTGTTGTTAGTGTTCGCGGTAGAAACACGGATTTTTAATTGTTTAAGTTACCCAATAAAATTTTAAAGAAAACTGTTATTTCAGTCTTTTTTTCGAACTTTAATGTTAGTGGTTCAAATGTCAAAAATCCCTTTATTAGGAAAATGGCAAATTTCTTTATGAATGCAAAGGTGACTTGGTTTATCGTTACTGTGACAAACGATAACACTTTATTTGATGAATCCTTAAAGAACATTTTAATTAATATCAATCAGGAGAAAAGTTATTGCAAAAATATATGTTGATCCCTAGACACTTTTGATGTGTGTAATTATGTAGGCACTCAATACTCGTAATCAGTGGGTGCTGAAGACCAGATATATGACTGTGGCAAAATAATAAATGTTATGCTAAGTCAGTGATACGTCTTACCTTTACGATAAGATAAATCCAGCCAATTGCAAGACGGACACGAAGAGTTCCGTATTATCTGTGAAAGCGGCAACAGAAATATGAAGTATTTCTGTTGCCGCTTTGAAACATTCGTTGTAGCCGAATAACTTGTTCTTCCATACATTCTAATTGCAGATGTAAGATTGCTCACATTACAACACATTCTTCGTGCTGTCGCATCTATAAGTAAGTTTCAGTATTAAAATTAAGACCTTCAGAACAAGCCTTACAATTTGACATAGCACACCCTCTGTAAGGACCCCATATTTAAGCCGTTTTATTTACGGAACAAACCCGGCTCACAATCTTCTCAAGTGCACCAAGCAACTTAATCGGTCCAGCAGATTTTAAACAAATTGACTACATGATTTTGCTTCCCGGAAAGGTTTTGATTTTTCATTCAAACACACAGAACCCTAAAATCTATTTTGCAATTATATTATAAAACAAAACAGTGTTATCAACATTGATAGTGTTGATTAGGGCCATTAATCTGTCTTAAAAGATATAAATCTTTCAAAAAAGAAATATCATAGAAATCTTTCGAAAAAGATTATATTATTGATCTAATCAAATCTAACTGACTGCCAGTATTTTTTACAAGGAGTGACTGCCAATCGATCCACGATCTGAGGCCGTCGCATCATATCTCATAGATATACATATAGCCATAGCCTTTGGTTAAGTTATTCACAAACTCTTCATTTTGTAAACAAGTGACATTCAACACTCGGGCACGCCGCAACTGCGGCGGTAAGACCCCTCTTTGAGGAGTGGCTGGATAGGAGTCACGGCGTCCTGACCTACCGCATGACGCAGGTCCTCACCGGACACGGAAGTTTCGGGAGGTACCTGTGTCTGATGCGAAAGGAGGAAACGCCTGGGTGTCACCACTGCGAAGATCGCACGGAGGACACAGTCGAGCATACGGTGCAAGACTACCCCGCTTGGGCAGAGCACCAACGTGTCCTCACGGCGGCGATAGGCGGAGACCTCTCGCGCCCGGCATTGGTGGCGCCCATGCTGCGGGGCGAGACGGAGTGGGAAGCGGTCGCCTCCTTCTGCGAAGCAGTCATGCTCGCAAAGGAGGAGGCGGGCCGCGTGAGAGAGAGGACAATGTCCTCCCTCCGCCCCACCCGCGGTGGTGGACGCCCACGGCGACTGACGTAGCAAGACGATCTCCGGCCACCGTAGCTAGGCGCGGACATGCGGGCAGCGAGTAAAGTGCAACTCGCTGCCCGACCATGGACCATGCCCGGGTCGACGGCGTGTTGTGTTCCACGCGCGCCTCAAAGAACGTCAGCATAATGACGGGGCCCCATTTCAGAAGGCCAAAGCCTGCCGGGGTCGCAGGAGTTATTCCATCACCGTGACCCCGGAACATAAAGGGCTATTGAAGGACACTGTGGATTTTAGTCAGTTCAAGTCTGACAGTCCCTCCCGCCCTGCCCGGGGTGGGAGGACGCATTTGATGATTTTGCCACGTGACAAAAAGTGACATTCAACCTCAGAACTCATTTAGTTTGGCTTTTTAAGCTTCTTAAGTTTTATTAGTCCTAGTAAAACATTTTCACCCACAAAACATGCGCGTCTAGCGTTTAGTTATGAGTTTTTATCTCGTCTTGAAGGTCCAGCGACATGACAAAAACTATTTGAGGGAGAAGTTATTTAATTAAATTCCAATTTTTAACTAAATATAATTATTTAAAAGTTTAGTAACAAAATAATAATCATGAACTTACAGTTTATTTTTAATGATAACGATTGTTTCACTATTACATCGGAATTATAAGAAAACTCATTCTGTGTGTGAACACATTGGAGCTAACTTAATGGGCTCATTTTTTTCCTTAACCCACACAGACCCCGGTGGAGCATACGGTGCAAGACTGCCCAGCTTGGGCGGAGCACCGACGTGTCCTCACGGCTGCGATAGGCGGAGACCTCTCGCGCCCAGCATTGGTCGCGGCCATGCTGCGGGGCGAGACGGAGTGGGAAGCGGTCGCCTCCTTCTGCGAGGCAGTAATGCTCGTGAAGGAGGAGGCGGGCCGCGAGCGAGAGAGGACAGAGTCCTCCCTCCGCCCCATCCGCGGTGGTAGACGCCCACGGCGACGGACGTCGCTAGATGATCTCCGGCCACCGTAGGCGCGGGCATGCGGGCAGCGAGTAAAGGGCAACTCGCTGCCCGACCAAGGACCATGCCCGGGTCGACGGCGCGTTGTGTCCCACGCGCGCCTCAAAGAGCGTCAGCATAATGACGGGGCCCCCCTCTCAGAGGGCCAAAGCCTGCCGGGGTCGCGGGATTATTTCCTTACCGTGACCCTGGAACAGAAAGGGCTATTGAAGGACACCGTGGATTTTAGTCAGTAAAAGTCTGACAGTCCCTCCCGCCCTGCCCGGGGTTGGAGGACTCATTTGATGATTTTACCACGCTAAAAAAAAAAAAAAAAAAAAAAAAAACCCACACAGACCCAGTTTCTGCAACAGTGAAGATCTCAATAGCAGCCTCGCCTACCGTCTCTGGGACTTGTATAACTTCATTCTGCAAGAATTTATCAAAATCTTCTTGTTGCCAGTCCCACGTTTTGCCAGCTATTATAGCCGTATGGGTGAATCCTGGACATAAGGCAATGACCCTTATACCGGTCTTCTCAAAGTTGTAAGGATGACCTAACGATCTTGTGAATCCAACCACAGCATGTTTGGACGTTTTGTAGAATACCGCCCATGGATTGTACTCGTATCCGTAAATGGAAGCTACGTTGTAGATTGTGCCACCGCGACCACCTCCATCCGTTCTCATGTATTCCCAGAACTTCATGCTCCATTCCATTACAGCTATACAATTGATTTCCATAGTCTGTCTTGCAGAGTTTTCGTTCAGAATTCCTGCATTGTTAACGAGAACATCAACTTGATATTTTTGGAATATTTCTTCAGATACTTTGTCTAAGTCTTTCGTCACGTCACATTTTATAAAAACTGCTTTTCCTACGCCGTACGTATGGTTTAGTGTTTGGGCTGCGTTGGCTCCAACATCTTCAATAATGTCCAGGATAATTACTGTTTTGGCTCCGTTCTTCAGAAAGTGGTTCGCGATCTGGTATCCTATGGCTCTTGCAGCTCCAGTCACGATGACTACTTTATCTTTTGGATTGCGTTCCATGTCGAGTGATACACAAAATGGACTGTCCAATATGCTTGTAAAAAGCTTAATGCTACAAGTGAGTGGTCAAGTAAGCTAGATAGCCTACAGATAATTTGATGTAATCTAAAATAAAATGTTTACGTTTAACGTCTTATCACAAAAATAACGTTAATTGTTTTGTATAAGATAACAGATAATAAAATAAAAGAGTGCATAAAAATAGACTATAATATTCAAGAACAAAAAAACAACTATTGACATCCAGAGTCTTACCAAGAGATTACGAACTGGGTTCTGGAAGATGGATAGGAAGTCGCTCTACGTTAAATACTTGCAATCAGATATAATATTCGGTTAGACCGGAAGCACCTCAACATAGTTGGGATGAAAGTAGGTAAATCATGATAAAGATGTTATTAAAGTAACAATATAATTAACACTAAAATTATCCTGACTAATATTATTAATGCGAAAGTGAATTTGTTTCTTAATCTTTTACGCCCAAGTGGTTTACCTTACCAATTTCTATGAATTTATTTGCAGAGCCAGTCCAGACGAACCCAGTCGTTTTTACTTTTTAGACTTTAAGGACTTTATGCCGCGGAAAAAAAAACAAACGTAAAATCACTTCAACCATTTAATGATAACAATCATTATTTAGGTATTAAAAGAATTTTCAGTCACTTATCACTTTGCAACTTCCTCAATAGGCCTTCCTCCTTCAATGACCCAAGCTGTGCCACTTTCCACTTTCTCGAACGTTTCCACTGCAGCATTGCCTACTGATTCTGGTTTCTGCCACGCTTGAGCCTTGACAAACTTTGCGAACTCGGCATCTTGACCCATGTCCCAGGCGATAGGTGCTGCTACCAACTTGGTGTCAGTGAATCCAGGGCAAATTGCTATGACCCTTACACCAGTCCTCTGAAAGTTAGCAGGGTGACCCAAAGACTTTGTGAATCCAATAACGGCGAACTTCGAAGCTTGATAAACTGGCAGGTATTGGTCAACTCTGTAGCCATAGATAGAAGCTAGGTTGATGATGGTACCTCCGTTTCCGCCTCTGTCTTTTCTCATGTGATCCCAGAAGGCCATTCCCCATTCACAAACTGCTGTTACATTGATGTCGATGGTCTTCTTGAGAAGACGATCGTTGAGTATTCCGGCGTTGTTGATGAAAACATCTACTTTGTATGACTCGAAGATCCACTTTGAAATAGTTGGTAGATCTTGTGTGACATCACATCTGAGAAATGCTGCTCTGTCGTTACCGTGTTTGGCGTTCAATTTTTTCGCAGCTTCCGCACCGACTTGTTCGTTGATGTCAAGTAGAATAACAATTCTGGCTCCCTTTGTGAGATATTTGTCAGCCATCTCGTAGCCGAGCCCTTCGGCTCCACCAGTTATCACGACTACTTTATTTGTTATTTTTTTCGCCATTTTCTTAGTTTGTCGGATGCGCGTTAACAACGGGTGAATTCAGAACTGTCACTGAATTTATAATGCACTCTAATAATATGCTAATTCTTGATAAACAACTAATTAATTTGTTTTTCAGTTCCATGCGATAATTTCATCATAGTTAACCCGCGATAGATAATTGAACTAAGATAGGGACGCATAATGATTTTTGTGTAATTATTTATTTATTTAGGATCTCAAGCAAAATTAGAATCTAGACATGCGGGAGCGTGTCAGAGCCAAGCAAAGCAGGCGCGCAGCTCACAGTGTGTAATTACACGAACCATATTTTGGAGCCACTTTTTAGCCCCTCATAACTCAAAAACTATTTAACGTAGACTTGTCAAATTTGGCATATATATTGAGACTGGAGAGATACATATGTGTTCCAAATTTTATAAGCATGTCTCAAACAGTTATTTAGATATTAACGTCCAAAAATAGTCATTTTTAAGACTGACCTATAGATCAAAACTATATCCCAGATCCAGATGACCTAGAAAGTTGAAATTTGGCATACAGATAGGTAATTATGTGAATACAAAGGAAAAAATCAGAAACTGGTAATTTTTTATTATTTTATTATAATTTTCACTTAACTTATAATTAGTGCCTGTAAATCTCTATTTGTGGATTTTATGATCTTTACGTAAATATATAACGAGTTTAACACCACCCTAATTTTTTTTAATCCAAATATTCCCGATTTTGTTCTTATAAATTAAGATTAAAGTCGATTTTCGTAATTATTACGCGTAACTAAGCGTATTTTACAACCAGTAGCAGGTGGCGCTACTGGTTGTAATCGATATAATACGAATTGTATATCCTTCATAAGTTCTAAACCTTTTACTTGTCAGTTTTTATTTTATTATTCTGAAAATTTGGTTTGCTGGTAGTACTAACCATCGAACAATTCGTATATGAGAACTAGCCAAGTCAGAAATTAGGCTACAATGTATGATCCTTAGTTATAAAAAAAAGATTCCGACGAATTGAGAACCTCCTCCTTTTTTTGAAGTCGGTTAAAAAGAAAATAGTTTATGTTATTATAAATAAATTTTAGGACTGACCATTGAACTTGGCACCAATTTAGATTTCTCTTCTTTTTTCGTTGAAGTCAACAACCAAGGCATAATATCAAACTATTGAGCTTGGCTCTCATTTCACATTTATGTTTTTGATGGGATTTATTATACTGTTTTCCACGTAAGATTTTAACTAACCTATCAATGTTCCGCCCACGCCTAGTTGAACCAATTTTTATTAATAAGAAGACAGTGATCCACTTTATCAAATGCCTCACTAAACTCAGTATACATTGCATCTTCTGGTATACGGTTGTCAAGACACTTCAATAAATCCGATATAAGCACAAAGAGAGCAGTGGTGGCCCAGTGGTATCGGTCCCGACTTACGAGTTGTAGGTCGTGGGTTCGAACCCCACCTGGCGCATTACTTTGTGTAATTTATTTCATCACCACTGCTCTCAAAACGGTGAAGCAAAACATCGTGAGGAAACCGGCATGTCCTAGAATCAAAAATTCGAAGACATGTGATATCCACCAATCCGCACTGGGCCCGCGTGGTGGATTATGGCCCACTCCCTCTCACAGAGAGGAGGCCTGTGTCCCAGCAGTGGGAACATCGCACACCCAGGCCAATAAAGGCGTAAGTGGAATTCACTAACTTTACAGGGGAGCAAAAAAACTGTTTAACCAGGTATATCTACTTTGTTTTTGACTCTATGATCTATTGTTATATATCAAAAAATAGTAAAAAAAACAACCTTTTTTTTTGTTTACATTCGAAACACCTTAAATTAAATTGGTAATCAGTATTTAATGTTTAAAGTTTTACAGACGTTTTCCTTATTTATTTAAGACCAATCCTCAAATGTAATGTTTTTTATTCTAATCATCGCTTTCTAAATATTTTTAATACTGTAACTACTCATGCTTACGTCTGTTACGAAGTTCTATACTATGATAAAATACAGAGGCTAAGTACTGCTTAAGCCCTTTTTTGCTTAATTTTATTTTACTTATCGAATTTTAAGATGCATTTACGGCTTTGTTTGTTAAAAAATAAAAGTAAAATATTTTTTTAAGGCTAAATACGGCCTTTTTATAACAGTATGTTCAATTAAACCAAAACTGTAAGTAATATTAAGTTTCTAGGTAAAATATATTTCAATGGTGTAATAAAAAAGGTTTTTAGAAAATTGCACTTTATTATAATAATAGTCATAACAGAACAGATTATTAGTGATAAAAGATAATCAAATTAACAGTGAATTATAATTTTAATTTTGTAATTAAATCAGAACGGTAACTAAATATAAATTCTTATTAAGACCTCAAAATATTAAAATTAATAATCACAACAAAAATCTTAAAATTATTTATTATACCAATTACTAAACATTCACACAAAAGAATGTTAATCATATTAGTATTGAAAAAAAACCCCAAGTGCCCGGCGACTCCAGTAGTTGTGCTGGCGTAGACGGGCGCGAGCACAGCCCTGGTGTCAGGGGAGCTAAGAATCTCCGGCGAGATATTCTACTAACCGTCAAACGACAATTACGGCAAATTACATAAAGGACTCCGGTACACTCAACATTCTTACATACAATGTTCGGACGCTGCTGAAAGATGAGCGGTTGATTGAGCTTGTAAATTCCCTAAAGGAAATTAGTTGGGACATTTTGGGACTTTCAGAAGTGAGACGAGAAGGTGAGCAAACAGAGGAAAGAGACGATGCCGTGTTCTTCCACTTCGGTGAAACCAGTGGCCAACACGGAGTGGGCTTCATGGTGGCAAAGAAGTGGAAGGACAACATAATTGAATTTTTAGGATACTCTGAACGTGTCGCTGTACTCAAGTTCCAACTAACACCTACCAAAACTCTAACTCTTGTTCAGGTATATGCACCAACATCTGCATATTCAGATGAAGATGTAGAAGATGTTTACGATCTTGTTAATAGAGCATGCGACGAAAATAAAGGCACCTGGAACATGGTTATTGGTGACTTTAATGCAAAAGTGGGACGAAGGCAAGAACTGGACTGTGATGACACAGTTGGTAGTTTTGGGTTAGGAGATCGAAACGAGCGAGGCGCTCGACTCACTCAATTTTCCTTTGGACAGAGCATGCACATAGTCAACAGTTTCTATATGAAGAAACCGCAAAGACGATGGACCTGGGTGTCACCAGATGGCATCACGCACAACGAAATCGACTACATCTTGTCATCCGATAGATATATTATTAAAAATATTAATGTCATAAACAGGATCAAATATAGTTCAGACCATATTCAGACACCCATTCGTGTTAAAATCAGACTAGATTTTAAAATCCATTGAGCCAAATCCTACTATCCTACTATAATATTATAAAGGCGAAAGTTTGTAAGTATGGATGTATGGATGTATGGATGTATGGATGTATGGATGTATGGATGTTTGTTACTCTTTCACGCAAAAACCACTGAACGGATTTGGCTAAAATTTGGTATACAGATAGTTTATAACCTGGATTAACACATAGGATAGTTTTTATCCCGATTTTATGTCCCCGTGGGATAATTTTCGAGTTGCAGCGGGTGAAACCGCTGGCAACAGCTAGTTATTTATAAAACAAATTAAAAGACTGTCTAAAGAGACCCGCGTTAATAACTTCCAACATTT
The DNA here is from genome assembly GCA_954870645.1 of Agrotis clavis. NCBI lineage: Eukaryota > Metazoa > Arthropoda > Insecta > Lepidoptera > Noctuidae > Agrotis > Agrotis clavis. Next base: position 27,224,203 of record OX940920.1, on the reverse strand, counting down.
CAACCAGGAACTGTCTAATTATTTTAAGGAACTTGAAATCGATGAAACAGACGCAGAAAATCAATACAATGCAATAGTTACCGGAACAAACAACACCTACAAAATATGTACCTGTAAAATATAATCAATAAATCTGTAAATACCTGTAAAATCATGGAAATTGCCACGAAATATTATAAATCATTATATTCCGAGCATCCATCATACGATAACTATACTGAATATAATCTATCCGATTCCATCCCCCCCATAAATGGTTATGAATAGCACAAAGCGCTTGCTACTATGCGCTACAATAAAAGTCCTGGAGAAGATGGAATTACCACAGAAGCACTCAAAATAGGATCTTCCACTCTGTTGCCCCACCTTACTAACCTATTTAACACCATTTTACGGTCCGGAAAAGTTCCAAAAACAATGTGCCATTCAAACATATTCCTTCTGCATAAAAAGGGCGACAAAAGTGACATCGGCAATTATCGTCCAATAAGTTTAACATCATTCTCACATCTACAAGACTTTCATTAAAGTAATACATAACCGTATAGATGACAAATTGGATAAACATCAACCACCTGAACAAGCTGGATTTCGCCCCAGTTTCTCAACAACCGACCACCTGCAGACTTCGAACCAACTTCTAGAAAAATACTCAGAATTTAATAAACCTCTCTACTTAGCCTTCGTAGATTATTCTAAAGCCTTTGACAGTATTAAACACTCCTCAATATTTAAAGCTCTTGAAAACCAAGAATTAGAATCGCAGTATATTGACCTCCTCAGAAGTATTTACTAGAACAGCACCGAAAACATCAAACTCAGTAATGAAGGACCCACATTTCAAATTCAAAAGGGAGTCACGCAGGGTGATCCGCTCTCTCCGAATAACGTGGTAATAATTAATCATCAAATGAGTCCTCCCACTCTGGGCAGGGCGGGAGGGACTGTCAGACTTGTACTGACTAAAATCGGCGGTGTCCTTCAGTAGCCCTTTATGTTCCGGGGTCACGGTAAGGAAATAATCCCGCGACCCCGGCAGGCTTTGGCCCTCTGAGAGGGGGCCCCGTCAGTATGCTGACGCTCTTTGAGGCGCGCATGGGACACAACGTGCCGTCGACTCGGGCATGATTCATGGTCGGGCAGCGAGTTGCCCTTTACTCGCTGCCCGCATGCCCGCGCCTACGGTGGCTGGAGATCGTCTTGCGACGTCCGTCGCTGTGGGCGTCCACCACCGCGGGTGGGGCGGAGGGAGGACACTGTCCTCTCTCTCACGCGGCCCGCCTCCTCCTTCGCGAGCATTACTGCTTCGCAGAAGGAGGCGACCGCTTCCCACTCCGTCTTGCCCCGCAGCATGGCCGCGATCAATGCTGGGCGCGAGAGGTCTCCGCCTATTGCCACCGTGAGGACACGTCGGTGCTCTGCCCAAGCGGGGCAGTCCTGCACCGTATGCTCCACCGTGTCCTCCGGGCGATCTTCGCAGTGGTGACATCACCCAGGCGTTTCCTCCTTCCGTATCAAACATAGGTACCTCCCGAAGCATCCGTGCCCGGTGAGGACCTGCGTCAGGCTGAAAGTTAGGACGCCATGACGTCTCTCCAGCCACTCCTCAAAGAGGGGTCTTACCGCCGTAATCGCGGCGTGCCCGTCACCAGCACACTTGAGGAAATATTTAAAACTCTGGCAGCCTTTTGGGCGACTAAAGGTATAGAAATCGGCAATAAGAGGCTGACAAACCTCCGTTTTGCCGATGACATTGTTCTTTTTGCCCCTACAGCTTTTGAACTACAAACCATGCTCCAAGAACTGAGCACGGCTAACTCCTTGGTGGGACTTGCGATGAATCGGTCTAAAACACAAATAATGACAAACAGCACTAAGCGTAGGGTCGAGGTAGATGGTCAGGATATTAAATATGTCGATGAGTATATCTACTTGGGCCAGTTAGTATCTTTCGAAAACAGGCAAGAAAGAGAAATCGATCACCGAATCGAAAACGCCTGGAAAAGCTACTGGTCCAAGAAGACGCTTATGAAGGGTGATTTACCAATCTCCCTAAAGCGCAAACTCATCGACATGTGCATCCTGCCCGTCCTAACCTACGGTGCTCAAACCTGATCGCTTACCGAGTCGCAGAGGTTCCGCCTTGGAGTCTGCCAAAGGGCAATGGAACGCAGCATTCTGGGCATCAAACGACAGGACAGAGTTCGCAACACCACGATACGTTCCAAAACGGGCATTCTGGACGTCGGCAAGAAGGCTGCCAAGCTGAAGTGGGACTGGGCGGGTCACGTCAGCCGCATGAACATTGACCGCTGGGCGAAGGCCGCCACACAGTGGGTGCCTGAAGATGGACGGCGCCGCCGAGGCCGGCCTAGAAAAAGGTGGCGAGACGAGCTGGATTCACACCGTGAGGACTGGTTCGAAGTGGCGCTGGACAAGAAAACTTGGAAAAACTTGGAGGAGGCCTTTGCCCAGCAGTGAGACAGTGTAGACTGAAAAAAAAAGGGATACTTAATTCCGATCAGTACCTAAACACTTCTTTAAACTTCTTTTTAACTCGGAAATACAAATCGTTACGTGCAGTTGTCTCTGAGCGTCGCGTGAGTTATAAAAACTAAACAAGTAATCCACACCCGCGCATGCGATGTAAGGGTAAGTACCCAGACCTTTCGATTTGTTTATGTGACGAGTTCATGATTACTTCCGCCAACTAGATCAAGAAAGGCGAAAGAAAAAAGGCGTAAGCATGATTATTTCGAAACTGTGTGCGAGTGCACCCGTGAACATAGAAATACGGCTTTTTTTGTTTGATTATTTTTATTTGTGATGGGATGTAATCGGTATTATTTTAAGAAAATCGTTTTTTTATTAGGGATTAAAAAGCATAATACGAGATATAATTATACGTTTTTTGCTTTTTTTGATGGAACAAAAACCTAAGCATGATTAGGTGTATTTTAATGAAATTTTACGTGCTTATGTTGGTTTATGGACTTTATTATTTGAAAAAATATTAAAGTTAAATGACGCCAAAAATTTTTTTTTTGTTATAAAACCTTCATTTTAAGTCCAAATTTCACGGAAAAAATTGAGCACATGTATCTTTACGTATGCTATCCAAAACAGCAATAAAAAAAATTTGACGTATCTGCACTTACGTCTTTGTTGATCTGGGGGTGCGACATTATAGGCTGATGATGATGAAGCACATAATATTGATATTGGTGGATCTAGATCTAAGGAAACCATGCTGGTATTCAGACATGTGATGTTTAAGGCGCTGGCCAGAAAAGACGTAAACGTACAGGCTATGTGATATGTTATGTAACTTGTGGTTTATAAACCGTCCACATTATGTAACCTTGTTATTCAACACTAGCTGACCCGTGCCCACTTCGTTGGGCAGTAAATATCTTTATAATTTATAGCCTATAGCACTCACGGATAATGTAGCTTTCTACCAGTGAAAGAATTTTTAAAATCGGTTCATTACTTCCGGAGATTACCCCCTACATACAAACTTACAAACAAATGTTACCTCTTTATAATATTAGTATAGATAAAACAATACTGTACACATCAGAATAACATTGCAATTAAACAATGTTTTATAACCAATGCCGCTTGTCGTTCTTCAGTGACTAAGTTATATAACATTGTTGTACATATCAATAACATGTTATGAAACATTCAGCGTCCACATTACATGAAAAATGTTATATGGCAATGTTTATTTATTTTATTTATTTATTTCATTAACACATACAATTGCTATTACAGGTAATAATGTTGTATAACATGTTATGTTATATAGTCTGTATTAGGGAATCGAGAACCGGTCCTTGTTGGAAGTCCCGGGATTTTCGGGACAGGCGTCCAAGGAACCGGGAAATCCCGGGATTTTCGGGATTTTCGGGACAAAAATGCATTTTTTCCATTGCATTAGAAAACAATGAAAATAATAAGATAACTTTGTGGTACAGTATTTATTCTGATTAAAATCATACAACCAACTTATTCGACGGCCTCATGGACATGGGTTTGCTCTAGCCTCTTTTCTATTCAGAGGTGGCAAATCTATTCACTCTAACTGTACTAACTATGGAAACTTGCAGTTCATCTAGATGTCCAATACTGGACATTAGATGTACCTAATGCAAGTAGGCCGGTGGAAAGAGGTTGTAGAATTCATGAGTTCGACCTATTTTAGGTCTCATCTTAGCACGAGCGAACCCAATAAAAAAAACGAAAAGAGGGAGGGCTGCACACACAGCAGTTATAATGTATATTAATGTACAGACGCCAGCAGGTCAACCTACCCGAATCTGTCAGATTTTACCAATCAAACATTAACCTTCTACTCTTGTGATAAGGTTGAAATTCTATTAAAGAAATCTGTCAGATTGTGGTAGCTTGATGTGCTGGCGTCTGTACATTACATCCCGGGATGTATAGCTTTAAATTATCTTGATGTATCACACACACAAAAGGTAATGTAATGTATATTTCCCTACATTTCATAACATCCTTTTCGAAGAGAGATATACGGAAATGTATTGAGATGTAAAGGTGTATCGAAATATAAATGTATATTTTCGTATCGCTCAGTACCTTAGATTCGAAGATGTAAAAATATACATTATTGCTGCAGTGTGTGGTCTCCTGACGATTTCTATGGAAAGAATATGTAATGAGATGTATCGTGCTATAATGTACCTACATCTTTACATTATTATTATTCCATAAGCTTGCGTCGATGAGATGAGCTAAGCTGTAGAGTAACCATCCACCAGTTTCACGTTGCCAATTAGTCTAAGGAGTTCTGCATTCCACTGGGTCTAGTGCAGTAAGTTGTATTTATCTGAGCCATCCCAATGATTAAGTTGAGTAAGGTTGCTGCAATACTCCGTTAGAAAAAACATAAGAAACTTTGAATTTCGCGGGCTACTACGACGCAATCAATGCAGAAATGGGCTTGCACATATCCAGGTGTAAGGTATCGCTTCACTCTATTTAGGCTGCCCACGTCAAAGTTGACACTGGATGTCAGTTCCATGCCCAAAAGCTCAAGGTCATCAGTTACAGAAACAGGAAAAATAGGAGTTGGTCCAAATTACTCTATAAAAGATGTAGTTTTGATTTACTCCTACTTCACTAAGGAAATATACGCCTGTATGTTGGTGGCGTTAAAAGAGAGAAGTTTCTTGTGTGAGCGAACAATAAACTTCTCGTTTTTATGGGATACTAAGTATCAAATCTGTTTGCTCTACCATGGTCTCTCTGAAGCAATGAACTTCATCCCCACTGGATTTTGCAGTGGGCAAGTATGTCACTGAAACAGTACTGTTATCTACCTATCCAAGAATACCAGGCTGAAGTGGGTAAAAAATGTGCAGCAAAATAAGAGTTGCAAAGAAAACAGATAACTGTTGAACTCCAGAGTCAATAAACAAAAGCTCAAAGGATCAGTCATCAACGACAACTCTGATTGATCGTTCACTAAGAAAGTCTGATATCCAGCTACAAAAATTGAGATACCAAAAGCAAGGAAGCTTTTTGTCTCGAGACTCTGTCAAAGGCTTTCGAGATATAACCAGTACTACATTATCAACTTTTCTTCTCTGTCAACCACACTTGTATCTGAACATGTTATTCCGTATTTAACGGCGAAGTGAATAAATACCTTACATCCAATTTGATTCTTTTGTTCTATAAAAGAATTAACAAGTTTAAACAAATTATTTATACTGTTTTTCTGAGTCCCGAAAATCCCGAATTTCCCGGTTCTCAGTCGCATGTCCCGGGTTTTAAAATATACTTCAAGAACCGGGAAATCCCGGGATTTTCGGGACCGGGATTTCCCGGTTCGATACCCTAGTCTGTATACCAGGGTTGGCATGATTAAAACAAGTTGCTTTAAAACACCTATATAAAACAGTGTTTAAAACAGTTTGAAATTAAACAGTGTTTTTTATTACCCGTTTCAACTACTTTTCAAGGCAGATGAATGCATATAAAATGAAAATAAATTAATATTTAATCTAAATAGTTTGACATAAAACCTTTTGAGTCTAATGCCATTGTTATGTCATATTTTAACTTTTATTGGCATTGTAATGAAACAATGCATAAAAATATTAGAAAAAGAACATCACATGTTTTTTTTTTCCATTGATCATATTTTTAGATAAAATTGTTAATCGGCAAAGTTTGACAGTCCCATTCTCTCTATCTAAGGCGAGAGGACTCAATTGATGATTTTCCGACCTAAACAAAGAGTTTTTATTGAAATTTTCGCCTTCGTACAGACGAAAAAACAGCAACCAAACTAATCATATATTACATTACATGTTTTGTTTTCGCTTAGAACTATGTTATCATAAATAAACATTGAGAATAAGTCCCGCGGATAAGAAATCCATTGCCGTCAATGAAAACAAGAGGTCAAAATACGAGTATGTTGACTTATCATTGTTAACAGTATACAAGTTTACTCTGCTTCAGTGACATTTTTAACCTTCATAGGAATATCGGTATGAAAAAGAGCATATTTGTTTCGCCTAGTATTAATTGAACTACGCAAACTTCGCACACCGATTTTCATAAACACGCTCACTGCGTGTCAGGCCGGTATCGGCCTCCCGCGGTACTTTAGCTAGTGCGGACGAAGAAAACTATGTCCCTCTCGCTTGTGCGGAACGATTATCTCAGGTGTTTGTAAAAATTCGACAGAGACAAATATTATATTTCATCTTATGGTTAAAAATGTAGGTGTTCCCCATCAAAATATAACGGGAGGCTTTTATCGACCTACCACGCACTGACGGTGAAAAACATCCGCTGAGCGCAGCGGCGGGCTTATTTCGGCCCGACCTCCCGTCATCGCGTCAGGCAGCTGGCGACCGGACACCGCACAGAGCGCGCGCCCCGCCATTTAGTGTTGTGCTATCTAACCGAACTGACGTACGATGGCAAACAATAAAAGAAAAATACAGATTTTGGAAAATAAAATAATTCGACCAGCACGTGCCCTTCTTATTGACAGTGATAGTGACAGCAGTGAAGAAATATTTTTCACAAAAATAAAATAACAAAATATTGCAGGAACTGCAACCAAAACCTTTGCATTACATGTTTTCAAGACTAATATGTAAATATAAAATGATAAACATTTTTCAGTTCTTTTAAGATAATCAGTTTTATTTTCGATATCCCCTTATTTTTCTTTCCATCACTACTAAAACACTGTCTCTTAGTGCGGGTCAGGTCGATATCAGCCTCCCGCTTTTCCTGCTTTATTTCTCATTTCCTGTTTGGCAGATGCCGGGGCGAATCAAACCTAAGGAAGTTGGGTTCAAGGTCATTCTAACAATATAAAAAAAATACATTATGTTTCCACAAAGTTAAAGCAATTTAATCTATTCTAGTGCTGGTGGGTCTAGAAAGGCCTCCCACTCACTGACAGAAATATCATGGGGGGCGCATTTTGGCCCGCCGTCGCACCAGATGAAGAATTATGATTTTGCTCGCCGCAGTAAACGTGTTAAGGTGTCACTACAATCAAATGTGTCATTCTGCCCTGGGTAGAGCGGAAGGGACTTTCAGACTGGTAGTGACCGCGACCCCGGCAGGCTGTTCGTTCTCTAAGGGGTCCATCAGGTTGCTGACAGCTCTATTAGCTCTATTGGTGATAACACGTCCACATCGACAGGTTGTCCACGGGTAAATGTGGAAATGCCACGTTATCGCCAATAAACGTCGCGCGTCGTGCGTTGAAACAAAGAAGGCAAAGTTGATCATGCAGGCAAAGTTGCAGCGTTTGATCGGAACACGACGCGCATTTGACCAAGGCATGGTTCATGATCCATGACCTACGGTGGCTGGAAATCGCCTAGCAACGTCCGTTGCAGCTGGGTTGCAAAGTGGAGGTTGTCCTTTCAAACATTCCGTCTCCTCTTTTGCTAGCATGACTTCTTCGCAGGAGGAGGTGACTGCTTCTCATGCCATCTCGCCCCGCATCATGGTCTCGACAAATGCCAGGCTGTGTCGATATACCTGCAGTATGTCCTGTTCCAATCACGGTGGCTTCTGCTGGATCTGCTACTGTGACCATTGAGACACTTAATCGCCGCATTTTTTATCCTATTATAATACGTTCTCGCCTACTAACTGTCGCTCCGCGTGACCAGAGGACTGGCTCTTCCTTCGGCCCTAGAAATGGCACTGTTTAACATCATGCATCATTTGGCAATAGTTACCTAACCCTACAGTGATTGTAATGTAATTAACTGGTGATAAAGTTTAAATATTATTGGAACAAAATACGAGTAGTTATAACATGCTGTAAACATTATTGGAATCGATACAGTTACCGATTCTGAACAAACTACATTCGGGTTTCGCATGTACTAAAAATAATGTTGAAGATATCACTTTGCATTCCGACTTCGTTTGTTCAGCTTTTATGTGTTTTCATTTGCATCATCACTGTTTTTATAGAGGCGCCTAGCAGGATCGCGCAATGTAAACGTAAAGTTCATTTTTAAATTGAAAATACTCGCTACAAAAGTAATATTGGTGAATTTCGCGTTGCGTATCGCGGATTTGATTTCCTTACGCAACAAAATTATATTTGCGTGACCTACAAGTAGTTGCCAAGTAGTTGACTATTATGATTGTCTGGCTGTTTGTGTATGTGAATTAAAATGTGTGTAAAGGCACCTACGACACAGGATCAATTCCTTGTTTGAGGCAACGTATTTGTTGCAGCCAAGCGGTTAAAATAACTAAAGAGAATTTATCTATAACTGTTAGGGATACTAATGCTAAATTTAAAAAAATCGATAATATATTATGTTTTCTTCTTTTTGTGACTTTTATTAGATTGTTTCTCACGATTCATCATTTAACACGGAAGGTGTTAAATGATGACTTTGTTTTCGAGCAAATCTCAACCTTCTAAACTAATTGGTTAAACAAACGAATTATCATATAATTATAGCCAATTAATACGGATTGTTGAAGTCAGGAAACCACTTAGCATGGTTTATACATACTGTAAGACTTTTGAGACTTTGAGAGACACACAGATATGATTTAAGATTAAAACTCTGTCAGTTATGTTGTAATTACGGAGAGTAACCGTAAAGCTATGTGCTTGCAGGATAAGCAGACAGTGAGCTGGCCATGTTTGTTGAAGGATCAATGGCCGGTGGAGCAGACGAGTCCCCCGGCCGTATTATGCTTGTTCCAGTGAGTGAAAAAGACAGAGCTATACAACTACAAGTCGTCTAGTGCCACATCATTCACTCACTGGAACTACTCTGGCTTTATGGGCGCTCCCTCACCGCGAGCATTCACTTGTAATGTAACGTTACAGATTCGAACATTCGAAGACAATAGAGCATCAAATTGCGCACTTTTATGTTACATTACAGGTGAATGCTCGCGGTGAGGGAGCGCCTTATGACGTCACAATATGGCCCCTGGAGTGGAAACTGCGTATCGGCAAGCGTAGTGTGGGACGACCCCAGCTAGATGGACCGACGACCTCATGTAGCGTAGCCTGGGAGACGCCTACGTCCTGCAGAGGGACTGCTTTAGGTTGAGTTGGTTGATTGATAAGATTGTAAATGACTGTATCGACCAGCAACCACCTAACCGTATTGACCAGTTGCTCAAACATTTATTAGGACATAATTATATAAATGATCATCACTTCTAATTCTTTGACGTTAAGCGATTGGACTGCTGCGCAGCGTGTCGCGGGTTCGATCCCCGCACGTAACAAATATTTGTATGATCTGCAAGTAGTTGTTCCGGGTCTGGGTGTTTGTGTATGTGAGTTTCTATGTTTGTAAATGCTTCCACGACACAGGAGAAATTCCTAGCGTGGGGCAATATTAATAGGCAAAAAATTGTTTTGCATCTGGAGCTGAGCGTCAAAAGTTTATAGCTACTAAGCGATATTATGAAGATAATCTGCTGTTAAATTTTATAATTCTACTATTTTCAGTAATAAAATCAAAGAATAACATTGTAATATTCAATTAAAAAATAAACAAGTACTACTGGCATCCGCAGCCTTACGAAGGGATTACTAACTGGGTTCTGAAAGTCCCATAACTCGGCGCTCTATGTTAAATACTTGTATTCAGATGTATTTGGTTAGATCGGTAGCTAACTAACATCAATATAATTGGTATGAAGCTAAGTAGATCATGATAACGATTTATTGTTGAAGCAATAATTTAATTAACTCTAATATTATTGTATCTCATATTATAAAATACAAAAGTTAGTATGTTACTTAGGTTTTTACGCCAAAGTGGACGAATTTATTTGCAGAGGTAGACGGAACACAGTCGTTTATAGTTCAGATGGGTTCGCACACAAATACTATTTCCCTCTAAAAAAAGTATTGATCCTGTTTTCCTAGTACTTTCTGTTCAGATTCCACATGGTGTCCTCGTTTTCGGTAGTTTTTTTGCTGGATTTTATAATTTAATTGTCGTATGAATAATCCAAATTTAAAAAAAAAAAACCTTAGGCTAATTATTTATACATACTCTTTTTCGTGGGGAATTATTCTTGTGGCAAACTTAAAACGACCCGTTCAGATGGGGGTGACAAAAGCAAAGATAATCACTTAAACCATTTAATGATAAAAATATAGTATAAAGATTTTCAGTCACTTATCACTTTGCAACTTCCTCAATAGGCCTCGCTCCTTCAATGAGCCAAGCTGTGCCACTTTCCACCTTCTCGAACATTTCCACTGCAGCGTTGCCTACTGATTCTGGTTTCTGCCACGCTTGAGCCTTGACGAACTTTACAAACTCAGCATCTTGACCCATGTCCCAGGCGATAGGTGCTGCTACCAACTTGGTGTCAGTGAATCCAGGGCAAATTGCTATGACCCTTACACCAGTCCTCTCAAAGTTAGCAGGGTGACCCAAGGATTTTGTGAATCCAATAACGGCGAACTTCGAAGCTTGATAAACTGGAAGGTATTGGTCAACTCTGTAGCCATAGATAGAAGCTAGGTTGATGATGGTACCTCCGTTTCCACCTCTGTCTTTCCTCATGTGATCCCAGAAGGCCATTCCCCATTCACAAACTGCTGTAACGTTGATGTCAATGGTTTTCTTGAGAAGACGGTCGTTGAGTATTCCGGCGTTGTTGATGAAAACATCTACTTTGTATGAGTCGAAGATCCACTTGGAAACAGCTGGTAGATCTTGTGTGACGTCACATTTGCGGAATGCTGCTTTGCCTTCACCGTGTTTGGCTATCAATTTCTTCGCAGCTTCAGCACCGAGTTGTTCGTTGATGTCAAGTAGAATAACAATTCTGGCTCCCTTTGTAAGGTATTTGTCAGCCATCTCGTAGCCGAGCCCTTCGGCTCCACCAGTTATCACGACTACTTTATTTGCTATTACTCTCGCCATGTTGTTAGTTTGTTGGATGCGCGTCAACGACTGGTGAATTCAGAGCTGGCGCCGAATTTATAATGCACTCCAATAATGTGATAATTCTTGATAAACAACCAATTTATTTTTTTGTTCAGTTCGATGTTATAATTTCGTGTTATTTAACCCGCGATAGATAGTTGAACCAAGATAGGGACGCATAATGATATGTTACGAGTATAATTGTGATAATATTACCTACCACTTTTACCGTGCCAATATCGTGAAGCTTGACATAGTTACAGACATACTTAGACCCACGCCATTTTAAAAAGGACGCCAGGAAACTGACATGACCCGGTAGGGCCATATAATAGTTGCCGGGGTCACTGCCTTCAACGGCTACCGCGACCCTAAAACATAAAGGGTAACTTAAGGACTGATTAGATCAGTTGTTAATCGGCCAAGTTTGACAGTCTCTTTCGCTCCACGCAGGGCGAGAGGACTCATTTGATGATTTTCCGAATTAAAAAAGAGGAGATAATTTTCGCCTTCACACGGACGAAGTTACGGTAAATCATTATCATGAATTTAATTACATCTTATGTTTCCACTTAGAACTGACTATGTTATCTAAGTTAAACATTGAAATAAGTCCCGCGGATAAGAAATCTATTGCCGTTAATGAAAACAAGAGGTCAAATGTTGACTTATCATGTTAACATGAACAAGTTTACTCTGCTTCAGTGACATTTAGCCTTCTTGTTATATCGATGAAAAAAAATACTATCTAATATATTCTACTATGCGAACTCCGCTTACGGTTGAGATCAAGAGATTATCAAAATCATGCGTAAATGACAGGTTTTTTAAGGTTTTATCTAATGTGTCCGAAGGGGCTTTTAGACTCGTACTGACTGAAATCTACCGTATTTTTTTAATCGCTCTTTACGGTTACCCGTTCGGACAAATCCGAGATCAAATGACAGGTATGTTGTGCAAAATGCCGCATACGCCACTGAAATCTCATCTACGTTGGTAATTTTAGCTAGCGGCCAAGGTCGTGGTCGATATATATTTAGTTTTTGCAGTCGGGCACAACAACACGTATCTACATGTAGATATTTTTGGCTCTCAAATGGTTGAGGATAGATTTTTCCGGATTTTAGTGCAGTTCTCGCCAGAAACTACATTTTGATGTGGGGGCACGCTCAACCAATAACTGGATTGATCTGGCTGGGCTCAAGCGCTCACGGAATCTCTTGCAGCTTTTCAGCTTCTTGCGTACTGAAATGCAAGAGGTGGCATGAGTAAAGCGCTGTTTAGACGATGCAAAACATTTTTTGCAAATTGCATGCAAAGACTACATTGCGAACTTATTAATGGACAATGAATACAGTTGAGAGCAGTGGTGGCCCAGTGGTATCGGCCTCGACTTACAAGTTGTAGGTCGTTTCGAACAGCGCCAGGCGCATTACTTTGTGTAATTTATTTCATCACCATTGCTCTCAAAACGGTGAAGGAAAACATCGTGAGGAGACCGGCATGTCCTAGATCCAAAAATTCGAAGACATGTGACATCCACCAATCCGCACTGGGCGCGCGTGGTGGATTATGGCCCACTCCCTCTCTGAGAGAGGAAGCCTGTGTCCCAGCAGTGGGAACATTAATAGGCTGATGATGATGAATACAGTTGATCAAAAAAATACCGCAATTTAGTCAAACTTGCATGCAAGATCTAAAAGCGTGTAAATGGGCCTTATACGAGTAGTTCCTTTTGCACAAAGCCCACACGACAAGAGTATCAGTCGCAAGCGTTCCACCTGCCCCTCATGCAAGTATGCGGTGGCACCCTTTTTTTAGATGGTAAATGCAACAAAAGTGTCCTCCCACCCAGAGCAGGACGGGAGGGACTGTCAGACTTGTACTGACTAAAATCCACGGTGTTCTTCAATAGCTCTTCACGTTCTGGGGCCACGGTTACCTAATAAGACGGTCCCTCGACCCCGGCTGGCTCTCTAAAGCTATTGTCAAACAGACAGGCGTGACAATCGCGAAGCGAGGCGTTTTTGTTTGTGATGTGTGCAATTGTTTGAAGCCCGTCACATAGAGTATCGGATCGCTTTCGCATTTTTATATGACATGATTCGGTTCGGTTCGCTATCGCCTGTCTGTTTGACAAAGGCCTAAGGGAGGCCCTGAAAAATTGCTGAGAGCTCTTTGAGGCGCGCTTGGAACACGACGCGTGTTGTTACTCTGGGGTGATTTTAGTGCGTAATACCGGGTACAGACTTACGCAATGTAACATGAAATGTAACACGCAATGAAAGAATTCGCCGTTCACACTGTCGCAATGTATCATGCAATGTAACAGAATTCCCGTAGTGTGGACGCCTTGCGCGCACGAACCGCACACACTACGCGCGCGAACAGAGCATTACAACTCGTGCGCGCCGCGACCCGCGATTTTTCGGTTTTTTCGCCGAACACAAAGGGGCGCGCAGTGTGCGCGGAGCGTCACTCGTCAGTGTGGACGGGTTGTGTGTGTCTGTCCGGCGGAACGCGCGCGAATATGGAAGAAAACACAACAATTGCAGAGGTTACAGTCTGAGCTATGTTCGCCGCGCGCATGCTGGGAACAGATGCGAGCACGTCATGCGCGGTTCGTGCGCGCCCTGTGTCCACACTTATGAAATACTCCTTTCATGTTACATTGCATGATACGTTTCGCAAATCTGTAAATCTGTAATCTACCTACCCTAACGGCCCGTTCAAGAACTTGCCGCTGTGAGCAGTGGCTAAGCGCGGGGTTTTAAAATATAGAAATGTTTGAGGTACCGTCAGTGGTGGATTCGCGTCCTTAAAAAATAGTAGCTGCCAAAACAAGTAATAAAAACTATTTGTATTATGTAACACACGATAGTATAGAACAATCTAAAACTAACTATTATCATACAAGTTACAAGATAAGTGAACACAAAAATAACATTAACGGCAAATCATTTGTTTGAAATAGAGATGGGCCGAAATCCGATAACCGGTAACAAAAAGGCCGACGTGATCGGCCGATAAGTTGCCAAAGCCAATCATTGCGAGGGCGTGGTGGATTTTAAATATCAATTGGCATCTAGGCAATTTATGTGGTGTTCCATATATCAAATAACGCACACGCTCACAGTTGCTTGAATTTAGTTTCAAAGGTATTTTCCAAGAATAACTAACAATATAATTGAAAATATTACGTGACAAGAAATATCATAGTTTACAGTTCAATCACTTGAACCAAATGGTCTAATTTTTTGAGAACTTCGCCGAGTTCTTTATTCGGCTTTCCTGACTGGTCAGTACATCACTAGAAAATTTTATGTAAAAGTAAATTTTTCACAGATACCAAAACTATAGATTAAGAATTTTTTTTTCTGATCAAAATCAAAAAATCAAAATTAAAGCATTTATTTCAAATAAGCCAGTTACATGCACTTTTGAATTGTCAAAGACAAATAAAATATGACTAAACACTACAAAATTATGGTGCTACAGTCCCAGTCACAAGACTTATGTCTTGTGACTGGGACTGTAGGACCATAATTTTTCTAATCAAACTGTGAAAGTACCGTAGATGCACATTCCAAGAAGTTGATCCTTATGGAGAAGAACGGGCAAGAAACTCCATGGACACTCTTTTTAGATCGCCAAAATTATTACAGAATCTTTTGAGATAACGAAGTTAATACTAATAAGTGTTACGTGACTTTGAGAGGAAAGTCAATTGAATGTCAAAATATCTGGTGATAATATAGGGACATTTAACTGATAACTGCTATCTATAAAAAAAATAACCTAAAGTAAGCGAGGAGGTCTAGGTCAGGCTCATAAGATAAAACCGGTCAAGTGCTACTTGGACTTGTGCACCAAAGGTTCCGTATAGACAGGTGAAATATATCCTGAAATACTATTACACTGTTGAAATGTATAAAAGAGGGGAGGGGGCATACGGGTGGGCCCACTACATGACAATGACCTGTGAGCGAGTAACTTAATATTATTGGATAGCGCACATAATCTTGTCTCAATAAGATTGAGCGTTATTGCATATGACAATTGTATGATGCATATTTGGAAAAAAACAACTTGAAATAAAAAAAAATAAAAAAAATTAGACTCGTTTTTTGCGATGATTCCCGATGTCCACCCCCAGCTTGTCCCCCGCTGGGGGACAGCGCAACTTTTTCTAAAAAATGTTCCCAATGTCCACCCCGGGGTGGACATTAGGAACTTTTTTTAGAAAAAGTTGCGCTGTCCCCCAGCGGGGGACAGTGATACGATTTTTAAAAATATTTACGTTGTGACCACGGGTGGACAGCGCTACAATTTTAAAAATGAGAATTCTCAGTGTCCACCGCGGGTGGACGGAGATACTTTTTTTTATTTATTCCTTTTTAATTGTTTTTGTAAACTTTGAGTGAAGACTCGTTACAGATTAAAGACTTCAGAAGGAAGATGATGAGTTTATTAAAATAATAATAAAAACAAATTAAGTATGTATTTTAAAATCAACGTTTATTTAAAAAAAAATCTTCTAATTAACACCATAATTAAAAATTCAAAAGTAGGTTTATGTATTGTAATAATTTTGTTTTAAAATTTTCTTTTGAAATTGACTAGGATATGACATTTATTTCTAATTATATACACCTGAAAAGTATTTAATCATTTAAAATGTTCATACAAGGTAGAGTAACATTATACCAATTTTTCTAATCCAATTTTACAGGCTCGCTTTATTAAAAGTTTTTATCTAACAAACTTATAATAAAACGAGCCCAGAAGAATGCTAACTAAAACTTTACTAGTACACACGGCTAGTTAGTTTGTTTGTTTGTGTAATAGTTAGTTTGTTTGGTTACACATCAACCTATACAATACCAGTTTGTCTTGATCTCGCTTTGTGAAATCTTTCCGCACACTCAACGGTCAACTAATATTGGTTTTGCATAGTTTGATGTGTAGCCAAACAAACTAAGATATGTGTGTACAAACTAAGATATATTATGGTTTTAAACAAAATGATCTAAGTATGTGAAATTGTTAAAATAGTATTTTTTCATAACTAAGCTTACATTTACAATCTTTATATTTCATTACTAGTTTTTTTTTCAGTCAAAGTATTAAAAATAGTTAAAAGGGCCCGCTACCGGGAATAAATAAAAAAAAGTATCTCCTTCCACCCGCGGTGGACACTGAGAATTCTCATTTTTAAAATTGTAGCGCTGTCCACCCGTGGGGAACAACGAAAATATTTTTAAAAATCATCACTGTCCCCCGCTGGGGGACAGTGCAACTTTTTCTAAAAAAAGTTCCTAATGGCCACCCCGGGGTGGACATTGGGAACATTTTTTAGAAAAAGTTGCGCTGTCCCCCAGCGGGGGACAAGCTGGGGGTGGACATCGGGAATCATCGGTTTTTTGCTGTTGTCAAAGTTACGGTTCTCATGACTTATCCCAAAGCAGCTGAATTTTCATCCTACAGTGGCTCGAATGATACAACACGAGTCAATTTTAAACTGGATCATATTCAAACACCTTCAAATCTCTAATCAAAATGGTAACATTGATAAACGGGCGAACGCCACTTGGTGGCTTGCGTGTCCTCGGAAGTCCAGAGGGTCTAATCCCTAAGCACGAAATCCGTGGTTTCGGCCTTAGTGACAGACGCTTTGACAACAAGCTCGAAATAATAATTATTTATGATATTACACTTTGGCAGATAGTTTCTCAGAGTCCGCGCCACCACTGCAACTACTCGTATTGCAATTTGATGTACTGAAATAGACACTAGCGCTGCGTCAAAATGAGTTCAGTAGTGATTGTATTATCCATCCGCAATTTGATTTTGACGATAGTTAAGCTCGTACTTACATCTGTAGCCGTTTCCGTCTTGTCATTCACGGATTTAGAAAGACACCCTGTTTTTATATTCGGCCGTACGGAATCCTAAATCAATACTCTTTAATGGGGCTAACTCAAATTATGTACTCGCGAGTAAATAAGCTTCATTGTATGTTTTATTAATCATCATCGTCAATTATGTCCAGCGTGTTACCAACTGACATTTTCGTATTATGTATTCATATAATTAAGTAAATAATGTTAGCCGTATGATGAAAAAAATAACAAATAAATATAAAATTATGTTGAGATTGGCTTCTAGTTTATTGTCTCTGATTACTGAATAAAAATAGGATTTAGAAAAAATCTGTTGAAATTAGATGCAGAATGACGTCTTTACGACTACTTTATTTAGAACCACAATAATCTTGAATATTCTGAAGATAGATTAGAAATATACAGTAATACACATTTTTAAACACAAGTGTCTAGACGGCCAAAAGTCGGTTTGTGTCAGAGCGAGTGTTTTTTTTTTATTTACCATCATAAATCGAAGACTACCAGCGTTTAGCGGTTTATCATTGATCAGTCTTAAATGTTGCCGAGGAGCTCGTGGCTAAATAATTACAGCCGCACAGGCCGATCTTCCGGGTTAAGCCGCGCTTGCCGAGGTTGGTCTGTGGATGGGTGACCATCTGTCATAGCGAGTTTCCTCCGTGCCTCGGAAAGCACGTAAAGCCGTTGGTCCCGGCTGTCATTTGTAGATCTTTGACAGTCGTTACTGTTAGTCCGGAATTAGTCTTACCATGGGGTATCGTATTACCCAGTTACTGGGTTGTGGAGGTCCGATAGGCAGTCGCTCCATGTAAAATACTGATATTCAGCTGCATCTGGTTCGACTGGAAGCCGACCCCAATATAGTTGGGAAAAAGCTAGGCAGATGATGATGAGTCTTAAATGTTACCAACGCTGGGAAACAAACATACGTTATTTCTCTATGAAAGGACAAGCCCGTTGCGGTTTGTTAGATAATTATAAGTAAATAAGTAAAGCTTTAGCTTTAGTAACTGATCAATGATAAACCGCTAAACACTGGTTTCCGAAACCAAAATCCTCTTATTAAATCTTATCTTATTTTAACCTACACAATTTTCTGTAGCCGGTTCCATTCGTTCACTAAAATATGAGCCTAATTTATGAGTATATTGATAATGTTTTTAATAATAATCCAGAGCACACAGTACATAGTCAATAATATCATCACATTCACACATTTCATGGAACTTGTGTTACTGATCTACCACCTTCAATCAACCACACAGTTCCACTTTCAGCTTCTTCAAAAACTTCTACTGCAGCTTTACTAACCTCCTCAACCCTTTGCCAAGGGCACGAGTTCGCGAATTTCACTAGATCTTCAGGCAAGGTCTTTTGAAGTATTGGATCTCTTAAATTTCGGGTCAGTCGAGTTTCTGTAAACCCTGGACATAAAGCCAATACACGTACTTTAGTTTTCAGAAAATTCTCAACATGTCCCAAAGATTTTGTAAAGCCATTCACAGCGAATTTTGATGCTTGGTAATCAGAAGCGTATGGGATTGGTCTGAATCCAAATATTGAAGATAATAATATGATTGTTCCGCCCTTGCCACCGTTGTCTTCTCTCATATGTTCGAGAAACTTCATCGACCATTCTATAACAGCTGTGACATTTACGTCAATAGTTTTCTTGCGATTTGTTGTGCTTGCAATGCCTGCACACACTACAAAAACATCAACTGTTTTGTAATGATCAATGATAACTTTTGAAATTTCTTCTAAATCCGTAGTAACATCACATTTCATGAATTCAACTTTACCTTCGCCATACTTGTCTGTTAAGTTATTGCTTGTATTTGCTCCCTGTACTTCATCGATGTCCAGTAATATAGCAGCTTTAGCCTCGTGATGTAAGAACTGGTCAGCTATTTCACGACCAATGCCCTGAGCTCCTCCAGTCACAACCACTACTTTATTCTTTAGCGTTGCCATTATTTTAGTAAAACTATTTGCAACAAGATGACTACCACAGGTGTACTTCGCTACAGACAATTGAAGGATGGTGAAAAGATGACAAACTAAGCGCAATTGTTTGTGCTTAGTTAACAATATCAAAACACATTGTGTTAGGTCGAACACAAATGAAGAACTAAACATTGACATTACTCAAATATGTTATTTTATTTGTTGGTTCTTAAACTAGAACACAATAATAATAAGATACATTGTGTTTCCTTTGTTCGTTTATTTTATCCAGATATCATTATCTTGCTTGATAAGTAAACTATTATCTTCTTTGTTTTATTGTGAAACAATCGTTATTTATGGTACACAATAACATTACTCTTTAATGGACATCAACTGAACTGATTCATGATAAAACGGCTAGACTGAACTGTTTCAAATTTGATACACAGGCCTTAAATCAGTAATAGTAAGCTTCGATCCACCTTTCGTTCTTCACAGGTAGTTCGTAATTTGGACAAATAAGTTTTCTTTCATCACGTGGGATAATTTTCGACTAACAAGCGAGTGAAGCTGAAGTCAAAAGCTAGATATTCCTAATACCACGAAAGGCAAGCGCCAACATTGTCATAAGAAGTACAAAAATCTTCAGTGAAAATGTCCATGTTGTTATAGTTAATAAGCTCGAAGGGAAAAGTAATTTACATGTAAACCGCTTACAGCGGCGGCAGGCGTCGAGCTCAACGACAAGAAACAACAAAAAGTGTCTATCGATAGACTTTTACCTAAGAGTATTAAATGTACTGATTAATTATTATTGCCGTTTAAAAATATGTCTGTTTCCAACTGCACAGGTAAAATATTGGTTATTATGTAAAAGAATGCCAGGGATCAAGTTTCAAATGACTGATAATGTTTTTGATGAGCCTCTTGACCTTTAAGTCAGATAATCTGGAAAATGATACGTAATAATTACTATCGAATCTATAATCGAATTACTTGTAGAAGACGTCTTTTTTATTTGAATTGGTAAAATCATCTATTGAGTCGAAGACGCTATAGCAGAGACGTGGCGAGGATGTGTTGCGATGGCGGATAATCAAAGAATCCTAAAATAAACCTAATGTTGATATCGCATAGCGTCGCAAAGCGATTACACGCCACGTAGGTGCCACGTTGGTGGCGCCTCGCAGACAAAAAAGATGTTGTGCGACATAACAACTGTTTTTCTTTGATTACCCGTCACCAGTCGTCATTCATCCTCACCACGCCTCTTCTGTCTAATCTTAGGGGCACGGTTGGCACAGTGCCTAAGCGATCGCCTGCTGCGTTACGTCTCGACGTGCAGTGCAAAGTCTGTTTTTCATTTTTTTTAAGAAAAGAGAACTTTAATGTCGATAATTCGGTACTCAGAAGTCACCGTATTTCTAGCCGTATCATATTTCACACAGCCATCCATAGCATTTTCAACATCACCTATTCTAAAGCCATCCACGTTTACGAGCATACTCAAAACTTTTGTCACGACATTATGTGGAAATCTACTATTTTCCTGACCAGAAAAATTAGGGAAGTGTTGATTAAGCTCAAACATCGCTTGACCCAGCACTTCAGCCAAGGCACCATGTCAGGGGACAGATAAGTTAACGTTGCAGTATGAGGGTAGGTGCGATGTGTCGCAAATGCTTCAGCGCTTTGCCCTTGTTTACTTTAAACACAAAAATGTCAACGTTTATTGGATAAGTGTTATTTTTTTCGTATGTTAAATTTTTGTATGCCTTAAACTAGATAGCTTGCCTCAGGCCGGACGGCACGGACAATTGTTCATCAATTATTGCCTTTCACCTTGAATGCTCCCTTTATTAAATCGCCCTATGTTTGTGTGTGCAGGTCACATAGCACGCAGAACTGATGGCCGATGGGGCCGTACCTAAGGTTCTTGAATGGAGACCACGCATCGGCAAGCGCAGCGTGTGACGTCCACCTACAAGGTGGACAGACTTATATCTGATGAAAATCACAGGATCGCGTTGGATGCAATCCGCTTCCAACCGGTTCTATTGGAAATCTATGGGGGAGGCCTATGTTCAGCAGTGGACGTTCTACGGCTGACATGATGATGATCTGCGTGGCACATCATCAATTTACTCCTCCAGGTGCGTGAGGCGCAAGAGAGTGTCAGAGACTAAACACGCCCTGTTTCTTCAATTTTCTTTTGCGTGCTAGGGCCACGGTAACTCTCTGAAACAATCTTGCAACCATTACGATCAGTCAGTACGGAAATTTTAGAGAAAAAATTACAAAAAAAACCAAGTCTATGGGAAAAATGACTGTAAGTATACCTAGGTATTTTTAGTAGTATTTAAAAAAAAAATACAACTAAAATAATACCTACCCAGACCAGTTTTTCGGGCCGGTGCACCCTGGGATGCGGGCAAAAACTCTTCCTTAGGCACTGTGTGCCTAAGGGGTTTCTTTGCCCGTATGCGAATAGCCTGTCGTGTGAACGCTCCAACGCGTGTCCCTTTGATCAGCAGAGGGCACAGCGGTGGAGCGGGCTTGCGGACGGTGAGTAATGGGTAGCTCGCCGTCCGACCAAGGACAAAGCCCGGGTCGGTGGCGCGTCGTGTTTCGCGCCAAATGCCTGCTGGGGTCGCGGGTTTTTTCTTAACCCAGGATACCGTGGCCCCGGAACGTAAAGGGCATCCGAAAGAACACGGGTGGATTTTTAGTCAGTAAGAGTCTGGCAGTCCCTTCCGCCCCACCCAGGGCGGGAGGACGCATTTGATGATTTTACCACCTAAAAAAAAAAAAATATTTTTTTTTAGTAGACTTCATTAATTCTTGGAAAATAACAAGGTGCTCAGATTATGAGGAGTACACACTCGTTACTGTCAGTTCTAATTGCTACAGATAGATGTCGCTAGCTGTCGTACCGTTCGCAAAATAGTCTGTTTCATTTTATATTTTTTAGGTCGAACAAATGAATCATTGCTTCCCGAATTTAGACATTACGATTTAAGATTTTAATATTTATGTTGAGGTTTTTTTAAATTAATAAATAAGGAGAGATTTATAATTATTATTTAAACGCAAATAATTATCCTGTCCTCATGAGATAATTGATAGGCGAGGGCGACGGGATTTTTGGTTAGTTCCGTATGTCGGGTGCAGTGCTATTTAAACGATGCCTGGGTAATGAAAGAATGAAAGAAAGAAGTTCCTAAACACACAGGAAAAACCAAACAACACGAATCAACAACAACAAAACAAAATCATATAAAAAGTAGCAATGAACAAGACAAAAACAGATGAAGTTTGTTTTCTAATAAATAGCATTGTAAACATAATTATCTAATCAAATTATGCGTAGAAATACTCGTAATTATGTAACTACATATTATTCCGATCCCTTATATGATTGGCGAGGCGATACTAAATGTTATAGGTGTAATAATAAACGATCAGCATGTTGATTAATGATCGGGAAATGTTGAAGGAACCGATAAACAAGCTCTATTTAGTGCTAATCATGTTTCGCTCGGATCGCGATGTGGCTCATTTGTTATCGGGAAGAAAATATTATTATTAGACAAATATGGCAAAACAAACATACAAAACACTGTTTGTTTTACAATAAACTACATTATATTTCCGAAACCTTCGGCGACCACACACTTGACAGTCACTCCCGCGATCACTAGCCATGAAATTATGTAGTTTGACAATAAATTATGAAACTCTAAGGAATTTATATTATAATTTATATCAAGCTTTCATTAATTTTGTAGCTAGTTGTTGCTGGCTGTACACGACCGTCACAAAAAACGACTAAAACTAACGAACTCCTCGATAACCACTCCACATCGACATGAGTCGGGCCGCGATCTCTGTCGCTCTGAGGAACAAATGACTTCATGTTGAATATACAATATTTCGAATGTTTCACATTATGAAATTAATTTTATCAATTTTATTTCTTTTGACTGGCCTGTTGGTCTAGTGGTTAGTGACCCTGACCGCTATGCCGGAGGTCGTGGGTTCGATTCCCACCCAGAACAAATGTTTGTGTGATGAGCACGATCATTTGTACTGTGTCTGGGTGTAATTTATCTATAATATGTATGTATTTAGAAATATATAAGTATGTATATCAGTTGTCTAGTACCCATAACACAAGCTCTGCTTAGCTTGGGACTAGATGGCGTTGTGCGATAGTCGTGGAATATTATTATTATATTATTATTATTATCAATTTTTTTTGGAGTTATTTGCAATGTCATATTACAGGACACAATCCTACTAATATTATAAATGCGAAAGTTTGTGAGGGTGTATGTATGTGTATGTGTATGTAGGTTACCAGTTACCACATAGGATGTTATGTTCCCGTGGGATAATTTTCGAGTTGTAGCGGGTGAAGCCGCTGGCAGCAGCTAGTATACCTACTTATATTGAGCTTATAGGAAACTTTTTTAGGATTGTTCTTACTGGATACCATTGAATTCGAATTTATGACATGTAATTTATACTCACGCTTTTTTCCCATGAGAGTAGGCAGAAACTACCTGCTAAGCTCCTTACACAGTCGTTTTGTCTCGTCGACGTTCATACATCACTCATATTTAATACAACCAGTATTCGACCAAAAATTATATATTGCTGTACGATCCACGGACATGTAAGATTAGTTTTTCTGGTCTTGCCCATGCTGTCCCACTGTTGGGCAAAACGGATTCCCCCATGTTTTTCCAAGTGCTCTTGTCCTGCGTCACTTCAAATCGCTGTATATTAGGTGTTGTGTAATCAAGTTTACCTATTTAAGAAAAATATACGATATTTAATTCAGAGAGTCTATGAAACTTTTATGAAGGAGCTCTTGGATAAATAATAATAGCAGGCATAATCATATATCGATCTTCAATCTAAAGCCACGTTCGCTAATGTTACCTAGTCTATGGATGGGTGATCATCTACGAGTATCATAGCGAGTCTCCTCCGAGTCTCAGAAAGAACTTAAACCGTGGTACCACAAAAACATTTAAACATCTGTTGAACACTTGTCTAAAAAAATAAATATTTAAAAAACAAAAAAACCCGACTGCGTAAAAAAACTAAAAAGAAAGAAACAAGCCCAGTAGTTTAGAATTCACTCATTCACACTCACAGTCGAGGCCCATTCAAATTATACCAATCAAATCTTCCCAAGGGCCCCCCCGACTGTGAGTGTGAATGAGTGAATTCTAAACTACTGGGCTTGTTTCTTATTTTTAGTTTTTTTACGCAGGCGGGTTTTTAGTTTTTTAAAATATTTATTTTATTTTACTATTTTTAGTTTTTGTTAGCATTTATCAGTCCAAATTAAATTGAAACATAATAAGTTATATAATATATTTTGGTAAACCATTTTTAAAATCCTTTAATTTGATACCCCACTTGATAGAATATGAGAGATTTAAAAAAAAATATTTTTAGTTTGGAACCCTTTGCACACAAGTTCGACTCGCACTTGGCCAGTTTTATGTACCCAGTGACACTCTCACGTTTAAGACGAATCTAACGACACCTCTCAAGTTAAAATCCATCAAGCCGTTTAGCCTGCAGAGCAACACAAAGAAATATACATACATACCCTCGAAAAACATAACCCTCCTGGCGCATTCGGGTAAAAATGTCAGATTATGACGTTGAAATAAGGTTCGTTATGCAGACACACTTTTTTTAGACAAGAAGTGTTCATCAGATGTTTAAGTTTTTGAAGGCTGAAAGCCTTTAGTCCCGGCTGTCATTCTTTGACAGTCGCTACTGTTAGTCAGAATAGAAAACCTCGAATGTCTGACAACAAGGTAAGTATCGAAGACATGTAAAATCAGTGTTTTACATGTCTGTACAACTGAATGTCTACAACTAAACTGAATGTGTACAACTAATATCGGTTCAACTGAAAGCCAACATAATTGGGAGAAGGCTACCTAAGCAGATGATGAGTATAAGAAACTTTCATTGTTAAATTTTATTTGCTTTCTGAACTATTTGCTAAGGTATTTGTTTAGAAACCAATAAAATAAAAATAATAGAAATGAAGAACATAAAGTCAAAGTCAAAGTCAAAGTCAAATCATTTATTTCAAATAGGCCATCAAAGAGGCACTTTTAAACGTCGAATATTAAAATTAAGGAAATAGGATGGGATGGGATTGATTCTACACCCATTCGCAAAGGTAGGTTGTATGGAGAAGAATGGGCAAGAAACTCCATACTTACTCTTTTTAAAAAAATGTTTTACAATATTTTTAACAGCGTTTGAAATATTAATGTCAAAGCAATGTACCTTGAAAATCTAGACTAAAAATATAAAAAATAATAAGAAATAAAAAAAGCAAAAAGGTACATGGCGTTCCCATTTTAACAAAATATTGAAATTACACAATTTACAAATATAATATAAGTGTGTGAGCATTCAAATTTCAACCAGCTTGATTTTGTTTAAGCCCTACATTGTACTATGGAGCAGGACCAGCATGTTTCCAAACATTTTTATCTTGAATATAATCTTCTAATTTATAATATGCTTGTTTACTAAGTGTGCTTTTTATGTAACTTTTAAATTTTTTTTCATTTAGATTTAAGATTTCACTCGGGATTTTATTGTAACATTTAACACAGAACCCCATAAAAGATTTTTGTACTTTAGACAATCTAAAATATGGTTGATCAATTTTATCTTTATTTCTCGTATTAAAATTATGTCTGTCGCTTATTTTGTTAAAAAGATGAAGATTTTTCCTAACATGCATTATATTTTCATAAATAAATTGACAAGGCACTGTCATTATATTAATCTTTTTGAATAATTCCCTAAGAGATTCGCGACGACGTAGATTGTAAATTGCTCTGACAGCTCTTTTTTGCAAAATAAAGATAGATTCAATGTCAGCTGCCCGGCCCCACAATAGGATGCCATATGACATAATGCTGTGAAAGTAGCTGAAGTAAACCAAACGCGCAGTTTCGACGTCTGTTAACTGCCTTATCTTTCTAACAGCATAAGCGGCTGAGCTTAGTCGCCCTGCTAGAGATGCTATATGGGGGCCCCATTGTAATTTGTCGTCTAACGTGATTCCTAGAAAAACTGTCTGATCAATAAATTCCAATTTTTTTCCGTTCAATAAGATGTCACATTCGCTACTTCTAACATTTGGTAAAGTGAATCTAATACATTTTGTTTTCTTTTCATTAAGAACTAAATTATTAACAGTAAACCAATTTTGAACCTTAAGAATACAGTCATTAACATTATCTAGATTTTGTGCACGTCTGTCAATTTTAAAAATTAAAGATGTATCATCAGCAAATAACACCATCTGTGGTTGATTTTTTAGTAAATGAGGTAAATCATTAATATAGACTAAGAAGAGGAATGGACCCAAAATAGAACCTTGAGGCACTCCTATAGTCATTTCAGCCCCCGATGAGTTTGTACCGTTTATCTGAACTTTAACCTGTCTATCTTTTAGGTATGAATTTAGTAAATCCAGGGCTTTGTTTTTAATACCATAATGTTCTAACTTCAGCAAAAGCGTTTCGTGGTTTACGCAATCGAATGCCTTTGAGAGGTCGCAAAAGATTCCTATGGCATCCTGTGCTTCCTCCCAGGAGTTAAAAATGTTCTTCAATAGGGTAACACCGGCGTCAGTTGTACAACGACCTTTGGTGAAACCGAACTGTTGATCATGAAAGATGGAGTTTCTATTGAAGTGACATAGCAGTTGTGCAAGCATTAACTTTTCAAACACTTTACTGAAAACTGGCAAAATTGACACAGGCCTATAATTGTTAGGTTCTTTACAATCACCCGATTTGAAAAGTGGAGCTACCTTACTATGCTTCATGAGATCCGGAAACACTCCTTGGTCTATACTGCTATTAAATATAAAAGCTAAATAAGGTGCCACGGTTTCTATTATGGATTTACAGGCCTTCACAGACATTCCCCAGAGATCTTCTGTTGACTTAATTTTAAGATCTTTGAATGCTTTAATCACAGCTTGGGGGTTTGTGTGCCGAAACCTAAACTCCGTCGGGCAGGCCTTTACATTATTTCTAAGTAAGGCAGCAGAGAGTGCGGGTGATGAATCCAAAGACGCAGTCGTCTTAAGAGGTATATTCGAAAAAAACTTTTCAAATTCCTGAGCTACTTCTACGTCTGTGCTTATAGGGCCATGTGCAGTTTCTAAATTAAATTCGTTATTGCGCTGTTTATTCCTACCTGTCTCATTATTTATAATTTTCCAAGTTGTTTTAATTTTATCATCGGCTGATTTAATTTTATTACTAATATGAATAGCTTTAGCTGTTTTACACACATTTTTAAAAGTTTTTGAATATTTAGCAACATACTGATGAAAGGTATCATTCACAATGTGTTTCTTTAGACCATAAAGTTCAAAAAGCCTTTCTCTGCTTTTACGAATTCCAGGTGTTGCCCAATCACTAAATAAGAATTTTGTGACGATAGTTTTAGTTTTTACTGGATAAAGAGATAAATTATTGAATTGGGATAGTTTTTCTTGGTGTCAAATATTCCTGCGCGAGTATTAGTTATCGGGATGTTTGCCCACCCTAGCGTCACTGTCACTGAGCGGCCTTGGGCGGGGGTACAAGTTATAAAAGAGAATAGATAGATAGACAAAATTACTTATAATAGAAATGAAGCAAGCAGTCGCGCTTTTTGAAGGTGTTGCTATGATATTATGATAAATATCTGGTTGACCGAGCTTCGCTCGGTTTTTAAAATCTATATCTTGGGAACCGAGCTTTTCTCGAACCTGGGACCTGACCTGATAAATCGATTCCTTGAGCCGAGAAACCCCTAATCTGTAACTTTCATGAAAATCCTTGGAACCGTTTCCGAGATCCTGATTATATATAAGAATTGCTCGTTTAAAGATACTCGTATTAGATAGATGAGTATTGAGTTTTGATTAAAATTAATTACTTGATTATTTAACTATCAAATCAAAGAATTCTATCGGTACTTGTATAGAAATACACGAGGAAACGTTTCTCAGAAACTATAGTTGCCTTTGTTTAACGATCAATAAAATACTGCGATTTTAAAACTTTCTATCTTTAACAGTGAGCAAACTCGTTGCTCAGTCTAAAATATAATTAAAAAAAAACTCACATCACAATACCCTTTTGCAATCATTCTCTTGCCCGCATTCCTAAGCATATCTCCCCTTTTCAGACTTCTATTCATCATCTCATTTCTCTCGTCACAAACCATTTCATACACAAACTAAAAAGTTTATTCCTTGATCTACAATTCTTGTTGCCATGGCTGGCGAAGGGGCTGAGTATTGAAGCTATTGACAAACAGACAGGCGAAGCGAATGCGATTTCTATTTGTAAAGTATGGAATTGTTTGAATCCAGTCACATCAGAAAAGCGAAAGCGATCCGATAGTCTATATGACTGGCTTCAAAAAACTCCATTAATTGCAAACAAAAACGCCTCGCTTTGCGTTCGCCACGCCTAGGCGCCTGTCTGTTTGAC